>CM054060.1:57329322-57929322 GCA_028641055.1 Alopecurus myosuroides | reverse complement strand
TTTAATAGGGTAACCCCTATGTTAAATTTGACTAAAGTAGTTGATTTGATTAGACAATGTTCATGAGCTCAAAGTGGTTCTGTTTGATGCATTTGGTTTGAATTTGAAAGTGATTTGAATTAATTGATTGAATTAATTGTTTGATTAAAACCAACAATTTAATGAGTGATCAACATGGAATAAAATGGAACAATTTGGTTGTTTTCATTTGAGAATTTTATTTAAAAGGTTGTAACAGAACAAGTATGAAAACAAGGCAGTTGAAATTGTTTGATTTTTATTGTGAAAACAAGAATAACAGATGCAAAACAAAAGAAACAAATGCAACAATATGATGACATGATGCAATACTTTAATAACAAGAAATCAAACATTCTAAATGGTAGTTTTTCATACTTGGGATGTTACAAAACGCCCCCCCCCCTTGAAGGAATCGCGCCCCGAGATTCCTACTGAGAAAAGAAAAGGTCCGGATTCTTCTTGGGAAGATCCACTTGAGCTGTGACACGTGAAACACATCGTGCACATTGGATAGTTTCTGGAATTTCAAAACGATAGGCAACCCTGGAAACTCTTCTGGAAAGATGTCAGGGAATTTGGAAACCACCGGAACATTTTCAAGTAGAGGTAAAAGTTTTGTATGTAGGGTGTATAGCTGGATAGAATTTGAATCATTTGTAGAATAGACTATCTGGAATCTGGTGATTCAGTAGGTGGGAGGCATACTAAAATCATCAACAACAACAACAACAACAACAACCTTTCTGGCCAGATAGACTTGATATTTGGGAAGTTTTGATTAGACGCCGGTAGAAGAACTGAAATGGAAAACAACAACAAGATTTCAACGGACGAAAAGGATGTTGAGAAGGACAGGATATCAACATCGGGGAAAACGAGAACAAAACTCCTGAGGTACTACGGAAAACCCATCCGGGCTTCTAAAGGATCAATATCTACTGCTTAAGGAATAGAGGATCTGCTTCCGGGGCTTACACGCCTCCGTTCTCAATCGTGAGTAGGCAACATGATAAATCATGTCACAACCACCTCCATTCCTCTGGTCTAGTAGATATAACCATCCTAGAGAAACCAGGATTCGTGAAAACCTATCTTGAAAGTTTAGATGAGAAGGGAAAACAACGTTGCACTTCCTTACCAGAAAAGGGAGGGTGGGTGGGGAAAGAAGAAAAAGAACAGAATTCCTACTCTCACGTTTCATTTTTCCTATATAGCTACAAAATAGTTTCTAGACTCAACTGCGACCAGTAAAAAGGGATCCTACAGGCAGACAGGCTCTGATACCATTTGTCGCACCCGGACTTCTACAGGATACTCGCCGTTCCGTTGAACAGTAGTAGATTGGATTACGGGGCTTACCGGCACCCGCGTCCTCTTACGAGTAGGCCAACACACGTATGTGTGACAACCAACCCCTATCTGTTCAGCGTCGACGTAAACTATCCCATAGAAATAAGGATACTTCCATTGACGTACTTCAAAACATACACACATGGTACGTCAACGGCGTTTGAACAAGTGATATCACAACAGATCTCTACGACACAAAAGATTGAAATAAGGTGCAAATAGCTCTCACTAGAGCAGAGATAGCAAATACAATCATTCAGAGGGCACATGCCCCAACATAACATCATTACATCATAGCGGAAGCATTCAACATGTCTGAGTACAGACAAGATCCAAATAGGCCTAAGAGGCCGGAAACGAAAAGACGGAGCCCATCCACGAAGTCTCGGATCCTGCCCGGGTCCGCTATCTACTCGTCAGCAGTCTCGTCATCATACTCCACGTAGTAGCCACCATGGAGATCCTCGGAAACGTCGTCTGCGGAAACCACAGCCCCAAAGGGGTCAGTACATAAACGTACTGGCAAGCAAGACTCACAGTTCACCAAAGTGTAACCCGTCAACACCAAGCACAGATGCTTTGGGTTCAACGGAAGGAAGGGGAATATAAAAGATGCTGCAACTGGCTGCTCTAACCAACTACAGAGTTTCTACCACTTCCGGCTAACAGAAAGGAGATAAGATCGAGGATTGTAACCAACTGAAAGATAACTTCAAACAAACCCATCCTGGATCTCGCCCCTTATCCAAAGAAGCAATCGGAGGATAACTCACACAGTTGAAATAATGATGGTTCAAATTATTGTGTCAATAAGCCTATTACTAGTCAAGTTATTAATCATTGGGTGTAAAGTTGTTAATCATTAGGTTTAAGTTGTCCTGAGTACTTGTTAGCCAGTACTTTCACCAAGTAATCCATAACCGCGGAAAACACGGCTTCTCGAGAAGATTATCCCTGCATGGTTGCACCAATTTGGCCGTACACGCATGAATAAACCGCCAGATGGAAAGGCCCTTCCACCAAGCGGGGCACTCAACACAACTCAACTCTTCTCCGCATCAAGCCCAAAGCACCTTGGGCGCACGGCTAATCGAGCCCAGAAGAAAATGGACCCTCATAGCACTCTAAGAACGTGTCCCCCTATATGCCGACTACGAAAGTTCCACCCTGGCCTGGGCTCGCAAAATCATGCATGCGGCAAATGGAAAACACGAACTAAATGAGGCGATTTGGACGAGATGCGAATCGAATCAAATTGAGGGGGGCGCCCATACTCGCTTCCCACATGCGGTTAGTGCGCTCATCATGGATCAGTAGACAAGACCCTTTTCCTATTAGGGTCGACACTAGCAGGCCTCAAAACCACACAGGCCCTCCTGCCGGTGCCTTATCATCAAATTTATTATTTAACCATAACAGTAGCATGATTGATTGATTAAACATCGAGCCCCCAGAACATAATAGAAATAGTAACAGAAAGTAACGGGTAACAGACTCGAGCAAAACAACCTAAGCATGCTAGTAAGACACTGGCTCAAACAATGGGTTGTAGGAAGGGAGATGAGGCATTATCAGGTTTAAAGGATTCATGTGATAGGTTCGTAACAGAAACAACTACTACTAAGGCTAGCAGAAAAGAACAACGGAAAGTATCGGTAACCAATGTTGAAAGGAACACAATGGTTCATGTGAGTGATAACTTGCCTGCAAACCCAGTAGCCTGGTACTAAGCTAACTCCTTAGAAGGGGTGTCGTAAGTATCGTCGGTCTCAACGTCGTCGTGTATCCAAGAAGAAGCAAACAGACAATGCAGAAAAGGTAGACAATCAATATCATGGCATAGTGTACAAACAATGGGATGATGCATGGCAATTTAATTGATGCATAGAAATAAACTAGTTGACAAGATAGAAACAGGATTAAATGGACCCACATGCAATTTGAGTTGCACCTGAAAAGCCCATGAATTATGGTTGAATTAATTGTTTTACAACTAATCAAATTGTGTAAGTGAATTAGCATGATGCATGGATGAGGAAAACATCAAAATAACAACAATAGAAGCAATTGGAAATAAGGTTGACCAAGTTTGGAAATTCATTCATTAAGTTAGGAAATTTTGGTTACTTAAAGGTGTCACACAAGCATTTGTTGTTTTCACCACTTTAATTTGTTCAAAATAGATAACAAAGTTTATATTTGAAAAGAAAACAAGATTTTAGTTGGAATACATGTTTCACTTGTTAAAAAGGATTTCAAATAAATTATTTATGAATTAAACAAGTGTAAGCAAGAATTAAATGAATTTAATTCAAACATGAACTTATTTGAGTTTTTATTTGTGCAAAACATTGAGTGAAGTTCATATTTGAAAAGGTTATGCTTTGATGGTTTGAAAACATATTTTATATGTCCCAAAAGAATTTGATTTGATCAAGTTATGAATTTAGCAATATTAAATGATTTAAACAAGGTTTAAATCATTTAACCAATTTTAATTATTCAAAACATGAAACAAATTTTATATTTGGAAAGATGGTTTAATTTTGCATGGAAAACATATTTCACTTGTTGAAATTGGATTTAAAATGAGCAAGTTATTATTTTGGCAATTTTTAAATGCAATAAACAAGAAACAGTTGTTTTCAGCAATTTAAATTATTCAAAACAGTAAACAAATTTTATATTTGGAAAGTACATGAAAAGTTGATTGGAAAACATATTTAGTTTGTTGAATTTGGAATTTTTATGAACAAGTTATGAATTTTGCAATTTTAAGTGAATTTGACAAGTGTTCAAATATTGCACCAATTTAAAATATTCAAAACTGTAAACAAATTTTATATTTCGATAGAGTATTTAATTTGGTACAGAAAACATATTAAAAATGTTGAATTTGGAGTTAGGATGATTTATTTATGCAATTTCCAAATTTAAGGTGTAATCTGCCAATTGTTATTAACTAGGGACTTAGAATTAATTTTACAGGGACCTAGAAGAACTGGCAGGGACTGGGTTGCAATTAGCTGTTTACTGGAGTTGTGAAAAATAAAAATAAAAAACTGGGTTTAATCCGCGGGGGGTGGGATTCGAACCCACCCCCTCTGCTGCGCTCGCAAGGCACAGGACCAGTGGGGTGGACTTCGGGTTTGTGTCAGAAAGGAATGCAGGGGGGGGGGGGGTAAGCTGTTGCTTCGAGTGTTTAACTGAAAAATTCAGTTTGCAGACAATCTGAACCGAGCGGACACAGAACAGCAGGGGTCGCCGGCAGCGATCTCTCGCGGTGGCCGGAGGGGTGCTGCGGCGGGCGCTTGCTGCGAGGGGAAAGCGGCCAAGGGAGGAGGAGGGAAGGCGAGGGGAAGGAGGGGAGCGGTTGCTCACCTCGAGGCAGCAGGGGGCGGTCGGTGGTGGAGCATGTCGGGGCAGACAGGGAGGCGGTCCGGCGAAAAGGAGGCGACGAGGGCGGGGCATCGGACCTCTCCGGCGCAAACGGAAGGGTGGAGGAGGAAGAGTGGACTCGGGCGTTTCCATTCCCGGGCACGGCTGGCGCCGATGGTGTCTAGGGCGGCGACGGCGAGCTTGCCACTCCACGGCCACCACGTCGATCTTCAGGTTCAGAGAAGTGCAGGGGGGTTGGCAGAGAGAATTCAGAGAGAGAGAGGTTGAGGTAGAGAGGGTGGCGGCGCTAGGCTAGGGATCTAGGGTTAGGGCTAGGATGAGGGGATCGATGGCTGGTTTTATGGAATAGATAGCACTGGTACGGCAGCACATCGAACAGGGGGAGAGGTGATCGTGTGGAGGAGAGGTGATCGTACTGTGAGGAAGAAGACAAACGAGGTGGAAGAAGGGTATAGGGCCAGAAAGAATTAGTTGGGCTGGGCTTAGGTTAGCTGCTGCTCCTTTTCTTTTTGTTATTTCTGTTTCTTTTTTTTTGTAGCAACTAGAAAAAGGAAGAGTTAGATAGGTTTTAGAGTTTATAAAATTGTGGAAAAAAACAGGTGAGTTTGTTAGTTCAATATATACCAATTTACCACTTAATTTTTTGGAAATTCCAATTTAGTTGCTGTTTTGCCAAAATGGTTTGAATTTGAATAATTTGCAAATAGTTGATTAATATTATAAAATAACAAGTTTAATAGGGTGAACCCTACTATTAATTGGATTAGAGTACTATAATGGTTTGTTAGTTTTCATGAGTTGGAATTTTGGGTGCTGTTTGAAGATGCTTTGAATTTGGAAACAATTTGAAATTAACTGATTAACATGGAAAACAAGGATTTTAATAGGGTAACCCCTATGTTAAATTTGACTAAAGTAGTTGATTTGATTAGACAATGTTCATGAGCTCAAAGTGGTTCTGTTTGATGCATTTGGTTTGAATTTGAAAGTGATTTGAATTAATTGATTGAATTAATTGTTTGATTAAAACCAACAATTTAATGAGTGATCAACATGGAATAAAATGGAACAATTTGGTTGTTTTCATTTGAGATTTTATTTAAAAGGTTGTAACAGAACAAGTATGAAAACAAGGCAGTTGAAATTGTTTGATTTTTATTGTGAAAACAAGAATAACAGATGCAAAACAAAAGAAACAAATGCAACAATATGATGACATGATGCAATACTTTAATAACAAGAAATCAAACATTCTAAATGGTAGGTTTTCATACTTGGGATGTTACAAGGAACATGCGGGAACTACTCACAACATGCAAACATGATCATGTATGGTGACATATGTGGTACAACACAATCTGAAACAATGGATCCACCACCAAATAATGACAAGTACTCAATCCCATGTTGGGAATATGCCCTAGAGGCAATCATAGATGATGTAATTCCCAATGTATTCATAAAGTTATTAAGTTGTCCTTTGGTTTGAACATCTGATATATGTCATTGAATATGTGATTCGATTGTGGAACTATGTATTCATGTTGTTCATACTAACTGTCCTTGGTCGTTAAGGTTGTGCTGGACACACACCCTAGACTAATGTGAGTGTTGGCTGATGACACGGTTCCACTTGTCATGGGCATGGTGATGCCATTCCAACGTTCACGGACCTTGCTAAAGAGTTTAGCAAGTCGGACTGACCCACATTGAGATGCAACGATCAAGTCGTCATTTGCATGTCTCAATCAATGTAATCCTTAGACCTGAGGTTGTCGCACAATCCGAGTTGTGGATCACCGACTTAGGTTCTGTCAAACGTTGTTCTGTGACAAGGCAACTATAAAGGCAGAGTTCGGGTCGAATGAGAAGCAAGCTGCGTGATGTGGATAATCAAGATGGGATTTTGCCCCTCCTAATGGAGAGATATTCTCTGGGCCCTCTCGAGTGATATGATTCAGGAAGCATGGCCATGCGCGACTCAGTTAAGTGTTAACTGTGTCGGTTGACTAAGAGTTAGTCAGATGAATCACATGTCACAGATCGAGAAGAGAGTTGAGCTATTTAAGGGATGGCGATAAATAGGCCTGGAATTCGAGCCGAGCCGAGCCGGCTCGGCTCGACTCGTTTAAACTCGGTCAACTGGCGATCTAGCTCGACTCGACTCGTTTATCAAACAAGTTCAAAAATAAAACTCGGCTCGACTCGGTGAGCTCGCGAGCTACTCGCGAGTAGCTCGGTGAAAACTGACAGCAAGCAACATGTATATGATTTAATGATGCCTTTTTCCTGATTATTTGGACATGAAAGATGCCAATCACAACAATCATTGAAAATATGATATCACAACTAGGAATATTAGCAGGAGATGACAAGAACAATATTAGCAGGAGATGACAAGAATAAAATCCAACAGAAGGTCCTCAAATACGATAATAGCTAAGATCCATATCACATAGCAAAGACAGTCCACGGTTCAAATAGCTAGCTTAAAATCCCAGAGCTTAATACGTTACAATCTCCAGCGCTACAAACTTTGAGTACTTGACATAAATCCAACAAAAGGTCCTCAAATACGATAATAGCTAGAGTCTACAGAAGCTTCAAAAGGCCTTCCACTTCACATCAACTTATCTACATGTCTTCCAAGTTCCAACTTCCAAGTATCTGTACAATTGGAAAACTGTAAGCACAGCTAGATGATACAGATGATACAGACCAATAATGCGAAAGATAAAGTGGAACCAATTGAACGTATGATACAGACCAAAAATTGTACAGACACTTGGAAGTTAGAAAAATTCAACATGGAGCACATCTAGATGATACGGATGATACAGCTGGTGCACAACTACACAAGATGATACAGACCAAAAATTTACATAAAGTATATACGAAATAATACCGGCACAGCTAGATGCATACTTGTCATCTAGCTACTTTCCACCACACATTCGGGAAAGGGAACCAATTCAACATCATCATCATCCTCTTTAACCTATACATAGATAAAATGGAAGTCATGCAAGTTAGACAGAGAAATAGTAATTGTATGAATAGGAATTGTACAAATAAATGAGCCATACCACTACTCTTGGGGATTTGTTGTCTTTGTATGAACCTCGTATCCAGCTAGAAGCACACACTAGTTTCTCAACCATTGATGGAAGTAGAGAACTCCGGTAATCATCAAGTACTCTACCTCCTGTTGAGAAGGTTGACTCGGAGGAAACACTAGTGGCTGGTATAGTCAAGAATCTCCTTGCCATCCTCGATATAACCGGAAACCTATGAGTGTTCACCTTCCACCAATCTAGTAACACAAACGTTGGCTCATCGGGATCTACATTTGGTTCATCAAGATAGCGGCGCAATTCTGATTTTGAAGCCTCCGTAGTTGTCGCTTGTAGATGCCTCCGAAATGAACTTGGCTTAGCTGTGCTCATTGTTGTCCCTGTTTGTGTACTTGAAGACCTCCCATCACTACCTTCAGCCCCACTTTTGATCTTTTTGTATTCAGCATCATGATTGTCATATATGTCATACAACTCTTTCCTAATATTCTCTATTTCCTCAGCCCCCTTCACTTCACCATAAATTTCTTCAAAACAGAAGGCTACAAATCTCATCTTCCACCTAGGATCAAGAATAGTAGCAAGAGCCATAACGTTGTTTTTCTCCTCCCAATACTTAGCAAATTTATCAAGCATTGCATTAGCCATAGCCGCAAGAAACTTATCAGTGGACTTGCTTGCTTTTACTAACTCCATTTTCACAGACACTATATATGGATAGAAGATATTGGCTGTAGGGTACAGAGAACCTGATAAAACCTTAGTTATCTCGGCAAATTCAGCCAAGATGGGTTGTACCGTAGCATACATTTCCCAATCTCCATGTGAAGTCTCCCACGTGTATTTCAAATCATGATCTCCATATTCATGGAAGGCAGACCTATAGGGAGTACAAGCATCAAACATCTTGTATGTTGAGCTCCACCTTGTTGACACATCTAGACATAGACCAGCCCCCATTTTGATATTCAACGTTTTACAAACTTCAACGAATTTGTATAAGCGTGATGTGGACTTCTTCAAGTACTTCACTGTTTCTCTTAGCTTGGTTATAAATGGCAGCAATGGTTGAAGGCCATCTTGTACTACCAAATTGACTATATGAGCACAACAACGAACATGAAAATGATGGGCGAGGAAGCCTGGTACTTTCCTAGCAATGAACTTGGTCATCAAATTTTTTGCGGCCACATCATTGGAAGAAGCATTGTCAAGTGTGATTGTAATGACCTTGTCCTCTATTTTCCATTCAGCTAGGCATTCCATTACCGCTTGAGCTATAACAACTCCGAAATGTGGTGGATCTAGCTCGATAAAGTTGAGTACACGACATTGCATAATCCAATTAGCATCTATGTAGTGAGCAACCAAAGCCATGTAGGAAAGTGTTTGGTTTGAAGTCCACAAGTCACATGTCAAACTAATATGCTCAACATCTCTAAGACTCTTCTTAAGAAGTTCTTTTTCAGATTCATAAACCTTTATGCACTCCTTTCTTATGGTTTTTCTACCAATGAACTTATATTTTGGATTCATATGCCTCATCAAGATATTAAACCATTTGTGTTCTACCATTCTAAAAGGGTAATCATGGACAATAACCATCTTAGCAATAATCTTGCGGGTTTCCTCATGATTATATTCGGTATGAACAGAAGTGAGTGACGAACCTCCCCGCTCAAAGTTTAGTGTACCTTGACCTTGAATCTGTCCCTTCAAGAAATCTTTGTAATGTTGACATAAACTGGTATGCCTATTCAGACTACTTGTCTGCCCACCATCCTTGTAAACAAGATAATCCCCACAATAGTTGCACCTAGCCTTTTCTATAGTATCCCCTTCAGGTTTGCCCATAGTAAAATGCTGCCAACATTTAGAAGTTTTACCTCTACCCCTCTTCTTTGCCTTCTGTTTGGGAGAAACCGGTATTACCATTTTTCTTCTTTTGTCTCTTTGACTTGGGAGAAACACCACCACCATCAACTGACACATCTTCATCTTTACTTCCAGATTGAACAGACACATGTGAAGGTAAGCTCTCAGACATCTCATCATTCATATCATACTGATCCTCCTCATACTCGTACTCGGGATCCACCTACACAAATACACGCAAATTTAACACATATTAACAACTTGAAGTCTGAAATAACATGCCGCAACCGTTATACAAAAAAAAAAACAGTAACTTGCTATCTGCACCTATAATTAACAATTTGTTGTGTCTCAAATAAATTGACTCATTACTCTGCTTAAAAGTTAATTTGTTCGCTGTTATTCTAAGAACAGTCCTACATCGAAATATTTTTCAGCCTCACTGTTATGCTACAGACAAATATTTTTCTGCCTAGAAATTGTGAGTCCTACATCGAATATGCTCATTATTCTGTCTAGTGTTCATACAGACTACAGTGGCTAAACGAGTTATGCTAAAGTGGCTCACCTAAAATACAGACTAGCTAATTGAACAACAGAATGCCTAGAGTAGCTAGCTGGTACAGGAAAGTCCTAGATACGTGCACCTAAAATACAATACCAAAGTGGAGCATTTGACAATCACCGGTGATGTTCTGTACCATATTTGGCTTTGGGTCTTGGAGCCAGAGAACTAACCGGTGGGGGTGTTGGAGCTACTCCAGGAGCAGGCACGACCACTATTTCGCCACAGCGTGGTGGCTTGGACAGCATGGTGCGCCCCGGAGCTGTGACGGACGCCGGCGATGCAGACCTAGAGGCGGATGGACCATCCCGCCTCTTCTTCCCCACCGTCTTGGATTCTAAGCTGGGCTGCTTCTCCATGGCGTGGTGTCCGCTAGAGCTCTCAGCTCTGGATGGATCCGCGCCGCGCGGTGGTCGGCCGCCGGAGCTGATGAACCAGGCGGGGGCTGGGCCGGGCGGTGCACGACGGGGACAGGGGAAGGCGTCGCGTCGGGGATGAAGGAGTCGGGGCAGGCGGGCGGGGCGGGGCCTGCGGACGTCGTCGGGCCCGGCGGCTGGAGTTCGAGTAGAGTGGGAGGGCGTCGCCGCGTTGGGCGTGTCGCCGCCGCCGCCTCTCCAATCTCCACAGCGAGCGACAGGAGTGGAAAACCTAGTGGAAACGTGGATTACTGGAGTCGTGGACAGTCAAGGAGGCGTGGTGGGTACTTGGGCAGTTGGGCTGGGCTTAGGCACTTGGGCCATAAACGACAACGAGTAGCACAGGCAGCGACGCAACGTGCACTCAATTTTGAGCGAGCCAATCGAGCTAAACGAGTTACTCGGTAACTCGGCTCGAATAGCTCGAACTCGTTTAGTGACAAAAGTTAAAACTCGGCTCGGCTCGTTTAATTTCGAGTTCGAGTCGAGTCGAGTCGAGTTGCGAGTTACTCATTTAGCTCGCGAGTTTTGAGTTTTAATTCCAGCGCTAGCGATAAATCGCCTATAGCTCGACAAGGTATATCGTGAGGCAAAAGGGACTAAGATGAATATCACATTGAAAGGTATGTCGTCATGACTCAATGGTACTTGGGAGTTGGCACGTTCTGCTAGGAGCCGCTACCGATTGATCGATTGGGAGTTGGACTCCAATCGTGTCCAAGTCGCCATGAGTCTGCAGGGTCGCACACTTAAGAGAGGGAGCAAGTATTGGTTGGGTTGGACCCGAACCGGAAATGGACTGAGTTAGTGAGTCGGACTCACAGAGGGAATGGGCCACAAGTGTTGTGCAGCCCATTACCATACGCTATATAAAGAGAGGCGCAGGTTGCCCAACGGGCACGTTAGTCCACTCTCCCATGCGTTGGGAACCCTAGCCCCACTCAGTCCAGCCGCCGCACCGGACCTAGCAGTCCGCCGTCGGAGCTCCTCCTCGTACGTGTGGATACCGGCAGAGGTGCTGTACGTTCAGCACTTCGACGTTCGAGGGATTGGATCGGCCGGACTGGATCGTGGGACTGCACTGCCCCGACGCGCTGCACCGATAATCCGCACCTGCGCGTCTAGTGGTAATACTCGTGGTCTTCTACCTCGGCTAGATCTTGGGAGCATTGCGTAGGAAAAAGTTTTCGTTTATCTATACGCGCCCCAACAGTGGTATCAGAGCGGTAGCTTCTGGTATTAGGCCCGAGATCCGTACATATGTGATATGTAGTTAGCGTTAGATGTGATCTAATTGCTGTTTTGGTGGTCGGTCTATGAGATAGATCGGTTTTGTACAAGGTTGATTGGATCAATCGTACTCGGGGTTAATGGATGATCTGGTTTCCGTGATCATACTGCTAAGGTCGTGGAACAACTTACCCCTACCGGTCGGTTTCCGCCATCGGGGTATACCGTGACACATAAATCCAGTTGCGGTGATCGTAGATCAAAGAGTTTGGTCGAATCGGAATACGGATCAGATTCGGGTAAAATCGTTTTATCCGATGAAGAAATCCATGATCGAAATGCAGATGAGATCTGCCCCTTCGATCCCCGCCCGCTATCCGGCTAGCGGGACCGCCGGCTTCGCCCTGTCGTAGCGCCTTAGATGTCGTTGCGAGTTCACAACGCCGGTAGATATCGTATCTATGCATAACTTGTTTTTGCAGGAAGTTGTGAATGGTATGGCTTATGTGCATGTGATGTGTGTAATCCATGCATCTGCGTATCATGTTTATGTCAGCCGGCTGGAGCCTAGGTGCTGTCATTTTATTGTATACCGGCCTGCGTGTCGGATTCTCTATGTAAATTTTGATTTACTAGCTAGTGTAGCTTGTTGGAGAACCCGGAAGGCATGCAAGTCGAAGTACAAGTCGGCTACATGGAGCAAGATGGCACGTGACAAGAGTTGGCACGAGCCGACTTGCAAGCTTTGTGGAGATGGAGATCACCATGAAGAGAGCCATACCATTTCACATTATAATTGCTTTATTTGTGTTATTGTTATGTCTCTATTTACCTCTATTTAGATAGTTGGTAGATTCTTTAATCCCTCAAAGAAGGTCTAGTCGGTCGCCCCGCCAGTGCTGCACCATCACAAGTCGGACATTCTTGGTAGTGGGCTCATAAAATTGAGGTGCTACCAATTCTTTCCGGTTAGATGGGTTTGAGTCGGACTCTTACAGGCAGAAGCACTTGGTAATCTAGACGAGTCCATCACAACGGTTGTGGGGCTCGGGGCGAGGTAGGTTGGGAGCCGGGGCATGTGATGTCACCCAACTAACAGGAGTCGTATAGAGATACGATTGGCAAGGTGTTGCCTACCTAGATCACTTGACGGCTAGCGGTGATGCTAAAGCTCACTAGTCGGCTTGCTTATTTGGGATCTTGAATCACTTAGCAACCATCGGAGGGATGTTGGTTCTAGTGGGAGCATAAGTATTAAAGCGTTTAATATGCCTGCTCTTTTATGAATACATGTCTTAAGTGTTTTTGCGTATTTTCTGTTGTAGATCAATGGCACCTAGCAACCTTCCTCAGTTGTCCGCGTTTGCGTTGAGGTCAATCCTAGAGAAAGATAAGCTTAATGGAACTAATTTCACCAACTGGCATCGTAATCTGAGGATAGTCCTCAAACATGACAAGAAAGAACATGTTCTAGAAACTCCACTTCCAGAAGAGCCTGATGACGATGCGACTGTCGCAGTCACAAATGCCTACCGTAAGACTAGAGATGAGTCTACGGAAATTAGCTGTCTTATGCTTGCACACATGGAACCGGACTTGCAGCAGCAGTTCGAGAATGTTGAGGCCTACGATATGATCGAAAGCCTCAAAAGTATGTTCCAGGCTCAGGCAAAGACCGAGAGGTATCAGGTCTCTCAAGCTTTGCTGGGCTGTAAGCTGAAAGATGGCGATCCACTGAGTCCGCATGTAATCAAGATGATTGGTTACATTCAGTCTCTGGATCGGCTGGGCGTCCCACTTAACGAAGAGTTCGCTACTGATATAATTCTGAACTCTCTTCCTAGTGCGTACGGTTCGTTCATCTCGAACTACCATATGCATGGTATGGATAAGAGTATCACTGAATTACATGGGATGCTCAAAACGGCAGAGGCTGATATCAAGAAAGGCGCCAGTCAAGTGTTGATGGTGCAGAATAAGGCTAAGTTCAAGAAGAGTTCTTGGACTAAGAAGAAGAAGGATAAGTCAGGAGGTAGCGCCCATGGCCCTGTCCAGAGTGCTTCCTCAAAGACTAAGCCTTCTCCTACAGCCGGAGCCAACTGCTTCTATTGCAAGCAAGATGGCCACTGGAACAGGAACTGCACCAAGTATTTGGCTGACAGAGCCAAGAGTGGAGGTGTGACTTCCAACTCAGGTACGCTTGTGTGCAATGTTATAGACATTTATCTTGCTGATGCGCCTAATAGTTCTTGGGTATATGATACCGGATCAGTTATTCACATATGCAACTCGTTGCAGGGACTGGTAAGAACTAGGAGCGTGGCAAGAGGAGAGGTTGACATTCGGGTCGGCAACAAGGCGAGAGTCGCTGCGTTGGAAGTCGGCACGATGCAACTTCATTTACCTTCAGGATTTATTTTGGAACTAAATAATTGTTATTATGTTCCAGCGCTTAGTCGAAACATTATTTCCGCCTCATGTTTGATGAGACAAGGTTATGATTCGAATATTAAGAATAATGGTTGTTCTTTATATTTGAAAGATATGTTTCATGGCTTTGCACCCGTTCAGAACGGGTTATTCATTTTAAATCTTGATAGTGAATCAGTCTATAACATAAATGTTAAAAGGTTGAAACCAAATGATCTGAATATGACTTACTTTTGGCACTGTCGGCTTGGTCATATAAGTTGGAAGCGCATGAAGAAGCTCCATGATGATGGACTTCTAACTTCGTTTGACTTAGAGTCATTCGAGACATGCGAATCATGCCTACTAGGCAAGATGACCAAGACACCTTTTGCAAGGAGTTGTGAAAGGGCGTCCGACTTGTTGGAACTAATACATAGTGATGTATGTGGTCCAATGAGCACGACAGCCAGGGGTGGTTATGAGTACTTCATTACCTTCACTGATGATTTGAGTAGGTATGGATATATCTATTTAATGAAACACAAGTCGGAAGCTTTTGAAAAGTTCAAGGAATTCCAGAGTGAGGTACAAAATCAGCTCGGCAAGAAAATAAAGTTTCTACGGTCGGACCGTGGGGGCGAGTACATGAGCCATGAGTTTGATGACCATCTAAAGAGTTGTAGAATAGTTCCTCAACTCACTCCGCCGGGTACACCGCAGAGAAACGGTGTATCGGAACGGAGAAATCGAACCTTGTTGGACATGGTACGATCAATGATGAGTCGGACAGATCTACCTTTATCATTTTGGGGTTATTGTCTAGAAACTGCAGCGTTCACACTAAATAGAGTACCATCAAAGTCAGTAGAGAAGACACCACATGAGATGTGGATGGGCAAAAAGCCAAGTTTGTCTTTTCTTAAGATTTGGGGTTGTGAGGTATTTGTCAAGCGACTTCAGTCGGACAAGCTCACGCCCAAGTCGGATAAGTGTATTTTCGTGGGGTATCCGAGGGAAACCTTGGGGTACTACTTCTACAACCGGGAAGAGGGCAAAGTGTTTGTCGCTCGGAACGGTGTCTTCCTTGAGAAAGAGTTTCTCAGTCGGGAAGTCAGTGGGAGCACGGTGCAACTCGAAGAAATTCGAGAGGAACCAGCTAGGGGCGAGTCGGCAATGGCCTTGGAGGCTGGGCCGGTCGTGGTACCTACACCGGTTACAGCACCTGAACCTCGGAGATCTGCCAGATTACAGAGTGCTCGAGATGTTTTACTATTAGACAGTAATGAGCCGGCAACTTATTCGGAAGCGATGGTGGGATCTGATTCCGAGTCATGGCTTGGAGCCATGAGATCCGAGTTAAAGTCCATGGATGAAAACCAAGTTTGGAATTTGGTTGATCTGCCTGACGGTGCAAGACCCGTCGAGTGCAAATGGGTCTTTAAGAAGAAAATTGATATGGATGGAAATATTTCCGTCTATAAAGCACGACTTGTCGCGAAGGGGTTCCGACAGGTTCAAGGAGTTGACTACGACGAGACCTTCTCGCCCGTAGCGATGCTTAAATCAATTCGGATCATGTTAGCCATAGCAGCCTATTTCGACTATGAGATATGGCAGATGGATGTCAAGACGGCCTTCCTTAATGGAAATTTAACTGAGGACGTGTATATGATACAGCCCGAAGGTTTTGTCGATCCGGCTAATGCTGACAAGGTATGCAAACTTCAGAAATCCATTTATGGGTTGAAGCAAGCATCTCGGAGTTGGAACATTCGCTTTGATGAGGTAGTCAAATCGTTTGGCTTCATCAAGAGCGATCATGATTCTTGTTTATACAAGAAGTTTAGTGGGAGCAAAGTAAACTTTCTAATCTTATATGTGGATGACATATTACTGATTGGAAATGATGTCATGATGTTGCAAGAAACCAAAGAGTCATTGGAAAGGAGTTTCTCAATGAAGGATTTGGGTGAGGCGACTTACATATTAGGAATCAGGATCTATAGAGATAGATCAAGGCGGCTCATTGGATTGAGTCAGAGTACTTATCTGGACAAGGTTTTGAAGAAATTCAAAATGGAAGAGTCCAAGAAGGGATTCTTACCGATGTCCCATGGCATAAAACTTAGCAAGACTCAGTGTCCTTCGACAACTGATGAGCGAAGTCAGATGAGTGTGATTCCGTATGCTTCGGCAATCGGATCCATCATGTATGCCATGATTTGTACTAGGCCAGATGTTTCCTATGCTCTAAGTGTTACGAGAAGATACCAGGCTGACCCTGGCAAAGCCCACTGGGCAGCGGTTAAAAGCATTCTTAAGTATTTGAGAAATACTAAGGAAATGTTCCTAGTTTATGGAGGTGATGAGGAATTCAGTGTAAAGGGTTACACGGATGCAAGTTATCTCACCGACTCAGATGATTCTCGTTCGCAATCGGGATACGTGTTCGTAAAGAACGGAGGAGCTGTGAGCTGGAAGAGTTCCAAGCAAGATACGGTGTCTGCATCTACAACAGAGGCTGAGTATATTGCTGCCTCAGAGGCGGAAAAGGAAGCTGTTTGGATCAGGAACCTCCTGATGGATCTTGGTGTGGTTCAGGGCGCGTCCAATCCTTTGGACGTATATTGTGACAACAATGGTGCTATCGCAGAGGCCAAGGAACCTAGACAACACCAGAAGAACAAACATATACTCATGCGGTACCACCTCATTCGCCAGTTTGTCGAACAAGGTGATATCAAGTTATGCAAAGTACACACGGATGCAAACATTGCAGATCCGTTGACAAAGGCGCTACCACAGCCTAAGCATGAGGCGCACACGAGAGGTATGGGCATTAGATGCCTAGGCATATGATGCCAAGATGATTGACTCTAGTGCAAGTGGGAGACTGTTGGGAATATGCCCTAGAGGCAATCATAGATGATGTAATTCCCAATGTATTCATAAAGTTATTAAGTTGTCCTTTGGTTTGAACATCTGATATATGTCATTGAATATGTGATTCGATTGTGGAACTATGTATTCATGTTGTTCATACTAATTGTCCTTGGTCGTTAAGGTTGTGCTGGACACACACCCTAGACTAATGTGAGTGTTGGCTGATGACACGGTTCCACTTGTCATGGGCATGGTGATGCCATTCCAACGTTCACGGACCTTGCTAAAGAGTTTAGCAAGTCGGACTGACCCACATTGAGATGCAACGATCAAGTCGTCATTTGCATGTCTCAATCAATGTAATCCTTAGACCTGAGGTTGTCGCACAATCCGAGTTGTGGATCACCGACTTAGGTTCTGTCAAACGTTGTTCTGTGACAAGGCAACTATAAAGGCAGAGTTTGGGTCGAATGAGAAGCAAGCTGCGTGATGTGGATAATCAAGATGGGATTTTGCCCCTCCTAATGGAGAGATATTCTCTGGGCCCTCTCGAGTGATATGATTCAGGAAGCATGGCCATGCGCGACTCAGTTAAGTGTTAACTGTGTCGGTTGACTAAGAGTTAGTCAGATGAATCACATGTCACAGATCGAGAAGAGAGTTGAGCTATTTAAGGGATGACGATAAATCGCCTATAGCTCGACAAGGTATATCGTGAGGCAAAAGGGACTAAGATGAATATCACATTGAAAGGTATGTCGTCATGACTCAATGGTACTTGGGAGTTGGCACGTTCTGCTAGGAGCCGCTACCGATTGATCGATTGGGAGTTGGACTCCAATCGTGTCCAAGTCGCCATGAGCCTGCAGGGTCGCACACTTAAGAGCGGGAGCAAGTATTGGTTGGGTTGGACCCGAACCGGAAATGGACTGAGTTAGTGAGTCGGACTCACAGAGGGAATGGGCCACAAGTGTTGTGCAGCCCATTACCATACGCTATATAAAGAGGGGCGCAGGTTGCCCAACGGGCACGTTAGTCCACTCTCCCATGCGTTGGGAACCCTAGCTCCACTCAGTCCAGCCGCCGCACCGGACGTAGCAGTCCGCCGTCGGAGCTCCTCCTCGTACGTGTGGATACCGGCAGAGGTGCTGTACGTTCAGCACTTCGACGTTCGAGGGATTGGATCGGCCGGACCGGATCGTGGGACTGCACTGCCCCGACGCGCTGCACCGATAATCCGCACCTGCGCGTCTAGTGGTAATACTCGTGGTCTTCTACCTCGGCTAGATCTTGGGAGCATTGCGTAGGAAAAAGTTTTCGTTTATCTATACGCGCCCCAACATCCCAAACATGCAACGGAGTACAATAACACGTATCTAGGGTGTAGCAATGATCAAACTATGAGGGGAATGGAGTGGATCACGGTGATGGTGATGGTGGAGATGCAGGTGCTGGTGAGGATGGTGATGGAGATGCCTCCTCCCACGCCAAGGAGGAGATGGGGATGATTTCCCCCTTCTCCGGAGCTCCGGAGCAGCAGGATCTGTCTCCCCCGTGGAGAGTTTCGCCGCCCTGGCGGCTCCGTCTCGTCTCGGAAAAATTAGGGTGTTCGTTTTCAGGGAAGACGGAGTCGTCAGCAAAAAGACCTCAGGGAGGAGGTGATGTGGGCCCATTTGGGGGCCCCACACGCGGCTAGGGAATCTGGCCGCGTGGGCTACCCCCTTTTGGGCCTCGCGGCCCTCCTCCTTTGTGTCTTGTGCCCACGGCCTTTCTCCCGAAGAAAAACTGACAGGGTTTCTTTCCTTTCGCAATTTGGATACCTGTAGCTCCTGAAACATCAAAAACATGAAAACATGTGTTTTCTGACACCCAGAAATTAAATACCAAAAATAGGGACTTTGTAGGAAAGTCCCATAAAATCATCTAAAACATGCAAAACAATGACATAACATTGATAAAACATCCCAATAATGCCTATATGGAGGGTATAAATGATGATATAAAATGCACGTATCAACTCCCCCAAGCTTAAACCTTTGCTCGTCCTCGAGTAAATAAGGACATAGATCATTACATGCATCAATGGACTTATGGTTGATAAATAAATACGGGTATTGTATCATCATCATGTTCAGTTATAATGCAAGATGAATCAATAGAACTCATACACATAAGGATAACATATTCGAAGCTCTAGCAAACACCCCATACTTTTGAAAGCAAATAACCATTGTGTGTTGGACAATCGAATTATACTCTTTAATTTGGAGAAAGATAAATGAGTAGAGGTAAAACATGATCAAGTCTCATTTAGTTTCCAAACTATTCAGCTTAAATTACTAATTGTAATGTGGCATCCATTGGGCTAAGACTCTCATTGCCCCTTTATCATTAGCATCTTAATTTATGAATGTTGAAGTAATGTGGTTGACAAGGTGTTGGTTGAATGTCTCATGCCCCGTGAGTGTGAAAACCTACTCCATGATTACTCAACTTAAGATTCCTAATAAGCTTTGTACAATCATAATAAGTATTAATGACATCATAGAGAATTGCAAAGAGGTACCTCTTGCCCCATGACATAGAAACCAGCCCATGTCACAATAACAAGATGAACAAACGGAGTAGACTCATCATCCTTTTTTATTTCATTCACTATATGCATAGCTTCTTATTTTATTGTAGGATGTGTTTGTAGAGTCCACTCTAGCTGTAAGTAAATTTCCACCATGATCAAGCATGGCTTGGGTTAGCGGCCCAATGCAATTTCTCTAGTCATATATACTTACTCACCAAAACTTACTATTCCTCTATTTCATTTCGGCATGGCAGGAGTCCAAAAACAAAAGCACATGACATCAACTAAATATAAAATTTCTTTGTGCAATGTTGAAAGCTTCTCACGTGATGCACGTGTTAGCCAACTCCCAACCAAAATCCTTGTCAAGCACAAAACTTTTAGCTCCCATTAATGGGTCATGTTTGTTAAGTGCAATAGAAATAAATGGGTGCATTCAAAAGTTCGTGAGAATCTTATCCCAAATTCAGCCCATGCCAATTAATAACATAAGCATCTTATTTTAGAGCATAAATGAAACTATAACATGGTGAACATGCTCGGAATAGCCATTAAGCTAATAGATAGATAGTGGATTTATGTCATATTGAGATAATTCTACAATTGTCCAACACACTCTTGAAACCTCTAAATATGCCATGCTCATTTGCATGAGTGTTACCCATAAATCCCCAAAACAAGGGAATCATGGATGACACCATACTTTATTATTCATTGATAAACCATAAGACGGGGATGCATGATAATGCTCAATGAGCTCACTCAAGCCTAAACGAAAACGATAACTAGATAATAAAAGCAAGACACACCAAAACTAGATAGACATGATAAAGCTGATAAAAGACGGGGGATAGGTGAAACTCCCCCAAGCTTAGATGGTTGCGGTAATTTCTTCATTCTCCCTTGTTCTCGTACTCAGCCCACCACTCTTTCTTCTTCTTCTTCTCTTCATAGTTGTCTTCAATCTCTCCAATGATGCGCGTCATGAGGTTATAGGCTTGCTCAAATGCTCCTGCAGCTTTTCCCAACCTTTCCATGAGGTCCTTCTCCATCGTCTCCTTGGGAGTTTTCCACTCCGGGCTTGGTGCTTTCTTCTTGGGAATAAGGTGATCCCAATCTCCAGTGCAATTCTTCTCAGTGGGAGTTTCCCTGCCAATAAGAGGAGAAACTGCGTTTTTGCTAGCAAGTGAGTGCCTTGGAGCTTTCCCTCCGGTGCTCATATGTGCGGACTGTCTCTTGTTTCCAAAAGACATGTTCACCCGTACGCCAGCAGCAGGGATTGGTGATGGAGGTGCTGTTGCAAGAGGTGGTATGTCGAAGATGGCCTCGTCATCTTCCTCGTCAGGTTCTTCATCCATGATCTCGCGAAGCTCCACGTCCTCGTCATCCGAGTAGTCCTTCCTCTTCCTATTCCTCCTGTGGATGGATGTGGGGCTGTTGCCCTCAAGCTCATCATCATCATCGTCCATGGAGGTGCATTGGTAGGAGTCTCCCGAAGTCATGGCTTGGAAAACCTGACATACAGAATAGACAAAACAAAGATCGTGCGAGAACTCTCGGTGCGGGATTAGATCGACAAAAGGGGGTATATATTGACGGTTTTTGGGGTAAGACAAAGCGTCGGAGTCGAAAACGAGACGGAACGGGACTCCGAGGTGGAAAAGGGGTACCTCCACACGGCCAAGGAATCTGGCCACGTGTGGGGTCCTCTTTTCCCCCTCGAGGTCCAATTCCTTCCAATTTTCTTGTCCCACACGTTAATTTCCATAAAAAATGAGTTATGCAAGTTTTCACGCAATTCCGAGAAACTTCCAAACACAATAATTGTAAATTATTGAATTTGGGTTTCTGAAACTGCAGGATCCCTTACAATTACCTCCTCCGGTGTCATTAACTTTATCTCCTCGATGGTTCCTATGAAGCTCTTTCCTGCAATATAATGTTTTAGGCGTTGTCCATTGACCACATGAGGTTTACCTTTCATATCACCGTGAAGACGGATGGCCCCCGAACGGTATACCTCCTGTACTACCAATGGACCCTGCCATTTTGAAGCTAATTTCCCTGCAGAAAACTTAAAATGAGAGTTGTACAATAGGACTTGATCACCTACTTTAAATTCCTTTCTTTTAATTTTCTTGTCATGCCAAATTTTAACTTTCTCTTTAAACAATTTTGCACTTTCATATGCTTCATTCCTCCATTCATCTAATAGATTTAGGTCAAGCAATCTCTTCTCCCCCACTATTTTTAAATCAAAATTTAATTTCTTAATAGCCCATCTAGCTTTATGTTCTAATTCAACGGGTAAATGACATGCTTTTCCATAAACCATTTTATAAGGAGACATACCCATAGGATTTTTATAAGCAATTCTATAAGCCCACAATGCATCATTAATTTTAAGTGGCCAATCAGATCTAGCTCTGTTTACTGTTTTCTCTAAAATAAGTTTAATTTCCCTATTACTTAATTCAACTTGTCCACTAGTTTGAGGATGATAGGGTGATGCAATTCTATGATTAACATTATATTTTGCCAATGTTTTTCTAAGAACACCATGCATAAAATGAGATCCACCATGAGTAATTAAAAATCTAGGAACACCAAATCTAGGGAAAATAATTTCTTTAAGCATTTGCATGGCTGTGGCATGGTCTGCACTCTTAGTAGGAATTGCTTCTACCCATTTTGTAACATAATCAACAACAACCAAAATGTGAGTATGTTTTGTACTAGATGGAGGAAATGGTCCCATAAAGTCAAAACCCCACATATCAAATGGTTCAAGTGGTAATTTATAGTTCATAGGCATTTCATTCCTTCTACCAATGTTTCCTACTCTTTGACATTTATCACAAGTTTTAATATATTCAGCACAATCCTTGAATAGAGTAGGCCAATAAAAACGACATTGTAATACCTTTGCTGCAGTATGATCTCCTGCATGATGTCCTCCATAGGGACTGTCATGACAATCTCTTATAATAGCCTGCTGTTCATGCTCAGGTACACAACGTCTAATAATGCCATCAACACTTTTCTTATACAAGAATAGATCATCCCAAAAATAATGTCTAAGGTCATAAAAGAATTTCTTTCTTTGCTGGTAAGTAAATTGTGGTGGCATAACTTTCCCAACAATAAAATTTGCATAATTAGCAAACCAAGGAGATGCAACTTTAGCACTAGAAACACTAACAAGGGCAAGTTGTTCATTAGCAAAACTATCATTAATAGGAATAGGATCATCAGGTATATTTTCCATTCTAGAAAGATGATCAGATACGGGATTATCTTCTCCTTTCCTATCTACTATGTGTAAATCAAATTCTTGCAACAAAAGTACCCATCTTATTAGCCTAGGCTTAGCATCTTTCTTATTCATCAAATATTTAATAGCAGAATGATCAGAGTGCACAGTGACTGACGAAGACATGGATCCTGGACCCTGCGGGTAAGGACACCCCATCTCAGGCCCAAGGTTAAGGCCCAAGAAGAGGAGCCCTTGGAGTATTCTAGAAGGCCCACGTGAAGCCCACCCGCGTTAACTTGCGGGTTAAGTTTAGAAATATGTAACCGACTTAAGGTTAGAATTCGAGTCCTCTCCGGTTAGGGTTCGAGACCTGGCCACCTATATAAGGCCAGGAGAACCACCGGAAGAGGACCAAGCAACACAGCAACACCAAAGCCTTGAACTCGAGATCATACTCTCGATTCGAGCAACCACCATTGTAACCGATCTACTCATCAATACAGATCGACAGAGGCAGGAGTAAGGGTTTTACCTCTACGAGGGCCCCGAACCTGGGTAAAATCTCGCCCCCTGTCTAGCCGACGATTCCACCAGCGCTCATGAGTTCTCCTAGTCGAAACCCGATAGGGTCACCTAAGGGATTTGTAGAGTCAGAGATTCGACAATTAGCGCCGTCTGTGGGAACGGCGGGCGCTGGATCACCGGCATCTTCGGCTTTATCGACAACCAACTCCCGTTGGAAACCATCGACTACGGCTCCGAACAATCCTATACGGATCGGATCTGTCGTGGTCACACCTCACTCGCTGGAATCACGCCCGGTATTCGAGGATCTGGAGAAGAGCGTCACCTTGACGTTCGGGAGCCTGAAATTCGTGACCAACAGGGACGGAATCCTCCACTTCTCGGACGAATCAGAAACTGAATCTGGAGCTATCGACTCGCGTCGTCATCTGGAGAAAAGCGGCGAATCCATCCGCTTCAACGCCAATGACTACCATACCCTCTCGACAGAGGAACCATCAAGAGTTCAAAGGAACTTTCGATCTACGCCTAGGACGCACGAGCCTCGACTGGCTCAAGTCTGCATGGCAGGATCGGAACAAGCCTCGGAAACGGAACATAGCGCAGCAGAGCGCAACATGAGCGGTGTCTCACGGGAATCTTGGAACCGAGCGAAGGAGGCTATGCGAACGAGCAAGCCACCCGCAGCCGGGGCTTCACACGAAGACATGGTTGCCTACCACTATCACCTAGTGAGAGCAGCCACGACCATCAAAGACGCTCGGATAGATCTGGCCCGCCGAAGAAGAGCGGCGGATGAGTCGAGCCAAAGACGAGCCGGGCTGTCCATAACACACTCGGTCGGAACCCGACCCACGAGGAAGGGACACGCATCTACATCCAGGAAAAATGAATCCCTAGCCGGGACCAGCAGATCGATCACTCCTTCTCTCATGCAAGTCGATGACGACGGCAACGTCTACCCGCAAACTCCCGCTGCCGCAGTTCTAGCCGCAGCAACTTACATGCAGATGAATCAACCGACGGAAAGTGACCCTCGGGCGGAGCAGTACAAACAAGTACGCAAGGGACTAGGACTGGCAGCCGCAAGGCTCACCGCCTATGATCGAAGGAAAGCCGCAGAGCAGCTGGAGAAGGAACAGGAGAAAGAGAAAGAGAAGGAGAGAGAAGCGTCCCGCAAACATAGGAGATCTTTGCCAAGAAGGGACAGATCGCCACGTCGTGGCCGAGGTAAAGAAGCACGGCGCCGCGATGACAGTTGAAGCAGCAGCGAAGGCAGTCCAAGAGACAAAAGCTCGCGACATCACAGCAGCCGCTCGCGAAAGCGAAGCAAGGAGCCAAGGAAGGACGCCGACTGCGACCGGCCGGGACATGACGCGCGATCGGACATCGCACAAAATAAGGTAGATAAGGCAAGGGCTTCGCGATATCGCAGGCGCTCTTCGTCCAGCTCCTCGGATGATGAAACCTGCGGTGCGCTCTGCTTTGCCCGCAGCATCCGCTAAGCGCCTTTACCCAGAAGATTCAAGCTTAGCACGGAAGTGACAAAGTACGACGGCTCACTCGAGCCCTCTCAATGGCTAAGCGATTACCTCACGGCAGTAAAATGCCAACGTGGGAACAAGAATACAGCTATGCAATATCTCAATTTGCATCTCGTTGGCGCGGCCCGCAGCTGGCTGGAAAGAAGACCAAGATCTTGCTACGCATCGTGGGATGACTTGCACCGTGACTTTTGCAAAAAATTCCAGTCGACTTACAAGAGGCCAGCCACCATTGAAAAACTGCGAGCATGCAAGCAGAAAAGTGGTGAGTCTACCCGCGAATATATCCAGCGATGGACCACGCTCAGGAACACTGCGAGAACCATCTCGGAAGAAGTGGCGATTGAGGCCTTTGCGAAGGGCGCCCGAAGAACTGCTTTCAGAGAAGAGCTAGGCAGGGCTGCACCCAAAACTATTGGAGAGCTAATGATCATAGCCGAAAAGTGGGCTAACGGAGAAGACGCAGTGCGCAACGAGAGAGCATCATCACCTGCGCACGATGAAGACCGCCATGGCCGAAGGAAAAGGAGGAAATATTACGATCACGAGGATCGAGAGGAGCTGGTAGCGGCGGAATTCACGCGAAGCCGCGACTCCGATCGCCGTGGGAATCGCGAGTGGAGACCGAAGGCTGAAGAAAAATCTCCCGAGGAAGACCTCGACGCATACTGCTCGACACATCTATTTACAGATAAGCGCACGGGCAAAACTAAGGCAACACACCTTCTTAAGGATTGCCGAAAGTTTATTGATATCTCGGAAGCCCTCGCAAGAAAAAGATCCGCAGCCACTCAAAATTACCCACCGCTTCCAGGAGGAGGCCACCAAGGATTCCAGCCGCCACAACCTCTACCTCCACCAGCAAATCCAAACATGGCATTGGCTGCACTGCCAGCACCACCTGCACAAAACTCCGGGGCCAATGCATACCCGAATCCAGCAGGGCAACTCGCGATGATCCAGAAGGTATGTCCATCCCGCAGAGCTCAAAATACTAACACAAGGCAGTTGTGCATGGCTGTGCAGACTCTGCCAACAAAGCCTGAGTACTTGAAGATGGCGGATCAACCGATCACATTTTCGATGAAAGACCACCCGCCACGAGTCCATCGACCAGGACACGCCGCCCTCGTCATCCAGGCACAGATTGGCAACTACGACTTGGCCCGCGTATTCATGGATGGTGGCAGTGGCATCAACATTATTTACGCGGATACACTCCGTCGGATGAACAAGAATCTGGACGGCCTTGCGGAATCAGAAACATCCTTCCACGGGATAGTTCCGGGAAAGGCAATCCGTCCACTCGGAACAATCAACTTAGAAGTTGTGCTGGGCACTAAAAGCAACTACAGAAGAGAATTCCTCGACTTCGAAGTCGTCGACTGGCCTTCACAGTACCACGCCATTCTTGGTCGAACAGCGTTCGCCAGATTCATGGCAGTACCACACTACGCCTACCTGAAGCTCAAGTTACCTGGAGAATATGGTGTGATCACAATCGATGGAGACTTTCAGAAATCCAACAAGTGCGACATTGAATTCAACGAGACCGCAAAATCTTTCGGGATGCAAGAAGAACTTCAAGAGCTGGCAAAAACCACGGATCACTCCGTGATGCCCCTCACGAAGAAAAACGCGCATGGGCTAGAGTTCAGCACCAACAGTGACACCCGAAAACATCAAGTGCACCCGACAGATTCTGCGAAGACAGCGATGGTCTCAACCACCCTCTCGCAAGCATAGGAAAGCGCGCTCGTCAAACTCCTCTGTGAGTACTGGGAAATTTTCGCCTGGCAGCCCTCAGATATGCCAGGAATACCCAGGGAGTTTGCCGAGCACTCACTCGAAGTCTTTCCAGATGCCAAACCCATCAAACAGACTACTCCACGATTTTCAGAACCCAAGCAGAAGGCGCTCGGAGAAGAAGTAAACAGGTTGCTAGCAGCAAATTTCATCAGGGAGATCAAGATATCCACCTGGTTAGCAAATCTAGTGCTGGTCCCCAAGAAAAACACGGACATCCTTCGAGTATGCATCGACTACACGTCGTTAAACAAGCAATGCCCCAAGGACAACTTCCCCCTCCCACGAATCGACCAGATCGTGGATTCTACGGCAGGCTGTCAACGCCTCTCCTTCCTAGACGCCTATTCAGGCTACAATCAGATCCGGATGAAACGGGAGGACGAAGAAAAGACAACATTCATCACGCCACACGACGTATATTGCTACACGACAATGCCCTTTGGGCTCAAGAACGCATGCGCAACATACCAGCACTGCATGCAAAAATGCCTCGCCAAGCTCATTGACAAGAACGTACAAGTGTACGTTGACGACATCGTCATCAAGACTCGAGTTGAGGACACACTCCTCGAAGACGTTAGAGAAACATTCGACGCCCTTAATGCATACAGGATCAAGCTCAACCCGACGAAATGCGTCTTCGGCGTCCCAGCAGGAAAACTTCTCGGGTACCTGGTATCCGCCAGAGGCATCGAAGCCAACCCAGAGAAAATACAAGCAATCTTGACTATGAAGGAGCCAACCAATCTACGCGGAGTCCAGCAGCTCGCAGGGCGACTAGCCGCTCTGAGCAGGTTCATCGCCCGATTGTGAGAACAAGCGCTACCCTTCTACAAGCTGTTGAAGAAGACGGACAAATTTGAGTGGACACAAGAAGCTAAACAAGCGTTCGCAGACTTGAAGCGATCATTGCAAAGCAGGCGCGTCCTTGCAACACCGCAAGAAAGGGAGTCACTCTACTTATACCTAGCCGCCACAAACCAGGTCATCAACACAGCAATCGTAGTCGAACGACCTGAGAAGGGCAAGGCATATGGAGTCCAACGACCAATCTATTACATCAGTGAAGTGCTCTCGCCATGCAAGCAACGATATCCTCATTACCAGAAGCTCGCATATGGAGTTGTTCTTACAGCCCGAAAGCTCAAGCTCTATTTCCAGGAACACGCCATCACAGTGGTTAATGATGCGTCACTCGGGACAATCATGAACAACCCTATGGCATCCGGAAGAATAGCCAAATGGAGCATCGAGCTGGGCGCTTGGGACATCACTTATGCAGGACGCAACGCAATCAAATCCCAGGTACTCGTGGAATTCTTAAGCGAGTGGACAGAGTTACAAACGCCCGGACCGCCTGAGTACACGAGCAACTGGATAATGTACTTTGACGGATCCAAAAGAAACGAAGGAGCAGGAGCTGGAATCGTTCTTATATCGCCTAGGGGAGATAAGCTGCAATACGTCCTACGATTGGACTTCCCACCCGATGATCCAGCATCGAACAATGACGCGGAATATGAAGCCCTGTTGCACGGGATGAAGATGGCAGTCGCCTGTGGAGCTACCCGATTAATGATCTACGGCGACTCCAATCTCATCGTGCAACAAACAATGAAGGAATGTGATGCAATTGCTGAAAACATGATCGCATATCACGACATGTACAACCTACTCGAAGGGAGCTTCAAAGGATGCGAGCTGAAACACATTGCGAGATCCAGCAACGAAGAAGCAGATAGACTGGCAAACATGGGTTCCACAAACACACCCATACCGCCAGGAATATATTTCGAACGGATGATCAAGCGCTCAGTCAAAGTCAAAAAAGCTGCAGGAGCACCCGCAACATCAGAAACAGAGGTCAGCCCGCAAGTTGCCATCATCAAGCTTATTCATAACATTTCACGACGGATTTTTCTTGTCGAGCCAGTCTGGACCCAGAAATACCTCGACTACCTGTCCTCCAGAAAGCTCCCGGCCGATCCTCGCGAGGCTCGACAGATAATCAGGCGCAGTAAATCCTTTCGGGTAATCAACGGAGAATTATACAAGCAAAGCATCTCGGGTATACTTCAGCGCTGCATCGCACCCGAAGATGGCAAAGAATTACTCCAGGACATCCACCAAGGAGACTGTGGGCATCACGCTAGTTGGAAAACAATCATGGGAAAAGCCTTCCGAGCAGGATTCTATTGGCTCACGGCAGCCAAGGATGCGAAGGAGCTAGTCGAACGATGCAACGCTTGCCAGCGATTCGCACCAAGACCACATGCACCTGCTACAGAATTGCATATGATACCCATCGCCTGGCCTTTTGCACAGTGGGGGCTATACATGGTAGGACCGCTACGCAAGTCCACGCCGGGTGGATATACACACTTGCTGGTCGCAGTCGACAAGTTTACCAAATGGATTGAGGCCATGCCAGGCACTTCGGCTAGCGCCCAATGCGCCGTCAAGTTTCTTGATTCCATCGTATGTAGATTTGGGGTACCACACGATATCATTACAGACAATGGCACAAACTTCACGGCAAAGGAAACACAACAGTTCTGCGAGGAAAAGGGCATCAACTTCAAGTTTGCTTCAGTTGCCCACCCGCAAACGAACGGACAAGTCGAAAGATCCAACGGCTTAGTTTCAGCTGGCATCAAGAAACGTCTACTCGATCGTCTACAACCAGCAGCAGGACATTGGGCCGAAGAGCTACCCTTCGTACTATGGAGCCTCCGCACAACTCCAAATCGATCCACAAACTACACGCCATTTTTCATGGTATACGGGGCAGAAGCGGTCCTTCCCGAGGATGTTAGGTTCAGCGCCCCAAGAGTCGTGGCTTACAGCGAAGAAACCTCTAACAGGGCACTCGCGGAAGATATGGATGCACTCGATGAGATGCGCGATATAACGCTCGCAAGATCAGCAGTATATCAACAATCAATGCGAAACTATCACAGTCGCCGCATACGCCACAGAGCATTCGCGGTAGGAGACCTAGTGCTGCGGCTCAAACAGAAGGAGGGACACAAGCTCGAGCCACCATGGGAAGGACCCTTCGTCATACACGAAGTTATTCCAGGTGGAGCCTACAGGCTGAAGAACCCATCGACTGGAGGAATCTATTCCAATTCTTGGAATATCGCACACTTCCGAAAATTTTATCCCTAGATTTACTTGTTCTCACAAACAAATAAGTCTATACTAGCCACTCTTGTAGCTCGAATACATGACTTCTCAGTCATCGCAATAAAATACATGGTTTCTCAACCATATTTACTCGAAGATTATTCATTCTTATATGCTAAAATAGTGGCAGGTACACACCCCATAAACACACGGGGTTACGCCTACAACTAAGCATAACAGGAAAATTTATACATACAAGGTCATACACCTTATAACAGTTTTTGCAAACTATACAACATCACAGGATGTACACATCCAACAATCAATCATGGCAAAAAGCATTCTCAGTCGCCAACACTCTATCTACTTCCTCAGAGGTCAGCCGAATGATTTTCTCCGCTGCTGGACGAACAACATCATAGTGCGGCAAAATATCATCGATTGGACCGTCTGGAAGCCTAGCTACGGAGTTAAAATTTATCTCGGGATGCAATATCCGGACGAAGGAGAGGGCCACCACCGCGCCGCAAGTCATCTGATTGCGCACGCACTCGCGAATCTCTCCCTCTTGCCCGAACAGCCTGAGGAGATGGCTCCAGTCTTCAGGACCCCTTTCCAGCGGATAGAACGCAGCGTTCATCGCGATCAAGACCTCATGAAAAGAACTCACGAGAACTTTTACCTGGGTGATACGGAACTTCAAAGTAGCCAGCACAAAACCTCGACTGCGATCAGACCAAAAGTTATTCGCATGAGGCCTCGAGCTGCCAGCTTCTTGAAGAATGTGGTTTTCTACCCACTGTTTTTCCTCCCTATCATCCGGCTTAACAACTGAAGAGCAAATATGCACGATTAGTCAAGGAAACAAGACAAAGAAGACTCGGGGGCTGCATTACTTACACAGCAAGTCCCTAGCGACGGAAGCCAACTCGTCCATCAGAAATTGTTCGCGTTCAGTCGCCAGTCTTTGCTTGGACTTCGCCACATCGGCTACCCCGCGCAATGCTTTCAACCTGCGCTCACCGTCAGCTACACGATCACGAAGACCTGCCAAAGACCCCACACCAGTGACAAGCGGATTTGTTGGGGCAGCAGGTCCACCTGAAGATTCTGCGGCCACCCCGGATACCTGAAAAGCACAAAGAAGATTAAAAGGAATAAGGTGCCCCACTCGAGATTTATTTACCACCTATTCGACAGGTGCTCGGGGGCTACCCCCATCGGGACCGCACGATCAATCGCGGGAAACATTTCAGCAAAAGCATCTCGATTAAAATATTGAAGAAACGGGAGCACATCCCAGGGTTCATTACAATCGAAGTTGCAAGATACAAACGAACTAAACTAAGAAGCTACAGTGGTACTCCCACTCGCGGCAGTCGTCCCTCCCTTAAGTCGAGCAAACATGTCAGATAACTTCCGAGCGAGGACAGCGGCTGGCTCGCCAAAACGACGAAGCCCTACCTTTTTGCCCGTGGAAGGATCGACTGGGAGATCCGAGTAGGCTTCCTCCAGGCCGCTAACTCCATGCGCCAGCGCAAACTGGATGGCCGTCTTCGCCCCAGATTCCGACTGGGCAACCGCGTAGGCATCAAGGAGATTGCTCTCCGAGAAGATCTTCAGCAGGTCACCTAGCACGGGCGGAGATGAAGCATTGACGAGAAGGCGACCATGCAGCTGCGTCAATACTTCAGTAGCATTGCCGACTAAGGAGCAAACCCCTGCATCATGCCTCCTAAGCTGGGCGCAACAATCTGTCAATGCGTCCACTCGAGGAGTCCCAGCAAGCTCCAGGGGGACACCTAGAAGGCCTAAGAACAAAAAAGGGTGTTAGTCCAAAAGATCTACCAAGACAAAAAGAAGAGCGTAGAAAAGTACAAACTTACCCGCAAAGCGCTCAGCAAGGGGACGAATAAAGTTGACAAGATTGGCATCCGCCTTGGCGCCAGCATCCTCCAAGTTCTTGAGGGCATCCTGGGCAGCCGCAAGTTTTCCCTCGTAATCGGCTTTTAACATGCGGGAAGACTCGAGCTCCTGCCGGGCAGTCGCCAGTTCTGCCTCTAGAGTTGCTGCCTGGGCGGAGGCTTTGTCTTTCTCGGTCTTCGAAAACTCAAGTTGAGCTGCACGACAACATTTATCAGAATCGAAGAACGGATGGGAAAAATACAAACAGAAGAAGAGGGCCGAGCTTACCTCGAAGAAGTTCGTTTTCAGAGGTGAGTCGACTGCGGTCCGCTCGAAGGAACGCGCAGTCGGACTCAGTAAGAACAACACGGCGCCCAATCGCCGCGAGGGAGTCGATAAGTGTCTGCGGGCAACACGAAAGTGGAAATCAGAAGAGTAAAATTTGAGTCTATACTCGATTGTAAACATTCGAGTATAGCCTCGGGGGCTACTCCCATCGGGAGCACTGTCGTGCACCCGATAAAACCAAGAAGAGGGAAAAGACAGACTTTGAGCCTGTAGCCGATCGCATGCGATCAACTACAGCCTCAGGGGCTACTCCCATCGGGAGCACTGTCTTGCACCCGATAACAAACTAAAGGCAAGTAACAGAATTTACCTGTCCCTTGGCGCGGGAAAGAGGATCTGCTGAGCTACCCGTCGCCTCTTTTGAAGCCAAAGCTCCGACAGCAGAACTAGGAACTCCATGCTCCGTAGTCGCTACTTTGGGGGCTACGCTTGTCGAATTCTGGACAGTGCCAGCAGTAGGAATCTCATCCGCAGCTCCTGCCTTACTCTTCCTTTCGGGAGGAAGGGAAGAGGCGTACCTGCGAGGACTAATGGTTTGCAGGCTGCAACAAAAGACAAAGCGTTAACATAGATGCAAAGGAAAACGTTCGACTAAGAACGAGGAGAAAGAAACTTACTCATCTTCGTCGTCCTCCTCATCCAGCATATCCGCATTCCAGGCGGTCTGGATAACTGGGAATGACGAGGAAGGAGCGCGCGTTCGCAGAGGGGTAGCGTTGATGGGATCCTTCCCGGGCGATTCTTCCAAGGAGTTGTCCTTGGAGGTGGCCTCATCACCTTCCACCCGAACGGCGCTTCTGATAATCTCCACCCGAGTCCCCGACGTCATCCGAAGAATCTTGGTCAGAGCTCGAAGAAGCGTCCGCGACACTGGTGTCGGCCGGGGCATCCAGATTACTCGCCAATAACTCTGAGGCCTCCGCCCCGGATACAGGAGGGTAGCAGGTGGCCATGGATAAACTCTATGGAGGACAGAAGAAAGCAAGGGAAAATTCAATCGACTGAAACTCAGAACAAACAAGAAAACAAAAGAAGAAAAGAAGAATAAACTCACCGCGGCTGGCGGAGGCTTCGACGCGTCGAGGGCTGCGACTGCGCAGTCGGGGAATTTCTCTCCCACCTTCAGGCTAGTGATAGCCGCGATCTTCTTCTCGAACTCGACGTTCGAGAGTTCCTCGCGACTCACTCGACTAGGATCCTCAGAGCCTTGGTACTCCCACATCATGGAAGGTCTGTGCTGCAGAGGTTGGATCCCGCGCTTCAGAAAGATACTCGCCAGATGCAGCCCGTTGAGTACAACTCCAGCAGTTTGATCACGGAGAGCTGTCACCCTTGCGAGTAGTGGTGCGACGACCTGGGTTTCTTCAGTCGACAACTTGTGCGCCCAGGATTTCCGCCTCTTCAAAACAGCGAACGGGTGGAATTCCACGATCCCACCCGAGCTGTTGTCGATGACGTAGAACCATTTTTTTCCTCCAGCCCTGCGCGGAGTCGATGAAGTACATGCTGAAGTAGCTGGTCTCCGATTTCTCTTGGATCCCAAAGCCACCCGTGCGCAGCGGCTCGCCGGGCTCAGAGTCTACCCGCGATTTCTCGCGGAAGATCCGAACTTTGAAGAGGGCCTTCCAGAGCGTCCAATGTGGGCGAATGCCAAGGAAGCATTCGCAGAACACGATGAAGCACGATATGTGCTGCACCGCGTTCGGAGGAAGGTCGTGAAGCTGTATGCCATAGACATACATCAACCCGACAAGAAACGGATGGAGGGGAAAGGAAAGTGTAACAGCCACCTTTTTGTAATAAAGTGCTTGTGTGTTTGTGGTTGTGATCATGTCATGTGATGCATGCATTTTTGAACCCATGTTGGTTTTTAAAAAAGTGCATTGAAATTTAATAACGGAGTTTATTAAAACCACTTAAAAGTGCCACATTAAAATGATGGTTTAAAATGGTACAATTTTTGCCAACCAAAGATATGTTGAGTTTGCCCATGTTGTAAGGAGCCCAAAAATAATTTTTTACCAATTTTTGTTCTTTACAGAAAAGCCCTCAAAATCTGTTTTAAGCTGCTGTTTTAAAAAGGACAGGGATCTTCTCGCAGTTTCTGTTTTCTCAGCGGGGTTTTCGGAAATCTTCTTGTTGTCATCTTCTTCCTCACGACAATAGACAGAAGCTCCAGGACGTTCTTCCCCCGCCACCTCCTGCTTACTCCCTCTGCGAGGATAAGGCCGAGGAGAGAACCCCGCGCCCTCCTCTATCTCCTCCTCCCCTCGGACCATCTCTCTGTGTCTCTCCTCAAGTGCAGGAACTGACCGAACCCTAACCGCCACCAATCGCCGCAGTTCGCCGGCGACACGCCCGCCCCCGCACCCCTCCGAGCCCCCCAATAGCTCCGCCATCCCCGACTCCACCTCCTCGAGCGCGCACGGCCGCCGGGACGGCCGGAAGGGCCTTAATTTCGCGCCAGACTCCCGCCACAGCCGCCGCTGTCTCCATTTCGCCGCCGGCGATTGCCGGCCTCCCTCTCTGCCCCGACCATCTCAGCATGCTCACGGTGAGCACACGAACCCTCCGGTGCCCTCCCCTTGCTTCCTCTCCCCCTGTAGCTCCCTGTCACCGCCGGTCACCATCCGCCGCCGCCGCCCGACCTCGCCGGCGAGCTTTCCGGCCATCTTCCGGCGAGCCGCGCCCACCCCTAGCTTGCCCTTGCTCCCCTCTAACTCGTGGTGGGCTTCAATCGTTGAAATCCCGCAACAATTCTTCAATTGCATCGGAGCAGAGAGATTTTGGGCACGGGTGACGTCACCTCGACATCATGCCTGCGTCACTGGCCCTTTTCTGTTTAATTTCCTGTTAAACAAAAATGGAACTGACACGTGGGCCCCACTTCATTTAAATTACAGAAAAATAATGTTTTTTATAAACGCAATATCTTTTAATTGCTTAATCAGAAAAATGTGTTCAATATACCAAAATGTTCAGAAAAATGTAATCTACCTGTTCATATCATTTGCACACATTTTTGACAAAGTTGAATTTTGAGTATTATTTAAATCATTTAAAATAAAGAAAATAAATTTTTATTCAAGAAAATTAGAAAATTACAAGTTATATGTCAAAATTCTTAGAATTTCAAATGCAACCTAGTTATGGTGTTCTCAACCCTATTTTAGCACTCTAACTTGTCGCACCTCTAGGTTTTGCCCAAATCGGCCTCTGAGGTCCACTTCGGGACTAAATTCACTGAAACTGTTTTCTTAACATATGAACCCTAGCAACCCATAAAACATGTCTAGGGCTTATCTTTAATGCACTCAAATGTTCATGCATACTGTCGTGGTGGTGTCACGGCAGATGCCATGGGATGGCTAAAGATGTGGGGACGATGGACGCTGGAGGTGTCCGGGGAGGGATCACGCGACGAGTAGCCGCGTGAGGTAAGATCCACACAACACAAACAACACGATGTACCCAGGTTCAGGGCCCTCGTGAGGAGGTAAAACCCCTACTCCTGCCTTTCTCTATGTATTACGGTGTCTCACCGAGTAGCCACAGTACAAATAGTAATGCTACCGAGTAGCCCCTTGCCCCTCTCCGAGTAGAGCTAGGTCAAGAACTTAGGGTTTCTAGGGTTTCTAGTGAGCCACTATGGGAGCATCTGAGAGCGTCTGTGAGTATGCCTCGCGCAGGAGGCGGCGGGGCACCTTATATACATGGTGCCCAGCCGGATACGTCCAAATCCTAGACAAGTGTCGACATAGTGTGCACACTGTCCTTTCTCCGAGTACCCGCTGACAGCTTTGGTCGTTGGTCTTGGCTGCTTCTGTAAAGTCGTTGGGCAAAACTAGGGGACAGACTGGTATCACTGTACCTAGTCACAGAGTAGGCCCCCCTTATCCTGCCACCGACTGCTTCCATGCTGTCACTGTCAGGCAGGCCGTCCCCACGTGAACAGTAGTTCGAATGCTGCCAAGTACGGACCCAGGATACGCGGGATCCTGTGTCAGAACGGCTCCTTTGACTTCCTGCCCGAGTAGTTTCCCGCCAAATGTTCCCGCCAATTGTACTCGGGCCAAACCTTCTACTCGACATGGTAGAAACTGATTGATATCTCCTTCTGGCCATCTTGAGGTGAGACCGAGTAGCAGTCGACCGGGTAGCGAGTACCCGGTAGTCGGCTACTCGACCAAACCTCTCTTCTGTAAGCGGCCTTTACCACCTGTCTTTACCCTACTCGGGGGTAACCCCCCGACAGCAGTCCCCGAAGCTGGTTGAGTCTTGCGAACTTGTTCACCAGGCTCTGCCAGCTTAAAACCAGCCTGTGTATCTCAGCCATCGAACCTCAAGATGACCGATTAGGTCCTCCGAGTAGCTATCCGGAAAGTATCTTGGGTTTCCTTTTCCGAGTAGCACTTGCTTTCTACTCTGTATCCGAGTAAAGAGACTTAGCGAAAATTCGCAAACTGAGCCTCTGCAGCGCAGAGCAACATCCAGCCCTTCACGCAGGCACTGCCTACGTGTCAAGCATCCACGACCTTGTCGTTTGGTTGCCCAGGACACGACGCCACGTGTCCAGTTTTCACGCCGTGGGCCCACCGGCCGTCATGTCCCATCACGCGCAATTACTGGCCACGATCTGAAGGTGGGATCAAATGCGGCCGTTACGCGCGCAGCCCGCGCTTGTGTGCGTTTCTAGCCGGCCACAGGACCCACCACATGCCACAGTCGATCCCACTACCGCGGTGGTAACGGTAACACCGCGAGGGAGATATAAATACCCCCGCGGTAACTTCCTTTTCTTCTTCCCTGCTCTTTTCCCCTTCTGCCTCCTGTCCTTCTTCTCCACCGAGCCCTCCGCCGCCGCGCAAGCTTCTGCGCCGCCGCGGACTCACTCCACCGAGCACTTCCACTCGAAAATCATCCACTCTTCCCACTCGCGACGATGGCCAAGGCTAGCTGGGCGGGTTCCTCCGTCACCAAGGCCAATCTCGCCTGGCTCGTGACCAGCAGGCGGGTTCCCCCCGGCGTGGAGTGCCGGGCACCCGACGACGAGGTCGTGCCAACTCCGCAGGACGGCGAACGGGTGGTCTTCATGTCGCACTTCGAGCGCGGCTTTGGACTGCCCGCCTCCAACTTCCTGCGCGAGTTCCTCGACCACTTCGGGCTGCAGATGCATCATCTGCCGCCCAACGCGGTCGTCTTCCTCGCCTACCACGCGGTGGTCTGCGAGGCTTTCCTCGGCATCAGGCCCACGACTGATACGTGGCTCAGGTACTTCAATCTCCGCCAACAATCGGTCGGGAAGAAAGATGGTGCAGGTATCGGCCGCGCCACCGACACGGGCTGTGCCATGATGGTGCAGCGGACGGGTACGAACCATCCCCGCATCCAGGGGCTGGACTCCTGCCGAATGTGGCAGCAAACCTTCTTCTACGTCAAGAACGTCCCCGCCACGGAAGGAGGTGTGGTTGATGATCGAATCAACCTGCCCGCTTGGAGGAACCGTGCTCCACTCGGGTCGAACTGGAAAGAGAAGCCCAACATCGACGAAATCGCCGTCGAGATAGAAGATAGACTCGGCGAGTTGAAGAAGCTGGGCCTCAAGAATGACGACCCGGTGATATGTTGGATCAAGCGCCGAGTACTCCCTCTGCAGGAGCGCTGCCATCTCATGTGTTACATGGGAGGCCCGCGCGACTGCACCAGGACCACCACCATTGAAATCGACGACGCGGATGTTGCCTATCATGCCAGGAACATGCTGAAGACAGGCCTTACCGAGAAGTGGCGGTATGGCTTCGTCCCGTACAGCCGCACGCAACCGATTGCCCGGGTACGTTCTTCCTTCTCTGTTTTTGCCTCTGCCACCCGAGTAGAGAACTTCCCTTTCCGCCCCGACTAGCAACCACCTGGTGCACCGAGTAGAGCTCTTAGTCGACTCGCGCTTAGGCTTAGTATGCTTTGTGTTTGCACGCCTATCCGGGTAGAACACTTGGAGAACTGCATAGGCTTAGTGTGCTTTGTGTCTGCACGCCTGTCTGAGTAGAATACTTAGAAAACCGCATAGGCTTAGTGTGCTTTGTGTTTGCACGCCTATCCGAGTAGAGTTCCATCCTGCTACTCGGTTTACTTATGATCCTTCTCTGTCTTTCAGACTCTTACTCGACAGCTGATTGAGAGTCGCGAAGTTTTTGAAGACAACTGGTTCGCCGATCGCGAGGAGGATGACATGCTGCCCTCTGATGACGCGGAACCGAGCAGTCCCGTTCCTGACAAGCGCGATGCTCTCCGCACTTGGTCAGATGAAGGCTCTCACGGTATTGTTACTTTCATCTTGTTTGCTTCTGAGAAACACCAATCCCTTGCACTGCTGTTTCTGATCCTTCCTTCTTCTCCTTTGAACTTCTCAGATGAGGCCGCTGCGGAGAGGGACGACGAGGATGAGGGCGAGAACGAGGGCGATGCGCCCCTCGTCGTCCAACCTTTGTCTACTGCCCCTCCCGAAACCCGCAAGCGGACTGGGAGCGAAGCGCAGGTACCTCCGGCCAAGAAGAGGAAGCCCGCCGAGAAGGAGGAGGCCGCCGAGAAGAAGAAGAAGGTTACTGTCAAGAAACCCCGACGACAGCTTAAGTCCACCAATGCGTGAGTTCTCTTCTCGTTTGCCCTCCTTCTCGCGTAGTACTGATTTCTCCCAAATCTTCTTCCAATCCCTGATCTCTTTCTTCTCTGCAGTCCTGCCATGGACGCGAACGCAGCCCTCGCGTCCGACCAAGCCCAGAAGAAACCAGTACCTCTGGTTAACCTGGACGATGATGATGAGGATCGCGACGCCAGTGCTGCTGCTGCCAATCCAGCACAAGGAGCAGCGTCAGAACCAGCAGCACAAGACACCGCCGTCCACGACGAGAGACCCCCTTCTCCTCCGGCTAGCAACGCCGAGGAGAACCAAGAACAAGAAATGCCAGACGCCGCCGCCCTTGAGCGGCCAGAAGTAGAGCAGCCCACCACCGAGGCTGCCGCACAAGAGAACGTTGCTGCCGAGCAGCTGGTGACAGATGACACTGCCGCGGATGCTACCGTAGCAGATGTCTACCCACTGCCAGGCAGCGCACCGAGTGGTGTTCTGCCAGGAGCTGCAGCGGCGCCACCAACTGCGCAAGGCCCTACGCCTCCAACTGCGCAAGGCCCTACACCACCGACTTCCTCCTCGTCTCCACAGAGCAAGGACACATCCAGCCCTCCCGGGCGAGCAGCCAAGCAACAGGCCCTTGATGCTCTGAGGGATTACTGTTCCAAGAAAGGTCTATCTGAGAAGGAGACTGCCGATAAGGTGGCTGCTGAGGAGGCCAAGGCCAAGGAGGAAGCCGCCGAGAAGGCCAAAGCCGAGAAAGAAACTGCTGAGAGAGCTAAGGCCGAGCAGAAGAAGGCCAGGGCTGAGCAGAAGAAGGCCGAGAAGCGAGCTGCCGAGAAGGCAGTCGCCGAGAAGGCAAAGGCCAAGACTGAGGGGAAGGAACCCGAGGATCTCGAGAAGCAGGAAATTGAGAAGGAGCAAACAAAGAAGAGGGCCAGAGACCAAGGCGCATCCGCAGGCGGAGCACTCGTGATCCGCGACTCCGGCCCGATTCCTGCTGCGCTCTCCGCGGGCGCTCGCGCTGCTGGCCAGCCTTGCTACCCGGAGTATATGATTGAGGTTAGCCACCAACATAGCATCGGCTTCCCTCCCCAAGATAAAGCTGTAGCTATTCAGAAGGGGAGGAAAGCTGTAGCCAGGAATACTCCTCCCTTCGATCCAGCCCAGAACAAACCCGTCAATATTGCTTCTCGGGGAGCCCAAGACAAGCCAATAACCTCCAAGGGTCTTGAGCAGGTACTGGACACTGTCGGCTACATCAGCGCCAAGTGGGACAGCGGGGTTCTCGGAGAGGAGAAGTGGCATGGCTTGACCCTTGGCTCCGTCGACCACTACCGCGTGGAGTGGAACAAGATCGACCTGGGACACCAGCCCATGTCCGTCTCCACCGACACCGCCACCCTCGCAGCCAAGATGTTCTTGCACCGCAAGAACGCCGAAGATATCGAACAGAGCTACGCAGTAAGTCTTTTTGCCTTTTCCGAGTTGAATTTTCTTCTCTTCTACTCGCCTTTCTTCTTTCTTACCATCACCCCCAGTCCCCGAGATTTGGGTCGAGTAGGCGGATACTCTCCGAGTAGCCTCCTACTCGGGCCGAATCTTCTCTGCTTTGCCTAACTCATTTTCTTCTCGGTTTTCAGGATAGCGTTCTTAAGCGGACCAACTTGTACCGCATCCTTCTCTGGAACCACTCCATCGCCAGGAGGCGTATTGCTGCGCTGGAGAAGGAGAAGGTAGCTGCTGAGGCCGCGAGCAAAAATGCAAACGACAGCACCCAACAGCTGGCCGAAGTGCAAGGTACGCCTTTAGCCACGCGGTTCCTGCGTTTTATGGTTACGCCCGCTTCTGCTTTTTTACGCACTGACCTTTCCTTCTCTGCAGAGAAACTGAAAGCCTTGGCCGATGAGCATGAAAAATGCCGTAGCTTCGTGGAGAACGCCGAGGCCACGATAAAGAAACTTGAAGGTGAGTTTGCTGTTTACTCGGTGTGACCTTGAGTTTGGTTCTTCTCTGCCCGCTTACTGACCTCATCTTATCTTTTCGCAGAAGATTATAAGTCGTTTGCTGAGGCGCACCAAGATTGCGTCCAGCCAGCAGAGGTGGAGAAGCAGCTATCCGACCAGGCCATTACTCTGGTGAAGGACCATACCACCGAGATGGAGAAGCTGCAGCTCCAGCTTCAGAATGCACTCCTAGATGCCGTCAAGCTTGGCGCCGAGAGGGACAAGGCCATCGCCGAGAAGGCCAAGGCCGAGACCGCTTTCAAGGCCAAGGAGAGGGCCCTCGAGGCTGAATGCGAGACTCTGAAGAAGGCCAATGCTGATCTTTTCGCTCAGATGGACACCCTGCGCCAGATCCAATCAAAGCACATTAGCAACGAGGAATCTTGGAGAACCAAGCTGCAGCAACTGCGCCGCCAACTAGTCGGTAAGTTCTTTTCTTCATTGCATCTTTTCTTCTCGGTCTTATTCCTTCTCGGCTTCCTTTTCTCTTTCTCGGTTTTTGATCTTGCCACTTGCTATTTCAGATATCTGGCCTCGCCTTGAGTCTACCTCTGCGCCCTCGATAGCCAAGGCCCGAGCAGTTCGCCTTTCGCTGGGTGAGCCGATTGACACCAGGGCTGATATCGAGGACAGCTTGCAGGTGCTCAAAGGTTACTTCGAACAGCTGGCCGGCTGCGGGACTGATTTGATGCACGCGGGCTTTGAGCTCCACCGGCTGTTCTGGCCTCATGATCCTGAGCCAAAAAGCATGCGGGCGCTCGCCCTCAAGCTGGAAGGCGTGAAGGCCGAGTTGAAAAAGTGGCGAGCCTCCGGAGCCCGTGCTGGTGCGGACGTGATGCTTCTCTGCATTGCGTCCTGGTATGAGAACCTGGATATGCAGCTGATCCGCGGGAAGCGCAATAACTCCAAGTGGGAGACTGATGCCGATAGCGTGGCCTTGCGCAAGCAGATTGCATATGATGTCGCAGAGTGCGCCGAGACGGAGGTCTACATCGATGGCGTCCCCGAACCCGACACCGAGTACGAGGACGACGAAGATGACGACGAGGAAGAACTTGGGGACTACTTCGAATCTCCCAAGGGCAAGGCCGGGAAGGGCAAGGCCACCGTCGTCGCGAGTAGCGATGAAGACGAAGGGGCGCACATCGACAGCGAGCCACTCGACTTCGGCACCTCCTCAGGTGCTGCTCTCGACGACACGGTGCCCCCTCCTGGCCACGCTTCAGGCTCCTCCTCGGCTCCGGGACCCGTCTCGGTGGCCACGGCCACTTCCGAGCAGGCGGCCACCCAGGAGGACGCCGAGATGGAGGAATCCGCCGCCGTGCAGACGGAGGCTGATGCTACCCATGCCAGCACCGAAGGAACAGCCGCCACGACTGCCACCGAAGAAACTGCTGCCAGGACCGCCGCCGAGGAAACAGCCGCCAAGGCCAGCGCCGAGAACATCTCCTCTTCAACTTGAAGCAACCTGCAATCTTTTCTTTCACTTGAACACTTTATCAGATCCCCGGAATGCCGGGAGCAGATGTAACAGACTACCTTTATCTTGCTTGCTACTCAGTTTTTATGCCCACTCGGTTTACGTTGACATTAATCAATTTGAACGACACTGGCTTAATGCCGAGTTGTGTTTTCATGCGAGTCCCCGAGTAGCTTTTCTTATTCACCCTGTCTTTTCATCTCTGCTCTACCTGCGACTTGTCGCTTGTTTGGTATTCGAGTCACAAGAATCAAGGAACAAGGCTGCAAATACTTGGCCGCTAGAAACAATCATGGTAACGCAGCCCACCACCTAGCCGAGAAGACGAAAACGAGGAACAAAAAGTAACCGACAACCTACTCGGTTCCTGCACTCCTTCTTCCTTAGTGATTTTCGTGTGCTCATTGACCTTTTGCTTGTTCTCTTGCTTGCCATGAAGCCGGGTTTCGGACAGCAGCAGAGTCGAAGAGTTGGCATATAGGTTTAAACACAGTACTCAATGCACCTTTGAGTTCTGAAGTGGAGCAACCGAATAGACAAAGGAACAAGCCGAGTAAAAACACTTAGAGCAATTTTGGGCGAGGGCAGTCCCCGAGAACAATTTTAGATTGCAGAGTAGAATTTCAACTCGGATGAAAGGATACATACACATCTTTGCTTACGAATGAAAACGACGAAGTAGAGCTACATTCCAGGGGCGCTTGGTTTCCTCTCCAGCTTTATCTGCCCTGTTCGCCTGCGATGGGCGCACATCTACAAGATAGTACGCGTCATTGTGCAGCGCTTTGCTCACAATGAAGGGCCCTTCCCATGGGGGAGACAACTTGTGCATCCCGGCTGTGCGCTGCACAAGCCTAAGGACCATGTCTCCTTCTCGGAAAACCCTTGGGTTCACCTTTCGGCTATGATAGCGCCGCAGGTTTTGCTGGTAGATAGCCGAACGTGACAGAGTCAGCTCTCTTGCTTCTTCAAGCAGGTCAACGTCGTCTTCTCGAGCTTCTCTCGCCTCCACCTCAGTGTAGAGGGCTACTCGGGGGGAGTCATGCTCTAAGTCTATTGGCAACACGGCCTCAGCCCCGTATACCAAGAAGAATGGCGTGTAGCCAGTTGACCGGTTAGGGGTAGTCCTTAGACTCCACAACACCGCTGGCAACTCTTCTAGCCAACACCCAGGTGTTTTCAGCAGTGGCTCAATCAGCCTTGGCTTGATGCCTGCCAGTACCATCCCATTTGCTCTCTCAACTTGCCCATTGGAGGCAGGGTGCGCGACTGACGCAACGTCTAGTCGGATATGTTTATCTCTGCAGAATCGCACCATTGCCCCCTCTGCAAAGTTGGTGCCATTGTCGGTGATGATACTGTGCGGGTAGCCATATCTCATGATCACATCCTTCACAAACTTCACAGCTGTGACCCCATCGCACTTCCGAATAGGCTTCACCTCGATCCACTTGGTGAACTTGTCCACCATGACCAAGATATGAGTCATGTTGCCTTTAGCCGGCTTGAAAGGACCAACCATATCCAAGCACCAGACAGCAAAGGGCCATGTGATAGGGATTGTCTTCAACTCGGAAGCTGGCATGTGAATCTTACTTGCGAACATCTGGCAGCCGGCGCACTTTCTCACGATATCCTCAGCTTGCTGCAGTGCGGTGAGCCAGTAGAAGCCATGCCGAAAGGCTTTCTTGACTAAAGCCCGAGAAGAGGCGTGATGCCCACATTCTCCTTGATGTATCTCCACCAGGATTTCTTCTCCTTCCTCTGGGCTCACACAGCGTTGCAGCACGCCAGTGGCACTTCTCTTGTGCAGCACATCTCGAACTATGGTGTAGCCCTTGGACCTTCTCTGAATCTGCCTCGCAGTCACCTCATCTTCAGGCAAAGTACCGTCCCTTAGAAAGGATAATATGGGCACTGCCCAGCTCGGTGTCTCCCGCACGGGAAACACTGGTTCGTCCATTTCCATTGGGACAAGCTCTGTTGGTTGCACAGGAGGAGTAGGAGCGCTTCTCTGCAGCCCAGATCGATTGGCGAGAACTTCTTCAATGAACGCAACAGCTTCTGCGTTGAGGGCGGCAGTCCCCGAGTAAGGAATGGCAGTCCCCGGGTAGGGAGTGGCAGTCCCCGAGTAGGGAGTGGCAGTCCCCGGGTAAGGAATGGCAGTCCCCGAGTAAGGAACGGCAGTCCCCGAGTAGGGAACGGCAGTCCCCGAGTAGGGAACGGCAGTCCCCGAGTATAGGAAGGCAGTCCCCGGGTATAGGACGGCAGTCCCCGGGTTCCCTGCAGCACTCTCCCAGTCAATCTCCATTGGGTCAGATTCTTCACTTGGCAGAGAAGGGACAAAGATGGATTCCGAGTTGGGGGAAGGCTTGATGGATGGCTTCCTCAAATGCTCCAAGGCAATCCCTGCCGGGATGGACTGCCGAGAAGATCCCAACTTGGACAGCTCATCTGCTGCCTCGTTCTCTGCTCGGTGAATATGCTGGAACTCACAGCCTTCGAAAAACCCAGTCATTGACTGCACCAGGAAACGATATGATGCCATGTTGGCATCCAAAGCATCCCAGGTACCTGAGACTTGCTGCACCACTAGATCTGAGTCACCATAGCATATAATGCGCTGCACGCCAACCTCCTTTGCTACTCGCAAGCCATGCACCACTGCCTCGTACTCGGCTACATTGTTGGATGCCTTGAAGTGAATCTGCAACACATACTTGAGTTGATCCCGCTTGGGTGACGTAAGCACAACGCCAGCCCCGAGGCCTTCTTTCACCTTTGAGCCATCAAAGTGCATCTTCCAATAGTTGGAAACTGGAGCGGGAGGTTCATACTGCATCTCGGCCCAGTCCACAAGAAATTCCGCCAGTACCTGAGACTTGATTGCTTCTCTTCTCGTATACGCGGGAGCGTACGCGGCTAGCTCGATCGCCCACTTGGCTACTCTGCCACTCGCCTCCTTGTTACCCATGATGTCCGAGATGGGAGCTGAGCTCACGACAGTGATGGGATGCTCCTGGAAGTAATGTTTCAGCTTCCTGGCGCCCAGGTACACACCATATGTCATCTTCTGGTAGTGAGGATAGTTTTGCTTGGAACTGGACAGCACCTCACTGAGATAATAGACTGGGCGCTGCACACTCTTGCCTTCTTCTTCTCGCTCCACCACTATCACCACGCTGACTACTCGGTTAGTCGCGGCAATGTACAGCAGCATAGGCTCCTTGGGTAGCGGACTAGCCAAGACGGGAGCACTAGCCAGCATTGCTTTCAGCTCATTGAATGCCACATCCGCTTGCGGAGTCCAGACAAACTTGTCGCTTTTCTTCATCAGCTGGTACAGAGGCAAAGCCTTCTCGCCCATCCGGCCAAGAAAGCGGCTCAGAGATGCCAGACAACCCGTGAACTTCTGCACATCCTTCAATGATCTCGGCAAAGACATGCTCTCAATAGCTTTTATCTTAGACGGATTGGCTTCAATGCCCCGACTAGAAACCAGAAAACCGAGTAGCTTTCCAGCTGGTACACCAAAGGTACACTTACTCGGATTCAGTTTCATTTTGTACCTGCGTAGGTTAGCAAAGGTTTCCTCCAGGTCGGCAAGCAGAGTATGTGTTTTATTCGTTTTGATGACAATGTCATCTACGTACACCTGCACATTCTTGCCGAGCTGGTCATGCAAGCATTTCTGCATGCATCTCTGATAGGTTGCACCCGCATTCCTCAGGCCAAAACACATGACACGATAGCAATAAGCCCCGTACGGGGTAATGAAAGCAGTCTTTATTTGATCAGCAGGGTTGAGTGCAATCTGGTGGAAACCAGAGTAGGCATCTATGAAAGACAACAGCTCACAGCCGGCAGTGGAATCGATCACCTGATCGATGCGAGGTAGCGGGAAAGGATCCTTGGGGCATGCCTTGTTCAAGTCGGTGTAGTCGACGCACATGCGCCATGCGGTGGCAGCCTTGGGATCTTCCTTTTTCTTCTCGACCATGACCGGGTTGGCCAACCAGTCCGGGTGCAGCACCTCCATGATGAAGTTACTGATCAGCAGCTTGGTGATTTGATCACCGATGGCCTTCCTTCTCTCATCCCCGAAACGGCGTAAAGCCTGCTTCACGGGCTTGGCGTCAGGACGCACATGCAAAGAGTGCTCAACCAACTCCCTCGGGACTCCTGGTAGATCTTCATTGGTCCAGGCGAACACGTCCCGATTCTCACGGAGGAAGTGGATGAGCGCGCTTTCCTATTTCTCCGCCAACCCGGCACCAATGATGGCCACGCGCTCCGGGAACTCGGGGTCAACCTGGACAGTCTTGGTCTCCTTGGCAGCTTGGAAAGCAGTACCATGCTGAGTACTCGGCACACCTTGTGCGCCAGCTTGTGCGGACTGAGCCATGGCCACCACCTCGTACATCTTCTTCTTCTCGGCAGCAATCACCATCGATTCCGCCAGCTGAGAGCTAGCAGAGGCACACTCCATGGACTTCTTGTAATCTCCCGAGATGGTGATGATGCCATTGGGCCCGGGGATCTTCATCTTCAGGTAAGCCACATGAGTGGAGGCCATGAACTTGCTCAGAGCAGGCCTGCCGAGTAGAGCATGATAGGGGCTCTGATGATCCACCACTTCAAACTGCAGGCGCTCAGTGCGGCAGTTCTCCCGAGTACCGAATAGCACATCAATCCACACTCGGCCAATCGGGTTGCATGAGATCCCGGGCACAATGCCATGGAAAGTGGTCTTGCTAGGCAGCATCATGTTCTCGGCCAGGCCAAGCTTCTCGAGTGTGTCCTTGTACACAATGTTGATGCTGCTGCCGTTGTCGATCAGCACCTTGCTGAACCTCACGTTCTTCTCGGGGCCCAGGAAAGTGGGATCCAGCACCAAGGCATAGGTACCCGGATTGGGCATCACCTTGGGGTGATCTGCCCGAGTCCACCTGATCTCCTGGTCGCACCAGTACATGTAGTGGGGGACAGCAGGAATCACTGCATTGACCTCCATGGCCCGCCTGTGCTGTGACTGCTTGTCGACTGCCTCGGAAGTGAAGATCATATAGCTCTCATGGTGCTCTTGGTACTGGTTAGGGCCATTGCCCCCGTTGTTGCCATTGTTACCGTTGTTGTTGCCCTGATAGTTGTTGTTGCCTCTGTTGTTGCTGTTGCGGTTGTAGTTGTTGTTGTTGTTGCGGTATCTCTCATTGTTGAAGTTCTTGTTGGCTCCTAAAGCCACCTGGTTGACATTCTCCCTTCTCGGGTACACTGGCGGCCGAGCTGCGGGAGCGCGAGTAGGCTGAACAGTAGCATTGGCAGCTGGCAGAGGAGGAGGAGGAGGCAAGCCATCACTCTTGATCACATCCCACCACTCGCATTGCCGAGTAGTATGGTTCGCAGGCCTTGAGGGGTGATGAGTGTGAAAGCTGCATGGGCCATCCTTCATGTCATCGAAGACAAACTTCTTCGGCTGCTCGGAGTTCCCGCTACTCGGCTGCGCAGTGCGGAACGGTTTCTTGTTGCCCTGGCCCTGGTTCTGGTTCTGCCCGTAGGCTCCAGCAGGTTTCTGCCTTTGGCCACCACCGCCTCCGACATTCACTGCATTCACCTCTTCGGGATCATACCGAGTATCCACTCGGCGCTTGTTGCGGAACTCGTTGCGCTTGCTGCTGTTGAAGTTTCTTCTCGGCTCAGAGGAATCCATCAGTGGCTGAGTGGGATCGCCGAGTGCGTACTGATCCGCAATCTTGATGGTCTCGGCCAGGGTGTTGGGCATCTCCCTCTGCAATCTCTGCCACAGCATGCTGCCATGTCGGCAACCCTGCGCAAACCAAGTGATGGCCTGCGCTTCATTCACACCCTCACAGGTGTTCCTCAAGGTGCTCCACCGAGTAAGGTACTCGCGGTCCGTCTCGTCTTCTCGCTGCCGGCAAGCCGACAACTGCTGTGGCCTATTCGGCCTCTTGTAGGTGCTGGTGAAGTTGCTGATGAAGTCATCCGAGAAGTCCAGCCAGCAGTTAATGCTGTTCTTGGGCAAGTTGTTGAGCCAAGTGCGAGCTGGACCCTCTAGCATCTGCGGCACATAGCGTACCGCCCATCTCCTGTTGCCATTCGCGATATGGACCGCGGTGACGTAGTCGTTGAGCCAATCTTCAGGCTTGGTGCTACCATTGTAGCTCTTGGTGCCTCTCGCGAGCTGAAAGCCCTTCACGGAAGGCTCATTCATGATGCGCGGGCCAAAGCACTCGGGGCCAGGAGGACCCGTGCTCTCAAGCCGCGCCGACAAGCTGATACGGTCCAGCTGGTGCCTTGCATCTCCAGGCGCCAACACGCGCTCACCCACACGGTCATGGATGTCATAACCAGCCATCTCCATAGCCGAGTAGCCATCATCATACCTATCCACCTGCATTGCAGCAGGCTGCTCCACCGGGTTGGCGACTGGCGCCACTGGGCGCGGCTGCTGCCTCTGCCGAGTAGGCGGAGCTGCGGGTTGCCGAGAAGTACCCGGACGTGCGGCTTCTCGGACACGGCTTTGAGCTTGATGGGCTTGAGAGCCTGCTCTCGCAGCGTTGTGTTCCTGCCCGGGCTGCTGCGGCACAGCAACCTGTTTCGCGGCAGCGGCCGGGTCATACACCTGCATTTGCCTGTCTCTACCCGTACGCCCGCTGCGGCTCTTCTCGCGGCTAGGATGCGGAGATGAGGCTTGATCGTTAGATCTAGCCGCGTGCGAATGAACCACTTGCGAAGCTCCAGCTCCCGGGTTGGCCTTCCGGAACTCCTCGTTCTGCCTGGCGGCCTCCAGCACCAGCTCGCCTAGCCTCTCCTGCTGCCTGCGACGCGCCTCTCCCTCTAGGCGCGGCAACTCGGCAGCCACAGCCTCCGCAGCTCGCAGCGTCTTGGCGGGTGTGCTGTACCTTGGCCTTGTGAAGGTGTTCGCGGTGGCGGACTGCGCGGGCTCCTCCGCAACAGTCGCCATCTCGGCGCCTAGGTTGCGCCGCGTAGCGCCTACCCTGCTGGGCCTCCTGGCCACCGGCGTGAAGCCGTGAGCCTTGTTGTACTCGAGCTGGTCCAGGCTCAGCTCCAACCTGATCTTCTCCAACTCCGCCTGCTCGGCGAGCAGCTCCTGGCGTTGCCGCTCGAGCTGCTCCCTCACGGCTAGGAGCTCGAGGTCGGTGGGAGTGGGCATCCCGGTTCGCGCAGCTGACGCGGGGATGACCGTAGACGTGGAAGGCGGCAGGTTGCTCTCCTTCTCGTAGGGCCGGTGAGTCCTGCCACCCGCGGGCGGGTCGTCGACCTCCTCGACGACGGCCGCAGCGCCAGTAGCAGCTGCGCCAGCGTTCGCCGCCAAGCCAGTCACCATCACCTCAGCGCAGCATGCAGAGCTGCGCGCGGGCCTTCCACGAGCAGCAACAACCGCGGGAGGATCCTCCGCGTCGTGCACCAGCTCGGGGTAGGTGTCGTTGGCGACGGTGGCGACGTAGACGAGGTGAGAGCCGAAGGAGATCACCGAGCCGCCCTCCGGCATGGTCTTGCCGCCGAAACAGCCGGCGTTGTCGGTGACGAAGTCGAAGGAGCCGAATCTGTGGACAAGGCCACAAACTACGCGCTCCGCTGATGAAGATCCCGTCCGAACAGAAACTCCAGCCAGCGCCGCTGGTTGCCCCACGGTGGGCGCCAACTGTCGTGGTGGTGTCACGGCAGATGCCATGGGATGGCTAAAGATGTGGGGACGATGGACGCTGGAGGTGTCCGGGGAGGGATCACGCGACGAGTAGCCGCGTGAGGTAAGATCCACACAACACAAACAACACGATGTACCCAGGTTCAGGGCCCTCGTGAGGAGGTAAAACCCCTACTCCTGCCTTTCTCTATGTATTACGGTGTCTCACCGAGTAGCCACAGTACAAATAGTAATGCTACCGAGTAGCCCCTTGCCCCTCTCCGAGTAGAGCTAGGTCAAGAACTTAGGGTTTCTAGGGTTTCTAGTGAGCCACTATGGGAGCATCTGAGAGCGTCTGTGAGTATGCCTCGCGCAGGAGGCGGCGGGGCACCTTATATACATGGTGCCCAGCCGGATACGTCCAAATCCTAGACAAGTGTCGACATAGTGTGCACACTGTCCTTTCTCCGAGTACCCGCTGACAGCTTTGGTCGTTGGTCTTGGCTGCTTCTGTAAAGTCGTTGGGCAAAACTAGGGGACAGACTGGTATCACTGTACCTAGTCACAGAGTAGGCCCCCCTTATCCTGCCACCGACTGCTTCCATGCTGTCACTGTCAGGCAGGCCGTCCCCACGTGAACAGTAGTTCGAATGCTGCCAAGTACGGACCCAGGATACGCGGGATCCTGTGTCAGAACGGCTCCTTTGACTTCCTGCCCGAGTAGTTTCCCGCCAAATGTTCCCGCCAATTGTACTCGGGCCAAACCTTCTACTCGACATGGTAGAAACTGATTGATATCTCCTTCTGGCCATCTTGAGGTGAGACCGAGTAGCAGTCGACCGGGTAGCGAGTACACGGTAGTCGGCTACTCGACCAAACCTCTCTTCTGTAAGCGGCCTTTACCACCTGTCTTTACCCTACTCGGGGGTAACCCCCCGACACATACATATTGAGCATTGCATCGATGCCTGTTTTGAGTGTTGTTCTCTTTCTTTCCGGTGTTTGCTCTTATCGGTAGACCTCGAACCCGGAGAGAAGTTCAACACACCCTGTTGCCGAATACTTGGTCTAAACAACCAAGACAAGCACTTATTCCTGAAGCTTTCTCTGGTTTTCTTGAAGCAAGGCAAGCATAACCTCTTATCTGCCCATATATGTTTTCGAAATGTCTTCCTTCTCGTACGATGCATACTTTTACAAAGTATCTTGAGTCAGTAGATAGTGTTGTCCTACTTATCTGCATAAACCCAGATATCATGATTCAATGCTCCTAGCAGACATATGATTTGTTTGTGTGTATCGCCAAAGCCTCAAATATGCCATGCTTAGTCATACATGTCTGTTTATCTCTGCTCCATCCGGTTGATGATTCAGAGTTACGAAATGAATCTAGTATGATAGGATGACGTGGTAAGGTTTGAGATGTGTGGTTAATATGATAAAAGGCTTGGATGAGTTGCCACATGGGATGTGGTGATTTTCCTCGTTCATGCCCCTAGGAGCGAGTTCTCGCCTTTGAAGCCAAGACTGATCGTGCAACCACACGGGGATTGGATTCCCCTCGGTTTCAACTTGTCTAGTTTGTTCCATGAGTTGCCTAGTTCGGGCGTTCCATTTGGATTTGCGGGGATATTAAAATATTTTCAAAACTAGGACGTGGCGGTGTAACAGCCTGTGGCGAGACAGTAGTTGAAGCACCGCTCACAACGATAGAGACCCGGCAGGAGATGGCCACTCCCTATTGGCGGTCCATCTCTACTCGGAGCGACTCATGGAATAGGCGAAGCAAGGGAAAGATCGTGGTCAGCCACCCTCTGCCGGCACATCGTCGGAATTGTGCCAATAGCTTGGCATTAAGAGTCGGTTGATACGTGTGGGTAAAGTTGTACACCCCTGCAGGGTTTAATCTTTTCGAAAAGCCGTGTCCACGGTTAAGGACAACTTGGTGACGGATCCTGAGATCATAGATAACTTGAACATGACGTAAAAGATGTTGCCAATGAATGTTTAGTTTTAAGAGGTGGTTCCAGTTACCGGTGCTGAAGATGATGCTTCGAAGGTTCTGAAGGCAATACCCGTGGAAAAGGTGTTCTTTTAAAAGTTTTGTGAAAAGCTTCTCAGTCTCCCTCTATTCGAAACAAAGTTGGCTTTACGCAAAACAACCTTCATAAACCCTTTTCGAACAAGCAGATATATAATAGGTTAGCTAAGTCTTGTTGAGTACCTCCCGTACTCATGTTTGCTTCAATTTGGTTCAGGTGGAGTTCCATACCTTCGGTGGTGTTTCAACATGGACATCGACGGATAGTTTGGGGTTTCCCAGGTAGCAGTCTGGAATCTATGGGCTGGGACGTCGCCTTATGTTGCGGCCTCTTAGGCCTTTTTGGTTCTTGTTGATTAGCAACATATTTTGCTTTCCGTTGTCTGATGTAATGTTGGGTCGTGCGACCTCTGTTTGTAAGCTTACTCTAGTATTACTTTCTCAATAAAGCTTCATGTTTAGAGTACTGCTTTGATCGGTTGTTGGTTTCGAGATCATTGTTATACAGTTTTGGCTATGCCTGCATAGTTGTCGCAGTCGAGGGGTTGTGGAGCCGATGATCCATGTCCGAGCCCGCCTGTCGATGTGATCGGCCTGGGGCGAGGTAACCCCAGTAACCCTCGATTGTTTTTGCACTTTCTGGACACATAGCAGCTCTGTATAACTTTGGTCCCGTTCCTTCAGTTTCATCCGACTCGTGGACGCTTGGGTATGCATAATTGGTTATGACTAGCATGGATACAAGGAGTAGTAGACCGGGGATCCGGACTACGTGCCAATGAATCCGGTCTGCCTGCCGTTGTTTGTTGCGGACGGGGCTGAAGGATCGAGAGGTTAACTAGAGGGGGGTGAATAGGTTAACTACAAATTTTAACTTCTTTTTCAAGTTAACAAGGTAATGCTCAAATATAGATTATCTAGATTATGCAACTAGGTGAACAATCCTATATGTTGAGCAAGTACAACTAGCACAAAGTAAGTATATGACTAAGCTAGTAGTAACTAGTAAAGGTAAGTTGAGGGATAACCGAACATAGTGACGTGGAGATGTATCCCGAAGTTCACTTCCCAATGGAAGCTAATCTCCGTTGGAGCGGTGCGGTGCCACCAAAGTGGAACACCGAGTAGGCCTCAAATGCCACACCGTATCTCCTTCGAGTCCTTCCACCGATGTGGATAGGCTCAAATCACTATGTTGCCGTTGAGGTTGACAACTAGAACCTTTACAAGGATGAGGCACACTCCACAAGATTGGAGGGTCCTCACCAAATCCCACGAGCCGCCAAGACTCCGAGAAGCAAGATCCACGGGCACAAAAGCACCGGGGATATCAACAAGGCTCCGAGCTCCGATGAACTAAGAGCAACAAGATTCCTAGCTCCAATGAACTAAGAATGACAAGATCCCTATGGGATGAGTGGGTGGATTTCTAATCGACTCGGTGGAGTTGTAGATCGGGGGTGTCTCCTTCAAATCCCAAAGTATCACGAGCTTCGGTTGGGGATTTGTGGAGATCTTGTTCTTGAGCTTGAGCTTGGTCAATCAATGGTGGTGAGAGAAAGTGTGGGTGAGATTGACAAAGCAAGGAGGTAGGTGGAGACCTCCTATAAATACCCGTGTCGGAAATACGGCCGTTGGGGGGGGATTTCCCTTTCCTGCGCCCCCCCGGCCTGGGGGCCGGCCTGGCCGGCCTAGAAGCTGCCAGGGCCGGGCCAAACCCACCCCAGCCTGGGGGCCGGCCTGGGGCCGGCGTGGGGCTGGCCAGCGCCCAGCCAGCCCGGCCTGGGGCCGGCGTGGGGCGAGGCCGGACCCCCACCCGAGCACCCCGGCCTGGCACCCGGCCTGGGGCCGGCGGGGGCGGAGGGGCGAGGCCGGACCCCCACCCGAGCGCCCCGGCCTGGCGTCCGGCGTGGGGCTGCGGCTGCCCGGCCTGGAGCTCGGCCAGGCCGGCTGGGAGGCCGGCTACCCCCTTTTTTTTCGTCTCCTTTTTCCTTTTCTTCGCCGTTTCTTTTCTTTTCTTCCTTATCTTTTTCCGTAACCTTTTCTCCCTTATTGCTGCAGCTTGTATGATATTTACGGGTCGACATTTTCTGAGTACACTTAGCAAAACACATTAGTCCATCTATATGTTGTAATCAAACACTCAAAATAGGATTTAGAACCTATGTTCTTTCAATCTCCCCCTTTTTGATGTTTGATGACAACATACGGATTTGCGTGAGAAATAATTTTGCATAGCTATTTGTGAGAGAATTAACATATATTCGTACTCCCCCTATTTGTATGCCTATAACAATTGACATGTATATTTGATAATCATTATGAGGTCCCTTTCATAATCTCAACTTCACACTATGTCTTATATGATAATGGTGTGACTACAACATATTTATGTGAAGTGCAAGAATTGATCCAACCATGATTTTACCATTTAAGATACACATGTATGAACACTAGAATGATCTTACCATAGCATTCTTCTTGTGAATAACAACTATCCTCATTATGGCTTCAACACTTCGAAATAGTGAGTAGATGAAATAATATGATATTCTTGCTATGATCTTCAATATCAATTGTCACACGCATAGATAGAGAGTACGATAGATAAGTAAAGACATAGTCTTACAATAACACCAAGGTTCAACAAACCACACAAATAGTTTCAACTAAGAATGACGAAAGCAAAGCACAAAGATAAGACGCAAATGGATGCATGAAATGCAATGCAATGCGTGAGTGTTTCTCCCCCTTGGCATCATACACCAAAAAGGGAGAAAAAGGAAATCCAATCACTCGTCGCCCATGTCCTCATCTTCGTCAACGAAGTCCTCTGGAGGAACCTGACTGGAGCTAGCACCAGGGGTAGTGTACTGCGCCGCAAAGGAGCCAAGCGAGCTAGCATCATCTCCACACCAATAAGTATGCGCAGACTTCCACTTCTCCTCTGAAACCTCATCTGAGCTGGAAGAACTAAGGGGAATATGAAGAGCAGTCTGTATGGAGCGCTGATGGCGACTAGAGGCCTTGCCCTTGCGATAGGCCTCATAATCCTGATGCTGCTTATCAATGAAGAAGCAGTTCATCTTCTGAAGAATCTTCTTGAGGTTGAAGGTCTCAGGAGGAGGAGGAGGTGAAGGAGAGCGGCGAGTAACTGACTCGGTGCGGGTGCGCTTGGGCCTTGGATCATTAGCAGACTCAATGGGAGCATCATACATGAGAATAGATTTCTTGGGAGTCACTTTGGTATAGTTGTTGATGAGACCTTCTGGGATGCGGGTCTCAATAAGACGTTGAATATAAGAGCCATAGATGGGGACCCTCTTCTCCTTAACCACATTCTGCAGCTCCTGCCACATGTAGTCCAGAACATCCAATTGCTTCTTGGCCCTCATCTGAGACTCAATGTGGAATAGAAAGTTGATCATCCACTTGCGGACCTCGCCCTTCTCACCAAATTTGGCGTTGATGGTGTTGCGAATAATAGCGTGGACCATATACCAATGCTCAGAAAAGAACTTGATCTTAGGAATATGGATGGAGCCGGTACCTTCGGGATAGCAATGGCGAATCCCATCCTTGGCCTTCATAATCTTCTTGGAATCACCATGAATGCGGAAATAGTACATATAATCAAAGTTGTAGGAAGGAAGACCCAGAATAGTACCAAACTCATCCATGGTAGCCTCACACTTGGAGCCACCGCTCATCCATATCAATGTACGCGGGAGACGCGTGGGACCTCCAGATGTGAAGTGAACGGTGGAGTAGAACTCCCTGAGCAGCTCTGGAGAAAACGGATGAGCAAGAGTGTCCCCCATGAGAGGAGTGAGGTTGTGGAAGTCCATGATCTCCATAACTTCAGGCCACTTGGTGCGAGCATACTCAATGTCAAAGTAGTGTTGTTCCACGTGACTGTGCTGAAGCTTGCCAAGAATAAATTCATGCATAACCTGATGCATCTTGCAATAGAACCGAGGATCCGAGCACGTGCTTTCACCAAACTCATAAGGATTAAATTTCAGCCTAGCTTCCTCAAAATCGGCGGTACTAAGGCCACCCCAGTTTTTGGTCACGGGCTCCTTCGGATTGATTGGAAGGGTGGGAGCCTGTCTCCGTGAGGGAGTAGAACCAGCAACCTCCAGGGCACTCTTCTTGCGAGAGGTGCGAGGGCGGAGAGAGCGGGAGGCATCAGACTCATTGTGAGGAGGAGAATCACCTGAAACATATGATGCATGGATATGGAGCATGATAATGAGTGCACATGGTCGTTGTTTAGGAGAAAAAAATAATTAAGCCATGAATCAATTGGACAACGACATGGTAAACGAAATACTAGCCCAATAGTTAGTGAACACAATATTATGGGTGTTTGCACATTATATTGAGCATGTGTATGGTAAACGAAATACTAGCCCAATAGCATGTGTATAGGATTGTGTGATGTGAAAAAAAATATTGGGAATTTAAACATACGAGAGACCATTAGGATGTAAAAATATTTAGGTTATATCATACACATTAGGGCACAATGAGAGAACAATCATATCAATAATGGGGAAATTTTATTATTTAACCATGGCCAACTATGAGAATGTAATGTGCAAAGGGAGGTGAAGCATAGTATCATAGGGCTAGGGCTAGAATACGAGGAGCATGGAACATCAACATAGCATAACATACGAATAGATGGAACACATGTCATGAACAAATCATACTATATCATAGAGGTATGAGCCCTAGTATTAATAGATGGAGAAAAAAAAATCTAGCACATGAACACTAGTAGTAGCACACCGACAGGGAGATCTCACATACACCTAAACCATAGAAAAGCCCAAAGAAAATTACCCGAGTTCGAAGCCATCTTCAAAAAAAAAACGAGGCAATCAAGTGCCCCGATCTCCTCCAATAAGGGGTTAATGAGAAAACCGTGTGGAGGAGAGGGAGGAGAAGTCCGAGGGCTTGCGGATCCGTGACTTTGGGCGGTGGGGATGGGCTAGGGAGGTGGGGGGGAGGGGGGAGGCAAGAACACCAAGGTGCTCTAATGGAGGTGGAGGGAGGAGGAAGAAGGGTGTGTGGGGATTTGGGTTCGGTTGGGGGTGGGGTGCGTGTGTTTGTGTGTGCAGCACCCCACACCGGCCTGGGGCCGGCTGGCATGCCGGCCTGGCCGGCTCGGCTGTGCGGGGCGGATGGGTGGGCGGGGCGGCCGGCCTGGGGCCGGCGCGCGGGGGAAGGAGGCCGGGCGGGAGGCCGGCCATGCGCCCGAACGGCCCGGCCTAAGGGCCGGCCTGGGGCCGGATCGCGGCGGAGGCGAGGCCGGGGTGCTGGCCGAACGCCCCGGCCTGAGGGCCGGCCTGGGGCCGGCACGGCTATGGTGAGGCCGGGGTGGGAGGCTGGCACGCACATTTTTTTTTTGATTTTCGGCAGTTGGGTTGGATTGGGTCTGTGTGTTGTTTTTGGTTTTTTTTTTGAAAAAAAAGTAAAAAAAATAAACCTACACAACTACCAAGCCACAACGCGCAACAAACAGTAAAAAAATTCATTTCAACAGATTTTCATGAATATATTCTAATACTAACACATTTTCAGGAATTTGTTTCTTAGAGCAATTTTTATTTGACCATGTGCACGAATGAGATGAGAATGATGACATGCATATGATGTTTTCATTTGTATCCAATGGAGAGAAAAATGAGAAAACGAAATGAGCAACATTGGATACCAATGAAATATGAAATCAAATGGAGGAGCAAATGAGTGAACACTCGAATACAAATGTCGTATTGAGAAATTGGCGGTGGCCGTAGCCACCATGTATGAGTATATTCGATATGTCACCGCGAAGATGTATCTTGGGTGCATTGTAGAGACTCATCATTGAAGCACATGATGTCATTAAAATGATCATGTAGGCATGATTTGTTTATTTATGCATTATAAAGGTAGTGTTGACTCATTGATTGAGCCACACTCCCCCTATGTCTATGCGTGCATCTAAATCCAAATAGGAGTCTAGTAGGGGTGTGTATGCACGATTTTCAATCAACTAAAATTGCTTGCACATATGATGTTGAGTTCACTCCTCAATTCTTTGAATCTCTTCACATCTAGAGGCTTGGTAAGGATGTCGGCAAGTTGATCTTTAGTGTTGACATAAGAGAGTGAGATATCACCATTGGCCACATGATCCCGAATAAAATGATACCGAATCTCAATATGCTTGGTCTTGCCATGAAGTACCGGATTGTTACCAATCTTAATGGCACTCTCATTATCACATAAAAGAGGCATTGTCTCAATCTTAATTCCAAAATTCTTAAGACATTGCCTCATCCATAAGAGTTGAGAGCAACAACTTGCGGCGGAAATATACTCCGCTTCCATGGAGGAGGTGGCAATACAATTTTGCTTCTTGGAAGACCAACACACGAGAGACCTACCAAGAAATTGGCAAGCACCCGAGGTTGATTTTCTATCCACTTTGTCACCTCCCCAATCCGCATCCGAGTATCCCACAAGATCAAAAGTTGTGTTTGATGGATACCAAAGACCATGAGTGGGAGTGTCAACCAAATACCTAAGAATCCTCTTGACCGCAATCATATGGCTTTCCTTGGGGTTAGATTGAAATCTTGCACACAAACCCACACTAAACATAATGTCCGGTCTAGATGCACAAAGGTAAAGCAAAGATCCAATGATGGATCGATAAAGTTTGGGGTCTACCGGTATACCTTCATGATCCAAAGAGAGATTTGTGGTTGTTGGCATTGGATAAGGTAATGGTTTGGCATTTATCATATCGAATTTCTTGAGCATGTCTTGAATATATTTGGCTTGACAAATAAAAGTCCCTTCATGATATTGCTTGATCTCAAAACCTAGAAAGAACTTTAATTCTCCCATCATAGACATCTCAAATTCACTTGTCATTAGTTTGGCAAATTGATCTACAAAACTCACATTAGAGGATCCAAATATAATATCATCAACATATACTTGGCATACGAAGAAATGTCCATCTACACTTTTGGTAAAGAGAGTGGGATCAATTACCCCAAGTATGAAACCACGATCTACTAAGAACTCCTTTAAGTGATCATACCAAGCACGTGGGGCTTGTTTGAGGCCATACAAAGCCTTATGGAGGAAGTAGACATGGTTAGGATACTTGGGATCCTCGAACCCCGGGGTTGTTTAACATATACCATTTCATTTAAAGGTCCATTTAGAAAAGCACTTTTAACATCCATTTGATGCAAGATGAAGTTATGACTAGTGGCAAATGCAAGTAATATACGAATGGATTCAAGCCTAGCTACGGGAGCGAAAGTTTCACCGTAGTCAAGTCCTTCGACTTGAGAGTAGCCTTGAGCAACCAATCGTGCTTTGTTGCGAATCACTTGCCCATGAGAATCTTGCTTATTCTTGAACACCCATTTAGTTCCAATGATATTGTGATCTTTGGGTCTTTCCACTAGTGACCATACTTTGTTTCTCTCAAAATTATGGAGCTCTTCATGGATAGCTTGAACCCAATCTTCATCTTCAAGAGCATCATACACTTTGATGGGTTCAACATGAGAGACATATGAGTGAATACCACAAAACTTGAGTACTTGTCCACGAGTGGAGACACTTCTCCCCAAGCCACCAATGATATTCTTTTGATATAGTGACTTTTGTTGCAATCTTGATGCTTGACGAGACATGATACGAACTAGAGCATCATCGGGATTTTCATTAGGTGGAATATCCTCATCATTTCCTTCATCAAGACCATTGTCCACCCTTATTGGAGTTCTTGGTGAAGTATCACCAAGACCATTTCCACCATTATCATTGGGTATCTTGATCACTTTCTTGATGGGAGGTATCCACATGAAGATCTTCTTCTTGTTCTTGGTTTACCATTTGATTGGTGGTTGATGTAGATGGCTCCACTTGCGTAGAGCTAGTTCCATCCTCATTTGCCACAAGGTGTCCCTCAATGGGTATAAGTGGACCTACACCCATTCTTCCTATGGCTATGGAGGATGGTTCATCACCTACATCATCACAATCAATTTGCTCAACTTGGGAGCCATTATCCTCATGAAATTCCACATTCATAGATTCTTGAACACACCCGGTGGATATGTTGTAGACTCTATAAGTGTGGGAGTTCGTGGCGTAACCAACAAAAATACCTTCAAAAGTTCTAGCATCAAACTTAGACGATCTAGTTCCCTTTATGTATACTTGGCATTTGCACCCAAAAACTCGAAGATATTTGAGGTTGGGTTTGTTACCGGTTAGAAGCTCATATGGAGTCATGCCAATCATCGGACGAAGGAAGAGTCGGTTAGATAGATGACAAGCGGTGTTGATGGCTTCGGCCCAAAAGTTATATGGGGATTTGAACTCGGCCATCATAGTTCTTGCCATATCAATAAGTGTGCGATTCTTCCTCTCCGCAACACCATTTTGTTGAGGGGTGTACGCGGCGGAATATTGATGTCTTATCCCCTCATTACCCAAGAATTCATCCATGGTGTAGTTCTTGAACTCGGAACCATTGTCACTCCTAATGGATAAGATCTTGGTGTCATATTGGCGTTGCACTTCGGTAGCCCAAGTAATAAATCTTTCTTGAGTTTCACTCTTCTTCTTGATATAGAAAACCCAAGTGTATCTTGTATAATCATCAACAATAACCAAACAATATTTCTTGCCACCAAGACTATCATATGTGGGAGGACCAAATAAATCCAAGTGAATGCGCTCAAAGGGTCTTGTTGTGGCGATGATTGATGTCTTGGGATGATTCTTCTCATGCATCTTTCCGGCAATACAAGAGCTACAAGGACGATCTTTGGAAAAATTCACACTTGTTAGTCCTATCACATGCTCACCCTTCACAAGAGTTTGCAAATTTCTCATACCGACGTGACCTAGGCGGCGATGCCAAAGCCACCCCACGTCGGATTTAGCCATTAGACATGTGGCAATATGTGTAGTTTCTTTCGAGAAATCCACTATATACATACCGTTTTCCACAAATCCAACAAAGGCTACTTTAAGAGAAATGGTGTGAAGGACAAGCACATGATGACGCCCAAATACACATGTAAAATTGCACTCACAAAGTTGCAAGACGGAAAGAAGATTATAGCCGAGGGACTCAACAAGGAGGACTTTCTCAATGGATGAATCCGGAGAAATGACCACCTTGCCATGTCCCAATACCTTAAGTTGTGAGCGATCACCAATGGTTACATGAGCAAATTTGAGAAGTTGGAGTTTCAAGTCTTCTAATACTTCTTTGCTTCCGGTCATGTGTGCGGAACAACCGCTATCAATCATCCATGATGTTCCACCGGAGATACAACCCTACAATGAATCAACTTCTTGTTTTAGGTACCCATTTTTGGATGGGTCCTTTTTTGTTAGTCACAAGGGTCTTGGGAACCCAAATAGCATGCTTGTAATCATCGCCATATGAGGTGCCTACATACTTTGCATAAACATGACCATCAATAGATTTAAGAAGCACATAGGATGGGTTATATTTTCCCGCAAAGTTGTTGTGAGTAGTAGTGTCCCTAGGAACAATACTTTTAGCAATAATATCAAACTCATCTTCTTCATTAGCCAACTCCCCCTCCTTCACAAAAACAATAGAGTTAGTGGGAGGGAGTTGACTTCTTCTTGTAGGCCACCTTCGATGTGGAACCAAAACCAAGGCCTTCTTTACCAACAACTCTCTTATGATTACTCAAAAGATCATTGAGGTTCTTTTGGCCTTGGATGCATGTGGCAAGGCCTTTGTTGAGTTGTGCCTTCAACCTATTGTTCTCCTCAATGAGAGTTGCCTTGACACACAAAGGGTTAGTAGCACAAGAGTTTTCATTCACAACTCTAACTCCTTTTAAGGTTTTGAGCTCATTTGAGATAGTACGATGATCAATTTTAAGCTTATCAAAATCCTTAATGAGTTCATTATACCCTTGGTTAGTTGCATCATTTAAACTCATGAATTCCGTTACCTTAGCAAAAGCATGTTGACAATCAAGTTTAACTTTAGCTATGTCAATTGCAAAGGTTTCTTCTATGCTTTCTTTAAGGCAATGTGATTCATCTAGAGCTTTCTCAAGCTCCTCAGTTTTACTAGCATCATCACGAGCAAACTTTTCAAGTAACATTATTCTCTCCTCGTGTTCATCAATGAGGCCATGTGCCTCACTTAATTGATCCATGAGAGAGACAAAGATGGATTTAGTTTCTCCTTCTAGTTTTTCAACAAAGTTTGTCAAGGGGTCTTCCTCGACACAATTTAGTAGTGAAGGAATAGAGGAGTTAGCAAGTTTAAGTGTAGGGTTCACCTTTGGGGGTATACCCTTGGCCATGAAGCACTTGTGACTCGAGGGGCCCTTGTTGTCATTTGGGTTGGAGAAGAGAGAGCTTAAGTTAGGAGGTATGACGCCCCTAGCCATGGCCGCCATACCTACTTGTTCGCCTTCACCATCAATCTCTTCACCACCGGAGGTGTACTCGACTTCTTTAGCAATCATTGCCCTAGGAGGGCCTCTCTTGATGAAGTTCTTGGACTTGGGAATGAAGGTGGATTTCTTGATAAGTCTTCCTCCATTCTCAATTCTACTCTTGAAGGGACACTTGGCAACAAAGTGCTCGGAATCTCCACAATTGAAGCAAGTTCTTGCTTTCTTCGTGCTCGAGGATTCCTTCCCTTTATTCTTGGTGGCATTGGATCTAAAATCTCCTTTCTTCCACCACTTGTGTTGAGCAAGAGCCAAGCATTCTTCATGCGAAGTCTTCATCTCTTTCTCGGAGACCTCATGAGTGGATCCACCATCATCGCTTGAATCATTATCTTCATGGGAGATGGCATTGGCCTTCAAGGCAAGAGATGCTTTCTTTTCTCCATTTACACGGGCCATGACATCATCGGAAGTTTGCTTCATGACCTTTAGAGTGATAAAGAGACCCAAAACATCATTGGGGGATAGGTCCAAGTAGTCGGCCCTTGCTTGTACATTCATCACCATATTTTCATTGTATGGCATCAAGGTGAGTAGAAATTTCTCCTTGACCCAATTCTCCGTGCAATCCGTGAATCCACTATCTCTCATATCATTTACAAGAGCCTTGCGTCTTCTAAACATGTCTTCTATGTTCTCTCCATCACCCAAGTGAAAATGTTCAACTTTTCTTTGAATGATTGACTTCTTGGATCTTTGGAGATTGACATTGCCGTCAAACATATCAACAAGACCATCATAAGCTTTCTTTGCACTTGTGAAGGACCGGATGTGCTCAACTCCTTCCTTTTCCATTGCCCTTTCCAACATGTGCAAAGCATGAGCGTTGAGTTGCTCATCAATGATGTCACTTGAGCTTAGATTTGCGGGATCCTTTGGCTCATATCCTTTTTCAACAATTCTCCATATTTGCGTTGAAGAGCTGCACATGTAAGACTTCATGGAAGCTTTCCAATTAGTAAAACGATGCCGATCCACCAAAGGAGGTGGACCAAGATGAGTAACATGTGGATGTTGTACATTAGGAGCATTGTTATATGCATAGCCAAAAGAATTGCCACCACTACCATTTGATGGTGCACCACTATTTAAAGGTGAAGTTGTATCACTTCCTTCTTTAGTTGGCAAGGGGTTTCCATGTTCATCTAAGATAATCTTTTCACTAGGTTGCTTAGATGGAGATGTCAATTCTTTTATTAGTCCCTCCATCTTCTTCTCGGAAGTTTCAATCATAGCTTGGATTAGCTTTTGAATCCCATCCATGGTGATGGGATAATCGTCCATCCTTACCTCCTCTTTAGGCGGTAAAGCCTTTTATAAAGAGACGAGGCTCTGATACCAATTGAAGGACCGAGAGGTTAACTAGAGGGGGGGGGGTGAATAGGTTAACTACAAATTTTAACTTCTTTTTCAAGTTAACAAGGTAATGCTCAAATATAGATTATCTAGATTATGCAACTAGGTGAACAATCCTATATGTTGAGCAAGTACAACTAGCACAAGGTAAGTATATGACTAAGCTAGTAGTAACTAGTAAAGGTAAGTTGAGGGATAACCGAACATAGTGACGCGGAGATGTATCCCGAAGTTCACTTCCCAATGGAAGCTAATCTCCGTTGGAGCGGTGCGGTGCCACCAAAGTGGAACACCGAGTAGGCCTCAAATGCCACACCGTATCTCCTTCGAGTCCTTCCACCGATGTGGATAGGCTCGAATCACTATGTTGCCGTTGAGGTTGACAACTAGAACCTTTACAAGGATGAGGCACACTCCACAAGATTGGAGGGTCCTCACCAAATCCCACGAGCCGCCAAGACTCCGAGAAGCAAGATCCACGGGCACAAAAGCACCGGGGATATCAACAAGGCTCCGAGCTCCGATGAACTAAGAGCAACAAGATTCCTAGCTCCAATGAACTAAGAATGACAAGATCCCTATGGGATGAGTGGGTGGATTTCTAATCGACTCGGTGGAGTTGTAGATCGGGGGTGTCTCCTTCAAATCCCAAAGTATCACGAGCTTCGGTTGGGGATTTGTGGAGATCTTGTTCTTGAGCTTGAGCTTGGTCAATCAATGGTGGTGAGAGAAAGTGTGGGTGAGATTGACAAAGCAAGGAGGTAGGTGGAGACCTCCTATAAATACCCGTGTCGGAAATACGGCCGTTGGGGGGATTTCCCTTTCCTGCACCCCCCCCGGCCTGGGGGCCGGCCTGGCCGGCCTGGAAGCTGCCAGGGCCGGGCCAAACCCACCCCAGCCTGGGGGCCGGCCTGGGGCCGGCGTGGGCGGCAGGTGGAGGCCGGCGTGGGGCTGGCCAGCGCCCAGCCAGCCCGGCCTGGGGCCGGCATGGGGCGGGGGGCCAGGCCGGACCCCCACCCGAGCACCCCGGCCTGGCACCCGGCCTGGGGCCGGCGGGGGCGGAGGGGCGAGGCCGGACCCCCACCCGAGCGCCCCGGCCTGGCGTCCGGCCTGGGGCCGGCGTGGGGCTGCGGCTGCCCGGCCTGGAGCCCGGCCAGGCCGGCTGGGAGGCCGGCTACCCCCTTTTTTTTCGTCTCCTTTATCCTTTTCTTCGCCGTTTCTTTTCTTTTCTTCCTTATCTTTTGTCCGTAACCTTTTCTCCCTTATTGCTGCAGCTTGTATGATATTTACGGGTCGACATTTTCTGAGTACACTTAGCAAAACACATTAGTCCATCTATATGTCGTAATCAAACACTCAAAATAGGATTTAGAACCTATGTTCTTTCAGGGGCTGGTAACCCTGAAGCCCTTGTGAGTCCATGGCTAGGAGCACATAACAGTATGTATATCTCTGGGTCCGGGGTCTGACAGAAAGACCACGAGACATGTGGTCCGCGAAGACCACGCGCTCATTCGCTTGCGGGTTGGGGACCTCTTCCTTCTTTCCGAGGCGCACCCGCTTCTCGGACTCCGCCGGCAGCAGCCCCTCCCGCTGCATCTCCTTGACGCTCTTCGCGGTGGTGTTGGGCGAACGGCAGTCGCCCGAGCGCGGCACAGGTTGCACGGAAGCTTCCCCGGATGCGGAAATGGCAGCGCTGCTTCTTTTGCCCCCCACCATCGCTGATGAGCACGAGCTTGGAGGAAGAAAGAAGATGAGCGCGACGAGGAAGACGGATTGGAAGACGAAGGCTCGGAAAGTTTTACCGCACAGCAAAGACCCGTACTTATACACGGAACGAATTGATGCTGGCCACTCGATGCGCTACGTGGCGCCCATCGACGCCACCACGTGTGAAGACGAAACGAGGAGGCGGTGAGCGCTGTTTCCTGCCACGATCTTAACAGAAGATCGTGCGCATTTACTGCACGATTTGCGAAAAAACCGGGAACGACGTCTCGTTTCCCGGTCAAAAAGCTGACTATGTGGGCCAGGCTCTCTTCTCTCACTCCGTCACGTCCCATCAGGAGGGTAAAAGTGCGCCATGACGTCATAGCGTGCATCATCAAATTGAAGAAAGCTTCGAATGGAAAGTTCAAACGCGAAAGTAACTTCGTATGAACAAATTTCCTTCGAATAGAAGCAAGTTTTTCATGAACAAATCATGAGTCAAGACTCCTTTAAAAACGAAGGAAAAAACCCTGCACACGAAAACTCTTTCGTACGGGCACGATCTCCCAGACATCAAAACTCTTTCATATGGGCATAAAACTCCTAAACACGAAAACTCTTTCGTATGGATAGAAGAACTACTCAGTAAAAAATTACACGAGTAGGCAGAACCTATCCTTTCTCACTCGCATGATATTTAACATCATAAAAGCCTGGATCGTTCGGCCGACTAGGCACATCCGGATGCCATATTCTTCGAATATGAAGGTAAGACCCGAAAGATCTCTCTTGAGGGCCTGGAATCGCACTCAAAGCTGCGTCCTCCGGTATGATTCCGTGTCAACAACACGAAGAAAAATCCCAGCGGACGCGCCGGGTACCCCCATAGGTTAAGTTCGACTCGATAAGACCACAACGGCCCAGTCGCAACAATCACCTTATCGGGTTCGAGTCGGAGGTCTCGAATCTGTGTAGGCCAGAAATGTTTTTGCCCTAGTCGCAATTAATTGGCCCTGATCTCTCGGGAGAGCCAAGCTACTGTGCCACATCCTTCTGCGATAAAAAGCCCTAAAAAACATGCACTTGCACTGCTCGATACTCGAGTACGAAAACTCCTTATACAGGGTACACGCCCTCTTAACAGGAAACAGCCAAACTGGTTACCCACAAGAAAGAAAAACCAAGAAAGATTCGACCGTCTACTCGACTGGATAAAATCCCACTCGAGCAAACGCTCGGGGGCTACTGACGAAGACATGGATCCTGGACCCTGCGGGTAAGGACACCCCATCTCAGGCCCAAGGTTAAGGCCCAAGAAGAGGAGCCCTTGGAGTATTCTAGAAGGCCCACGTGAAGCCCACCCGCGTTAACTTGCGGGTTAAGTTTAGAAATATGTAACCGACTTAAGGTTAGAATTCGAGTCCTCTCCGGGTAGGGTTCGAGACCCGGCCACCTATATAAGGCCAGGAGAACCACCGGAAGAGGACCAAGCAACACAACAACACCAAAGCCTTGAACTCGAGATCATACTCTCGATTCGAGCAACCACCATTGTAACCGATATACTCATCAATACAGATCAACAGAGGCAGGAGTAAGGGTTTTACCTCTACGAGGGCCCCGAACCTGGGTAAAATCTCGCCCCCTGTCTAGCCGACGATTCCACCAGCGCTCATGAGTTCTCCTATTCGAAACCCGATAGGGTCACCTAAGGGATTTGTAGAGTCAGAAATTCGACAGTGACTTTTGAATCAATTATGTAAGATCTAAATTTATCACATGCAAATATTACCGCTAAAAATTCTTTTTCAGTTGTAGCATAATTTCTTTGAGCACCATCTAGTGTTTTACTAGCATAGTAAATAACATTCAATTTCTTATCAACCCTTTGGCCTAAAATAGCTCCAATTGCATAATCACTAGCATCACACATAATTTCAAAGGGCAAGTTCCAATCAGGAGGTTGAATAATAGGTGCAGTTATTAAGACTTTCTTTAAAACATTAAAGGATTCTACGCAATCATCATTAAAAGAAAACGGAACATCCTTTTGCAAAATATTGGTTAGAGGCTTTGATATTTTAGAAAAATCTTTAATGAACCTACGATAAAAACCTACATGACCGAGAAAACTTCTTATACCTTTGATGTCTCTTGGATATGGTAATTTCTCAATAGCTTCAATTTTTGCTAGGTCAACTTCTATTCCTCTTCCAGAAATACGATGCCCAAGAACAATTCACTCTGTTACCATAAAGTGACACTTCTCCCAATTAAGAACAATGTGTTGGTCTTCACAACGCTGCAAAACTTTGTTAAGGTTGAACAAGCAATTATCGAAAGAAGTACCATACACCGAAAAATCATCCATAAAGACTTCCACTATCTTTTCAATATAATCAGCAAATATAGCATTCATGCATCTCTGAAAAGTAGCAGGCGCATTACATAAACCAAAAGGCATTCTCCTATAAGCAAATGTACCATATGTGCAAGTAAAAGTGGTCTTTTCCTGATCATCACTATGAACTGGAATTTGAGAGAAGCCTGAATACCCATCTAAATAACAAAAGTGAGAATGTTTAGATAATCTCTCTAGCATTTGATCAATAAAGGGCAATGGATAATGGTCCTTACGACTTGCTTTATTTAATTTTCTATAATCAATGCACATTCTATAACCAACAACAGTACGTTGAGCAACAAGTTCATCATCTTTATTAGGAACCACAGGAATTCCACCTTTCTTAGGAACACAATGAACAAGACTAACCCATTTACTATCAGCTATAGGATAAATAATACCAGCCTCTATGAGTCGAATTACCTCCTTTCTTACCACTTCCTTCATTTTTGGATGTAGACGGCGTTGGAAATCAACAACAGGTTTAGCATCTTCTTCCAAATTAATTTTATGCATACATAGAGCTGGACTTATGCCCTTAAGATCATCAAGAGAATAACCAATAGGCTTACGGTGAGCTTTAAGCACATCAAGTAATTTCTCTTCTTCCTCAGCTGAAAGGTTAGCACTAATAATAACAGGATATATATTTTTCTTATCCAAGTATGCATATTTCAGATTTTCAGGTAAAGGCTTTAATTCAAAACTAGGATCTCCTTTAGGAGGTGGGAGTACTCCTAGATTATCAGGTGGGATATGCAATTGTAATTGTGGAGGTTGCTGCCATAATATTTGTTCTAAAGCTTCTTTTTCTGCATCATTAAATGACTCTTCCTGATTAAGCATATAACGTTCCACCACGTCTGATGAAGCTACAGCTATATGAGCAAGAGTTTCAATTATTAATTTTTTTCAGTGATCACTTTTAAGTGATTTTTGGACTACCTTTATTAAAAAATCAAATTCAAAATTGGATGAAAATTTTCATGCATGCATGTCATGAACACCACACCATAAATCTTTATTATCAAAAGTGGGATGTTACATAGCGTTAAGGAGCCTAGCTTGGATGCCTGTATTTTAACCAGATACCCAGGTATATTTTCACGGAAGTGGTGAGCTCCTCTTAAAAATCCGGTGAGACTAGTAGAAACCCATGAAATTTATACCGCCCTAAAATTTACTATACATTCCTAGCGAGCTCTTAAGGATAAGGAGACTTTCTCCTTAAAAAAATAAAAGATTGGTTAAAGATATTCCAATGATCAATGAGCTATACCACACGTGTTTACTTTTTTTTAGAAACACGGTACAAACGGTAGAAGTCGCTTACATACACGCGCATACACTCACCTCTATGAACGCATACACGCACATCCTACCCCTATGAACACCTTTAAGGGACTAAGCCGACGGGGTCGGTCTTGAGATTGATGAAGTCACCATACGCGCCTCGCTGTCAACAGGAATTCCTTCTCCCACTGAAAGAATATTTCACCTATATGCGACACATAGTTGTCAAAACTAGGGTTTGAGGTTTGGTAGGATAGGGGTACAACCACCCTCCTAACCATCCAACCACAGGTTAGTTCGCCACTTGCACATTTACCGTTCTTGAAAAAAAGGTGTAAAATCATGTGATCTGTCTTGAGAGATGTAGTTCGTAAACTTCATGTTGTTATAGCATGCTTGGAATTGGTTTCGCCGGTTCGGTCCATATCGACGAGCATACGTCTTTGTTGCCACGACAGCATAAAAGCATCTCCCACACCAACGTTTGAAATAGTACTCCCAGTAGGATTATTAGAAGCCCGATACAAAATGTCTTCCATTGGGTTTCGCAATAGCGGCGAAATTGTCGGACAAGTCTAATCCGACGTCTGACAATCCCAATTCGGCCCCCGTTTGTAGGACCGTATTGGGAGTGCCGGGGACCGCGGCAACTCCGCCACGTCGGATCCTGGCGAACGAGCCTGACCTGTCATTGACTAATTGAACATGATTTATTGCGAGCGACAAAAGGCGAGCCGGTGCAAATTAATGGCAGAGAGGTTTTCCCCGCGGACGCAGAAGGACTGAGTCGCGTTGGCCGTGTTTTTCAACCGCCGGCCAGCCACCGGAAGAGGATGAAGTAGCCGCCAAACGACGCGCACCACGGTGGGAAGGGATCGCGTACGCTCTCGTGACATTCCTCCCGGAAGAGGCACCCCCGTAGGTTTTGTGAACTCAATCAATGCACTGTAGCCAACACAGGTCTGATGCTGCCTTGGCCTGCCGCGAGTGCGTCGTGCTGTGGGCGAGATCCTGGGCGCTAGCTGGATCTAGTGCTAGATTTCCTCTCAGATCGGTAGTGGCCAGTAGGCCAGGTGCGTGCGGGAGTGGCAAGGTCCGGTCCGCAACACATGCGCGCGTCGCGATGTTGGCCATTTTGGCGTTTTGGATACCGGCCAAGGTGCTCTCTCCTGTCTCCAGTGGCCATAAATGGCACTACGCAACTGGGTGGTAGGAGTAGTACGTATCTGAGCTGAAAGCATCCTCTGTTTGCCGTGGCGAAAGGGGATGATGGTCGGCTCCAGAGTTCCTCCATCGATCGAGTAACTCTGGTCGTAGACTAGATTTTTTTTTTTTTTGCGGATATCCGTACTCCCTCCGTTCCATAATATAAGATGTTTTAGCTATTTCACATGTTGTTTAGATACACACTAAAATGAGTGTACATATATACTAAAATGTGTCTATATACATGTGTATGTATGTGAATGTGAAAAAAGTCTAAAACATCTTATATTATGGAACGGAGTGAGTACTTGATTATTGAAGGCAAAGCCCCTCTGCTTTGGTGTCCCATTTTATCCTTCCGATGATGGCGTAGCTCGGAGCCTCTGGTGATAGGATGGTATGATTGTGTTCACGCACTCGCCTCGCGTAGATTCGAGCTGCAGGTGGTCTAGAAGATATATGCATGACTGTGTTGTGTGGGTAGTTATACGTTCTGATGACATCATTGTGTTGTGTGGGTAGTTATACGTTCTGATGACATCATTAGTATGTTCTGTTGGAATAAAAAACACAGGCGAGGCTAGCCCTGCACCTAGATTGGACTATCTGACATGTGTGTTTCAGGCATCTCAAGTACTGCAGGTTTTCTTTTCCTCGTCAGATTTTTGGCGGGTTGATGCTACACGATGCAGACATTTCATTCGCGTCGGGTGGAAAACGGAGAAGATGAAGGCGACGAGGCAGCTATCTAACGAGCCGGTACATGCCTATTTTTGGAGACCACGTACGCTACAGACAGGATCATTTCGATCCTGACGTCTTATCGCGTCGCCCGCGTGGGCAAGAAAGAGCACGAGCGAACAGTGAAGCAGTTGGCACCGTACCGGAAGGAGTATACTACGAGACTGTCAGCCCATCGAACCACTTAACACGGATTCGATCTTCATGATTATGTGGGCTCGTACGTCCTAATTATCTAATGACGACACCCATAGTCGTTTGCAGTAAAAAAATTCGGGAGATGGATGCTCTGCACCTAGATTGTCTTGTCTCGGGTTTCTCTGAAACGACCTGTGTTGCAGACTTCACAAGTGCTTCTTCTTTTTCCCGGTCAGACATTTCGATGGGATGCGATTGAGGAACATGCAAATTTCTAGTAAAAGCTGATCTATGATGCGGATGCCTCGTTCGCATGGCGGGCAAAACGAAGAAGACGAGGATGTTATAAACGATAGCACACAAAACGATGAACAAAAGAGATCTTTTTTTGAAACTAAACATACCACTTTATTAATCAACCATACGATGAATCAATACAAACTGTCTCCAGAATAGAATCAGGAGTCACACCACGCCACACAACAGAAGGCTGAAGTTCACAACTATGCGCCAAAGAATGTGCAGCAACATTCTGAATTCTTCTAACATGAGAAACAGAAGCATCTTGAAAAACAGACACCAAACGCTTGATGTCCTCAACCACAGGAGCACACACCGATCGATCTTTCGCCGAGGCTCGAATGCGTTGTACAAGAGATAAACAATCAGAAGCAAAGATCAGTTGATCGAGACCCTCCTCATGAGCAAATGATAGCGCCCCACGAAGGGCCATAGCCTCGGCCAGCTCGGGTATCATAACATTGGTGATGCTAAAAGCACAAGCCAGCACGCATTCTCCACGATGATTCCTGACCACCACTCCAGCCCCCATGGAACCTGAAGAGGAGAATAAGGCGGCATCGACATTAACCATCAACATACCTTCCGGCGGCGGAACCCAATGAACTGCAGAAGCAGGCTCACGCCTGTGATTGGATGTTGGTTTATACAGATGAGTTACAATCATATCAATGTACACTTTAATCTTGATAGCAAGAGAACGAGGATGGCAGGTACCCCCCTCCTCACGGATGTTGTTTCTGATGTCCCACAGATGCCAAGCCGTAACAGCAAGGGTTGTAGCCTGAATATCAGTACACCTGGAGAGAAACTCAAAGAGCCACTGTTTCGGATTTTGAAAATTCTTCCGATGAAGCTGAATATCGACAGACTTCTTGATTTCTGTCCACACTTCACGAGCAAAAGGGCAGAACAGAAAGGAGTGCTCAACCTTCTCCTCCTTCGAACAGTGCACACAAGAATACGAAGTAGGCACCATCCTTCGTTGTAGTTGTTCACCACTTGGCAAACAGTCATGTGCGAAACGCCAAAGCGTTATTTTCATCTTACCTGGCGCCCGAACAGCCCACAAAGCCTTCCATTTGGTTTCCTCACTGTCTGAATTGGAAGCCATCCCCCTACCTTTACTGCTTCGAGATTTGAAGGCAGATTCACGTCTCACCATATGGTAAGCAGACCGAACCGTATAAATCCCGCTCTTGTTGTGTGGCCAAGATACAAAATCATCACCCCCAAACCGACTAATTGGTATCTGGAAAACCTTGAGTGCAATGTCCTCATCAAAAATTTGCCGAACACGATCCTCATCCCAAGAGTGATCATCCCTGAGCAGGTAATCAACTGTTTGGGTATCAGACAGTACAACACGCGGCCTGATCAGAAAAGGAGCAACCCCAGGAATCCATCGATCTTTTAATATCCGAGTAGAAGAACCATCACCAATGCCCCATAATACTCCTTTTTGTAATAGCTCTCTACCATGAAGAATGCTACGCCAAGTATAAGATGCAGATCTTGGACAAGCAGCACTCATAAAATCACCCGTTGGGAAATAGCGACCCTTTAGGACGCGAGCACAAAGGGAATCAGGTTCTGTGAGAAGGCGCCACCCCTGACGCCCCAACATAGCTTGGTTAAATAATTCCATGTCCCTAAAACCCATTCCCCCAATATTCTTTGGTGAAGAGAGCCAATCCCATGATCTCCAATGCATTTTCTTTTTACCATCTCTAAAACCCCACCATTGGTTAGCAATGATCTTCCTCATCTCCTCACAAGTACCCGTAGGAAGTTGAAAGCAGCTCATAACATAAGTCGGAATAGCTTGTATTACCGCTTTGAGCATTACTTCATAACCAGACCTAGAGAGAGGCCTATCAGATAACCCGTTGACTCGACTCCACATCCGATGAAATAGATAGCGGAAAGTAACAATAGGAGACCGGCCAATGTGTGTAGGCATACCAAGATGAGATCTAGCACGACAATGACACGGGATTTTAACGTGAAAAAAACCTTCAAACGAGGAAGAGAAAAAACCACGGATGTCAGCCAGCAAATCTTCACTACGATGAGTAAGCCTGGCAATCGGTTGGTCGGGTCGACCTCTTCCAAACCTATGCCCATTTGTTAAACGGGTAAGGATCTCTGTCCATGACCCTGCCCATGGGCGATGGGGCATGCCCATGCCCATGCCCATCGGGTCGTCGACTCTATCGGGTAACCCATTGGATCAAAGTTTTGATTTTCCGTAAATGGCAATGACATAAAGTAAAGTTAGTAAATAATTATTCTAATTAGTTTATATGTACAATAATGGGCCAAACCAAATGGTTATTGCTGCTAGTGGTGTACGAGAGTTGAGTTGGCTAGCTGCTAGGTTTAGATACCTTACATGTAGTGTATTTACACAAAATGTATTAACTATAATGTATGTTTAAAACCTATATGATCATTAATATTAATCACGCGATCCATCGGGTTGCCCATGGGCATAACCTTGTACCCATACTCTACCCATGACTAATCGGCTCACCCATGGGTCTTACCCATGGACGAAGTTGGTGATCCATACCCTACCCATTTGTTCGGGTGCCCATGGGCGGACGTACCCATGGGTCAAATTACCGGGCTTAATGATGAGGTGATGTTACAAACGCCGGGGATTTACACTGTATGACTTATCCCAACCGGCGTCTTACATGAGATATATAAAGGGGACGAAACCCTAGACAATGTGGTATTTATGTCCAACTTGAAAACGACTCGTACCGTACCGCGGGGCCGTCGCCCCCACCCCCTTCGTGCAGTCCACGTTTGTGTGGGACGAGTGTTGGGCCAACTTCAGACTTCGTTGCGTTTCCGGCTCTACTTGTCAGAAATTCGGTATTTATCTATATATACAAATACGAATTTGGATCACATGAAAATAACATTAGATGCAGCTATCCAATGAGCCACTATACGCCTATTTAAGGCGACCACGCAACAAACAAAATCATCTCGATCGCGACACTTCATCGCGCGCAACGTCAAAATAAATATAACGAGCAAACAGTAGATTGGTTGGACCGGTGGCTCGTCTTAATTCGTTCGTTTGTTTATTGCCACACGCGCGGAAGGAGTGAGCGTCAGTCCATCAAACCATCTGGATTCAGGACTAAACCTAAAGGGGGCGCACGACCTGCTGCTACTGCCGTGAATCATCATCCAGACATTCACCAACTATAAATCGAAAAGCTCTCAAGTGAAAGCCGGAATGTCCCTCTCATTAGGCTGTGCGTTTATAATCATGAATCATCACGCCCACACCGTATGAGGCCCCGGGCAAGAAGCGCTCCGGTCCTCTGCATTTTTCAACAGCTAGCTACCTTGCTGCTGTCACCTTTTTTTCCTTTTGGGGGAACAGATAGCTCGCACTCTCTTTACTATCATGGATTCAGCACTATCGTTCAGAGCTGTGGGCTGTGGGTGACGTTCGTGCGACACCGAGCAAGCAACGGACGGAGGGCGCGAGCTGGCTAGCTAGTTTGGCTCAGGGTCATCCTGTTGGTGTACCGATCGAAGGAACACGACCGTCCGCCTTGCTTCCGTTTCGATCAGGACGGCCTAAGCTGTACGTTTCGCCGACAGGTCAGCCCCGGGAATTTGGTTCTGGTCGCGATCTTGGTGAGCCGAAGACGGGCACACGGGACCAATCAAGAACAGCGAAACAAGACGGAGCTGTACGAGGGCGCCATTGTTGCGGGCTCGTCGGACCCGGAAGCTAGGGGATAACTCTGGTCACGGTCCGGTAAGCTGGACGATGTGCACGGGACACCGGTCGATCAACAAGGAATGTGGTCGCAGCAACACGCGACGTATTGTTGCCTTGCCTGCCGGCGCAGCGACCGTCCGGGCGGCCACGGAGGGGATTACTACAGCAGAGCTAGAGAGGAGAGTCGGAGGATGCGGTGCAGTGGAAGCGATAGAACTGAATACACGAGAGACGGCTCTGCCGCGAGAACTGAGCTCTCTGAAACCAAGGTGACGGAGAGCTGAACCTCGCTCCCGAGAAAAAAAACAACGAGAAGAGCAGATCGGAATCAGGCAGGGGGGCCGGTTTCGTGCTCCAGGCCTGGGCCAATATGTTCGAACAAGTGTAATACGCCGAAACCCAACATGTACACTGGGCTAGTTAGACTGGGTTCTTCGGGAGGCCATTCGGAAAACTAGGACCATTTAGGAGAAATTATAGCCCAGACCAGCCCCATATTTATGGTTTGAGAAGAACAACGAAAAGCGTTTGGCCCCCTCCGTATTCTGCATTAGCATCTTGACACTGCCATGCACTTGTCAGCGTACGTGCATCAGTACATACGGATCCTCTGAACCAGAAACTTTTAGTCAACTGTGGCCACCCTTCCCGTGCTGGTGCTAGAGAGGGACAGAACAGAGGGTACCAACTCTTTTGTGGAAATTGGCATATCAATATCAATTTAGTAGCATACAAAACAGGGGAGTAATATGCCCTATGGAAAGTTCATCAAGTCATGGTTTTTGGTTATGATCACCAATCTGGGACTGACTATATGTTTGGTCCCAAGCAGCAGCATCCAGATTTCAAAGCCTCACCTTAAAAGCTATGTCTTAACCATGGGTGGGTTACTTCTCATGAAGAAAAGCTACAGGTGACACAAGCCCACTTCACAAGTGCCTTTGGACGGCCTGGGAGTTGCTCCCACTCCTTCAATTGGGATTCCTTGAACCTTCCCACGTACAACCTCTCGACGCTTGATGACCCGTTCTCGGAGGAGGAGGTTAAAGCGGTAATAATGGACATGCCTTCCGACAAGGCTCCGGGGCCGGATGGCTTCAACGGGAAGTTCTTTAAGTCTTGTTGGGAGATCATTAAATCCGACGTGATGGCGGTGATGCACCGCTTCTCCGCCCTTCGAACAATAAACCTTCATTGGCTAAATACGGCAAATATTGTGCTCATCCCAAAGAAAGATGGCGCGGAGGAGCTCACCGACTTTAGACCCATTAGCCTCATCCATGGCTTTGCCAAAATTGTGACTAAAATCCTTTCAAGAAGGTTGGCCCCTCACATGAATGATATTGTCTCCCACGCCCAAAGTGCCTTCATAAAAAAGAGAAGCATCCACGATAATTTTATGTTTGTTCGGAGCTACGCTAGGTGGCTTCACCGTCGGAAAAAGGCCGTCCTACTCTTCAAGTTGGACATACGAAAGGCCTTTGATCATGTTCGTTGGGACTACATCCTTCAGCTACTTCAACGTCTCGGGTTCCCGCCTCGCTTTCGGGATTGGTTGACGGCTATCTTCTCCACTTCATCTTCGAGAGTCCTACGTAACGGTATCCCGGGCGACCCTATCAAGCACTGGCGTGTCCTTCGCCAGGGAGATCTGCTATCCCCGCTGCTATTTGACATCGCCATCGATCCTTTACAGCGGATCCTCCAAGTTGCCACCGATAATGGCCTTCATCGCCTCCCCGGGAATGGGATCCTCTTTAGGACTTCTCTCTACACTGATGATGCTGCCATCTTCATGAACCCCATTAGAGAGGACATTTCCATGCTTGCTCGCATCCTCAATAGTTTCGGCACCATTACGGGGCTCATGACAAACTTCGAGAAAAGCCTTGTTTCCCCGATCCGGTGCAATGGCATCGACCTTGCCGACATTTTACATGACCTACCCGCGGAAACCGCATCCTTCCCTTTGAAATATCTTGGCCTCCCACTTGCGGTTAAAAGATTGAGCAAATCACACTTCCAATATCTTGAAGACAAAGCGGCCGGTCGCCTAGCTCCATGGAAGGGAAAGCACTTTAACATGGCGGGTCGGAAGGCTCTCGTCAAGTCGGTACTCACCTCTCAAGCAATCTACCCCCTCACAGCCCTCGAGATTCCACGCGAGACGCTCCTCGCCATCCAAAAAACTATAAGGGGTTTTCTTTGGGCGGGCACCGAAAATGCTACCGGCGGAAAGTGTAAGGTTAATTGGACGGCGGTTTGCCAGCCAACCTCTCTTGGAGCTCTCAGCATACTAAACTTAGATGAGCTCGGAATGGCCTTGAGGCTTTGTTGGCCTTGGTTTGCCTGGACGTCGCCCGACAGGCCGTGGGTTGGACTAGGAAATCCATGTAACAAGGAAGATATGGAGATATTCAACGCCTTAACTATAATCACAGTCGGCAATGGGAGGACGGCTGGGTTCTGGGACTCCCCTTGGGCGGACGGGCTCGACCCCAAATGCATTGCTCCCTCCATATTTGCCATCTCTAAGAAGAAGAGCTGGTCCGTCAAAAGGGCTATCACCGAGGATGCGTGGATCCATCAGCTTGACACTTCAGATGGCCTCTCCGTGCAACATCTACAAGAATTCACGACGCTCTGGGGACACACATCGCAGCTTATCCTCACGGACGGCACCGCTGACACCATTTCTTGGAAGCTCACTTCCAAAGGCTCGTCTCCTGCTCCTCGGCATACCGTGCACAATTCGCCGGCACCGTCAAGTCTTGTATGGACTCCATTGTTTGGAAAATTTGGGCGCCTCCAAAATGTAAAATGTTCGCTTGGCTTATCATTCAAGACCGGGTTTGGACGGCGGACCGCCTCCAAAGGCGTGGATGGCCGAACGGGAGAGTTTGCCCCCTTTGTCGTTGCAATGACGAACCGGCGAGCCACCTTCTCTACAAATGCCGGTACTCCATCCGGATATGGACCATGGTCAAAGATTGGCTTCACCTCGAGGATTTTGAGCCCTCTTCTTGGCACATATACGGGGATGTGGAGGAGTGATGGACCGCAATTACCCTTGCCCATAGCGACAGGAGGAAAGCTTTGGCCTCCCTCTTCATTCTAGTCACATGGGACCTATGGCTTGAAAGGAACGCAAGAACCTTCCAAACCTTCCAACATTTTAGCACGTTGCCTACAATCGTATTCGCTAAGATCAAATCGAAAGCTCGAAATTGGGTTTTGGCGGGAGCCAAACACTTGGGTCTTTTAATTTCACGAGAGTAGACTTTTTTTCTTTTCGGAGGTTGCTCCTCCTTGGATTATATATAATTATGTTGTCCTAAACTTCTTCTCTATTAATGAATCAAGGAAAATCTTTTGCCTTTCTTTCAACAGGGAGCTCCATCAATAGAGCTGGAACATGATGGTTGTTTTAGAGTGCCGCTCTAGCCTCTCGCAGTGGCGGAGCTTAGTACAAGTCAGAGGGGGCCACTGCCCCCCCACCAACTTTGTACTAGTTCGTTAAGGATTTTTTTTGGGAGGGTTTCGATATGAAAATCCCTCCCCCCCCAACATTCATATAGGGTGTGTTCGTTTTTTGGATGGAGTGGAATGGAATGGGATGGTTCCATTCCATTCCATTCCATCGGAATAGAAGCAGCTTATCAGGGTGTTCGGTTGATATGAAAAAGATGGGATAGTACGGAATCAAATTAGTTTTAACATTCAATTAATTAGACCTAATATAATGTAAACATTAAATTAATCTATAGTTAGACCCTAATTTGGAAACGGTAGTGGAACGTGCACGCTCTGGCCGCCGGCGCGCATGGCCCTGGACGCCCCCGCACCTGCCCGAGGCCACCGTCGCCGTCGCGCCTGGAACCGCGTCTGGCTGCCGCCGCGCATGGCCCTGGACGATCCGCGCCTGCCCGAGGCCACCGTCGCTGTCGCGCCTGGAACCCGCGCCTGGCTGAGGCCGCCATGGCCATCGCGGCTGGAACCCGCGTCTGGCCACGCGCCGACCCGCTGGCCGCCCTTGCGTCTGGCCGAGGCCGTCGCTCCGACCTGGCCGCGCGCCGACCTGCCCCCGTGCCTCGCCGTGCACCGACCTGCCCCCGTGCCTCGCCGTCGCGTAGACCTGCTGGCCGTCGTCGTGCGTGCGCCTGGCCTGGTGTCGTACCCTGATTTCTAGGGTATACTCATCGGGCCGAACTGGATAGCAGATGCTTGGATTATGGGGCATAACTGCTCCCACGTCCCAGCTTCCTGGTAGGCCTGCGCTTATGCGCGACAACACAAGCCCTGCTATTCCATCGTCGATGTAAACTATCCACTAGAGATCAAAGGCACTACTGTCGACGTACTTCATACCAATCACACATGGTACGTCAACAGCGTTAAACGAATGATAATCACAGCATATCTCTAAGACACAAAAAGATCGAAATAAGTTGCAAATGGCTCTCATTAGAGCAGAGATAGCAAAATACAATCATTCAGAGGACACCTGTCCCAACAATACATCATTACAATACAGCGGAAGCATTCAACATGTCTGAGTACAGACAAGAACCAAATAGGCCTAAGAGGCCGGAAACGAACAGACGGAGCCCATCCACGAAGTCTCGGATCCTGCCCGGGTCCGCTATCTACTCGTCAGCAGTCTCGTCATACTCCACGTAGTTGCCACCATGTAGATCTTCGGAAACGTAGGTCTGCGGAAACCACAGCCCCAAAGGGGTCAGTACATAAACGTACTGGCAAGCAAGACTCACAATTCACCAAAGTGTAACCCGTCAACACCAAGCACAGATGCTTTGGGTTCAACGGGAGGAAAGGGGATATAAAGATGCTGCAACTGGCTGCTCTAACCAACTACAGAGATTCTACCACTTCCGGCTAACAGAAAGGAGATAAGATCGAGTATTGTAACCAACTGAAAGATAACTTCAAGCAAACCCATCCTGGATCTCGCCTCTTATCCAAAGAAGCAATCCGAGGATAACTCACACAGTTGAGTTAATGATGGTTCATATTATTGTGTCAATAAGCCTATTACTAGTCAAGTTGTTAATCATTGGGTGTAGGGTTGTTAATCATTAGGTTTAAGTTGTCCTGAGTACTTGTTAGCCAGTACTTTCACCAAGTAATCCATAACCGCGGAAAACACGGCTTCTCGAGAAGATTATCCCTGCAGGGTTGCACCAATTTGGCCGTACACGTATGAATAACCCGCCAGATGGGATGCCTCCCACCAAGCGGGGCACTCAACACAACTCAACTCTTCTTCGCATCAAGCCCAAAGCACCACGTGCTGTGCGTGCGCGGCTAATCGAGCCCCACGAAGAAAAGGGGACCCTCATAGCACTGGAAGACCACGCCGCCCTAAATGCCGACTACAAAAGTTCCACCCGGGATCCAAGGGCTCGCAAGATCATGCATGCAGCAAATGGAAAGCCCGAACTACGTGTGGCGATTTGGACGAGATGCGAATCGAATCAAATTGAGGGGGGCGCCCATACTCGCTTCCCACATGCGGGTAGTGCGCTCATCATGGATCAGTAGACAAGACCCTTTTCCTATTAGGGTCGACACTAGCAGGCCTCAAAACCACCCTGGGCCTCCTGCCGGTGCCTTATCATCAAATTATTATTTAACAATAACATTAGCATGATTGATTGATTAAACATCGAGCCCCCAGAACATAAAAGAGTAGTAACAGAAAGTAACGGGTAACAGACTCGAGCAAAACAAGCTAAGCATGCTAGTAAGACACTGGCTCAACCAAGGGGTGATAGGAGTGGAGGTGAGGCAGTATCAGGGTTAAGGGATTCATGTGATGGGTTCGTAACAGAATCAACTACTACTAAGGCTAGCAGAAAAGAACAACGGAAAGTATCGGTAACCAAGGTTGAAAGGAACACAGTGGTTCATGTGAGTGATAACTTGCCTGCAAACCCAGTAGCCTGGTACTGAGCTAAGTCCTTAGAAGGGGTGTCGTAAGTATCGTCGGTCTCAACGTCGTCGTGTATCCGAGAAGAAGCAAACAGACAATGCAGAAAAGGTAGACAATCAATATCATGGCATAGTGCACAACCATGGGATGATGCATGACCATTTAATTGATGCATAGAAATAAACTAGTTGACAAGATAGAAACAGGATTAAATGGACCCACATGTAATTGGATTGCATATGAAAAGCCCATGAATTATGGTTGAATTAATTGTTTTACAACTAATCATCATATGAAAGTGGATTAGCATGATGCATGGATGAGGAAAACAGCAAAATAACAACAATAGAAACAATTTGAAATAAGGTTTAACAAGTTTGGAATTCATTTATTAAGTTATGGAATTTTGGTTACTTAAAGGGTTACACAAGCAATTGTTGTTTTCACCACTTTTAATTGTTCAAAATAGATAACAAAGTTTATATTTGAAAAGAAAACAAGATTTTAGTTGGAATACATGTTTCACTTGTTGAAAAAGGATTTCAAATAAATTATTTATGAATTAAACAAGTTTAAGCAAGAATTAAATGAATTTAATTCAAATATGAACTTATTTGAATTTTTATTTGTGCAAAACATTAAGTGAGATTCATATTTGAAAAGTTTATGCTTTTATGGTTTGAAAACATATTTTATGTGTCCCAAAAGAATTTTAGTTGATCAAGTTATGAATTTAACAATATTAAATGATTTAAACAAGGTTTAAATCATTCAATCAATTTTAATTATTCAAAACATGAAACAAACTTTATGTTTGGAAAGGTGGTTTAATTTTGCATGGAAAACATTTTTCATTTGTTGAAATTGGACTTAAAATGAGCAAGTTATTATTTTGGCAATTTTAAATGCAATAAACAAGAAACAATTGTTTTCAGCAATTTAAATTATTCAAAACAGCCAACAAAATTTATATTTGGAAATTACATGAAAAGTTGATTGGAAAACATATTTCATTTGTGGAATTTGGAATCTTTATGCTCAAGTTATGAATTTTGCAAGTTTAAGCGAATTCAACAAGAATTCAAATGTTTCACCAATTTAAAATATTCAAAACAGTAAACAAATTTTATATTTGGATAGATCATTTAATTTGGTATTGAAAACATATAAAAAATGTTGGATTTGGAGTTAAAATGATTTTATTATGCAATTTACAAAATTGAGGTGCAATCTGCCTTTTTTTTAGTGAAACAAGGGACTTGGAAAATAATTTGCAGGGGCTATAGTTAATTACCAGGGGCCTATGTGTGATTTGCTGGAAGTTACTGCACCAAAACATTGCAAAATAAAAAGTGGTGTTATTCTGCAAGGGGTGGGATTCGATCCCCCCACCTCCTGGCTGCGCAAGGGGTGTCTAACCAGTAGGCTAGATGCAGATGTGTTGACAGAAACGGGCTGCAGGGGGCTTATCGTTCAGATACTGCACGGAATTTTAATTGGAAAATGAACAGAGAAAAGGGTGGGGATGGGGAGTCGAACCTGGGACCTGGGGCTTGCGCACTGGGTGCGTTAGCCAGATGGGTTGGTGCGGTCGGTTGATAGGAAGGGGGAAGGGGAGAGGATGAGGTGTGGTTGCGGGATTTTCTCTGAATCCAATCTGCACGTACTGTGCCTGGGCGGACAGAAACGAGGAGGTCGCCGGCAGCGTTAGCTGCTCGCCGGAGGGACGACGGCCGTGGGGCGTGGGGCTGCTGTGCCAAGGGAGAGAGGAGGGAGGCGAGAGGGAGAAGAGGAGGTGGGCGCTCACCTTCGTGCGATTGGAGGCGAGGCGGTCGAGGCAGTTTCTGACGGCGGACATACAGAGGGCGACGGTGACCTTGCAGCGGACGGCGGCGGCGGCTCGGGTACTCCCGGTCCGCGCCGAGGCGATGGAGAGGAAGCCCGCGGTGAGGGCTTTCCATTCCCGCCCTCACCGCGGCCGGAGGGGGCCCGGACGGCCGGCGACCACCGGAGCCAAAAGGAGCTTCGGTTGAGGGTGGGTTCAGGTTACAGAGAGGTTTCAGCGAGATGGAGAAGATGAGGGAGGAAGAGGATGGCGGCTGGGGAGAGGAAGAAGGGAGAGTAGGGGAAAACCCTAGGGCTAGCCATTAGGTTTATAGGGAGGGGTTGAGGAGGATCACCGTTGGCTGATCCTTCTGCTACGTGGATAGCTCCGATGGCCATCCGTACCGAGGAAGAAGACGCAGTGAAGGGGTATTGGGCCAGGGAAAATAGGTGGGCTGGGCCCTCTGCTGCTCTCTCTCTCTCTCTCTTTTTAATATTTTGTTCCAACTTATTTTTTTTTGCTGAAAATCAAATGGAAGAAAAAGGTAGCTTTTAGGTTAGTAATTTTTTTAGAAAAATTAGGTTAAGCCAATTAAGTTAATAGAAAACAAATGCCAAGTTTGGTTTTCAATAAGTTTGAAATTAAATTGGTGTTTGGAAGTAATTCAAATTTGGGTGAATTTTACTATTAATTAAACATTATTGAAAACAAGGTGTTAATAGGGTGAACCCTATGGATTAAATAGAACAATGTGATTATAAATTGTTTGGTACTTTTATAACTTTCAAATGAGGTGCTGATTTGGAGATTTTATTTGAGTTTGAAAAGATTTGGAATTAATTGATTGAATTAATTGTTTGATTAAAACCAACAATTTAATAAGTGATCATTATGGATTAAAAAGAGAACAATTTGGTTGTTTTTATTTGTGATTTTTATTTCAAAGGTTGTAACAGAACAAGTATGAAAACAAAGCATTGGAAATTGTTTGATTTTTATTGTGAAAACAATTAAGAACAGATGCAAAACAAATGGTAAACAAGGCAAACAAAGGAAATAAATATGATGCCATGATGCAATACTTTAATAACAAGAAATCAAACATTCTAGGGGGTAGTTTTTCATACTTGGGATGTTACACCTGGACGCCGCGTGGCCGTCGTCGCGCGTTTCCGACCCCGCGCCTGGCCGCGCGCCGACCTGCTGGCTGCCGTCGCGCGTGCGCCTGGCCTGAAAGCTGTCGCGCGTGGCCGCCCCGCGCCTGGCCGCGCGCCGACCTGCTGGACACAGTCGAGCGTTCGCCTGGCCTGGCCGCCGTCGCGCGTGTCCGCCCCCGCGCCTGGCCACATGCTGACCTGCTGGTCGCCGTCGCGCGTGCACCTGGCCTGCCCTGGCCGCAACCACGGAGGAAGGCGGCGCCGCCTTGCAGCTGGGTGGGAGGGCGTCCAGCAGGAAGGAGAGCTGCGGGCGTTGACCTTGGAGGAGAGCCACGGGAGATAGAGGGCAGAGAGGAAGGTTGGGGGAGGAAGAGACGGATTAGCGCTCACGTTCCACCTCGTCCGGCCGATTCGGCCGGATGGGTGCATTCCGCATCTACCGCGGATATTCGTTTTTGAGGAACCAGTCTTTTCCGTTCCATCTCCGAAACGAACGCATGAACCCTCGCAGGGAATGACTTGATTCCATTCCATTCCACTACATGCTGGAACCGAACACACCCATAATGTCTTTCGCCCCCTCAGCAATTTTGTTGAAGCTCCGCCACGGGCCTCTCGCATACTTTGGCATGCATGACGCGCAGACGACGACTGGTAAAAAAAGATATCATCTCTCTAAATCGGGCAACACATGAACCCCAGAAAAGAGTTGGATCGTCCTGTAAGAACTTAGTTACGGGTAAAATACTGTCTCGGATCCATGATCCTCGTGTTTACTTCTTGTGAAAATTAAGATGCTTTGCTTTCCGGGGACACGTATGTGTGTTAGCGTATAACAGTTGCAGGTGCATATACAGTGGTAGGCCGCCGCGGACTGACAGGTGCCCCAAATCAAATCCTAGCGGCTGTTCCTGTCGATCAGCGGGAATTTCCTGTCTTTGCCGGATAATAAAGTAAAACGAGGCTCACCTGTCTCTAATGAGATTTATCAATGTGAAACACACATCCTTTGCCATAAACAAGCACGCACACATGCATGTCTGAACCCTGAAAGCCTCCGGCATCCTGGAAAGCCTCTTCCGATGTTGATATAATTTCCCTTCTCGATCAGGACAACGATCCGTCATTTCTCTCCAAAGAGGGAGCGACAGCGATCTGCCATTACCCCGGCCTGCATGGACTTCACTTGGCGCGCAGCTACAGCGACATTGCTAGCTGCACTTGAATGCACACGCGATTCCTCCACTCCAAAGTCCAAAAGCCCTGTCCTTACTCCATCATCTCAACCAGAATAGAGAGAACCCAGTCTGCTAAACGTGTGCCCCGCATCGAGCCACGACGATGACTATGAGGCGCACGCACGCGACAGCCTCGTTCCCCTGTCGACGGCGCCAGGGCGCCATGCCGAGTCGGCGTCGGATCGCGACGCAGCGCAGATCCGAGAAAGACAATCCTGCAATATTTATGGCGCCACTGCAAGTTGATCAGAGTCGGATTGGACGCGATGGAGATGCATGGTTCCTTTTTGGCTTTGAAATTTCGGCAAAAAAAGGTCCCGCGACAAACCTGTGCCACTGCCCATGAAAAGGATCGGGGCTTGCTAGAAGGCTGTCGTATCGGCATCGGGCTACAGGGGAATACATGTGTGGCCAATCAAGTGTTTACTGACGAACCAACAGATTTGATCGCTGGTCAAGTCCGTAAGTAGTGTGGTTGAGGCAGAGCCATCACACCAGCAGTGACATTTATCTGAACGCGTCCAAAGTTGTGGTCGTTCGGTGTTAGTGCAAGTCTTGATTAGGCTTAGCCAAGGCAAATTCAAGACGCATCAGTTAAGCTGCATCGATACAACGTTAAACCATACATGTAGTATTTATGCCTTGCCGACCATGTTCTTTCTAGGTGGAAGCTTCTGACCAAGTGGCATAAGATGTTAAGCAACCTAATTAATATTTCATATACTCCCTCCTTCTCAAAGTAATTGTCGATGAAATGGATTCGAATGGATATATCTAGCACTAAAATGTATTTAGATCTATCCATCTCAATTATTTTGAGACGGGGTGAGTACAAGGACGAAGCTGTGTGCATTAGCAATCTGGAAGACTAGGAATAAAGCTTGTTTCGAGAAGAAATTCATTTCCTCCCCTGTTGAACTTACCTGCTGTATGTGTGCTTTTCTCCGGTATTGGACAGGTCTCCAAGCTGCAGATGACAAAGGAGCCAGGATGATTCAGGACGCGGCGCTGGGACAACATGCTCGCAACCACTAGTGGAAAACAGGGCTTTTACCCACTGGCGAGCACCCCTTTCGCCCCGGATCGGCCACCACCCGGTGCAAAAGACTGCAGAGGTGGGGGCGGGGCGAGCAGGACGCATGGTGTTGGGGTTATTTGCCCCGGTTGGTGGCTCCAACCGGGGCTAAATGCCCTCGACAAGCAGGGCGATGGCGGGCGCGTCGTTGGGGGGTCTTTTGCCCCGGTTGGTGGCTCCAACCGGGTCAAATGAACCCCACCTATATGAAATGTGGTTTCTTTATTTCTATATTTTCGTTTAATAGATTTTTTTTCTTCAAATCCAATTTTTTTTTATAAACACTGCATGCCAGCGTTCTCCACCCACTCACCTTTTTGGTATGGTGTGCTCCCTTATTTTTGGCATCCGGGTGATTTGTATTCAGTCGATGAACCTTCGATCAAGGGGGGATGTAGAACAAAACAATCGGTATCGTCATCATACAGTCCGACCGTGGCTATTGAGTGCATATATGCATATCAAAAGAACGGTCGTGCGTATGATGGCGAATCCGGATGATTTGTATTTGGTCGATGAACTGAATGATGTATCAAAACTTAAAGGGGGATGTAGAACAAAACAATCGGTATCGCTATCATACAGCCCTGCCGTGGCTACTGAGTCCATATATGCATACCAAATGCACGGCAAGATGTATGATGGCGAATCCGGATGATTTGTATTTGGTCGATGAACTGAATGATGTATCAAACCTTAAAGAGGGGATGTAGAACAAAACAACCGGTATCGCCATCATACAGCCCGACCGTGGCTATTGATTGCATATATGCATATCAAAAGAACGGTCCGGCGTATGATGGCGAATCCGGATGATTTGTATTTGGTCGATGAACTGAATGATGTATCAAACCTTAAAGGGGGATGTAGAACAAAACAATCGGTATCGCCAGTATACAGCCCTGCTGTGGCTACTGAGTGCATATATGCATACCAAATGCACGGCAGGACATATGCTGGCGAATCCAGATGATTTATATTTGGTCGATGAGCTGACTGGTGTATGAAGGTGGGCTATATATAGGGTCCTCTGGCTCACAAAGTGTTGTGCTAGGGTTTTGTCCAACGGTTAAGAAACACCACTGGTCCAACGGCTCACAACCGCTCTAAAGAAACACACCTCTGATCCAACGACTCACAAGTGCTTGAAAGAAGCACACGATCCGTGTGATTCTTTGTGATTGATCCCAACGAAACCGTAACCCTTTAGCCCCGGTTGGTAAAACGGGCCGGGACTAAAGGGGTCTGTTTCTTCTCACTATAGATATGTATGCATGCATTCCCACCATTGGCATAAAACACATATAAACTCCCCACTCTCCCATGGCTTCTACCGTACCACTCTAACCTTCCTGCAGGCCGAGGCACTTTCCGCCTCGAACTACCCCTACCCGCCCGGCTACAGCGTCCCCGCCGGCTGGATGCTGAGCGCCGGAGGAGTGCCGGTCCCTCCTGTTCCTCAAGGTGTGGCACGTCGGACGGCCATCACGAACCACTACTACTACGAGCTCACGCCGGAGCAGCGGAGGAATCCCAGTTGGAATCCCGACTACCGCCCTACTTGGGACGCCTTCTTCATTAATCGGCGTGAGAGTGCGCTCGCCAGGTACGAGGAGAACGACCCGCCTCCTTCGAACTTCAACGAGGCCGGTCATCAGCTGTGGTGGGGCGGCGGACGGACTCTTCAGAGCGTAATGAACTACATCAGGGCCGGCGATAACCCCCGCCCGCGCTACCCTCACGCGCAGTCCTGGGGTCGTGATCCTCCGAGGGAGTCCAGCGCACCGTCCAACGATATTGACGACGACGACGGCGACTACGACGACTACGAGTCGGAGTATTATAGGCCTAGGCAGGAGTATGACTAGTAGATCGATGCACTCTTGCCATTATGTACTGCCTTTATGTTTAGGTATATGCTCTCCGTTTAGGTTTGGATCTATGCTCTCCGTTTAGGTTTAGATCCAATCTTGCCATTATGTGTACTGTGCCTTGTTTATCTATCGAAATATCCCCCCTTCCTAACGTGAGTCGTTGGATGAGGGGTGTGTTTCTTTCTGGCGTCTGAATCCCACCAATCAGGAAGAATCACACGGAAAACAGAAAACAGACGCTCTAGCGCCCCGCAGTTTCTCAGAATACAACAAATTCTTGTATTAAAAACAGTAAACAGACAAACACTACTCCTCCTCGTCGTCGGGGAACTCGTCGGTGACCTCCTCCTGGACGCCGTCGTCGGAGAACTCGTCGGTGACCTCCTCGTCGTCGTCGGAGGTGCATGATGGTATGTCCGAGATAGCCCCCCACCTCGGATCGTCGGAGGTCCAGACTTCGCCGGCGTGGTCGGCCCGACGGAGCTTTTGCAGCGCCTTCGTCCTCGCCTCCCGAGCGGCATCTAACACGAGGTGGCGTTCGAGGCGCCGCTCCGCCCGCTCAGCCGCGCGGGTCTGGCAAAGCTCCTCGTCGGCGATCTCCTCCCCCGGATTGTTCCGGTAATACTCGCGGACCACGCGGTCGTCCCTGGCGTCGATTAGGCCCTGAAACGCGCGGTGCCTGAGGTGGCGGTGGTCAGCGGCAGTGACGATCTGCGGCCTCGGCGCCCTGGCCTCCGCTTCCCAGAAGGTGTGGCAGTCGTTGAAGTTCATCAGCGACCGTGGACGGTTGAGACGCCAGGCCGTCGTGTCCCAGGCGCGGGCGGCCTCCGCCGCCGTCGCAAAGGAGCCGAGGGGGATGCGGTCGTCCCCGCAGCGGATATGCGCGGTGAACATTCCGTTCTGCCGTGCTCGGACGCCGCGGAAGCCGGTGGTGTTTTTCCTCCGAGGAGGCATGGTGGCGACGCGACGGTGCGTGGAGAGGAGAAGACGCTCGACGCGCGGCAGTTTATACCGCGCGCTCGTGGCCACGCGTCACAACTCCTGCGCCACGTGTCACAACTCCCGCGCCACACGGCACGACTCCCGCGCCACGTGTCACAACTCCCGCGCCTCACTTTTCATAATTATTTTTGAAAACAGATTTTGTATTTGGAATCTTTACGCAATTTTAAACACTTTTCATATTGAAAGTTTCTTCAAATTCAAAACCATTCGTAAACTAGGTTTTAAAAAATGTTTGAAATTTCAAAAATTGTTACTAGTTTAAATAGTTGGAATAATTAATTTTTTAAACAGAAAATATGTTTGAAATCTTTGTCCAATTTTAAACACATTTCATATTGAAACTTTCTCCTAATTCGAAATAATTTGAAATGTAATTGAAAAAACATTTTGAAAATGTATTTAAACGGGACAGCGGGAAAAAATGGCGGCAGGAAGCCAAAAAACGAAATTTTGGGGCTTTTGCCCCGGTTCGTATTACCAACCGGGGCAAAAGGGGGGGAGGTGGGCAGCCAAGCGAGGGCCCACACCCCCCTTTTGCCCCGGTTGGTAATACGAACCGGGGCAAAAGGCAAAAGCCCTCCAAGTATATAACACCGGGCGGAGCAACCGCCCGGGGCAAACCCTCAGAAGACGCAGATTTAGCTTAGTGCCGGCGCCGATTTCCTCTCCGACGCCGTCAGGCTGCCGGATTTCCGCGCGCCGGAGAGAGCTCCACCCAGCCAGCGCCACCACGCCCGAGCCCTCGCCCTTGAGCCCGCGCCACCCTGCCATTCTCCTCGCCCCCGAGCCCGCGCCCGGCCCCAAGCCCGCGCCCGCGCCTTATAGCTCGCCGCCGGCATCCTCGTCGCCGTTCGACTCGCCTCCAAGCCCTCGAGGTACGCTCGCCGTAGTGCACCGTCGTAATACTTACGAAATTTAGTACTTAGAAATTTTAGTTATTAGGAACTTTAGTATACTTAATTTGGAATTTTTAGGAATTTTAGTACTTAGGAATTTTAGTATACTTAGGAATTTTTAGGAATTTTAGTACTTAGGAATTTCAGTACACTCAATTTTTAGGAATTTTAGTATACTTAGGAATTTTAGTACTTAGGAATATTAGTACTTAGGAATTTTAGTATACTTAGGAGGATAACCTAGTTATGTTTTTGAGGAATCAATCTCACTGTAGTGAAATACTATTTCCTTACAGACATAAGTGAGTGTTTATTGTCTTATGCATATTCCTTCACATTTCTATTTCGCTAAGTCGGTGTTAATTAAGTGTAATTGATGAGTTAATTGCCTGTGCAAATTTCACTGGATTCTTTTCGACAGTCACGTTGACAGCGGAATAGTTGATCTCATGGACTCTATGGATAAAGAGAAAGAGAAGTACCAACCCATTTTGTCAATGCTCACAAAGTAAGTTCAATCGTTGTCGCACTACACTGTCCCCTTTTGTTCAATCATTATCGTACGATGACCCATATTTTTTTCCGGACAAGGCTTGGAACCGGTTTAAGAAGGAACAACCCGGTTTAGCGGAGTTGAATATGAGATTTGACAAACTCATCGTAAGTAGTACTTGCTACATTCACGCATCTCTCTTTAATTCCTTGATCATTATTTGACTCAATTATATTTCTCGTAAAGTGCCCTCAGCAGCCACAAGGAACAAATTTATGTGGCTTCTATGTCATGGAGAACATAAGGATAATCGTGAATGAGCGGTTAGGGAGAAGAGTAAATATAAGGCTCTTCGATCTCCAGAGGAAGCTCCTACCGGCAGACTCCTTACAAGCACTTCAAGAGGAATGGGCGGGTTTTCTGCTGAAGGAGGTCGTATCTGAAAATGGAAGATTGCATTGTTAAGTATAAACAATGATCTGCATGTAATGATCTCAATGTGTATAACTCTATTCGGATGTAATGATCTAATTGAGATCAGTGTAATTATATTTTGATGATATCAATGCATGCAATGATTTTTATGATGATTACTATCGATGTGCAAAAAATATGTTATTAACAGCCTCACCGAAAAAAACAGCATAGAAAAACAGCCCAAAAAGAAACATGCCAAAGCTCTGCCGCGGCAGAGAAACACCCAAAAACTCTGCCGCGGCAGGATACCTTTTGCCCCGGTTGGTGTTACCAACCGGGGTAAAAGGTGGGTGCCTACACGCTACGCAGAGCCCACGTGGGGGACGTCTTTTACCCCGGTTGGTGTAACATCCCAGTGTTTGGGAGGTTATAAGGATCTAAATATAATATGTGTATTTGCAAAGCATGCATCTAAAAGTACGGGAAATTTTGGCGCGAAAGTTCAAACAAAGCAAAGTGACCAAAGTTTCACTTGACATGATGAAATAGGTCTAGTTCATCTAGTCAGGAGTACATTTGGAGTGATCTTTATAACATTGTATCTCTACAAACCAAATCATTTGATAAGACAAACCATAATTGGTTATGATCAAACACAAATTCTCAACAACCTTAACCACAAGTCTATAAGTGACTTTGGATAAATCACTGGGTATCTACAATGCAAAGAGGGGTGAGTACCCAAATCACCCAACTGATGATTATACTTCCACCAATAAGTAATACACAATTGAACCATCTCATTAATAGAGGTGTTATGTCCTCTCAAACAATACCTCTTTAAGATATCAATCATTCACACCACATCTTTTCAAATTATTTAGTAACTACTAAGTTAACCTTCACAAGTAAATCACAAAGGTTTAATAGAATACAAATGATAACCACAAGTCTTAACTCCAAACCCACAAGTGGAAAATGACATAATAATTGTATTAACATATCTATCGAATATGTACATATCTCATCAACCATAAAATAAGTACCTAAATGAAGAAATAAATCTTCTTAACCTACTGATTAAACCTTGATCATCACATATGAAATTTCAAACCCTCTATATCTATATCATGTTTACAAAATGAGAATATAAAGTAAAATCAAGACACCTGAGAAAAACAATTAAGCAACCCTGACTTAAATCATTAAACCCCAATAGCCTTCACATGCTCATGGTTTCAATCATCTTATACAAGTGAGCATATGAAATCTCAACACCTCAATGCACCATTTGATCCAATTAATATTAAGTCATCATTCCATAAGAATTTCACACCTCTACTCAAATCCAACAATTCTACAACTGAAGTATCCCTGGATACAAGTAATGAATAACAACAAGATATAACCTCTATTAGAGGAATTGGATTGAAAGATAAATAAAACCAATCATGTATGAACAAGTATCTATCCTTTGGGAAATATAATAAGAAATTTATGGAAGGATAATAAAGCATGAACTAACTCTTAATCTAGATCTTATTATGTTGCTAGACCAATGTATCTTGTTTCTACAATCTCCTCCAAGATATTCAGCAAGAGAAGAATCCACAAGAACAGAGGAACAACCACAAGAAGGTCTTAAGAAGGATTCTTTGGAGATTCTAGAAGTGCTATTCAAATTTATGATAAGAGTATTTGGAACACTTATATCCTAATATGATCTTATGAAATCCTCATGAAATAGTGTCATACTCCAATGTTAGTGTTATATAGAAGTAGTTTGGTAACAAGCCTGTACACCTTGTTAACAGATCACTTTTGTATACTCAAACAATTGAGTGTCATACACAAATAAACAGAAGGTTGAATAACCTAGTACATCTCAGTCTCTTTTATATGAAAAGTAATTTGGGGACAAGCCTTGCAAACTTGTCAACAGATTCTTCTTATATGCTTAAGGCTAACTGATGTCATAAACTACACCTACACTCCTTTTATCATCAACCAAAAGAAAGATTAACACTAAGGAAAACAAGAAACCACAATATAATCATCTAAGTAAAATCTTTGCTTGGAACAACTGCTTGTTCTCACCACAAGGGTGAGATAGTTGAAGATTGAATCCAAGAGATGATATTACTTGCAATTGACACAAGGTGGAAACAGAAGGCTAGTGGCAACTAGAGAGAAGAACATCAAGCAACAGAAGACCACATGAAGCAACACTGCCTCAGTATGGGATCATAAGAAATTATCCAGTGAATCATTCGAATATAATAGAGAACCAATAACTTCTGTCAAGCCCATCAGAGATGATGGACTCATAATAATGTCTTAAATGAAAACAATTATCAAGTATGAAATTATAACAAGTCATTACATCCACATGTCCTGATATGTGGAGGTAGATGAAAACAAGCTTAATACCTTGTTTTCCCAATCCTTTTCATATGTAAGACTAACAGATGATAACAGATATTCATCTAAATATAACCATGCAAATGATTACATGTCCTAAACGACATGAGATAATATTCACACTTGGAAACTGGTGGAAAACAAACAAATAAGTTCCAAAGACACACATGTTTTCCACTTGATAAATAACCTAATTTCTCAAATAAGGCTTACCCCTACCTAAGTAAAGGGTCAACCAAACTTGCTAGGAGTTTCAATTAGGAAATAACAAAGCCTCATAAAAATAAAACAACTTCTTTCACAAATTAAAAATCATCTGGTATGACTTGGAGTGATATTTCATAACTAGTGAATTTTCCATAATAGATAAAAACACTACTCACTAATGTTACCAAACTATTTTCCATAAGGGATTATACCTAAAATTGTACAATTATGATACATCACCTTGGTATCCACAAGCTTGGAGAGTGTACTTTTACTAAACATGCTTAAGCAGAATTTTAAAGTCATTAAATAAATAAAATGAAGAGAAAACAACAAAAATCACTTAATCCAGTACCCTACATAAAAAATACAAATATTCTTCAAATCCACCAAAACAAAACATGGTGAGATGTGAAATTTGATAAGGAACTTAAATATATTTTTTTATTAATTTTTCTGTTCACAGATTGGCCCTTAAAACAAAGGTTTTCTTCTCAATTTATAAGACAGAAGGACCTCTATCCAAATATCAGAAACTTCAGGGGGTTATCGAAAATGGGCATTTAATTTCTTTCTTCTTCAACCTCTGGCCAGAAGGCCAGAGGCGTGCGACCTCCTCCAACATCGATGCCACCTCCTCCTCGCCGCCGTTCTGTGAGTATAAGGGATAGGGAGACGTCCGCATCGAGCCCTCTCACTCACTCTCACGCTCGTTTCCTCTCTCTCTGTGGAAAACAAAAAACAACCCGAAACCCTAGTCGTACGGATGCCGGCCATTGCCGTCGACTCCGACCACCTCGCGAGGAACCGAGAGCATCATCGGGTGCGCCGCGCTCCCCTCTACCTCCATGTAGAAGCTCGCAAGCCGGGAAGATTAGATGATGGAGAATTTCTCCGTTCCCTTTGCTTCTTGTTCCGGCCACCGTGGAAACGCGTCGTCGCTGCGGAGCTCGCCGTCCCAAGCTACCTACACCAAAACCCTCCTGGTGAGCCGCCGCACCTTATAGTGCTTTTGCTTTTGAATTTGGTCCACGAAATCATCCAATCGCCGTAACCCGTGAAGCTCCGCCGCCATTGAGCTCGAACGCTGGCGACTCCTTAACCATTTGGTCACATCACCGCCGTCCCCACACTCGCCCGGAGCTCCTCTAGCAGATGGGATGAGTCAATCGCAACAATTTGAACTAAATTCCGTGATTTCAATCGACCAGAGAGGATTCGGGTTCGGATGATGTCATCTATGACATCACCATGGCGCCACAGTTCTATTTCTTTTTCTTTTGTTTTAATTAAACGAATATGACAGGTGGGACCCACCTTTCAATTTGAATATTGGCAGAAATCCATTTAAACTTGATAATTCAATAAGTATTAAATTAATTATCAGAAAAATATGACACAAACATGGAAATTGTAACATCCCAAATTTTGCTACAAAAGGGTGTGTGGTGTTGTGTTCATCTCATACATGCATGAAACAAAAATTTAAATCATGTTTAAACCAATTTAAGTTATGAATTTAATTGGTTTGAGAAAAAACCCACAAATAGTACTTATTGGGTCCCAAAATCTTGTATTGAAAAATATTTCAATTTCACCAAAATAAAACATGGCGAGGTTGCAAATTTGATGAGCTTTCCAAATCTTATTTTTGCCAAATTTTCTGTTTGCAAAAAGGCCCTCAAATCAATGGTTTTTGTTATGTTTTTTTAATGGAAAAGGGTTTCTCTGTGATTTCCAAAACTTTCCAGGGGGGTTTCTTGAAAAATCATTTTTCCTCTTTCTTCTACCTTGGGACAGAAGGATGCAGCTGCGTGTCCTGCATGCCGGCGATGGTGCCACATCCCGCTAGCTCCCTTGCGCGGATGAAGGTACCAGGACGACGACGTGCCCTCTTTCTCTCCCCTCCTCCATCCCCTCGAAATCCCTCTCTCTCTCTGTGTCTCCTGCGACCGAACCCTAGCTCGTCGTGGCCGCCGTCGATTGCCGCCTCTCCGGCCGCCCCCGGACCAATTGACGCCGCAGGAAGCCCCGGCGCCCTTCCCTTTACCTCTCCCTCAGGCGAATCGGGCACGGGAAGCTCGGAGACGCCGTCCCGACCTAGTCTTTTCCAAGTCCGGCCGCCGGGCTCGATGCGGCCGACTCCGGCCTCCTCTGCCTTCCCCGACCCCCTCCGGACGTTCCTGGTGAGGCTCCCGTCCTTCCCATGGTGTCGCTTTGCTTCCCCGTGCACCGTAGCGCTCTGCCGCCGTGAACCCTCTTCGGCCGCCTCGGACCTCGTCGCCGGCGAGGATTCCGGCGACCAAATGGTCACCGGTTGGCATCCCCGAACTCCCCTCGATCTCCTCTTCCTCTCTGTACACTTTAATTTTTGATTTGAGCACGAATTTGATCAAATTTGAGGACCATCTGTGAGGTTCAGAGGAGGGTGACGTCACAGTGACATCATAATGATGTCATAATCCCCTCTGTTTTATATTTCCAGGAATTACAGAAAATGATTAATTTGATAATTTAATAACTATTGTTTTATAATTCAAAAAAATAAAAGGAAAGTACCAAGTTGTTTAGGAAATTATTTCCAACCCAAATATGTAATTTTCATTCATGTTTGAGAAAGTTAAAATTTGAACATTATTTAATGTTGTTTAATTCATTTAAAATTAGAAAATTAAGTTTTTATTCAATAAAATTAGAAAATTAAAAGTTATATATCAAATTGCTCAAAATATCAAATGTAACCTAGTTATGATGTTTTCAAACCCATTTGAGCAATTTAAATTGCACTCACTTTCATAATCATCCGAATTGCCCCTCCGGGGTCTATTTCGGGCTAATTTCAGTAAAACTGCATATCTGACATGCGAACCCTAGCAACCCATCGAACATGTTTAGGGCTTTAATTTATTGCATTAACTTGCTCATGCATACATGTTGTGCATTGCATCGATGCCATGTGTTGATTGCTATTTCTCTTTCGGTGTTGTTTCCCCCTCGGTAGAACGTGACTCCGAAGAGAAGACCAGCAGTCCAATGGTGAATACTTGATCTTAACCGACAAGTCAAGCACTTATTCCTGAAGCCTCTATCTGGTTTTATTATAACCAAGGAAAGCATAACCTCTAATCTGCTCATATATGTTTTCCAACAACATTTGATCTCGTACTTTGCATTTCGATTCCAAAGTATTTGATGCTAGTAGACATAGTTCACCTATATGTTGCATTGCCTCAATATCCTTATCCACTGCTCCTAGCCGCCATAGAATTGCTTGTGCGCATCGCCAGAGCCTCATATCTGATTCGCTTAGTCATACATATTTGTTTACCTCTGCTCCATCCGGTTGATGAATCAAAGCTGCGATAACCTAGTATGATATGATGACGTGGTGAGATGAGCATTGTGTGGTTAACCTGACTAAGGCGAGGACGGGAGGCCACTTGGGTAGTGGTTCTTTGTCCCGTACTTGCCAACCCTAGGATGAAGGTCTCGCCGCGGAAACCAAGACTGAGCGCGCAACCACACGCGCGAGCCAATGAACCTCGCTCGACTAACTAACTTGTTTGGCCACATCCATGAGTCACGTAGTTTGCTATTTCCATCTGCGTGTGAGTCAGAAAACGATTTGGATAAAAACTAGGGCGTGACCGGGACAAGTGATGGACGTACACGGATCTTGATCCCGACTCACAGAACATGTGCCGTCAGGAGGTGGCCAACTCCCTGTTGACGGGGTGGCCCTGTTTGGTTTGACTCATGGATAGGGCCGAGCAAGGTAAAGGTCGGAGCCAGCCACCCTCTGCCGCGCTCCATGGAAGAGCGTACATGTGGCGCTAAGAGTCGGAGGGTACGTGTGGGTAAAGTGTACCACCCTACAGGGATAAATATTTCGGAAAGCCGTGTCCACGGTTAAGGACGACTTGGTGAATGTCACGTGGCCATAGATAACTTGAACGTGACGTAAAAGATGTTGGCAATGTTTGAAGGGTGCCTCCTCGGAGATGCCGAGAGGGGTGATCCTTGTAGCATGTGAGTTGCTGGGAAATGATGTCGGTGGATACAAAGATGATATCAGTAGTGAGTTTCTCATCTGTTTTGAAAACCTTCTATGAGACGTGCTATTCCTCCTCGATTTGGAAAACAAAGGTTGCTTTACGCAAATCAGCCTTCATAAAACCTTTCTGAAGATAGCAGATATATAATAGGTTAACTAAGTCTTGTTGAGTACCTCCCGTACTCCGGTTTGCTTAATTTTGGTTCAGGAGAAGATCTCACATCGGTGATGATTCAACGTGGACATCGACGAGTAGTTTGGGGTTCCCAGGCAGCAGCCTGGAATCTATGGTCTGGGACGTCGCCTTATGTTGCGGCCTCTTAGGCCTTCTGGTTCTTGTTGATTAGCAACATAATTTGCCTTCCGTTGTCTGATGTAATGTTGGGTCGTGTGACCTCTGCTTGTAAGCTATACTCTAGTAACACCTGTTTAATAAAGCTTCATGTTTAGAGTACTACTTTGATCGGTTGTTGGTTTCGAGCTCATTGTTATACAGTTTTGGCTATGCCTGCATAGTTGTCGCAGTCGAGGGGTTGTCGAGCCGATGATCCATGTCCGAGCCCGTCTGCCGATGTGATTCGGCCTGGGGCGAGGTAACCCCAGTAACCCTCGATTGTTGTTGCACTTTCTGGACACATAACATCTCTGTATAGCTTTGGTCCCGTTTCCTTCAGTTTCATACGATTCGTGGACGCTTTGATATGCATAGTTGGTTATGACTAGCATGGTTACAAGGAGTAGTAGACTGGGGATCCGGACTACGTGCCGATGAATCCAGTCTGCCTGCCGTTGTTTGTTGCGGCCGGGGCTGGTAACCCTGAAGCCCTTGTGAGTCCATGGCTAGGAGCACATAACAGTATGTATATCTCTGGGTCCGGGGTCGCGACAGGTCATGGTATCAGAGCAGGACTGCCTGTAGGAAAACCTTACTGCTTGGTCGATGTTGAGTCTAGTGTTTGTGAAAACTACTTTGAAACTCCAAATGGATTGTGAAAAAACTTCTTAGGATTCTTTTTACTCCTTATCTGGTATCGCTCTAACTCTGGGTCACCTTACCTGTTTTGATTTGAAAAGGTTTTGCTATCTCTTCTATTCATTCAAAACCTAGGTGCCTTCTTTGGCAATGACATTTTTACCCAAGTTGACCTAGTGTTAAAGTTTCTATAGTCGTGTGTGTGTTCCATATTCCGTTATCTCTCGTTTCAAATGGGAGATTTTCTTTCGATCCTAATACCCGAGAGTTGTGTGGGTTCTACATACTCCTGTTCTAAAGTCTCAAAATCCTGAACCTCGAGATTTCCTTTTCATCTCGAACATATCCGTTATCCTCTGTTCAAATTCTTCCGGAGCTATGTTTGTCTTTTGAGAGATACTCCGTGATTGCTAATTGTAGTGTCATATGTGGCACTCATATAGTAGTTACTCCTTTCGTTGTGGTTTTGCCCCTTGAACTTGAACCGAAGGTCCCGGAATGTGCCGAGTTGCGGTGAGTTGAACCATGTGGTTTCTTAACCATGTGATGCTCATGCCATCAGTACAGTATGACGACCTTTAACCCAAGTTCTGTTTCTTTGGATCCTAAGGAATCTGTTCCACCTTAGGAAGGCTAGGTAATCTCAGCTACAACAGCCATAGGTTTTCTCTAGGAATCAAAAGGATCACGACAAGAGTGTTCTTTATGATTCCCATATCCTTGTTCTTGACTCTGATATACTTATCTTCTTAGCATGGGTTCTACAAATGAGTATTACCCTGTGCAATCAAAGTGATCTTAGGAATCCTCCTGCGTGTTCCTATCTTCCATTTGCTCTCAAACCTCCATCCGTTTTTTTGGACATCAAGTTGCACATGTGTGTTGGATTCTTCCAATGCAGTTGCTCCTGTTTTCCGTTAAAACATTCCACCTTGGAATGTGAGGAGTAACAAACTCCAGTACCTCGTTCATCTCTAGAACCAGGTCAAAGTTTTGTAATCCACAGGATAAAGAAGTTTCATTAGCTTCTGTTCTGTTCCACCTTCGAGTATCACACTCTTTTATATCCGAGGCTGTGTTGAGTTTCATGGCCATATTGATGAAGTGATACTCCTACATGTTTCCACTCACTCTTCCTCCAAGACTGAAATGCTCAAGAAGGTTGAGTGAGTACCGATGTATGCATCAGATATTCCTAGCAATTCTTATTGCTTCGAAAATTGCAAGAAACATTTGTATCCTTCTTAGCACTACTGGTCACCCAGCCTCTTTTTGAAGTTGACTGTGTTACCAAACCAGTCCACCTTGGTGCATATCCTCGGTCAGAGAGTTAGGTTCATGCCAAATATCTCCAGACCATATCGGTTGCTTTGAAAAGCATGCCTCCTTTCGATTTCTAAGACATACCGGTGGGTTGTGATTTTATGGTTGTCTCTCTAGAAGTATCACCAGGTTGTTACCTGACCGTAATGTCTAAGCAAGGGGTAGTTTGAACCACTCCTTTCTCCAAGGAACTCTGCTGGATATCCCGGACTAGTTGGTTGAGCTTAAACAACAACTTGGAGAGTTGAAAGACAAGAGCTCCTCCTAACTGGGTCCTTCGTTAAGGGATGCCTAGTTTCCTTTGTGTTGAAGCAGGATAGTATCTCCTTAATGGACATGCTATCTTTCTAACCTTGATTTGATTTGGGCTATCGTCAAATCAAGTTCAGATTCAAGGATTACCTTGATGGTGTTTTCACTCATGGTGTTTTGCTCGAGTACACCTTCATGCCCTTTGGTCTGACCAATGTATTGTCTTGTTCATATATCATATGAATCCCTCTTCTTGGAGTGTTTTGATAAGTGTGTTTTCGAGCCCATCGATGACATTCCTATTTTCTCCAAGCTGCGAGAGGTTCATATAGAACAATTGGCACTAATGTTGGAAGCTTTTGAGAACCATCTTTGTGTCGTCACGAAGTTGTGTTCTCGATGCTCGAAGTAACCTACTCTGGTTCATGTGCTTATGGTGAAAGTTGTCGCCGTGGATCGGAGAAGAGTTTTCTTGTTCCCTCGGGAATAATTCCAAGTCAGTCATGCCTGTGTGGACTATTCTAGATATGGATGGTTGATACCTCTATCACCTGAAGAAGTTGGTATCCACACCAAGCCACTGACTGATTGTTAGTAAAAGAGAAGACGTCCAAGAATTTCGTTATCTTTGTACCATCTTCCCAACAAGGACTCCGATGTTTTCCTTTGCAAGTAGTCCATGTAGGTGCAACCGTCTTTCATAAGTTGCTAATACATGAGTTCTGCAATCTCGCTCATGTTCTTAAGTGTGACATTGTAGTCCATGTCTTGAGAATCTAGTAAATGTATCTCAATTGTAACCGGTGCAACATCTTTGATCAAACATACATCGAGTCTGAGTTATCTACCTACTAACTAGAGCTGAATCTCAAGCAGCAACGATGGTTGGTGTTTCCTCAAGGGTATTGAATTAGGTCTTTTCAGAATCCGGCATGGTTGATGTTGTGGTTCACACAATTAGCCGGAAGGCCTAACTTTGTAATCCTTTGAATCCGTCAGAACAGCCACTCTCCGTGAGAATTCTTGTGGCTCATTCTAAACAAGTTTTCCTCACCGTCGCTCCGAACCAAAGTTTCACTTTCACTTGATGACCTACAGAAGGCTTGTTGTGAGCCTGTTGTATGTATCTAGAACATCAAGGATAACTTGGAAGTTGATCTTTCCAATATCTCTCCGTTGAACCTCCAAAATTTATGTTCTAGTGGAAATAAGTTAATCAGGAGAACATCTCTTGGTGTTTTGTAGTCGCCAATGATCAATTTACTTTCCAAGTTGTTTGTACTTGAAGTGCCGTTCATCCCACACATTGTGTGAATTTGTCAGTTACTTCAGCCATGGGGTCTTAACCATGTGGTAAACGTATTGCTACGTCAAATCCACCATAGGAAAGAGATTCCCTGTTCCTTCTGGTGTTTCAATCCCCGTTGGTTAACCATCCTTATGGTGTGACCAAGAATTCCTCCTTAATTACGGTGCTCCAACTTCTTTGGTTACTCATCTTCTGTCGTGAAGTAACATCCCGATCTTTGACAAAGTTTTCGACAAACTTTAATGGAATGAAAAATCCGTTATCCTCCGTGTCCACTCTAAAGAGTGAACCTAATATTGTATCAAATTCTCTCTGACGCACGATTACAGTGTTTTCTCGTGTTATCCCCCGTATGTGGATATTATGTTTTGGTATCCAACACCATCCTCACGATCTTGGTATTCTGTTTGAAGAAACCTCGATGTTACAAGTTGTTCAACCTTTCTTTTTCCAAAGGGATTTAAAGTCTTGTGCAAAGCTCATATTCTAAATCCTTTCAAGAACCATCGTCCATAAACTTGAAACAATCTTCTATTCACTCCGTTATCTTGATGTGTTTCATGCCTGTTAACTCAAAAGGTTCTTTATGAACATTCCTGTCATGAGTTATACATGAGATACTCGATCTTCGTGAAGATCAATTCCTAAGAGTTGCCCTCTTACCTAAGGTGTATCCGTCCAATACTTCACGATGCTACGGATTAATCTCTTCAAGAAGAGAACCGTAAGGTTCGAGAAGATCGTTCAAAACCGGTGTTCCTTCTTTCTTCTCCTTCGGGAATCTCGGGACGAGATTCTTGTAAGGGGTAGATTTGTAACATCCCAAATTTTGCTACAAAAGGGTGTGTGGTGTTGTGTTCATCTCATACATGCATGAAACAAAAATTTAAATCATGTTTAAACCAATTTAAGTTATGAATTTAATTGGTTTGAGAAAAATCCCACAAATAGTACTTATTGGGTCCCAAAATCTTGTACTGAAAAATGTTTCAATTTCACCAAAATAAAACATGGTGAGGTTGCAAATTTGATGAGCTTTCCAAATCTTATTTTTGCCACATTTTCTGTTTGCAAAAAGGCCCTTAAATCAATGGTTTTTGTTTTGTTTTTTTAATGGAAAAGGGTTTCTCTGTGATTTCCAAAACTTTCCAGGAGGTTTTCTTGAAAAATCATTTTTCCTCTTTCTTCTACCTTGGGACAGAAGGATGCAGTTGCGTGTCCTGCATGCCAGCGATGGTGCCACGTCCCGCTAGCCCCCTTGCGCGGATGAAGGTGCCAGGACGACGCCGTGCCCTCTTTCTCCCCCCTCCTCCATCCCGTCGAAATCCCTCTCTCTCTGTGTCTCCTGCGACCGAACCCTAGCTCGTCATGGCCGCCGTCGATTGCCGCCTCTCCGGCCGCCCCCCAGACTAATTGACGCCGCAGGAAGCCCCGCCGCCCTTCCCTTTACCTCTCCCTCAGGAGAATCGGGCACGGGAAACTCGGAGACGCCGCCCCGACCTAGTCTTTTCCAAGTCCGACCGCCGGCCGCCGGGCTCGATGCGGCCGACTCCGGCCTCCTCTGCCTTCCCCGACCCCCTCCGGCCGTTCCTGGTGAGGCTCCCGTCCTTCCCATGGCGTCGCTTTGCTTCCCCGTGCACCGTAGCACTCTGCCACCGTGAACCCTCTTCGGCCGCCGTCAGACCTCGTCGCCGGCGAGGATTCCGGCAACCAAATGGTCACCGGTTGGCATCCCCGAACTCCCCTCGATCTCCTCTTCCTCTCTGTACACTTTAATTTTTGATTTGAGCACGAATTTGATAAAATTTGAGGACCATCTGTGAGGTTCAGAGGAGGGTGACATCCCAGTGACATCATAATGATGTCATAATCCCCTATGTTTAATATTTCTAGGAATTACAGAAAATGATTAATTTGATAATTCAATAACTATTGTTTTATAATTCAGAAAAATAAAAGGAAAGTACCAAGTTGTTTAGGAAATTATTTCCACCCAAATATGTAATTTTCATTCATGTTTGAGAAAGTTAAAATTTGAACATTATTTAATGTTGTTTAATTCATTTAAAATTAGAAACATAAGTTTTTATCCAATAAAATTAGAAAATTAAAAGTTATATATAAAATTGCTCGAAATGACAAATGTAACCTAGTTATGATGTTTTCAAACCCATTTGAGCAATTTAAATTGCACTCACTTTCATAATCGTCTGAATTGCCCCTCCGGGGTCTATTTCGGGCTAATTTCAGTAAAACTGCATATCTGACATGCGAACCCTAGCAACACACCAAACATGTTTAGGGCTTTAATTTATTGCATTAACTTGCTCATGCATACATGTTGTGCATTGCATCGATGCCATGTGTTGATTTCTATTTCTCTTTCGGTGTTGTTTCCCCCCGGTAGAACGTGACTCCGAAGAGAAGACCAGCAGTCCAATGGTGAATACTTGATCTTAACTGACAAGTCAAGCACTTATTCCTGAAGCCTCTATCTGGTTTTCTTATAACCAAGGCAAGCATAACCTCTTATCTGCTCATATATGTTTTCCAACAACATTTGATGTCATACTTTGCATTTCGATTCCAAAGTATTTGATGCTAGTAGACATAGTTCACCTATATGCTGCATTGCCTCAATATCCTTATCCACTGCTCCTAGCCGCCATAAAATTGCTTGTGCGCATCGCCAGAGCCTCATATCTGCTTCGCTTAGTCATACATATTTGTTTACCTCTGCTCCATCCGGTTGATGAATCTGAGCTGCGATAACCTAGTATGATATGATGACGTGGTGAGATGAGCATTGTGTGGTTAACCTGACTAAGGCGAGGACGGGAGGCCACTTGGGTAGTGGTTCTTTGTCCTGTACTTGCCAACCCTAGGATGAAGGTATCGCCGCGGAAACCAAGACTGAGTGTGCAACCACACGCGCGAGCCAATGAACCTCGCTCGACTAACGAACTTGTTTGGCCACATCCATGAGTCACGTAGTTTGCTATTTCCATCTGCGTGTGAGTCAGAAAACGATTTGGATAAAAACTAGGGCGTGACCGGGATAAGTGATGGACGTACACGGATTTTGATCCCGACTCACAGAACAGGTTCCGTCAGGAGGTGGCCAACTCCCTGTTGACGGGGTGGCCCTGTTTGGGTTGACTCATGGATAGGGTCGAGCAAGGTAAAGGTCGGAGCCAGCCACCCTCTGCCGCGCTCCATGGAAGAGCGTACATGTGGCACTAAGAGTCGGAGGGTACGTGTGGGTAAAGTGTACCACCCTGCAGGGATAAACCTTTCGGAAAGCCGTGTCCACGGTTAAGGACGACTTGGTGAATGTCACGTGGCCATAGATAACTTGAACATGACGTAAAAGATGTTGGCAATGTTTGAAGGGTGCCTCCTCGGAGATGCCGAGAGGGGTGATCCTTGTAGCATGTGAGTTGCTGGGAAACAATGTCGGTGGATACAAAGATGATATCAGTAGTGAGTTTCTCATCTGTTTTGAAAACCTTCTATGAGACGTGCTATTCCTCCTTGATTTGGAAAAAAAAGATTGCTTTACGCAAATCAGCCTTCATAAAACCTTTCTGAAGATAGCAGATATATAATAGGTTAACTAAGTCTTGTTGAGTACCTCCCGTACTCAGGTTTGCTTGATTTTGGTTCAGGAGAAGATCTCACATCGGTGATGATTCAACGTGGACATCGACGAGTAGTTTGGGGTTTCCAGGTAGCAGCCTGGAATCTATGGGCTGGGACGTCGCCTTATGTTGCGGCCTCTTAGGCCTTCTGGTTCTTGTTGATTAGCAACATAATTTGCCTTCCGTTGTCTGATGTAATGTTGGGTCGTGTGACCTCTGCTTGTAAGCTATACTCTAGTAACACCTGTTTAATAAAGCTTCATGTTTAGAGTACTACTTTGATCGGTTGTTGGTTTCGAGCTCATTGTTATACAGTTTTGGCTATGCCTGCATAGTTGTCGTAGTCGAGGGGTTGTGGAGCCGATGATACATGTCCGAGCCCGTCTGCCGATGTGATTCGTCCTGGGGCGAGGTAACCCCAGTAACCCTCGATTGTTGTTGCACTTTCTGGACACATAACATCTCTGTATAGCTTTGGTCCCGTTTCCTTCAGTTTCATACGATTCGTGGACGCTTTGATATGCATAGTTGGTTACAAGGAGTAGTAGACTGGGGATCCGGACTACGTGCCGATGAATCCAGTCTGCCTGCCGTTGTTTGTTGCGGCCGGGGCTGGTAACCGTGAAGCCCTTGTGAGTCCATGGCTAGGAGCACATAACAGTATGTATATCTCTGTGTCCGGGGTCGCGACAGAAATGTTTAGAAAATTATAATCTAAATGTTTATGAACTTTTCAAAAATGTTTGATAAAATTTAAAATTAAATATTTTATCATTATTTAAATTATTTAAATATTAAGAAAATAATAAATAATTCAAAATTTTTAGAAAAATACAAGTTATATACCAAAATGCTCCAAATAACAAATACAACACAACTATGATATTTTGAAAGTCATTTGACCAAGTTTTTATGTGTGCAATGTTTTGCCTAGTCATTTAATTCATTTAAAATTAATAAACTAATGACTTATTCAAATATTTTCAGAAAGCATTGAATGCTATATCAAATTACAGAGAAAAGCATTTCCAATCCAAATATGTCAAACATAAAACATTTTGTTCAACTTATAAAATTGTTTCTAAAGGTATAATGTCATTCTATAATATTCGATTATAACCATAAACAAATATCACAAACATTGTTTTCCTTATTAAGAGAACCTCATGTTTTCACAGCTACTAAACCTATCATCACAAGTCATTAGAAAGTTTTGTGATGATAGAGTAGAGGCATTAGTTCATCGTTTTCAATTAAACTCCTTGTAATTAGCTCTACACCTTTGAGCATAAAATAAAATATGTTTGTTATATTTTCAAGAGTTGTTTTCCATGTGTCATTGTCTTATTACCTAACCAAGTAATAACCACTTATAACTAAACATGATAACAATTATTTGCTAAGTAAAAGTGAAACATATGTAAGTCTAAAAGAACTAAGAACTACATCACCACAAGTAATGAAACATTTCACCTAAAACTCGCGTGAATAAGTTATCGTATTAAACATGGCTTACACTTGTAAGCTGGGGTGTTTTCCAGGGTAATTCACGATGCATCTCATTACTATGCATGTATCATCTTGCCAGTGTTTTCTGTAGTCCTTACCAGGACTACTTTGCTATCTTTCAGATGTCGAGATTTTCTACGAGACCCTTGAACCCGAAGACCTGGAGTATTATTGTTATTTAAATCTCAGGCAAGTTCATCACTTTCTCATATCCTTTGCAGTACTTCATAGCAACCTAATTGCAAAAACGCTATCGTCTTATCACCTACTCTCAAAAGAATGCATGATCCTATTTTTTATAATAATATGACTAATTGAATGACTGCCCAAGTGGTAGTGTTCTGTTTGGTGGGCAGATGGGACCATGGTAAGATGAATAGGTCTAAGCAAGGTTCCATCTGCATGGGAAAGTATTACCTAGGATTAATCACAACTGCCGTCAGGATTCTTGCGCCGTAAATTCGCGTTAACCTTGGGCTTCTATGGGGGGAGTAAGTCAGATGTGATCTTTTCTCGTTCGCATGTCAACGGGCTGCCAGAGACGTACGCTGTAGGTCTTGCGAGAGTACATGCACATGGGTGGGATCCCTTAATTCCCACGGACTCTGCGGGTCTATGATGGTCTGCCAGGGGCACGTAGATATCCATCGTGAGGGGTGGAATCAGCCGTTCAACCTGCTGGCAGAAATGGGTGGGCATGCGTTGTGCGGAGAAGCACGGTTTGGCTTGGACCAACAACCGGGCCCCACACCTGAGTGGGAGTGGACAGGATCTCGAGCCTGGTAGTGCAACATGGTCTTGGTCGTCCATGGGTAAAGTAACGCACCTCTGCAGAGTGTAAAAGGATGTGGCATGTTACCCCTTCTTCCGGGAAGGACCTGCGAACACCGCAGGAAAGGCAACTCCATGAAAGTTCTAATCCTGTGAAGATCTGGCGGGCATAGTTTTCAGAAGTAAAAGCAACCTCTTGAAGAAAGTTTTACAAAACCTTGCATTAGCCTATGACTCTTTCGAGTCTAAAGCTGTAGTTAGTGCATCAAACTACCCACTATATATCATGAACTTGCTGAGTAACGCTCGTTGCTCATTCGTTCCCCTTTGACCCCTGCTTAGAGTTGATGCCTATGAAAGTCGTCATCGTGAAGCCATCGCTACCTCATGAAGCTAGGTGGAGTGATCTATCACTTAGCCAGTCAAGCATCGTCATCAACAACGCTGGTGGAGGAGAAGCTATCAAGGTGTAGGTGGAGTCCATTCTTGGACTTAGCTGTTACAAGCCATAGATTAGGGCTAGCATCAGCCGTAGTAGATTTAGTTCTGAGCTAGAGTAATTCTCCAGCTTGGATCTTCGAATTGCTTCTTCTGATGTTTCATTTGTATGAGATATTCTTTGATTCATCAAAGAGATTCTCAAGATTTTGTAATGAAGTTTGTATCCTATAGTTTTGCCTGGTCCTGCTATGTTTCTGTTGTACTACTCTGAGGGATGTAATATTCACGGATAAGTCCTTCTGTGAGTATTATGTCATCGACTTGCGCACTATACATGCACTGGTGTGCTAGGTCACCACAGTTGGTAACCCAACCGGGGCATAAGGGGGGCCTTTAGCCCGGGCTTGAGGAACCCGGTTGGGAAGCCGGGGCATTAGGCCCTTACCAACCGAGGCTAATGCCCCGTTTTCCACTAGTGAACTAAGCCAGGGCGCGCATGACGGCGCCCCCAGAGGACGTTGTTGATGAAGAGGTGGATGTTGTCGGATGATTCTTCACCTTGTTGTTATTGTTGTTGTTTGGTTGTGTGCCTGCGTGCTACTGGTGCTGTTTTGCTACTTCTTAAACTCCCCCTAGTAGCATCGTAAACTGCCTGGAGTGGTTTGAACTTCACGCTACCTTGGTGTGTGTGTTGGCATGGATGCTTGGGGGCTCTCCCCCTTCCTCTGTCTGGGGGTGTTGTCCGTTTCCAAGCATTGTTGTGTTTTTCTTTTCTCTCATTTTCAGTTTGTAAATAAGACATCTGTTCTGTTATCTCACGATAGTGGAACCCGGCTCGTTGTCGTTTGGAATTTTTTTTTGCAATGAAATAGAGAGGGTTACTGATGGAGAATTCGAGATCCATGACAAAGGTTCTATATCGAATCAATTCCTTTTTCCCGACGGAATAATAAGTTCGGATGGATGCCGAAGCATAATTGTAGATTGCTACAACAGAGAGGAGAGTCAGCTGCGATGCAGTGGACGCGAACTACTTGGCCGAAACTGAACATGCGCCACCTTGTATATTAACGAATTAAGTTGTAGAAAGAAAAATTAAAGTTTTGAGATAGCCACTCAGTTAGACATTTCTCAAAAAAAAAGTGAAAAATTTAAGCATGGTAGAGGAGTTAGGCGGTGAGACCGAGTATCGCTATATCTATCTTACATAAATAAATAGTTTATCCCTACAAACTCGTCTTTACTTCATATTATTAAGCCATGTCATGGGACGAGTCACCCCATCCCGCACCAAGCGACAATTCATTTCTAAACTTTAGACACCAAAGATGTTGAAGTTCGCCTTCCCTTTCAGTTTGTTTCACTACTTAGAGCATCTCCAACAGCTCATCTATATTTGATCATCCATACCTCTATATAGAAAATCATCTAAAAAGATTCATTCATAGACGTTATTAGTGTCACAGCAGAACATCTATATCCAGCACATCTATATTGTCTCTCCTATATTTTAATATTATCTTATAACTATCGTTCATCAATTTTTTTCAATGACTCTTTTGAACAACGACTTTGTGAACGGCTATATTTTGTGTGATACCCCAATTCATATCAACAAATCCTCCATTCAACAAGTCCATAAATTCAATAATTTTAGTAGAAGCAAATGGTTCTAATACATGTCAAAATTTAGTGTCAAGTACATGTCTAGTTTTCTATAATGTTTTTCCCTTTGGTCTCTATAAAATAAAATAACATGAGTAGTGCATGTCGAAATCGATAAAATATTCACATATTTGGTTTGGATGATCATCTAGCCATCCCCCAAATGTGGATGACGGGTAGGAGAATTTGGGGACATGTATAAATAGATGATGCTATAGATGATCTGCTGGCAACGTTTTTTATCCCTCCGTCATCTATACATCTATATTTAGTTTAGATGTCCATATAGATGAGCTGCTGGAGATGCTCTTATGGTATCATATATAGCTGACGCCTCACCTCCATCATCTATACTACTTCTTTGTCAATTTGTAAGTCAAGCAATTTCAAAACAAGACTTCTTCAATCTCCTCCGTTAAGTTTTCTCAAGGAGAGATTTACTCCCCATTCGTCCATTTTAATCTCCTTGGTTCTACGTCTCTCTCTAGGTCTTCATACCTTCTCTCTACAACACCCGACCAACCTCCAGCTTGGATTACCCAACATTCATCATGATTATGCTCACCATAAGTCCATAACCACACTCCACGTCGCCATGTGTCGTTAATCACCATGCCAATGATCTAGAGATCGATGACTTTAAGCTTGATGTCCTCTTTCCCAATCCATCTGTCATGTCAGAAAAATGGTATTGATTTACCTTCTTGTCTGTAACGTGTACAAACTTTGCAAATATTTCGCCTTACTATTTCTCTATATATGTCATAAAAATGTGTTGTGAATTTCAATTCTTTCTACCATTGAGCAGTGGTTTTGTTGGTGTAAGGCAATATGCAATCCTCGGTAGTTACTTTCTCTGTAAGACATTCGATGAAATGTCCACTTCCTCTATACTCGATGCTATACTCGATGTAACTCACAACGTTCCCGGTGGTGGCTGCACAACCATCTATCCTCATCTTCTATCTTTAGTAGTTGTTTGCATGTAAGATATTCGACGAGATGTCCACCGCCTCTATGCTCTCGATGTAACTCATTGCATCCATCCACATGTTATCGCCTCTATACATCCTCACTCCAATTTCCATTGACGTTAGTGTTGGAGATATACCCTAGAGATAATAATATTGAGTTATTATTCTATCTCCAAGTTCATAATTAATTTTATATCATCATGCTACAACCGCCATAGCACTTAAAAAGTGAGTATTCAAAGATTTTTTTTTGTGCGGGTGTAAAAATCTTTGACCAATGGTTTTGTAATTCTCAAACTCTTCTTAATCAATAAAATAGGTAAATCTTTTGCCTTATTTTTAAAAAACTTCTAATATATATGCCTTCTAGATCTTGGCCACACAATGGCCTTGTGATCTTACTTCTCCGCAACGATGATTTTCTTGAAATTGTTCCTTTTCCGCACTTTGAAATGCGTGCCTCATTTTTTGGTACATCCTTGCATATTGCCTAGATAGATAGGCAAGTAGAACATTGCGGTAAAAAAAGGGATGGCAATAGAACATGGGATTTATAAGCTACATATGTATTGGCAATTCGGATTCGGACAATGTTCTTCGTGACACGGTATCCTATTTTGGTGATGGAATGCCAATCTCAAACTTTCTATGCATAGAATTAGTTGCCCTTTTTGTATTTTAAAAAAAGAATATTCATTTATATTTTCTTGGCCATTTTGTCAATTTGATCCCGCTGGGTTATTTAGATCATGTTTCAACTGTGCTAAGTCCCAACAAACTCTTATTTTAATTGATAGGGTTGTAAGCAGGGGCGGATCGAGCGTGTTGGCAATAGCAACAAAACGATGAACTAAGGGAGAGCAAGCACGACAGTAAACACAAGATTTTAACGTGGAAAACCCTTCGAAGAAGGAAGAGAAAAAATCACGGCATCAACCAACAAAATTTCACAATTCGGGTGTGGTCACAAACACCGGGGATTTATAATTTGCGACTTCACCCAAGCCGGTGTCTTACATGAGGTATATTAAAGGGATGAAACCCTAAACACGGTGAAAACCAAATCGGCCCTAAGCCTCCAACGACGTGACTCACTCCGCTCGTCATAAGTTGGCTTTATATTTATAACTGAATTTGGATCACAACAAAATAACACTGCTTCCCACTCAAATATTTGCCCGCACTAAACAAAGAAAAGACGGAAGTAGGCTTTCGTCTCACGGTTGCAGATGAATCCCTACCCCTAAAACTGAACTTTAATGTGTCAATAAAATTCAAACAAAAATTTCTATGTGTTCATACGATGATATGAACATTCTATGTTTGTAGCAAAACTTTTGCGGAGAAAATAGATTTTGTGCGTGCGGTCCGTGTAAAAAAGACAAATCCTCATGGTATTTTTTTATATTGTGCGGTCCGCTATAAGTTAGTTGACACGTATAAGTCCATAACCACACTCCACATCGCCATGTGTCGTTAATCACCATGCCAATGATCTCGAGATCGATGACTTTAAGCTTGATGCCCTCTTTCCCAATCCATCTGTCATGTCAGAAAAATGGTATTGATTTACCTTCTTGTCTGTAACGTGTACAAACTTTGCAAATATTTCGCCTTACTATTTCTCTATATATGTCATAAAAATGTGTTGTGAATTTCAATTCTTTCTACCATTGAGCGGTGGTTTTGTTGGTTTAAGGCAGTATGCAATCCTCGGTAGTTACTTTTTCTGTAAGCCATTCGATGAAATGTCCACCTCCTCTATACTCGATCTAACTCACAACATTCCCGGTGGTGGCTGCACAACCATCTATCCTCATCTTCTATCTTTAGTAGTTGTTTGCATGTAAGACATTCGACGAGATGTCCACCGCCTCTATGCTCTCGATGTAACTTATTGCATCCATCCACATGTTATCGCCTCTATACATCCTCACTCCAATTTCCATTGACGTTAATGTTGGAGATATGCCCTAGAGATAATAATATTGAGTTATTATTCTATCTCCAAGTTCAGAATTAAGTTTATATCATCATGCTACAACCGCTATAGCACTTAAAAAGTGAGTATTCAAAGATTTTTTTTTGTGCGGGTGTAAAAATCTTTGACCAATGGTTTTGTAATTCTCAAACTCTTCTTAATCAATAAAATAGGTAAATATTTTGCCTTATTTTTTAAAAAACTTCTAATATATATGCCTTCTAGATCTTATCCACACAATGGCCTTGTGATCTTACTTCTCCGCAACGATGATTTTCTTGAAATTATTCCTTTTCCGCACTTTGAAATGTGTGTCTCATTTTTTGGTACATCCTTGCATATTGCCTAGATAGATAGGCAAGTAGAACATTACGGTAAAAAAAGGGATGGCAATAGAACATGGGATTTATAAGCTACATATGTATTGGCAATTCGAATTCGGACAATGTTCTTCGTGACACGGTATCTTATTTTGGTGATGGAATGCCAATCTCAAACTTTCTATGCATAGAATTAGTTGCCCTTTTTCTACTTTAAAAAAAGAATATTCATTTATATTTTCTTGGCCATTTTGTCAATTTGATCCCGCTGCATTATTTAGATCATGTTTCAACTGTGCTAAGTCCCAACAAACTCTTATTTTCATTGATAGGGTTGTAAGCAGGGGCGGATCGAGCGTGTTGGCAATAGCAACAAAACGATGAACTAAGGGCGAGCAAGCACGACAGTAAACACAAGATTTTAGCGTGGAAAACCCTTCGAAGAAGGAAGAGAAAAAATCACGGCATCAACCAACAAAATTTCACAATTCGGGTGTGGTCACAAACACCGGGGATTTATAATTTGCGACTTCACCCAAGCCGGTGTCTTACATGAGGTATATTAAAGGGATGAAACCCTAAACACGGTGAAAACCAAATCGGCCCTAAGCCTCCAACGACGTGACTCACTCCGCTCGTCATAAGTTGGCTTTATATTTATAACTGAATTTGGATCACAACAAAATAACACCGCTTCCCACTCAAATATTTGCCCCACTAAACAAAAAAAAAGACGGAAGTAGGCTTGTTGCAGATGAATCCCTACCCCTAAAACTGAACTTTAATGTGTCAAAAAATTCAAACAATTTTTTTTATGTGTTCATACGATGATATAAACATTCTATGTTTGTAGCAAAACTTTCGCGGAGAAAATAGATTTTGTGCGTGCGGTCCGTGTAAAAAAGACAAATCCTCATGGTATTTTTTTATATTGTAAAATACTCTAAAAATGCATGCTTCAGAACGAGTTCATCTGCATCTTTGTGAGTGAAAACATCACGTCAAAAAATTACACAGTTTAGCACATCTTTGACCCCTCCGAATTGATTTCCTGGTCCGCCACTGCATGCGTGTATAAAATGTTTTGCGTGTATCTTTTTATACTCGTACGTCATTTGAGTAAATAAAACTAGTATTATTTACTGAACATCATATACAAAATGCGAATTTGTAATCATGTAGAGTGTACTAGAGTCGACATCTTCTCACAGTGTCGCCCATGTCACGGTCACCGCCGCACAATACGTTAACTGTCTGCACCATGCAATGGTCCAAAGTCCAATAATTGTTCCATGGATCGTCGCCGGAGATCTCGAGATATATATGTGCTCGATCGACATGACCCTGCGCGCTCGCTGTGTACGCGGCAGTGAAGCGGCTGCAGCAGGGTCAGTCTGTCCGCCCGTCGCGCGCGCCTTGTGCAGGACGTACTGTTTCCATTGCCATTTTGATTGTACTCGTACAGTCAGGATCGGTCCATCTTGATTGTACTAGGAGCACAGTTAGGATCGGACTTGGCTCCCTTTCTTTCTGGGCGACATCAGGGACAGAAGATGCACTGCTCGTCAACAGAGGGGAGAGAGAGATGCGCTTCTTGTCACCCGTTCGTTGATCCATTCACTCGCGAAACAACGACGTCCCCAGGCTTTGGCTCAGCCTCCGCGTCTGAGACACGGGCCAATCATTTGTCAATTGTCATATCATATGATGGTGGTGGAATCAATCCTGCATGCACCTAACCCTTGTGGTGTTCCATATCTGTGTATGATCTTTCTCCGTGTCTTTTGCGGCATCTGGAAACAGTTCGCAAAGATTGCATTATCTTCCTATTATGGATCAGTCATATTACACTGTATCTCGCTAGAAGGTAAAAAGTTACCGCATGCTATGTCAAAGCGAATCTTTCAGTAGCTGCCATGCATAACGAGACGGTGCTCCTACACTACAGTGCATCTCCTAGAAAGATCGACGCATGCATGCAGCCGGATCGCAAATGCCCGGCCAATCATTCACTCCCTGCTTAGCTCACTCGTACCAACCCTACAGCTTCTTGATACTTTGCTCTGTGCGACTATATGCCTGTAGCCTGTGGACGCCCATGCATCTCCTTCAAGATCAGATCCATCGATCCTTCACGGCCCACGGGAAGCGGTCGATGGGCACTGCAACCACTGGGGTGATCTCTAGACGGACGCGGAAGGCCCGCCGGCCCTTGTCGGCCTTGGCGCTGTCGGGAGCAACGAAATTAACTATAAATAACCACTGTACTGAGCGAGCACGCCTAGCTAGTAGGGAGGACTATGGATCCACCGGACGATCGACACGTCGATGCGTCTACGCTTACGTACAAACAGCGGTACGTACATCGTCCCTGCACTTTGGCAGTTGCGTTGCACATGCCGCGGAACAGCGAGCAGCTAGCGTGATGGTGAGTGGATGGTACCAGCCATGGTAGCTGCTTAGGCTTAACTAGGCGTCTGTGCATGGCTTCCCACTGTCCAGGTACAGCGCGCCGCATGCGTCCGTCTTCTCTGGCGCTGGCTGGTCCTCCCGGCCGGCCGGCCGGCCGGCAACCACTGCATGCATCCCTCCGCGGTGCCGCTGCTGCTGCTGACGGACGGTGGGCGCCGTGGTGGCCGAACTGCATGCATGCTGCTCGATCGGTGCAGAGCAGAGCTGGACGTACTCGTACGCGTGCGCCATGCCAACCAACTGGCTGCATGGTGCAGAGCCCCCTATTTAGGTCTGTCTAGGATACACACAGGGGTACACCGTACTAGCGGCATGCGCCTGCGTCGATCGATCGTCATGGACCCTGTTAGCCGTCAGCCACAGCAGCGACCTGTAGCTTTCTCGGCGTATGCCACCACCACCACCGTACGTCGTCGCCGTCGTCGTCGCGACCTATAGTACCAAGTCAGATAGCTGTGCAATGCAGAGCGCCGCTCAGGCTGCTTGCCCCCTGGAAGTATATGCCACTACACGGTGTGCATGCCGGTTGCCAGAGGGCATGCATCAGACAGCATGTGTACAACATGCCATTGACTTTCCTCTTCCTCAATTATTTTTCGTCTCTCCGTGTGCAATGATTCGTGGGTGAATTTTATCGGGCCGTCTCAGTTCCACTCCGTTAAGGCCGATCTTTATTGCCAACGGCAGTGTCTTTACATGGGATCCTGCTTTACATCCATCAGATATCTCTGTCTCCATGCGTGTTAACCTATGCTTGTCCAGTTGTCCTAGTTAGGCAGATCGACATAGGAGTACATCTGTCTAGGCGAGCAGCAAAGAGCTGCGTGATGTGCGCGGTCGGACGTACTTGAGCGAATTGGTGGCAATGATCGACGACTTGCAGGAATACGCACGTGTGAGGGCATCTCCGGTCGTTGCGCCCTCCAGGGCTCAAAACGCCGCCGTTTTAGGGCCGCCACGGCGCTAAGCGGCGCTATTCTGGATTCTGGACGGGCAGACTTCCTAGTCGCTCCCCAAGCCCATGATTCGGCACAAACAAACGCAATTTGAAAATAGGTGATTTTTATTGAATTTAGGCGAAGTGCGTACATATTCGGCGCGAATTTAAAAAACTAGAACTGAAATTTAAACTAAACTAAATCTAATGAAGGCCGAGGCTGGCGGCGATGGCCTGGCTGTTGTCGCCGTCGTCGTCGTCGTCGTCGAGGCCGTCGCCGGGGCGCTTGCTCGGCACCTGTCCGGCGTCGCCGCAGCCGTCCCACCTGCTCGCCGCGAGGGCTTGCTGGATCACGTCCTCGTCGTCGGAGTCTGGGTCCAGAACGATGTAGACGTTCTCCTTCTGCGGCGGCGGGGGAGGGACGCGGAGGCGGGCCGCGTTGGCGGCGGCCTCACTGTCGCGCGCCGCCTTGCGCTTCTCGGCCTCCGCTAGCATGCGGCGCTGGAGCTCCAGCTCCGCCGCGGTGCTCTCCTGCAGGCTCCACGTCGCGACGACGTCGGCGTCGAGCGGCTGGAGCGTGTCCAAGGACAGCTGCTCCGCGACCTTCTGGTCGGGCCACTCGTCCTCGTCGTCGCCGGCGTCCTCCGTCTTCGGGCGAACCACGCGTTCGAAGCGTGGCTCGCCGATGCGGAGCGCGCCGCCGCTGCGCCTGCGGGCAGGCGCGCAGGCGTTCAGGAAGGGGGGAGGTAGAGAGGGACTGGGCGGAGGAGCTGGACGTCGCCGACGACGAGGAGGCGCCCGTCCGCCGTGGTTCCCACGGCTGGTTCTGCCGGGGCGGCATCTGCAGCCGCGACTCGTTGCCGGCGTGGATGTGGTCGAGGACCCACTCCACGGTCCTGTTGGGGCCGCTCCACCAGCGGCGGCGCCCGTTGGCGTTGAAGCGGCTGTCGACGGGGCCGTTGTCGTTGAGGGAGGCTATCTCCCTTTCGCGGCGGCTGGTGAGCTGGTGCCACCAGAACTCGTCGACGCCCGTCTCCGGGAAGCGGGCGGGCTCCGCCATGGCGTCGCGCATCTCGCGGATGGCGCGCCGGAACTCGAGGTCATTGTTGGGGAGGGGAGGCACGGGCACCCCGCCGCCGCTGAGCGCCCAGCGGCTCTGCCCAGCGCCGGAGCTCGGGAGGCGCATGTCCGGCGGGCACGGGTAGCCCGCGCGGTACAGCGCCATCGCCTCGCTCCGGCGAAGGTGGCTGCGTGGGAACCCGTTGGCCGCTGCGCCGTCCTTGTAGCTGGCCATTGCGTGGAGAACGGGGGAGAGGAGAAGAGAGGAGAGCGCCAAGAGGAAGAAGAGAAGAGGGAGTGCGACGGTGGAAGAATGGCGAGCGCGGCGAGCGGCGGGGGGATTTTATAGGCGGCCGGGCATTTACTGCGCGCGCGTCCCCTCGCTGTCGCCCGCCACGCCATTACGCCGGCAGCCTTTGAACGGGGCGCATGCACTGGGCGGCCGCCACGCCATAAACGACGGCAGCCTTTTGACCGCGCGGAAGCCGAGAAGACGATCACGGGGCGGTTCTGTTCCCGCGCTTTCTCGTCGCGTCGCTGATAGAGCTGGCCCACGCGCGCGGCCGCGCAGTTTCGCCCCCCCAGGCCGAACCCAGCGGGCTGGGTTTGGCCTGGGTGTCGCGGCGCGAAATAGCGCCGAAACGACGCTATTTGGGCCTCTGGGGGGCCGAGTGGTGAAGAAACGGCGCTATTCGCCGCTTCCGCCGCGAAAAAGGCCCCCTGGGGGGGCTCTGGGAGGACGGCTGGAGATGCCCTGACAAAGGCCATCTGCAGCAGCATGCATGCATAATATTGTGGATCGAGCAGAGCGGCAGAAGGAGGTAGAGCTCGATCTAGACGGCCCATGCTTTTAGAGGCTTTGTAGTACATGACTTCCATTTACTTAAATAAACACGTATGCGTACACTAAAATATGTCGCGGTGTACGACATTTGATCGTCGACTACTACTCCCTCTAATTTTTTCTCCATGGATCGTTGTCGTGGTGTATGACATTGGATCGTCGTATCCATGTCCTTCTCCTATCTCTAAGATAGTCAAGAAAAAAACACGGGGCACGCAGGCGAAAGATAGAAATCACATGGTTTCCAATCATCATACTTTAAATTGACTCGCATGTCAAAATAAATACAACGGATAGCATTTTATAGAACTATTAAATGGGAACATATGCTCTACAAAAACAATTTAGACGGATATGACGCTTGTGTTTGCAAATTTTACGTGGTTGTATAATTACAGAGTGAACCGTTACTGCTTACAAACAAAATCAGGCATGATTGTTCACGATGCTAGATTGACATTGCGGGCTGATTGAAACACAAACATTACGAAAACGTCAAGAGCCCCAATCTTAACATTTTCATAACCATGACCTCCATGCGGATCCAATCCACATGTCCGTCCATTATGCCGTCCACGAATCTAATTATAACAAGACTCGAAGCTACCGAAACACTTTTTCGGACTAGGCCAGATATGCCAGGGGCAATTTGAACTTTCTAAATTTGCCAGAAGTTTATAAAAATGTCACTATGCCATTGAAAACAAAACGACACAATTTATCGGGAAGCAATCATAAATAATTTGAATATCAGACAACTTTCTAATGTATTTGCACAAACTTATGCAATACCCGCACACACCGGTGCTCTAGATCATACATATTCATGCGCATAGACCGCTCTGATACCACTATTGGGTCACGTAGCAGAATTTTTTTTTTAAATTATCCTACATAACACACACGATCTACTATGAAGGTACGGATCATGATAGATCGAATCGTTACCGACACGAAGCACGGAAGGATTGTCGATGACGATGTCGGTGAATCCTGATGAAGAGTCACACGGCTAAGCCTAGCGGTGGGACGGTTGCCAATTCCCCGTATCCCACCTTCTGGATCTAGCAGAGTGAGGGTATCACATGTTACCCCTCCGACAGTTCGCACACATACGCCCGTGAAAGTCCTACAATGTTTCGCCATCCAGGACTAGGCACCACATGTTCACAATTGAGGTGGAGAGATCCCAACACATAGGAAAGAGAGGGAGAGAGATTAGAGCTAGGTCTAATCGAGAGATGATCATCCTCTTTCAGTTGTAAGAAGTCCTAAACCAATTAGAGGATCTGTAATCAGAAACTCTAATCCAATTAGAGAGGTTCTAGACCTCTAGTTAGATACTTTAATTTAATTTGAGGGTCTCTAATTTAGAGTCTCTAATTCTAAGAGAGAAAGAGAATAGCCTGAAACCCAATTGGATGTCCTCACAATGAGGGAGGGGTGGGATTATATAGTAGGAGTGTAGGACACAGGGACAGGGGGCACCTGCCTTTGGGGGAGATCGGTTTGGCCTCCCCTTCCCCTGGCCGCAACAAGTCCTCTAGAGGATTTCTGATTAGACTCCTAGATGTAGTCCAACCCCCCTCCTCTTTTCCCTTTTGTTTTTCCTCCTTTTCCACCTCATTTATTTATCAAATAAATAAGGGAAAAATACCACGGGATGGCGGTGCGCAATGTGAGGCCATGGGGCCCACCTGGCAGCCCCCAAAAATTAGGCTTGGCCATAGGATGAAAAATGTCCGCCTCCGGCACTCCCCCTTTCGTGGAAAGTCCTCCGAAACTCTTCCGGAACCATGTAATCCCTATAGATAAAATCATTGACTCTATCTAACAATGTTATAAATATATTATAACAACTCCTCTACATATCATGCCCCTCTGCACTTGCTCTGTAAAGCGTGCAAAGTATTTCTCTCTCACAGTAACTTCTCCGAAACGACTCTGATTGATACCAGACTTGTTTCTGTGATATCGTAACGACATCGACCATTACTTATTCATGTCAAAAACATATTTCAGACATCCGAGGGCATCCAATGTCCTCCGTAATCTCTACGGAATATTAATTCTATCATGTCGGAATTACCTGAATGAAACCCGCGCTCCTCCGGTCCAACCAATGCAAACAACTGACTTTGACGCCTTAAGTGTGTGACCCCTACAGGTTCAGTAACTAGTAGACATGACTGGAAAACATATTCCTAAGCAATAATCAACATCGGGACCGTGGACGTCTATATTGATTTCTACAGTTATATGAAGAAAACTGTTGAACTTGTTGGTTATTAAGCAAGTTCCTATTATTTCGCGATACCCATCAATACCTCGAGACGAGTGATATGTCCATTTTGCATCACTGTTTTATATTGTTATTTTCTGTTATTCATCGATATATTTCATGTTATGATCACCCCTTATGTTATTTTATCTTATTTTGCATGTTTCATAATTTTTGGAGAATGAACACCGGAACCAGAAATCTGATGGAAAAAACACCGTCAAGATACCCTATTTCAGAAGATCGGAAGAAAGGGGGATACCGGAGGAGTCTTAGAAGTTCCGACAAGGAAGTGAACCAGAAGCGCACCCGGAGGGGGCCACCTAGGGCCCACACCACCAGGCGGCCCGCCCCCTCTAGTCGCGCCTAGGGGTGGTGTGCCCCCTGGCCCACTCCTGGGCGCCCCCTTTCGCGTACTTGACCCCCAGACAACCCTAAGCCCTAGAACATCATCGAAGAATTATTCCACCGCCGCCTCATGGCGGAAAACACCAAAGAGAGAAAAGCTCTCCGGCAGGGAAAAATCTGCCGAGGAAATTCCTTCCCGGGGAGGGGGAATCATCGCCATCGTCACCGTCATCGCAACGGGCATCATCAAGATCATGATCGTCATCATCATCACCATCAGCACCATCACCCTCATCATCCACCTTCATCCCGCTGTAACAATTAGGGGTCTCTATCGTTGTTTTACATTAGATCTTTCTCTCGGTGTGAATTACTTGTTAGTAGTCGATGCTTGTGAGATTTATCGGTGTTTACACTTTATGACCACATTATTATTATCCATTATATCACCTCTGATTATGATCCATATGATATCTTGTGAGTAGTTCGTTTAGTTCTTGAGGACATGGGAGAAGTCATGATGTTAGTAGTGAAGTTATGTTGAAGTAATATCTCGTGGTTCGGTATTTAAGGTGTGGTCCTAGTCTTCTAGTGGTGTCATGTGTGAAGGGGAACGTAGCATAGAAAACAAAAAATTTCCTACACGCGTGTAACACCCCGGCCACCTCGTAGCCGGCGGCTGTCACCCCTGGTAGCTCTCTAGGATCTCTAGACTGGCCCCACAGACCAACACTAGTCTTTTCTGCGCACTTTGTCCTCACTCATGCGCACCCGGGAAGAACTTCCCGGTCGGTCACCCATCCTCAAATTGCTCCAGGCCAAGCACGCTTAACACTGGAGTTTTTTCAGGATGAGCTTCCGGAAAAGAAGTTGCAACTTGTTGATATGAGTATCCTATTAATCCTATTGAGCCCTGCGCCAGGATCTCACATCCTTCCCCCCTTAGAAGACCGACGCCCTCGTCGGTCAACCTACAGTCCAGGAACTTCCCCTCTTGGCACTCGTCTGTGCGCCCAGTGTCGGCACATGTCCCACATGTCCACCCACTGACCCGCACACGCCCGGGTAACCGCGAGGGTCGGCTCTGATACCAAATGTAACACCCCGGCCACCTCGTAGCCGGCGGCTGTCACCCCTGGTAGCTCTCTAGGATCTCTAGACTGGCCCCACAGACCAACACTAGTCTTTTCTGCGCACTTTGTCCTCACTCATGCGCACCCGGGAAGAACTTCCCGGTCGGTCACCCATCCTCAAATTGCTCCAGGCCAAGCACGCTTAACACTGGAGTTTTTTTAGGATGAGCTTCCGGAAAAGAAGTTGCAACTTGTTGATATGAGTATCCTATTAATCCTATTGAGCCCTGCGCCAGGATCTCACAACGCGATAAACCCAAAAGGCCAAGATCTAATCTATGAGATGAAAGGAAACAGAGAGAAAGAGAGTCTTGCGATAACATACCCTCGAAGACTCAAAGTGGTACGAGAAAAGATCTCGTGGTTGGCGTAGTCGTTCTCACGCCGATCCCGAGCGAGAAGAAGAGCACCGCAATCCGGCGGTGCCTCCGTAATCGGTCACACGTTCAACTCGATGAAGACTTCTGTTCCCTCGTTCCAGCGGGTTGCGGAAGTAGAAGATCCCTCCGGAATTCCAGCAGCACGACGGCGTGGTGGTGGTGAAGAATCCCACGGTCAGGGCTTCGCCAAGCCGGAGACCATGGAATGGAGCAGCGGATGGAAGGGAAAATGTGTGAGCAAGTGTGTGGAGAAGAGAGAGCCCTCACCCTCCTTTTATAGGGGAGGGGGAGGCAGCCCAAGGGGGGGGGGTGCGGCCAGCCATGGGTGCCCCCACCCCTTCCTCTCTTCATGTGAGTGGAAGCTCCACTCAAAACCACTCAAAAATCCCTTAATTTCCCACTTGGAAAATCCAAAGGTTTTTCTTTAATAAAAAAATAAAACATTTTTATTTCTTTATTTATATTTGTTAATTCCATTAACAAACATTTGCATGCAGCACCTCGAACCATTTGTTAATTCTATTAACAACCGTTCGACGAAAAACCCCTTGAACTATTTCAATTTTCCCCGAAACAATTCCGGAGCTGCCCAAAATATTCTTCGGTATTCCGTATCCTCTCTAAACGCTTCATCGAACCTTAAGTGTGTCTCCCTACGGTTCGTGAATATTATAGACATGATCGAGACTCCTCTCCGATCAATAATCAACAGCGGGGTCTGGAAAACCGTGATGACTCCTATATATTCAACGATGACTCTCGTGATCGTGTGAACCTTTCAACGTCGTAATGATTTCCCTTTGTCTCGCGATATATTACTTGTCCGAGATTCGATCATCGGTATCCACTATACCTTGTTCGATCTCGTTATCCGACAAGTACTCTTTTCTCGTTCCCGTGATATAACATCCTAGTGATCAAATCACTTGCTTGCAAGCGGTGTCGATGTGATATCACCGAGAGGGCCCTGAGTATATCTATCCGTCATATTGGATGGACAAATCCCATTCTCGATCCATGAGCTTCAACCAATACTTTCCGAATATCCAATGCCACCTTTATAGTCACCCTTTTACGGTGTGACGTTTGATGTCATCAAAGTATTCTTTCGGTATTAGTGATTAACATGATCTCATGGTCTAAGGAATAATGTTACTCCGAATGTAAGACATAACAACAAATCTAAATGACTTGATCGTATTGTTATACTTAGTTTAGGGTTTAAGTTCATCATGTCATTCTCCTAATGACATGACCCCGTTATCAACAACATCCAATGTTCATGATCAGGAAACCTTGATCATCTGTTTAATCAACGGGCTAGTTAAAAGAGAGGCTTCACTAGGAACGTTGGTTTGTTTATTAATCACACATGTATCAACGTTTCCGGTTAATACAATTCTAGCATGAGAAATAAACATCTATCATAAACTAGGAATAACATAATAAACACTTTATTATTGCCTCTCGGGCATATTCCCTTCAATGTGAACGTCGACTACACGATACTTCACCTTTATGGGCCTAGGAGGATGCATTGCGTATTTGGTTACTAATTGTGGGGTTGCCGGAGTGACAGAAAGCTAAACCTTCGTTAGGAAACCAATGCACGAGGGAGTGTAGGATCCCGGAGTTTTAAGGTTGTGGTTAGATTTATCTTAATTACTTTCTGGTATTTGCGGATACTTACGACGGGTATAATCACAAGTATGTATTATTCCTAGTTGGGCGGTGCATTAACATAGGTTCACCCACACAACACTTCACGAACCAATAAATATTAATCAACCGTAATGAAGCGAAAGTTCTTGAAGAAATTCCCATGTGTCCTCGAGAATGTTTGGTAATCATAAGTAGAACAACCGGTTTGTCCTTTGCTCTCAAAAGGATTGGGCCACTCGCTGCAATATTATTTACTGCACTTTATTTACTCGCACTTTATTTATCTGCTATCTCAAAAACCACCAAAACCCCGTTTGCTAGTGTTTACAGTGAATCCTCTATCCAACCTGCTTGTCAACACCTTCTTCTCCTTGTTGAGTTCGACACTCTTATTTATCAAAAGTACTATGATACATCCCCCCTATATTTGTGGGTTATCAAGACTATTTTCTCGCACCATTGCTAGGGAGTGAAGCGCTATTGGTAAGTGGAATTGGTAAGAGAAACTTTTGTTGTGAGTGCTGTTTTTATTTCTGTCTGATGTTTTATTTCATTATGGAGAATACTTTTGGTTCTCTATTTAGGGGTACTTCTACCACTTCTAGGGTAGTAGGTGACACATTATCTGCTGAATTAGATCCTTATAAAATACCTATGAAAATTGTTGGACGTGTTATGGATAACTGCTATTATGGTGATGGAAGTATCCATCCTGGTGATCATTTGCTCTTTATATATGAATTATGCGAGTTATTCAGGTGTGCAGGTATTACAATGGATCAAGTTAAAAGGAATTTTTTTTATCGCTGGAAGGAAGCGTCGCTGAATGGGTCAAACTGCTGAAGAATGGTGAATCTATTGGATGGGAGGAAATTGTTCCTCTCTTTCATTCTAAATTCTACCCTCCTAGTGAGATTCATAAAACCGGAATCAAATCTATAATTTATGGCCTCATGATGGAGAGAGTATTGCCCAAGCGTGGGGGATAAATAAGTTATTAATGCTTAAATCTCTCGTTCATGAACTCCTCAGAAATATTGTTATCAATAATTTTTATGCAAGGCTTTCTCTTCACGATAAGGATTTATTGGATGCTTCTTGTTCTGGATTATTCACACGTATGAAGGAAGAAGCTAAATGGGATCTTCTTGACCGTATTCATGAAAACACTGAAGGATGAGAGAATGATAAAGGTAGAAAGTCAGGTATAAATTAAGATTACGAATGCATTAAATCTTTTATGGGAACCAATGATTTCTATGATGTTAGTGTTGTTTGTGGTCTTGATTCTCAAATCTTTGCAAACTGTCCTAAAGCTTTTGCTTCCTTTCTTGATATTCCTAAAAAGGAATTTAGAAAGTACCATGCACCATATAAAGATATTGTTCCTGCTAGTAACAAAGAAGTGCATGTTGTTAATCCTGCTGTTCCCGAGCCTTATATTGAAAAAATGCCTTTCCCTGCTAAGGTGAAAGAACACTCTATGGTGGCTATGGTGGTTAATAAGAGTAATAAGAAATCTATTGAACCTGATGAATAAATAACTGTTGAACCTGCTGTAGCAATAGTGAAAGATCGTGTTTGTGGAAATGTGGAGGATGAACACATTGTCTTCTGTGAGGATGCTTCTAATATTGTTTCCCATTCTCATAGACCTAAGAAAACTAGTGTTCCTATGCTTTCTGTTAAGATTGGTGATCATTGCTATTAAGGTTTGTGTGACATTGGTGCTAGTTCTAGTGATATACCTTATGAGATTTATAGAGAAATTATGCATGAAATTGGTTCTTGTGAGCTTGAGAATATTGATGTGGTTATTCAGCTTGCTAATAGAGAAATTATCTTTCCGATTGGTATTGTTAGAGATGTGGAAGTTTTGTGTGGTAAAACTAAATATCCCAAAGATTTTTAGTACTTGGTAAGGCTGCTAGTAAAACTTGTCCTATTATTTTTGGTAGACCTTTCTTGAACAGTTGTGGTGCTATTATAAATTGTAAGAGGGAGAACATATTGACTAAATTTGATGGAAAATCTTATGAGTTCAATTTCTCCAAATTTGCTAGAGCACCTTATGAATCTAAATTGCCTGATGGGAATTTTAAAGTTGAAAAACCTGCTTCTATTGCTCTTGCTCCTAACAATGCTTTGCAGCAATATATGGAGGACCATGAAAGTGAGGTCTTTATGGAAGAGAGAAATGAGATTGACGATATTCTTCTTCGTCAACCGGTGATGCTGAAACATAATTTACCTGTGAAAGACTTGGGTACCACCTTACCACCCAAGGAGAATCATGTTTTTGATTAAAAACCTTTCCCTGATAATCTTAAATATGCTTATATTGATGATAAGAAAATATATCCTGTTATTATTAGTGCTAAACTTTCAGGTGAGGAAGAAGAAAGATTATTGGGAATTCTGAAGAAACACCGTGGAGCTATTGGATATACTCTTGATGATTTGAAGGGGATTTGTCCTACTATATGTCAGCATGCTATTAATATTGAACCTAATGCAAAGCCAATTGTTGAACATCAACGCCGTTTAATTCCTAAGATGAAGGAAGCGGTGAGAAATGAGGTATTAAAACTCCTTGATGCTGGTATTATTTTTCCTATTGCTGATAGTAGATGGGTGAGCCATGTGCATTGTGTCCCTAAGAAGGGACGGATGAATGTTGTGCCTAATGAAAATAATGAGCTTATTCCACAAAGATTAGTAGTTGGATATAGGATATGCATTGATTTTAGGAAAGTTAACAAGGTTACTAAGAAAGATCGTTATCCTTTGCCTTTTATTGATCAAATGTTGAAGAGGTTGTCTAAGAAATCTCATTTTTTCTTTCTTGATGGTTATTCTGGGTTTTCTCAAATTGCTGTTAGGGCAAAAGATCAAGAGAAAACAACCTTTACTTGTCCTTATGATACTTATGCTTATAGACGTATGCCTTTTGGTTTGTGTAATGCTCCTGTTACATTTCAAAGATGCATGTCTCCTATTTTTCATGGTTTCTGAGAAGAGATTGTGGAAGTATTCATGGATGATTTCTCCGTCTATGGAACTTCTTTTGATAATTATTTGCACAACCTTGATAAAGTTTTGCAGAGATGTGAGGAAACTAATCTTGTTTTTATTTGGGAGAAATGTCACTTTGTGGTGAATGAAGGAACTGTTCTTGGACATAAAATTTCTGAAAGAGGTGTTGAAGTTGACAGAGCTAAAGTGGAAGCAATAGATAAAATGTCCTGTCCCAGGGATGTTAAAGGAATTCGTAGTGTTCTTGGTCATGCTGGTTTTTATAGGAGGTGTATTAAAGATTTCTCTAACCCTCTTACTAATCTTCTTCAAAAATATGTACCATTTGTTTTTGATGATGATTGTAAGGAAGCTTTTGAAACTTTAAAGAAGGCTTTAACTACTGCTCCTATTGTTCAACCACCTGATTGGAATTTACCTTTTGAAATTATGTGCGATTCTAGTGATTTTGCTGTAGGTGTTGTTCTTGGACAGCGCGTAGATAATAAGTTGAATGCTATTTATTATGCTAGTAAGACTCTTGATGCTGCTCAAAAGAATTATGCTACTACTGAAAGAGAGTTCTTAGCAGTATTTTTTGCATGTGATAAGTTTAGGCCTTATATTGTTGATACAAAGGTTACTATTCATACTGATCATGCTGCTGTTAGATACCTTATGGAAAAAAAAGATGCTAAGCCTAGGCTTATTAGATGGGTGTTGCTTTTACAAGAGTTTGATTTGCATATTGTGGATAGGAAGGTTGCTGATAACTTGTCTAGATTGGAAAACATTACTTTTGATCCTATTCCTGTTAATGATAGTTTTCCAAATGAACAGTTGGCTGCAATAAAGGTAAAATCCCAAGATAGTCCATGGCATGCCGATTATGCTAACTTTATTGTTTCAAAGTATTTGCCTCCAACATTTACAGCTCAACAAAGAAGAAAATTCTTCTATGATTTGAGGCATTATTTTTGGGATGGCCCACATTTATATAAAGAAGGAGTAGATGGTATTATGAGAAGATGTGTACCAGATCATGAACAACGTGAAATATTGAAGAAGTGCCATGGTAGTGCTTATGGAGGACACTATGCTGGAGATAGAACCGCACAGAAGGTTCTACAATCAGATTTCTATTGGCCTACTCTATTTAAAGATGCACGTAAATTTATTTTATCTTGTGATGAATGTCAAAGAGTAGGAAATATTTCTAGACGTAATGAAATGCCTATGAGTTATTCTCTTGTTATTGAACATTTTGATTGTTGGGGATTTGACTTTATGGGTCCTTTTCCTCTTTCGAATGGTTACACTCACATTCTTGTTGTTGTTGATTATGTTACTAAGTGGGTAGAAGCTATACCTACTAAAAGTGTTGATGGTGAGACCTCTTTGAAAATGCTTAAATATGTTATTTTCCCTAGGTTTGGTGTGCTTAGATATCTTATGACTGATGTAGGTTCTCATTTTATTCATGGTGGTTTTAGAAAAACCCTTGCTAAATATGATGTTAATCATATAATTGCCTCAGCTTATCATCCTCAAACCAGTGGGCAAGTAGAATTATCAAATAGAGAAATTTAAACTATCTTGCAAAAGACTGTTAATAAATCTAGGAAGAGTTGGTCAGATAAGTTGAATGATGCTTTATGGGATTATAGAACCGCTTATAAAAATCCTATGGGTATGTCTCCCTACAAAATGGTTTATGGAAAAGCTCGTCACTTGCCCTTAGAATTAGAACACAAATCTTATTGGGCAGTGAGAGAACTTAACAAAGATTTTAAACTTGCTGGTAAGAAAATAATGCTTGATTTGAATCATCTAGATGAATGGATATGTGAAGCTTATGAAAATGCCAAGCTCTTTAAAGAGAAAGTTAAACAATGGCATGATAAAATAATCCTTAAAAGAGAGTTTCATGTTGGTGAGAAAGTTCTATTGTATCTGTCTCGTCTTAGATTTTTTGCAGGAAAATTACTCTGCCGATGGGAAGGACCTTATATTATTGAAGAAGTGTATCGTTCGGGTGCAATAAAAATTGCTTCCCTGAAAGATAACATTACACAAGTGGTAAATGGAGAAAGACTCAAACATTATATTTCTAGGGATTCCTATGATGAAGATGTTGATATTTTTCAAGTAATGACTCCGGAGAAGTTCATTAGAGGGAAAATTCCAGAATATGCAGAGTATGTTTTGGAATATGTAACTGTTCTGTTAAGAAAAAGTTCGCGGAATATCTTCCAAGTTATAATTTATTGATTTTTGGAAAATATGAAAAATGCCGGGCCGAAGAGGAGTTGGAGAAGGTGCCCAGAGGCACCACACCATGAGGGGGCGCGGGCCCACCCTTGGCCGCGCCACCCTATGGTGTGGGAGCCTCAGAGCCCCTCTCCGACTCGTTTTCGACCTCGTTACGCATATTTTTGCTATATAACCCCCCGGACCCCCCGAGGTACGTATATCGTTTTCTCGTCGTGTTTCTGTTTCGAGCTGTTTCTGCCATGATCTGTTTTCAGTTTTAGAAGCACCATGGTCTCCGCCAACAACAACAAGGGGAAGGGTGTTGTATCGCATAGAGATAAACAAAAACTTTTCCTACGCGGTACTTCCAAGATCTAGCCGAGGTAGAAGGCCACGATGATTACCACTGGACGCGCGGTTGCGGATTATCGATGAAGTGCGTCGGGGCAGTGCAGTCCACGATCCGATCCAGCCGATCCGATCCCCCGAACGTCGAAGTGCTGAACGTACAACACCTCTGCCGGTATCCACACGTACGAGGAGGAGCTCCGACGGCGGACTGCTAGGTCCGGTGCGACGGCTGGACTGAATGCGGCTAGGGTTCCCAACGCATGGGAGTGGACTAACGTGCCCGCTGGGCAACCTGCGCCCCTCTTTATATAGCGAATGGTAGTGAGATTCACAACACTTGTGGCCCATTCCCTCTGTGAGTCCGACTCACAACTGAGTCCATTTCCGGTTCGGGTCCAACCCGACCAATACATTTGCTCCCGCTCTTAAGTGTACGACCCTGCAGGCTCATGGCGACTTGGACACGATTGGAGTCCAACTCCCAATCGATCAATCGGTAGCGGCTCCTAGCAGAACGTGCCGACTCCCAAGTCCCATTGAGTCATGACGACATACCTTTCAATGTGATATTCTGAAGGGAATATGCCCGAGAGGCAATAATAAAGTGTTTATTATATATTATTCCTTGTTTATGATAGATGTTTATTTCTCATGCTAGAATTATATTAACAGGAAACGTTGATACATGTGTGATTAATAAACAAACCGACATTCCTAGTGAAGCCTCTCTTTTAACTAGCTCGTTGATTAAACAGATGATCAAGGTTTCCTGATCATGAACATTGGATGTTGTTAATAACGGGGTCATGTCATTAGGAGAATGACATGATGAACTTAAACCCTAACTAAGTATAACAATACGATCAAGTCATTTAGTTTTGTTGTTATATCTTACAATCGAAGTAACATTATTCCTTAGACCATGAGATCATGTTAATCACTAATACCGAAAGAATACTTTGATGACATCAAACGTCACACCATAAAAGGGTGACTATAAAGGTGGCATTGGATATTCGGAAAATGTTGGTTGAAGCTCATGGATCGAGAATGGGATTTGTCCATCCAATATGACGGATAGATATACTCAGGGCCCTCTCGGTGATATCACATCGACACCGCTTGCAAGCAAGTGATATGATCACAAGGATGTTATATCACGGGAACGAGAAAAGAGTACTTGTCGGATAACGAGATCGAACAAGGTATAATGGATACCGATGATCGGATCTCGGACAAGTAATATATCGCGAGACAAAGGGAAATCGTTACGACGTTGAAAGGTTCACACGATCACGAGAGTCATCGTTGAATATATAGGAGTCATCACGGTTTTCCAGACCCCGCTGTTGATTATTAATCGGAGAGGAGTCTCGATCATGTCTATAATATTCACGAACCATAGGGAGACACACTTAAGGTTCGATGAAGCGTTTAGAGAGGATACGGAATATCGAAGAATATTTTGGGCAGCTCCGGAATTGTTTCGGGGAAAATTGAAATAGTTCAAGGGGTTTTTCATCGAACGGTTGTTAATAGAATTAACAAATGGTTCGAGGTGCTGCATGCAAATGTTTGTTAATGTAATTAACAAATATAAATAAAGAAATAAAAATGTTTTATTTATTAAAGAAAAACCTTTGGATTTTCCAAGTGGGAAATTAAGGAATTTTTGAGTGGGTTTGAGTGGAGCTTCCACTCACATGAAGAGAGGAAGGGGTGGGGGCACCCATGGCTGGCCGCACCCCCCCTTGGGCTGCCTCCCCCTCCCCTATAAAAGGAGGGTGAGGGCTCTCTCTTCTTCACACACTTGCCCACACATTTTCCCTTCCACCCGCTGCTCCATTCCATGGTCTCCGGCTTGGCGAAGCCCTGACCGTGGGATTCTTCACCACCACCATGCCGTCGTGCTGCTGGAATTCCGGAGGGATCCTTGTCGCACCCTGGTTTCTAGGGGATACTCATCGGGCCGAACTGGATAGCAGATGCTTGGATTATGGGGCATATCTGCTCCCACATCCTCGCTTCCGAGTAGGCCAGCACTTATGTGCGACAACACAAGCTCTGCTATTCCATCGTCGATGTAAACTATCCACTAGAGATCAAAGGTACTACTGTCGACGTACTTCATACCATACACACATGGTACGTCAACAGCGTTGAACAAAATGATAACACAACAGATCTCTAAGACACAAAAGATGGAAATAAATTGCAAATGGCTCTCACTAGAGCAGAGATAGCAAATACAATCATCCAGAGGACACATGTCCCAACATATCATCATTACATAGCAGCGGAAGCATTCAACAGGTCTGAGTACAGACAAGATCCAAATAGGCTTAAGAAGCCGGAAAACGGAAAGACGGAGCCCATCCACGAAGTCTCGGATCCTGCCCGGGTCCGCTATCTACTCGTCAACAGCGTCGTCATACTCCACGTAGTAGCCACCATGGAGATCCTCGGAATCGTCGTCTGCGGAAACCACAGCCCCAAAGGGGTCAGTACATAAACGTACTGGCAAGCAAGACTCACAGTTCACCAAAGTGTAACCCGTCAACACCAAGCACAGATGCTTTGGGTTCAACGGAAGAAAGGGGATATAAAAGATGCGGCAGCGGGCTGCACTAACCAACTACAGAAACATACTATGACTTCCGGCTAACAGAAAGGAGATAAGATAGCGTATCGTAACCAACTATAACTAACCACCAAACAAACCTGATGGGGGGATAGTAACCCGGTAGACCAACTCCAAGATGTAACCCGGCCCAAACGACAATTGGACAAGATCCGGCTAAGGGTAAAGGAAACTTCTGGAAGGCCCAAGGTTTGTAGGCCTCGCAACCCGGATTGTGGGTTGCGGTAAGGAAAGTTAGGGTTTGCAAGTAGAAGTTCGAGTAGGACTCAATATGTACCTTGGAGGCTAAGCCAGGGGGAGGGACGGTGCTTTATAAACCGGCCCCTAGGTTTAGTTCGCCAGAGATTCAAGTCATAGTTGTATCGCCGATTATCGAGTATCCAGTATAGTTCATATTCGAGATCCGGCGAGTTGCTTTCCGGTTCTTAGATCGCTTTTTGCCATGTCTTCCTTCGAGCTAAACCCTCTCCCAAATACCTGTGTCGACTTGCCCCAAGATCAGTTACCCCAGGTAACATCTGCCGTGATTATCCCACGACAGTTGGCGCCCACCGTGGGGCCTGCGTCCAAAGGTGTTTACATCACGGGAGAAGCTCGGAAGAGCATGAAGAACCTCATCGTCGGTGAGATCTACGTCGACGGCCAAGGAGAGAAGATGGTGGACGATTCCGGCTGGGGGCCAGAGTCGGATCACCTCGAAGCCGGATCCGTCGTGACAATCGGCCGCATCAACGTCTTCATCGGTATGGTATGTACTTCCGGCTCGAATCCTGACAATCTTGGATCTGATTCTGTGTCAGGAGAAGCTACCTACATTCAATCGGAAAGAGAAGAATCGATCGGAACAACAGGTCAGATAAAAGAACTCGCCGAGAAGTGGGAACAGTCGGAAGAGTTGGTATGGACCCCGCGCGATCGGGTAGAGAGAGAAGGTGATACCGAGTCTATCCGGGATCTATTGGAGGATCGATATGAGGAGGAAAACAGCGAAGAAGAACGGCATGAATTCGTGCCAAGCATCACGCACCGGGTTGCGGTCTACACGGCTCCCGCGGCCAACGTAAATCAAGAGAGCGTGACCGCGGCCGCAGTCGGGACGGCTCAGGCATTGAATCAACAGCAGGGTACAGCTGACCCGGTTCTGATCCGGGTTGAGGGAGAGTCGGCATCGGTTACCAGTCGCGCACCGGAGGAGGAGATGCGGGCAAACATGTTCGGATTCCAAGCAAACCGGACACCGGGGGCGGGTCCTTCAAACCCGCGTCACCCGGCCCTGTTCTATAACAATTTGATTTTAGATCCAACCGTCCTCGCTACAGTGATCACTCCAGAGAATGCGGCGGAGCGGGTCAGAGATCTGGATGTGGCCCGTCGCGCATTGGAGCAGCAAAGAAGGCAAGTGGAAGCAGAGAGACAGGGGATGGCCACACAGCAGCGCGAGTTGGATGCGTTAGAGACTCGGCTCCGGGAGGAAACGTCTAGAGCGCATCAGAGGCACCAGACCAGGCTACCAGCAACGGGCGGGGTTATTAATCCGGCAGCTCTGTTTATCACACCCCAGGATCAACCAATCCCAGCGGTAAACCAGGGAACCGCACCCCCACCAGCGACGGCAGTTAATACAGCGGGAATACAGCCGGCAAATGAGCAGGCCGGGTTACTCCCGCCGCAGGCTAGAATTGCACCCGGCAATGAGTTACCACCACCATCACGATTTCGCACACCAGCAGGTCATTACAACAATCCCATGGACAACGTATATGCAGCGACACTCGCCTTGAATCAGATCCCTGTGAGAGAATCGCCCCATGCGGAAGTAACCCGGCGAGCGATCGATCTACTACACACCGCGGTGGCACAACAAGCCAACTATCCAGACCATAGAAGCGGGATGCATGGGACGCCATACCCCAGTCAGCAACAGGGCAATATTCAAACGAATTCAGCACGGCGGAGGGAAGAGCAACAGCAAATGCCGCCCCCACCTCATATCCAGACAGTACCAGCAGCATCGGCGGCGCAGGCGATTGTGGACAGCTCCAGGGCCAGAAGGGCCGGGGCCGGGTCTGTAGCACATGAGTTACCGGTGGCGCCGCACCCCGTGGCACCCCCAGCCGGGTCACATGTTTCCCGAGTAAGACCAGCCCCAATCACCCTGGCGGGACCAAAGTGTCTCTCGGACGACATCAGAGCGGAACCTTACACGAAAAAGTTCAAAGAGCCGGGGAAAGTAGTAAATTATGAGCCAACAATGGATCCAGAAACATGGCTGAGCAGTTACGAGATGGCAATGTCAATTCGCAATGCATCCGAGAATCTTCAAGCCAAGTTCATGTACTTAATGATGTCAGAGGGAGCAGTAAAGTTATGGTTCACCAATCTGCCGGAAAAGTCGATCAAATCCTGGGAAGAATTAAAAACCGCGTTTGTCAAGCACTTCCATGGAACGTGCAGAAAGCTGTTTACTATTGACGATCTAGAACGATGCGTTCAGAAGAAGGGCGAGTCAGCGCGCAGCTGGGTACGCCGGGTTATGGAGATACTCCACTCATCCACAGATATTCAGCCCAAGGATGCGCTACAAGCTATGGCGAAAACATGTAAGTACGTTCCTTTAGTGCAAAAGTTAACTCGCATGAAATCTAGTAGGAATGCAGCGGAGGTAACAATGGGAGAATTAATGGATGCGTGCAACAAACACGCCGCAACGGACACCACAGAGGAGGAAATTGATGACAAGAAAGCAAAAACAAACGCAAGTAGCAGTGGGAGAACCGGCAATGGATCGGCGCCAAGTAATAATGGAAATAGCCAGAACAAGCGCCCGTTTGAAGGGAATTCCGAGTTTGTAGCTAACACGGAGGCCGGGTCTTCAAGACCCAGATCTGAAGGGAATTTTAATACTGGAAATCACAGTGGGGGACATTACCAAGGACCTCCAAGACCAAGTAACAGTTGGGACATATTTAGAATGGCATGCCCGAAGCATAGCAGGAACGGCAAGCCGGCTAATCACTCCTTGGAGCAATGCGCCGACTTACAGAGATGGAAGAATGAGGAAGTAAATAGAGCCATGCGAGGAGCGGGTCGGGGAGGAGGCCCGGGTCCAGGTGGAAATTTGGGCAACGGTCCACCCCCAGCCGGTAACCCGGCAGCAGGAAATCCAGGCAATAATCAAGGGGGAGCAGGAGGTTTTCAAGCTAACCCCAAACAGTTGGGTCAATATCACGTGCACACTACTGGAGGCTCTAACAAGGATAAAAAGATATTGAAACAGGCGGTCAATTCAGTCTCTTCCGCCGTTCCAAGGTATTTGAGGTGGTCAGAACAGGAGGTAACTTGGAGCAGAAGGGATCACCCGGACAGAGTTGATCACCCGGGAGTTTTAGCATTGGTAGTGGCACCACAGGTCAATGGGTACGAGCTGAAAAAAGTCTTGATGGATGGAGGAAGTAGTATCAATATCCTATACTGGGAAACTTTTCTGCGCATGGGCCTAAAGGAATCTCAGTTGCAAAAGAGTACAACAGTTTTTCACGGGATAGTGCCGGGTCATTCGGCGTGCCCCGAAGGAAAAGTGGCGTTGGAAGTAGCTTTTGGGGAGTCAAAGGACAATTATCGAGTCGAGTGGCTTACTTTTGAGGTGGTTAAGTTGCGCAGTCCCTATCATGCATTGTTTGGAAGGCCGGCTTATGCTAAGTTCATGGCAAGACCGTGTTATGTGTATCTACAGCTGAAAATCCCGGGTCCTAAGAAGACCATTACCATACACGGGAATCGAGACATAGCAGCCGAATGTGATGAAGGAGATGCGGCAATGGCTGAGCAAGCCTGCAGGAAAGAAGAGCTCAAGCATTACCGATCGCAGGTGGACCTAGAGGAAAGGACAATGTCAAAAAGGCTGACTTCTGAAGGGAATAAAGCAAAAACTAGGACAGAACAAGATCCTAAGATGGTGGGCTTCGTTAGGAGCGATCCTTCCAAGCTGACTGACAGGGAAGAGGAAGCCATACCGCCATCTATAGCTAATCGTGCCACAAGGACGACATACCCGGATTGGCTAACAAACCCGGTACTCATCATGAAAGGAACTAGCGAATGGAGAATGTGCATCGGCCATGCCAACGCGAGGCCGATTCTCAGGAATAACTAAAGCAGTGTAATGGACAGCAGGTTTCATACGCGCTCTTTTCCTACCCAGGGTACCTAAGGGGACTGGAAGGTTTTTAATGAGGCGGCCTGCTGACTCAAACTTTTCACATCAATAAAAGAGATGGTTTTCAAGTCCTATCATGGTCTTTGCTTCAGTTGCAAGTAAGTAATGTTTGTTATTATCAATACATCAATATCATCAAAATACGTTGCACGTACATAGGTCTTTGGGAATTGAGCTGCTTAAATAGTAGTCACAAACCCGGAGACCCGGCCTTGATGCCTATGAGTTATGAGGGCCGATTACTCGCAAGACGAGTACGGCTGCAATCTTATAACCGGACGAAGGAGCCAAATTTCTTGGTTATTCTTACTTAAGCTCGATGTGACTCGCAACAAAGTGGCATGATCTGTTTACTTACGATTACAATCAAACTATGCAGCCCAATGGGACCTGCTTGACCCTGTTTTTCGTATAGATGTAACAACATGGTATCCACGCGAAAGCCGGCTTACAGTACAAGATAATCAAAAGGGTCATCTAAACCACAAGTCCATGCAGAGTACAAGGCTAAAATAGCCGGAAACTCAACAAGTACTAAGCATGACTTCAGTATTTACGTGAATGGCTATTGGTTGTCAGCTTGGTAAAGAGCAGTTTGCCATCTGAGAAAGGCCACGCCCCCTTGGCTCGTACTTTGGGTCATGGGGACTGGGGACTTCGAAACAGAAACAAACTGTTTAGTTACTAAAGCTCGAAAACCTTGGCTACCGAGTCTTGGGGACTTAAAGAAAAGTCCGCTTATCAAAACCCACGATACTCGGTCAACCGAGTCTCGAAAGGGGAATCGAAAATAAACAATCAAGTATCGAGAATAAGCTTAAAACAAGGATCGAGGTTATCAAAAGCCGGGAAAGGCACAAAGTTATCAAGCACAAAGTCACAGTATCAGTATCAATGGTGCACAGGCGCACCGCCAAAATCATATCAGTTTTGAAAACACGAAATACTAGACATTATCCTACTCGGCATCCTGGGAATGGTCTTCCGGGTCTGCGTCCTGGACCTGCTCCTTGGCCTTTCCAGCAGCTTTACCCGGACTCTTTGTATCAGGACGGACAGGTGGAGGAACAGCTGGTGTAGAGGAAGACGGCCTTAAGCCTAACTCGGCTTCTCTCTTCGCAGGTTCCTCTTTCCTCCTGGCCAGGTCAGTCGCCCATCTTTCCAGCATGTCAAAGGGAGGGGGTGCCTCTGCTAGAATAGTCTTGCCGTCAGAATCGTACGCGCTCATGATTGTGTCCAGGTCTATCTTATCGGCCAAGGCAGTAGCCGGGTGGCGTACGTCCGATTGTATAACTTTGAAGTCCTTGGGCGTAAACTTGGCCCCGTCAGCCTTGAATTCTGGAAACCCGGATATTACCTTTGCCGGGTCAAGCTTAGGAAAATAAGCTTTCGCCAGAGTGAAGGCCCGGGTCATGCCGATTCGGCACGACGAACGCTTCCATATTTCAATCCATCCAGGAACGGTTGAAAAGGCTTGCATAAGGTTCTCTTCGCCTGGATATACCTCGGAAGGCCATTTCACGGCATCCAGTAAAAGCTTTGTGCCGGCAAAAAACGTCCGGAGAACAGTCTTTAACGTTTTAGTCTGAGCAACGGCATTGTCTTCCGGAGCAGCAAGGTTAGCACCTGCAATTGAAACAAAAGAAATCATATCAATAAAATCGACTATCGTAGCAATAAGGTAGAAGTATGCAAGTTAGTCGCAAGCAAAAACTTACTTAGCAAAATGCGATAAGTGTCCGCGACCTGGTTCGACAAGTTCTTCAGCGTAGTTTGGGCATCATTGTACTTCTTTTTGTATTTGGAGACGTTCTTTTTCAAAGTCTTCATCTCCGCCTCAAGGGTTTCTCGGCGCTTTACTTCAGCAAGCAGGAGCTGCTCGGTCTTGAGTAACACCTCATCTGACCGGGTAATCTCCGCCTGCGAAGAATGAGTGAAAATGTAAGTCGGATATCATGACAAGCCGAGTATTATATGAAGTACCGAGCGTAATTACAGCAAGTTATGCTCGGAACTTGGGGACTGGGTGTATAGTAAGAAGTACCAAATAAAGTTACCTGATGTGCTGCGGCCATACGCTCTAGGATGTTTCCCTCTGAAGCCTTCATGGCGAGGAGAGCGCTCATCAGCTGGTTAAAATCATCGTTACCCGAGTTAGAGGGCTCGGGTGCCTGGGAAGTTGGAAAAGGAGTTTTTCTTGTAACAGGAGGCGGCACCCGGGTCATCCGAATGTCGGAGTCTGGTCCCCCTCCCGCGTTCGAGGCTGCGCCCTTTTCCTTCTCGCTCGCGTGCGAGGCTATTGGATACCCGGTGTCTTGCCTAGCCAGTTCTGTTGGCGACGCTTGCTCATCGCCAGCTGTGGTGAAAGCACCGTCAGTCGGTTTATTTTCAACCCGGTCCTCAAGCTCCGTGTCTTCCTGGTCACTAACAACTGCCGTGGCTCTGTAGAAAGTGCGAAGGTACGGTTAATCCATGATTATGAAAAAGGCGATAAAAGTTCGGTATAGCATCAGGAAAAGGACTTTACCCGAGGTTCACCGGGAAGTCCGAGGGAAAGCCGCTGCTAGACCCGGAAGATACTGAAAAATACCAAGCAAGGTGCCAGATTACTTTGTGAGGGAATGTTTGGGAAAAATTCTTGTGTACAGTAAGTACCAGTATGTCGAGCTGGAGGCGGTGAAGTACCCGGGTTAAGAGTCTCATTACCCGGATGGTTGCGGGTCACTCTACGCTTAGTTGCGGGTGTCTCCTTCATTTGTAGTCAAAAGGGTGATGACAGGGTTAGCTCAGGAATGACGTCATGGGAGCCAAAATTAAGCACAAGGAAACGAAATAAAACCTGGAAGACGATTCCTTGGGGTTTTCTTTTGGATCCGGCTTTGATTGCTGGCTCCGGTTCATCTTCCTCGCTGGCGGACTCCACCTTGCCGTCCGATTCTTCCTTCTCGTCTTGGTCTTCTTGTTCTGAAAATTATCAAAGTTATAATATATAAAAAAGAGAAGCAGGGCGTAACGCATGCAAGGGGATTAAGTATGCACCTTCGTCCGAATTAACGGCATCATCTTCCACCTCCGGGTCTCCGGAATTAGGAGGAGTACCGACTTTCCAGAAGTTACTATCGGCCTGAGGTGAAGATACCAGAGTAAGGGTTAATATTGAATCAAGAGAAGCGGATAAAAGTGAACTTGTTAGAATCCAAGGTCGAGAGGTAGGAGACTTACTGAGGGGGCCGGGTTCTCGAGGGTGAAGGGTTCTAATCCGGTTATGTTCCGGATTACCTCGAGCCTCTCTGTCAAAAAGCCCTTAATGGTTTTGTTTGTATCGCTGGGAGCGAAAGTGCTGGTAGAGTATCGGATCGGGTCCGTGGTTTGACCCGAGTATTCGCACATCAGTTTCTCGCGGATGGAGTTGGGTTGAATGCGGAAGTCGACCCAAGTCTTTACTGGGTTGCGCCCAAGGGTTATTTATAATGGTTTGGGTGGTAAAGCCTAGCTCAACGGGTGGAACCCGGGAAATACGGAGTAACGGCTGCCTATTTTGAAATTTGTGGGACGTACTTTAAAGCATGAAGGGAGCAGTTCGGATGAAAAGGAAAGGGAGATCTCCTCTTTGGTATCAGAATTAATTATCGAGAAAAGTGTGAAATCGTGGAGTTTTCCATTAAGACCATACCTGGAAAATTAGGGAAAGCCTTTGAAGGAGAGCCGGGTTACTGCCTGGACCCCATGAAGTTGGTCCTAGTCATTCGTCAAAGTGTTGTGACTCGGCCTCCATGTGCTTGTGCGTTTGATATTTCTACAGGGAATAGCCAGCGCTTCGAAGAGTGAATCTCGGAAGCCCAAGCTATTCTGGGGACTACTGATGGGGGGATAGTAACCCGGTAGACCAACTCCAAGATGTAACCCGGCCCAAACGACAATTGGACAAGATCCGGCTAAGGGTAAAGGAAACTTCTGGAAGGCCCAAGGTTTGTAGGCCTCGCAACCCGGATTGTGGGTTGCGGTAAGGAAAGTTAGGGTTTGCAAGTAGAAGTTCGAGTAGGACTCAATATGTACCTTGGAGGCTAAGCCAGGGGGAGGGACGGTGCTTTATAAACCGGCCCCTAGGTTTAGTTCGCCAGAGATTCAAGTCATAGTTGTATCGCCGATTATCGAGTATCCAGTATAGTTCATATTCGAGATCCGGCGAGTTGCTTTCCGGTTCTTAGATCGCTTTTTGCCATGTCTTCCTTCGAGCTAAACCCTCTCCCAAATACCTGTGTCGACTTGCCCCAAGATCATTTACCCCAGGTAACATCTGCCGTGATTATCCCACGACAAAACCCATCCTGGATCTCGCCCCTTATCCAAAGAAGCAATCCGAGGATAACTCACACAGTTGGATTAATGATGGTTCAGGTTATTGTGTCAATAAACCTATTACTAGTCAAGTTATTATAGTTAGGTGTAAGTTGTCTGAGTACTTGTTAGCCAGTACTTTCACCAAGTCGTCACATAACCGCGGACAACACGGCTTCTCGAGAAGATTTATCCCTGCAGGGTGTGCTCCAGTACCCGTACACACTCGAGCCACCAACTAAAACTCAGGTGGACTCGACACGACTCGAACCATCTCTACAACCTGTCCTAGGAGCCACGGAGCTATAAGGTCCCGGCCAGTCCGACCTAACCTAAGCGCAGGGGTGAAAACCACACCCCCCGGCACCACAGGCCTCGCCCTATATGCATCATCATCATCAACAGTAACCATGGGAGCGACCCATTCATGCTTATGCGCAAATGGAACTCCCGAACTAAGTGTGGCTCTTCGGACAAACTGCGGATCAGGTCAAAGTCGAGGGGGGTTCCATACCACCACCCGGATGCGGTGAGCACGCTCATCATGGATCAGTAGACAAGACCCTTTTCCTATTAGGGTCGACACTAGCAGGCCTCAAAACCACGCCGGGCCTCCTGCCGGTGTCTTATCAGCATATTATTAACAACAGGTTGATTTATTAACATCGAGCCCCCAGAACATAATAGAAGTAGTAACAGAAAGGTAACGGGTAACAGACTCGAGCAAAGCAACCTAAGCATGCTAGTAAGACAATGGCTCAACCAAAGGGGTGATAGGAGTGGAGGTGAGGCAATATCAAGGTTAAGGGATTCATGTGATAGGTTCGTAACAGAAGCAACTACTACATATGGCTAGCAGAAATAGACAACGGAAAGTATCGGTAACCAATGTTGAAAGGAACACAGTGGTTCATGTGAGTGATAACTTGCCTGCAAACCCAGTAGCCTGGTACTGAGCTAGATCCTCAGAAGGGGTGTCGTAAGGATCGTCGGACTCAACGTCGTCGTCTATCCGAGAAGAAGCAAACAAACAACGCAGAGAACAAACAATCAATAACATGGCATAGTGCACAATCATGGGGATGATGCATGACCATTTAATTGATGCATCAAAATAAACTAGTTGACATGGTAACACAATTTAAATGGACACATATGCAATTTTGAGTTGCATATGAAAAGCCCATGAATTTTGGGTTAGATTATTTGTTTTCCAACTAATCAACAGATGAAGGTGAATTAGTATGATGCATGGATGAGGAAAACAACAAAATAACAACAATAGAACCAATTTAAAATAGGGTTTACCAATTTAGAAATTTATTTAGTAAGTTATGGAATTTTGGTTCCTTAAAGTGGTCACACAAGTATTTGTTGTTTTCACCAAGTTAAATTGTTCAAAACAGATAACAAAGTTTATATTTGAAAAGAACACCAAATTTTAGTTGGATTACATGTTTCAAATATTGAAAAAGGAGTTAGGATGAATTTATTATGATTGAAACAATATTAAACAAGTTTTAAATGAATTTAAAACAAGCATGAATTTTATTTGAATTTTATTTGTTCAAAACATAAATTCAAATTCATATTTGAAAAAGTTTATACTTTTCTAGGTTGAAAACATATTTCGCATGTTCAAAAATAATTTAATTTGAGCAAGTTATGATTTTATCAATTTTAAATGAATTAAACAAAGTTTAAATTATTTAGGCAATTTTAATTATTCAAAACATGAAACACAATTTATATTTGGTTAGGTGGTTTAATTTGACATGGAAAACATATTTTATTTGTGTTATTTGGATTAATAATGAATTAGTTATGGATTTTAGCAAATTGCAATTGAATTATTTGAATTCAAATTTGAATTGCATTTTGAAAATTCAAAACAGAAAACAAATGTTATAATTAGGTAGATAATTAAATTTGGTGCAGTGTACATATTTTATTTTTATTATTTGGGTTTGTGAAATAAAAGTTATGTGATTTTTGAGTTTAGGGGTTAATCTGAAATAAAAACTGGACTTAAATTAAAGAAAAAGGGCCGAATTAGCTAGGTGCACCGCGCAATGGCCAGCCCCAGGCACTGACAGTGGGGCCATCGCCACTGTGGCGCTGAGGTGGAGCGGCTAGAGGGTGACGTGGCCTCCAGGGCCCATGACAAGCGGGCCCCGCGGGGGTTGCGCGCAGGGAAAAAAGGGGAGGCAAATTTTGCCTCCCGCAGGAATCGATCCTGCGATCTGGGCGAGCGAGCGCAAGGGCTCTGCCAATTGGGCTGGTTCCGATTTCTTGTCAGGTATAGCTAGCAAGGGGGCTTAACCTTCAGATAAAAAAAAAGATAACTGAACTTGTTCAGTTCGTGCAGGTTCCGGTTGCTGATGCGTGCGGACGGAAGCAGTTGCCCGCCGGCGAGATGCTGTGGGGTGCTCGCGGCGGCGCCGGTGTGCGGTGCTCGTGCGGCGCCGGTGTGCGGTGCTCGTGCGGCCGGGCGGTGGAGAGGGAAGGAGGCGAGGGGTGAGGCGGGCGAGCGGCTCACCTTGCCCTCGACAGAGGGAGACGGGGCGGAGAGGAGGCGCTCGGTGAGGTGCGGCCGACGGTGAAACCGAGATGGCGGCGGAGCTCCGGGCGCTCCCGGCGGGAACCGAGGGGATGGCGAGGACGAGGGCAGCGTGCCGTTTCCGTTCCCGTCCCAAGCGCGGCCGGGCGGGCACCGGGGCGCCGGCGGCGAGCCGGAGAGGGCGGTAATGGTGAGGACCTCGGTGGTGTACAGAGAGGAGCGAGAGAGAGAAAAAAAAGGGAGGAGAGCGGCGCTCGAGGGAGAAGGAGGGGTGGAGAGGAATTAGGGCAGGAGGGGTTCGAGCTAGGTTATAGGAGGAGGGGTGAGCTCGATCACCGTTCACTGCCTGTACAGGTCGACGTGGACTCCATGGATGGAGTTCGTACCGTACGGAGGTTAGGGAAAGGTGGGGTATGGGCCTTTAGGGGCAGGTTGGGCTGGCCCCAAAGTGGGCTGGATGCCCCTATTTCCCCCTCTCCTTCTTTTATTCTTTTCCTGTTAATTAATTTTTTTTTTCAGATTTGGGAAAAGAGAGAAAACAAATGGTTCTAGGGTGAGCAAAATTTTGGAATAAATTTTTAATGATTCATTTTTGTAACCACACATTAAACTAAACTTTTGTTTTTCCAATTATTTAATTGAGTTGATATTTGGAAATTAAATGATTTGAGCCATTTGGTATCATCAGAAATAAATGAAAGTTAAGCCAAATAACTAAGTTTTTTTTTTCCAATTTTAGTGGAACAATTATTTGTTTGTTTTATAGTTTTTATTTGACACATTGTAACATAACAAGTATGACAATAAATTAATTTTTGTTTGGAATTCAAATAGAAAACAGATGGAAACAATGAGATCAAATGCAACACAATGCAAACAAAAATCAAATGAATATGATGACATGATGCAAAACAAAAATAAAACAAGAAACAAACATCTAGGGGAGATTTTCATACTTGGGATGTTACAAAACGCCCCCCCTTGAAGGAATCGCGCCCCGAGATTCCTACTGAGAAGAGAAAAGGTCTGGATACTTCTTGCGAAGATCCTCTTCGGTCTCCCACGTTGCCTCTTTATCAGAATGATGCGACCATTGCACTTTCAAGAACTTGGTGCTTTTGTTGCGAGTCTTACGCTCGGTCTGATCGAGAATACGAACAGGGTGCTCCTCATAAGATAGATCTTCTCGCAGTTCAATGGAATCATGACCAACTGCACGATCTGGATCTTTGAAGCACTTCTTGAGCTGTGACACGTGAAACACATCGTGCACCTTGGATAGTTTTTCTGGAAGTTCAAGACGATAGGCATTTTCCGCACGCCTTGAGAGAATGTTGAAAGGACCAATGTATCTCGGTGCTAGCTTCCCTTTCACACCAAAACGATGAGTGCCCCTGAGAGGAGTTACACGGAGATATGCCTTGTCACCAGGTGCATAGATCATATCCCTGTGCTTGCTGTCATAGTAGCTTTTCTAACGAGACTGAGCAATCTTGAGATTGTCGCGAATGATGCGAACTTTATCTTCGGCTTCCTTAACAATGTCAGGGCCTAAGAGTGAACGTTCACCAGCTCCAGACCAATTGATTGGACTCCTGCATCTGCGGCCATAGAGTGCTTCAAATGGTGCCATGCCTAGGCTTGCCTGGAAGCTGTTGTTGTAGGAGAATTCAGCATATGGAAGGCATTCCTCCCATTTCATGCCAAAGGATAGAACACATGCTCTGAGCATATCCTCGAGAATCTGATTGACTCTTTCGACTTGCCCTTGAGACTGAGGATGGTAAGCTGTGCTGAACAGAAGTTTGGTGCCCAATGCTTCTTGAAAACTCTTCCAGAAATGAGAAGTGAATATGCTTCCACGGTCTGAGCTTATTTCCAATGGAACACCATGAAGAGGAACAATCTTGTTGTGTAGAGCTCTGCTAACTGGCTAGCTGAGATTGTTTCTTTGACAGCAAAGAAGTGAGCTACCTTAGTGAGACGATCAATAACAACGAAGATTGCATCGTTGCCCCTCTTGGACTTTGGAAAACCAGTGACGAAGTCCATTTCAATCATGTCCCACTTCCACTCAGGAATTTTCAGCGGTTGGAGAAGACCGGCTGTTTTCTGATGAACTGCCTTAACACGTTGACAAACGTCGCATTCAGAAACGTATTGAGCAATTTCACGTTTCATGCCAGACCACCAATACAGTGTCTTAAGATCCTGGTACATCTTTGTACTTCCAGGGTGGATGGAAAGAGGAGTTTCATGAGCCTCCTTGAGAATAACATCTTTGAGACTTTGAATTTGAGGAACTGCAATGCGTCCTTCGAAGAACACAGTTCCCTTGTCATCAATTGAGAAGCACTCATACTTCACATTGCCTGCTTTGATGTTATTTGCGATCTTCTTGATCTCAGCATCACGAAGTTGTTCAGAACGAATCTTGTCCTCGAGAGTTGGACTGGCTGTCAAGTTCGCAAGATAACCTTGAGGAACAAGACCAAGGTTCAGCTTCTGGAATTCTTCATGAAGTGGAGGTTGGCTTTCCATGATCATGAGATTATTGCAATACGACTTGCGACTGAGAGCATCGGCCATAACATTAGCCTTGCCTGGAGTGTAAGAAATGGTAAGATCGAAGTCTTTGATCTTTTCAATCCATCTCCTTTGCCTGAGGTTTAGATCTGGTTGAGTGAAGATGTATTTCAGACTCTTATGATCGGAAAAGATTTCAGTGCGATTACCCAACAAGTATTGCCTCCATTTCTTGAGGGCAAACACAACTGCTGCAAGTTCAAGGTCATGTGTGGGATAATTGAGCTCATGTGCATTCAACTGACGTGAAGCATAAGCCACAACTTGACGTTCTTGCATAAGAACTGCTCCTAGACCTTGGAGAGAAGCATCACAGAATATCTGGAAAGGTTTGGTAGTATCTGGGCCAACCAGAACTGGTGTAGAAGTGAGTTTAGTCTTCAGGAGATTGAAACTTTCATCACATTGTGGAGACCAAACGAACTTCTTGTCCTTCTTTGTGAGATCAGTGAGAGGTTTGGCAATCTTGGAGAAGTTTTGGACGAAGCGACGACAATAGCTAGCCAAACCAAGAAAACTTCTGACTTGCTTCACCGTCTTAGGAGGTTTCCAATCAACAATTGCCTTAACCTTTTCTGGATCAATGGCTATGCCCTTGGCAGAGATGACATGACCAAGATAAGCAACTTCTGGAATCCAGAACTCACATTTGGAGAACTTGGCATATAGACGATGCTCGCGAAGTTTCATGAGAGTGAGACGAAGATGTTCTCCATGCTCTTCCTCGGATTTTGAGTAGACAAGAATATCATCAAGATATACCACAACGAACTTGTCGAGGTATTCATGGAAGACAGAATTCATGAGTCGAGAGAAGGTCGCCGGTGCATTGGTGAGACCAAAGGACATGACGGTGTATTCATATAGACCGTAGCGAGTGGTGAAAGCTGTTTTTGGAATATCTTCCTTTCTGATCTTTATTTGATGGTAACCCATCTCAAGTCCAGCTTGGAGAATATTGAGGCTCCAGCAAGTTGATCAAAAAGATCATCGATACGAGGAATTGGATACTTGTTTTTGATGGTTTTCTCGTTGAGAGGACGATAGTCAACCACGAGTCTCTTTGTTTGATCCTTCTTCGCAACGAACAGAGTTGGGCATCCCCAAGCCGAGGAGCTAGGTTGAATGTAACCTTTCTCCATGTACATATCGATTTGCTCCTTCAACAACTTCAGTTCAGGAGGAGCTATCTTGTATGGATGCTTAGAGATTGGAGCAGTGCCTGGTTCAAGTTCGATCACGAACTCAACTGCTCTGTCAGGAGGCATTCCTGGCAATTCTTCTGGAAAGACATCAGGGAATTCACAAACCACCGGAATAGTTTCAATAGATGGTAGGGGATTTGCATTGAGAGTGTAGAGTTGAGCAACTGGATTTTCAGCATGGAAGTAGACTATCTGGCCAGAAGGGTGTGTGATTTTGACAGACTTAGCAGGACAATCAAAGACTGCTTTGTTGGCTACCAGCCAATCCATCCCAAGAATGACATCAATATCTGAAGAGTGGAGAGCTATCAGGGATGCCTGGAATGGAAGGTTTCCAATTGTGATCTCGATGTTCTGGCTAACTTTATTGCTTTGCCAGCTAGATCCCGGTGATTTCACTAGGAGAGGGATAGACAATTGTTCGAAGTTGATTCCACTGTTGTTTGCAAAGCATTGAGAGATGAAAGAGTGTGAAGCACCAGAATCGAACAAGACTTTAGCACGAAACGAGTTCACAAGAAGTGTGCCCATTACAACGTCTGGAGATTCTTCTGCTCCCTGGGCCTTGACATGGTTCACCTTAACGGTTCTCACGCCAAGGTCGTTGCTGTTGTAGCAACCCAACAGAGGACCACGTATTCTTGTCGGGGTCGACCTGTGGCGAGGTGGAGGTGGAAAAAGGTGCCTTTGCGGACACTTATCGGAATAGTGGCCCGGCTGTCCACACTTGTAGCATGTAACAACAGAACGAGGAGTTGTTGGACCTGGCTGAGATGGAGCACCTCCTGAAGATACCACTGGGGTGGGAGGGCGGTCAAGAAATCCTGCCGGGCTTGGCAAGCAGATGGGCGGTGTTGGAGTGGTATATGGAACCCAAACTCTTCGTTTTTGTGGAGGCATGATAGCTTTTGAGAGATTAGCCTGTTCACGAGAGTGCTTACGAGATTCCTCAACCAATTTGCGCCCATGCTCTTCATTTAGAGCGATGTTGACGAGGTCCTCAAAATTCTTGGCCTTGACGTTGGTGAGAGCATACTTGAGTTCCGGGTTGAGACCCCTGCGGAACTTTGCCATCTTTCTCGCTTCCGTGGAGATTTCATCTCCGGCGTAGCGAGCCAGACGATTGAACTCTCTTTGATATTCAAGAACGTCCAAATTGCCTTGTGTGAAAGAATAGAATTCCTCACGCATTCTCTCCATGAGCCCATCGGGAATGTGATGGCGCACGAAGACTTGCTTGAAATCCTCCCATGTGATTGCCACACTAGAACCTCTCATTTCTTGGAAATTCTCCCACCAAGACATGGATTGTCCACGGAGAAGGTAGGTCACGTAAGGAACACGGTCCTCGTCAGCCACATGAGCTACCACAAGAGTACGGTTCATTTCACGGAGCCAGTCATCAGCATCCAATGGCTCGGAGGAGTTATCAAACGTGCGCGGATTGAGCTCAAGGAACTCCCGAATAGACACCCGGGCGTTGCCATTACTCCCAAGGTCTTGGTTCTGCTGCATCTGCTTTATAACTTGTGTCATCTGAGACAGCACTTTCCCCATCTCAGGTGGCAGTGTGTGTTCTTCGTCACCACTTTCCATCCTGAAGAGGATACCAAGATTAACACACTAACCGGATAACAAAATCCAATATAAGTGCTTAAAAGGATTACTTCAGACGGTAAGTCGACAGCATAGAACAAGGATGGAGGTTAACAACGGAATAACAGATAAGTTGCTACAACAGAATAGAAGATTTATGAAGGACGATATCGAAGCAACAACTGGGAAACAGGAGACCACAAACACCTGAGGTACTACGGAGAAAACCCATCCGGGCTTCTAAAGGATCAATATATACTGCTTAAGGAATAGAGGATCTGCTTCCGGGGCTTATTTGCGACCGTTCTCAATCGTGAGTAGGCAACATGATAAATCATGTCACAACCACCTCCATTCCTATGGTCTAGTAGATATAACCATCCTAGAGAAACCAGGATTCGTGAAAACCTAACTTGAAAGCTTAGATGAGAAGAGAAAAACAACGTTGCACTTCCTTACCAGAAAAGGGAGGGTGGGTGGGGAAAGAAATAAAATGGCAGAATTCCTACTCTCACGTTTCATTTTTCCTATATAGCTACAAAATAGTTTCTAGACTCAACTACGACCAGTAAAAGGGATCCTACAGGCAGACAGGCTCTGATACCATTTGTCGCACCCTGGTTTCTAGGGGATACTCATCGGGCCGAACTGGATAGCAGATGCTTGGATTATGGGGCATATCTGCTCCCACATCCTCGCTTCCGAGTAGGCCAGCACTTATGTGCGACAACACAAGCTCTGCTATTCCATCGTCGATGTAAACTATCCACTAGAGATCAAAGGTACTACTGTCGACGTACTTCATACCATACACACATGGTACGTCAACGGCGTTGAACAAAATGATAACACAACAGATCTCTAAGACACAAAAGATGGAAATAAATTGCAAATGGCTCTCACTAGAGCAGAGATAGCAAATACAATCATCCAGAGGACACATGTCCCAACATATCATCATTACATAGCAGCGGAAGCATTCAACAGGTCTGAGTACAGACAAGATCCAAATAGGCTTAAGAAGCCGGAAAACGGAAAGACAGAGCCCATCCACGAAGTCTCGGATCCTGCCCGGGTCCGCTATCTACTCGTCAACAGCGTCGTCATACTCCACGTAGTAGCCACCATGGAGATCCTCGGAATCGTCGTCTGCGGAAACCACAGCCCCAAAGGGGTCAGTACATAAACGTACTGGCAAGCAAGACTCACAGTTCACCAAAGTGTAACCCGTCAACACCAAGCACAGATGCTTTGGGTTCAACGGAAGAAAGGGGATATAAAAGATGCGGCAGCGGGCTGCACTAACCAACTACAGAAACATACTATGACTTCCGGCTAACAGAAAGGAGATAAGATAGCGTATCGTAACCAACTATAACTAACCACCAAACAAACCCATCCTGGATCTCGCCCCTTATCCAAAGAAGCAATCCGAGGATAACTCACACAGTTGGATTAAAGATGGTTCAGGTTATTGTGTCAATAAACCTATTACTAGTCAAGTTATTATAGTTAGGTGTAAGTTGTCTGAGTACTTGTTAGCCAGTACTTTCACCAAGTCGTCACATAACCGCGGACAACACGGCTTCTCGAGAAGATTCATCCCTGCAGGGTGTGCTCCAGTACTAGTACACACTCGAGCCACCAACTAAAACTCAGGTGGACTCGACACGACTCGAACCATCTCTACAACCTGTCCTAGGAGCCACGGAGCTATAAGGTCCCGGCCAGTCCGACCTAACCTAAGCGCAGGGGTGAAAACCACACCCCCCGGCACCACAGGCCTCGCCCTATATGCATCATCATCATCAACAGTAACCATGGGAGCGACCCATTCATGCTTATGCGCAAATGGAACTCCCGAACTAAGTGTGGCTCTTCGGACAAACTGCGGATCAGGTCAAAGTCGAGGGGGTTCCATACCACCACCCGGATGCGGTGAGCACGCTCATCATGGATCAGTAGACAAGACCCTTTTCCTAATTAGGGTCGACACTAGCAGGCCTCAAAACCACGCCGGGCCTCCTGCCGGTGTCTTATCAGCATATTATTAACAACAGGTTGATTTATTAACATCGAGCCCCCAGGACATAATAGAAGTAGTAACAGAAAGTAACGGGTAACAGACTCGAGCAAAGCAACCTAAGCATGCTAGTAAGACAATGGCTCAACCAAAGGGGTGATAGGAGTGGAGGTGATGCAATATCAAGGTTAAGGGATTCATGTGATAGGTTCGTAACAGAAACGACTACTACTAAGGCTAGCAGAAAAGAACAACGGAAAGTATCGGTAACCAATGTTGAAAGGAACACAGTGGTTCATGTGACTGATAACTTGCCTGCAAACCCAGTAGCCTGGTACTGAGCTAGATCCTCAGAAGGGGTGTCGTAAGGATCGTCGGACTCAACGTCGTCGTCTATCCGAGAAGAAGCAAACAAACAACACAGAGAACAAACAATCAATAACATGGCATAGTGCACAATCATGGGGATGATGCATGTCATGTTAATAGTTGCATCAAAATAAACTAGTTGACATGGTAACACAAGTTAAATGGACACATATGCAATTTTGAGTTGCATATGAAAAGCCCATGAATTTTGGGTTAGATTATTTGTTTTCCAACTAATCAACAGATGAAGGTGAATTAGTATGATGCATGGATGAGGAAAACAACAAAATAACAACAATATAACCAATTTAAAATAGGGTTTACCAATTTAGAAATTTATTTAGTAAGTTATGGAATTTTTGGTTCCTTAAAGTTGTCACACAAGTATTTGTGGTTTTCACCAAGTTAAATTGTTCAAAACAGATAACAAAGTTTATATTTGAAAAGAACACCAAATTTTAGTTGGATTACATGTTTCAAATATTAAAAAAGGAGTTAGGATGGATTTATTATGATTGAAACAATATTAAACAAGTTTTAAATGAATTTAAAACAAGCATGAATTTTATTTGAATTTTATTTGTTCAAAACATAAATTCAAATTCATATTTGAAAAGTTTATACTTTTCTATTTTGAAAACACATTTCACATGTTCAAAAATAATTTAATTTGAGCAAGTTATGAATTTAGCAATTTTAAATGAATTAAACAAGGTTTAAATTATTTAAGCAATTTTAATTATTCAAATCATGAAACAAAATTTATATTTGGTTAGGTGGTTTAATTTGACATGGAAAACATATTTTATTTGTGTTATTTGGATTAATAATGAATTAGTTATGGATTTTATCAAATTGCAATTGAATTATTTGAATTCAAATTTGAATTGCATTTTGAAAATTCAAAACAGAAAACAAATGTTATAATTAGGTAGATAATTAAATTTGGTGCAGTGTACATATTTTATTTTTATTATTTGGGTTTGTGAAATAAAAGTTATGTGATTTTTGAGTTTAGGGGTTAATCTGAAATAAAAACTGGACTTAAATTAAAGAAAAAAAAGGCGGAATTAGCTAGGTGCACCGCGCAGTGGCCAGCCCCAGGCACTGACAGTGGGGCCATCGCCACTGTGGCGCTGAGGTGGAGCGGCTAGAGGGTGACGTGGCCTCCAGGGCCCATGACAAGCGGGCCCCGCGGGGTTGCGCGTAAGAAAAAAAGGGGAGGCAATTTTGCCTCCCGCAGGAATCGATCCTGCGACCTCGCGCTTCCGCGCAGCGGGCGGTAGCCAGTGCGGCTGTTCGGATTTCTTGTCAGGTATAGCTAGCAAGGGGGCTTATCCTTCAGATAAAACAAAAAAATAACTGAACTTGTTCAGTTCGTGCAGGTTCAGGTTGCTGATGCGAGCGGACAGAGGCCGTTGCCCGCCGGCGGCCGGTGACTCGCGGGCGCTCCGCGCGGTGAGGCGTGCGTGTGCTTGTTGGTGCGGCCGGTGTGCGGGTGCTGCGAGCTGGGGCCGGAGAGGGCAAGGAGCGGGAAGGGCGGCGACTCACAGAGGGAACGGAAGGAGGCGCTCGGTGGTGCGGTGGAGGGCTGCGGCCGGCGGCGAAAAACGAGATGGCGGCGGCGATTCCGGTGGTCCTCGGGGGAGACCGAGGCCACGGGGAGGATGAGGGCGGCGTGCCGTTTCCGTTCCCAGCCCAAGCGCGGCCGGGCGGGCACCGTGGCGGCGGCGCTCGCCGGAGGGAGGCGGCGGTGATGGAGCTCTCGGTGGGGAACAGAGAAAGGAGACCGGAGGGAGAGAAGAAGAAGCTGCGGCGCGAGGGGAAGGAGGGGTGGAGAGAAAAATTAGGGCAACGAGGTGCTCGAGGGCAGGTTATAGAGGAGGAGGGGGTAGCTCGGCCGTCCACTGCCTGTATGTCGACGTGGACTCCATGGATGGAGTTCGTACCGTACGGAGGTTAGGGAAAGGGTGGGGGGTACGGGCCAGGCAGTTGGGCTGGCCCCAAATGGGCTGCCTCCTTTTTCCCCCCTCACCTTTCTCTTTAACCTTTTCTCCTTATTTATTTTTTTTGCTGCAAAGGTAAAAGAGAGAAAAGGAGAGGTTTTGCTAGGGAAAAAAAATTAGGGAAATTTGTAGGGTTTTGTTTTTGGTCACCACATCATAAAACAAACTTTGTTTTCCAAAAAAAATAATATTTTATTTAGTGGATGTCTGGCAATTAAATGAATTGAGCAATGTTGGTATAAAAAGAATAAATGCCACTTAACCAATTTAAAGTTTTTGAATCCAAGTTTTAGGGGAACAATTTGTTTGTTTGTTTTGTAGTTTTTATTTGACACATTGTAACATAACAAGTATGACAATTACTTTTAATGTTTTGTTTGGAATTCAAAATAGAAAACAGATGGAAACAAAATCAATTCAAATGCAAAACAAAAGGCAATGGTTATGATGACATGATGCAAAACAAAAATAAAACAAGAAACAAACATCTAGGGGGGAGATTTTCATACTTGGGATGTTACAATCCTCTACTTCCGCAACCCGCTGGAACGAGGGAACGGAAGTCTTCATCGAGCTGAACGTGTGGCCGATTATGGAGGCACCGCCGGATTGCGGTGCTCTTCTTCTCGCTCGGGATCTGCATGAGAACGACTACGCCAACCACGAGATCTTTTCTCGTACCACTTTGAGTCTTCGAGGGTATGTTATCTCAAGACTCTCTTTCTCCCCGTTGCCTTTCATCTCATAGATTAGATCTTGGCCATTCGGGTTTATCGCGTGTAGGAAATTTTTTGTTTTCTATGCTACGTTCCCCTTCAGTGGTATCAGAGCCGGATCTATGCGTAGATGAATTGTACGGGTAGAACACATAGGAGTATGTGGGCGTTGATGATCATGTTTTTGTCTCTTTGAGTATTTTATGATCTTAGTGGCATAGTAGGATGAAGCTGCCCCGGACTAAGTTTACGTGTACTATGTACGCGAGAATTGTCTCACATGTGACTAAGGGGGTGTCCGTTTCTCCTACTATAGTTAAGATCTAATCTACAAAGGGTTGTTAAAAATATGTTTTATCAACGTTGTGGTTCTTGTAGGTAGGTATGAACGGTTCTATCCTCGTAAGCCCAAAGCCACGTAAAACATGCAAAATAAATTAGAGGCGTCTAACTTGTTTTTGCAGGGCATGTGATGTGATATGGTCAATGTTACAAACGTTATGTATGAGATGATATCTTTTGTAAATTATTGACATACCGGCTGGAGCCATATGGTTGTCTTATTTTATGGCATGCGTGCTGTATGTCATATCCATGTGATATGTTGTAATGGACAATCAAGATGGAGGTGCCACGGACCTTGGTGCCACGCCGGTGGAATGATGGAGATCATACCATGATGCACAAGATGGAGATCAAGTGCAAGAAGGACCATATCATATCACATTATCCATGCATGTGATGTTTATCCTTTTATGCATCTTATTTTTCTTAGATCGCGACGGTAGCATTATAAGATGATCCCTCTCACTTAATATCAAGATAATAATGTGTTCTTCCTTAAGTATGCACCGTTAAGAAACTTCGTCGTTTCGAGACACCACGTGATGATCGGGTGTTATAGACTCAACGTTCGCATACAACGGGTGTTTTCAAGCCTAGCATGTACATATATGGCCTTGAAACACATGCAATACAACGGTTCTACTTGGCGAGCCTAGCATGTACAGACATGGCCTCGAAACACGTAACCGAAAGGTAAAGCATGAGTCATATGAATGATATGATGAACATGTTGATGTTCGCCTTTTCAACTGCACCGTCTCACGTGATGATCGGTTTCGGTATAGTGAATTTGGTTCGTGTAATCACTAAAGACAACTAAGAGGGATGTTGTTTTTGAGTGGGAGTTCATGGGATAATTTTAGAATTAACTTAAACTTAATTTATCATAAACATAGTCTAAATAGTCTTTGCATATATGTTGTAGATCATGGCACCACCTACCTTCAATTTCAATATGTTCATGGAGAAAGAGAAATTAGCGAACAATGGAAGCAACTTTACCAACTGGGCACTTAACCTGAGGATTCTCCTCACCGCTTGCAAGAAGCTCTATGTGCTTGATGCACCTCTAGGTGACCAGCCCGCTGATGATGCTTCTGATGAGGATAAAAATGTTTATCTGACTCAACAAGAAGACCACAGTATAGTTCACTGCGGCATCCTCTATGGATTAGAGCCAGAGCTGCGAAAACGTTTCGAGAACAACACTGCTTATGCCACAATGGGAGAATTGAAAATGATTTTCGATACCCATGCCGCAGTTGAGAGTTATGACGCTTCAGAAAAGTTCTTTAGCTGCATGATGGAAGAGAACAACTCCGTTAGTGAGCATAGACTCAAAATGTCTGCGTACGCTGATAAGCTCATAGCCTTGGGAATATCTATTCCCATTGAGCTAGGGATACATCGTGTTCTCCAATCTCTGCCACCTAGTTACAAGAACTTCGTGATGAACTATAATATGCAGAGCATGAAGAAGTCTCTTCCTGAGCTTCTCTCGATGCTTAAAACTACTGAAGTGGAGATCAAGAAAGAATATCAAGTGTTGATGATCAATAAGACCACTAGTTTCAAGAAAGGCAAGAAAGGCAAGCCAAGGGTAAACTTCAAGAAGGGTGGCAAATCTGTTGCTACTGCTGAGAAGAAAACCAGGCATGGTCCTAAGCCTGAGACTGAGTGTTTCTATTGCAAGGGTACTGGCCACTGGAAGCGCAATAGCCCCAAGTATCTGGCAGATAAGAAGGCCGGCAAAGTGAACAAAGGTATATATGATATACTTGTTATTGATGTGTACCTTACTAGTACTCGCAGTAGCACCTGGGTATTTGATACTGGTTCGGTTGCTCACATATGTAACTCGAAACAGGAGCTGCAGAATAAGCGACCACTAGCAAAGGATGAGGTGACGATGCGCGTCGGCAATGGATCAAGAGTTGACGTGATCGCCGTCGGGACGCTACCTCTACGTCTACCATCGGGATTAGTTATAAACCTCAATAAATGTTATTTGGTGCCCGCATTAAGCATGAATATCGTTTCTGGATCTTGCTTAATGCGGGATGGTTATTCCTTTAAGTCCGAGAACAATGGTTGTTCGATTTATATGAATAATATCTTTTATGGTCATGCACCTGAGAAGAATGGTTTATTTCTTTTGAATCTTGATAATGTTGATACACATATTCATAATGTGAATGCCAAAATAATTAAGTTAAATGATGATATTGCTACTTATATGTGGCATTGCCGCTTAGGTCATATTGGTGTTAAATGCATGAAGAAGCTCCATTCTGATGGACTCTTAGAATCACTTGATTATGAATCATTTGAAACATGTGAACCATGCCTTATGGGCAAGATGACTAGAACCCCGTTTTCTGGATCTATGGAACGGGCGACAGACTTGTTGGAAATCATACATACTGATGTATGTGGACCAATGAGTGTATCGGCGCGCGGTGGATATCGTTATTTTGTCACTTTCACAGATGATTTGAGTAGATATGGGTATATTTACTTAATGAAACACAAATCTGAAACGTTTGAAAAGTTCAAAGAATTTCAGTGTGAAGTTGAAAATCATCGTAACAGAAAGATTAAATTTCTACGGTCTGATCGTGGAGGTGAATATCTAAGTTACGAGTTTGGCATGCATATGAAACAATGTGGAATAGTTTCACAACTCACACCTGCCGGAACACCACAGCGTAATGGTGTTTCCGAACATCGTAATCGTACTTTATTAGATATGGTTCGATCTATGATGTCTCTTACAGATTTGCCACTATCATTTTGGGGTTATGCACTAGAGACCGCTGCATTCACTTTAAATAGGGCACCATCTAAATCCGTTGAAACGACACCGTATGAATTATGGTTTGGAAACAAACCTAAGCTGTCATTTCTAAAAGTTTGGGGATGCGATGTTTATGTGAAGAAGCTTCAACCTGATAAACTCGAACCCAAAGCGGAAAAATGCGTCTTCATAGGATACCCTAAAGAAACAATAGGGTACACCTTCTATCACAGATCCGAAGGCAAGATTTTCGTTGCCAAGAATGGATCCTTTTTGGAGAAGGAGTTTCTCTCGAAGGGTGTGAATAGTAGGAAGGTAGAACTCGACGAGGTTATTGAACCTTCTCTTCTTGGAATGGAGAGTAGCGCAGCGCCGGAAGTTGTTCCGGAGCCGACCCCGTCAGTTGAAGAGAGAGATAATGATCAAGATCATGAAACTCCAATAGAGGAAACTACCGCACCTCGCAGGTCAACTAGGGAGCGTACAACTCCTGAACTGTACGGAGATCCCGTATTAAACTTCATGGTAGATGGAGGTGATGACCCTGCGACATATGAGGAAGAGATGATGAGCCCAGATTCCAACAAATGGCTTGAAGCCATGAAATCCTAAATAGGATCCATGTACGAAAACCAAGTTTGGACTTTGGTGGATTTACCCAATGACCGCAAGGCCGTTGAGAACAAATGGATCTTTAAAAAGAAAATTGAGGTTGATGGTAATGTGACCGTCTATAAAGCTCGACTTGTCGCAAAAGGTTTTCGACAAATTCAAGGAGTTGACTATGATGAGACTTTCTCACCAGTAGCGATGCTTAAGTCAGTTAGGATTATGTTAGCAGTTGCTGCATTTTTCGATTATGAAATATGGCAGATGGATGTCAAAACAGCGTTCCTTAATGGTGACATTGAGGAAGAGTTGTATATGATGCAACCCAAAGGTTTTGTTGATCCTAAGGATGCTGACAAGGTGTGTAAGGTTCAACGTTCCATTTATGGACTGAAGCAAGCATCCCGAAGTTGGAACCTCCGTTTTGATAAGGTGATCAAAGGTTTTGGATTTGTCCAAACATACGGAGAAGCTTGTATTTACAAGAAAGTGAGTGGGAGATCTGTAGCATTTCTGGTACTATATGTGGATGACATATTGTTGATTGGAAATGATATAGAACTTTTAAAAAGCGTAAAAGGTTATTTGAACATTAGTTTTTCGATGAAAGACCTCGGTGAAGCAGCTTATATATTGGGCATCAAAATCTACAGGGATAGATCAAGACGCTTAATTGGACTTTCGCAAAGTACATACCTTGACAAGATTTTGAAGAAGTTCAAAATGGTAGATAGTAGGAAAGGGTTCCTACCTATGTTGCAAGGCAAGACGTTGAGTAAGACTCAATGTCCAGCTACATCAGAAGATAGAGAAAAGATGAATAAGACTCCCTATGCTTCAGCCATAGGTTCTATCATGTATGCTATGCTATGTACAAGACCGAATGTGGCACATGCTATTAGTTTGACTAGTAGGTACCAATCCAATCCAGGTTTGGAACACTGGACTGCGGTCAAGAATATCCTAAAGTACTTGAGAAGAACTAAGGATATGTTTCTCGTATATGGCGGTGAAGAAGAGCTCGTCGCAAGATGTTACGTCGATGCTAGCTTCGACACTGATCCGGATGACTCTAAGTCTCAGTCCGGGTACGTATTTATTATGAATGGAGGTGCTGTAAGCTGGAGGAGTTCCAAGCAATCCGTGGTGGCGGGATCATCAACAGAAGCGGAATATGTTGCTGCCTCGGAGGCAACACAGGAAGAAGTTTGGATGAAGGAGTTCATATCCGAACTAGGCGTGGTTCCGAGTGCGTTGGATCCAATGGTTATCTATTGTGACAACAATGGTGCCATAGCCAATGCTAAGGAACAGAGATCTCACAAGAATTCCAAGCATATCAAGCGCCGTTTTCACTCCATCCGTGAGCATGTCGCAGATGGGGATGTGAAGATTTGCAAAGTACATACGGATCTGAATGTGGCAGATCCGTTGACTAAAACTCTCTCAAGGGCAAAACATGATCAACACCAGAACTCAATGGGTGTTAGATTCATCACTATGTAATATAGATTATTGCCCCTAGTGCAAGTGGGAGACTGAAGGGAATATGCCCGAGAGGCAATAATAAAGTGTTTATTATATATTATTCCTTGTTTATGATAGATGTTTATTTCTCATGCTAGAATTGTATTAACCGGAAATGTTGATACATGTGTGATTAATAAACAAACCGACGTTCCTAGTGAAGCCTCTCTTTTAACTAGCTCGTTGATTAAACAGATGATCAAGGTTTCCTGATCATGAACATTGGATGTTGTTAATAACGGGGTCATGTTATTAGGAGAATGACATGATGAACTTAAACCCTAACTAAGTACAACAATACGATCAATTCATTTAGTTTTGTTGTTATATCTTACAATCGAAGTAACATTATTCCTTAGACCATGAGATCATGTTAATCACTAATACCGAAAGAATACTTTGATGACATCAAACGTCACACCGTAAAAGGGTGACTATAAAGGTGGCATTGGATATTCGGAAAGTATTGGTTGAAGCTCATGGATCGAGAATGGGATTTTCCCATCCAATATGACGGATAGATATACTCAGGGCCCTCTCGGTGATATCACATCGACACTGCTTGCAAGCAAGTGATATGATCACAAGGATGTTATATCACGGGAACGAGAAAAGAGTACTTGTCGGATAACGATATCGAACAAGGTATAATGGATACCGATGATCGGATCTCGGACAAGTAATATATCGCGAGACAAAGGGAAATCGTTACGACGTTGAAAGGTTCACACGATCACGAGAGTCATCGTTGAATATATAGGAGTCATCACGGTTTTCCAGACCCCGCTGTTGATTATTGATCGGAGAGGAGTCTCGATCATGTCTATAATATTCACGAACCGTAGGGAGACACACTTAAGGTTTGATGAAGCGTTTAGAGAGGATACGGAATACCGAAGAATATTTTGGGCAGCTCCGGAATTGTTTCGGGGAAAATTGAAATAGTTCAAGGGGTTTTTCGTCGAACGGTTGTTAATAGAATTAACAAATGGTTCGAGGTGCTGCATGCAAATGTTTGTTAATGTAATTAACAAATATAAATAAAGAAATAAAAATGTTTTATTTATTAAAGAAAAACCTTTGGATTTTCCAAGTGGGAAATTAAGGAATTTTTGAGTGGGTTTGAGTGGAGCTTCCACTCACATGAAGAGAGGAAGGGGTGGGGGCACCCATGGCTGGCCGTACCCAACCTTGGGCTGCCTCCCCCTCCCCTATAAAAGGAGGGTGAGGGCTCTCTCCTCTTCACACACTTGCCCACACATTTTCCCTTCCACCCGCTGCTCCATTCCATGGTCTCCGGCTTGGCGAAGCCCTGACCGTGGGATTCTTCACCACCACCACGCCGTCGTGCTGCTGGAATTCCGGAGGGATCCTCTACTTCCGCAACCCGCTGGAACGAGGGAACGGAAGTCTTCATCGAGCTGAACGTGTGACCGATTACGGAGGCACCGCCGGATTGTGATGCTCTTCTTCTCGCTCGGGATCGGCGTGAGAACGACTACGCCAACCACGAGATCTTTTCTCGTACCACTTTGAGTATTCGAGGGTATGTTATCTCAAGACTCTCTTTCTCCCCGTTGCCTTCCATCTCATAGATTAGATCTTGGCCATTCGGGTTTATCGCGTGTAGGAAATTTTTTGTTTTCTATGCTACGTTCCCCTTCATATTCATCTTAGTCCCTTTTGCCTCACGATATACCTTGTCGAACTATAGGCGATTAAATCGTCATCCCTTAAATAGTTCGACTCTCTTCTCGGTCCGTGATATATGATTCATCTGACTAACTCTTAGTCAACAGACACAGTTAACACTTAACTGAGTCGCGCATGGCCATGCTTCCTGAATCATATCACTCGAGAGGGCCCAGAGAATATCTCTCCATTCGGAGGGGCAAAATCCCATCTTGATTATCCACATCACGTAGCTTGTTTCTCATTCGACCCGAACTCTGCCTTTATAACTGTCTTATCACAGAGCAGCGTTTAACATAACCTAAGTCGGTGATCCACAACTCGGATTGTGCGACAACCTCAGGTCTAAGGATTATATTGATTGAGACATGCAAATGACGACTTTCTCGTTGCATCTCAATGTGGGTCAGTCCGACTTTCTAAACTCTTTAGCCAAGTCCGTGAAAGTTGGAATGGCATCACCATGCCCATGACAAGTGGAACCGTGTCATCAGCCAACACTCACATTAGTCTAGGGTGTGTGTCCAGCACAAGCTTAACGACCAAGGACAATTAGTATGAACAACATGAATACATAGTTCCACAATCGAATCACATATTCAATGACATATATCAGATGTTCAAACCAAAGGACAACTTAATAATTTTATGAATACATTGGGAATTACATCATACATGATTGCCTCTAGGGCATATTCCCAACAAAGGGAACGAAGGAAGATGATCTTCAAGACCGAAAGCCGGAGGAGGAGATCGAGGGTGGAGCTGAAGGAGATGTAGAAGAAAACACACGAGTCCGGATGGCACCCACTGGGTACGGGGCCAGGTCGGCGCCCCCCATACCCGCCCCATTTAACTTGTCGGGTCTCATTTCTTACCACACCCGCGACCCGGCCGGGTTCGGGCCCCCAACGGGTATCCATTTAAGCAGCGACACCGACACATGTGGGGAATAAAACAATGAAATATTGGGATGAGGTTGGTGGGAATAGACATGTGTGTACGTGTGTTGTCTCCGGGATTCCAGATTCCAACGCGTCCATGTGATGTGTGAGGTTTGTGGTCCATAGCTCGTGGACGTGTGGATTGGCATATGATTATTAGGGATATGATTAGGACTTAGAGAGAGTCTACGGGTATGCGGGTACGGGTTTGCCACCCCCATACCCGCCCCATTAGACCTGGCGGGTCAAACATTTTACCAAACCATCCCCATTTAAGGCGGGTACCTGTCAGGTTTACGGGTTTCGGGGCCCCATTGCCATCCGTACACACGAGTGCGTCCACGTTATACGTCTCCAACGTATCTATAATTTCCGATGTTCCATGTTGATATTATGCCAATTGCTACATGTTTTCTCCCTTCTTTATAGCATTTTTACACGTTTTTCGGGACTAACCTATTAACAAGATGCCAAGTGCAAGTTCCCTGTTTTCTCCTGTTTTTAGTTTCAGAAAAGTTGTTCTGGAAATATTCTCGGAATTGGACCCCAAGAATCCCGAAGTTCCTATTTTCCTCGGAAGCATCCAGAAGTCCCGAAGAGCCCCGGAGGGGGGGCCACACCATAGGGTGGCGCGGGTTCCCCCTGGCCGCGCCACCTGGTGGTGTGGGCCCCCAGGTCACCCCCGGCATCGTCCTTTCGCCTATATATACTCCCCCGAGGGAAACCCTAAAAGAATCGACCTTTTCCACAAAATACATCCGTAGCTCCGCCGCCGCCGACGACAAGTTTCGGGGGACATATCTCTATTCTGGCACCCTGCCGGGACGGGGAAGTGCCCCCGTAAGCCATCTCGATCGCCGTTGCTGACTCCTATGATGAGGAGGGAGTAGTTCTCCCCCGAGGCTGAGGGCTCTACGGTAGCTATGTGGTTCATCTCTCTCTCCCATGGTGTGATCTATATGTGATCGTGAGCTTTGTAATCTAGTTGAATAAGTAGATATTACTCTTCATCTTGTGCTACTCAAGTGTTTTATTAATATGAACTTTGGATTCACCTTGTCCCGCGGTGTGAAGGTGACAGTCTGCACATTGTGTGTGTCTCTTCTATGAATTGTGGGTTTGTCTAGTACCTTCTAGGGCGCTCATAGTGACAGCGTGGGGTTAACTAGACATGGGAATGCTTACTTTAAGGAATGCTTTTTGCAGCCCTACGCAATGATTAGTGTTAATTATCCAACCGGAGAGGGTTAAGAGTAGGATAGTGAAGAGAAGATATTTAGTTATTCAATTATGTGATCATTGTTGAGAGTGTCCACTAAGTGAAAGTAGGATCCCTAGGCCTTGTTTCCAAGCATTGAAACACCTTTTTCCGCCTGGTCTGCTACATGTTTGCTTGGTGCCATATTTATTTCAGATTGCTATTATTACTTATAACCATCCATATTACTCGCATTTCACTATCTCTTCGCCGAACTAGTGCACCTATATACCTGACAAGTATATTGGGTGTGTTGGGGACACAAGATACTTCTTGTATCTTAATTGCAGGGTTGCTTGAGAGGGATATCTTTGACCTCTACCTCCCCGAGTTCGATAAACCTTGGGTGATCCACTTATGGGAAACTTGTTGTTGTTCTACAAACCTCTGCACTTGGAGGCCCAACACTGTCTACAAGAATAGAAGTGTGCGTAGACATCACCACGCGCCACCATCGTAAGCATTGGAGTGATTGCAAAACCTTCCAAGCAAATGGCGAGGATGAGCACCGGAGGGAAGGCCTCACGTCACTGCTTAGCTTCAAGAACACCGCTTTCAGGCATAACGAAACCTTTCCGTACTTTAATTCATGAGATCAATCTAGGAGTGTACCCGAGGCAGATTTTCCTTCTTCTGGGATGTGGATCGTTCTAACCGTGCAGATAGAGAAAGCTCTCAACCTAAGGAAGTGTGGGGGAAAATCTTGATGGCTGGGATTCACCGTCCGACAAGCATGCAAACCGTATTGATCACAATACGGAGATGGTGCGTATGCTTATGTTCGCAATTGAAGATCTGAAGAAATCAATCGATGAGATCATCGTCAAGGATTCACCACCACCACCAAAGAATTGATTCGTCATTGGTATTGGCATCCCCTTGGCTTGTTCCAAGCTTGGGGGAGTGTCGCGGTATCACCTTTATCTTTCACCCTTTTAGCTTTTAGTAGAGTCATATCGTGAGTAGAGGAAATATCATATTGGATGGTTTGCAGTATGGAAGTGTCACTCCTTAGTTGGTTATTGTTGTATCCCTTGGTTTGAGTTGTCGTAATGAAATATTAATGAGAAGTTTCATCATCAACTTGTTCTTATTTTTTTTAGTTTGCAATTTTTGTTATGTGGTTGATCTTGTTGTTAGTATTGGTATAAATTTTGGAGCATCAAGATAATCTAGTTGGTTTTGGCAAACTTAGCATTGATAAGTAGCAACAATACGTTGAGACTTAAGTAGAGAAGAGGGAGTTGCATGTAGATATATTATTCCATGGCCTTTTTTTTCTTGTTAGACCATAAGCTTAGTATTCTCAAATAAGTTTGTTTGCGCCTTCAAGGAAGATTGCATGATTGGATTTATCATACATGTTTTTTTTGTTTTACTTCGATTCTTATGCTTGCTACCCAACCTTTCTAGCCAAAAACCTGTGCTGAGAGGGAATGCTTCTCGTGCATCCAAACCTTGTGCCCCAAAACCATGCCATTTGTGTCTACCATACCTACCTATATGTGGTATTTCATCGCCACTCCAACTAAATTGCTTGTGTGATACCTTTAAACCTTCAAAATTACACTTGTTTTGTGCTCCTGTTTTAGCTCATGAGGACACAAATAGAGAATCTTTATCTCGCTTGTTGATTGGATTTCACACCCTGGACTAGTGGCTTCATCCACTTATCCAAATGCTAGAAGAGATGGCAGCGGGTTTCCCAGCCCCAAATAATAATACAAATTCTCTTCACTTTTTTTGCCCCTCATTTATCAGTCAAAGAATAATTATGTAAACAAAAGAGAAAGAGGGATGAACTTCTATATCAGTTGCGTCCTTCTATGGGAGCCGCTCTTGTGAAGTCTAGTTGTCTTGTGATGTACTGTATTTTCTGTTTACCATTCGTTGACATAAACATACACATCTCAAAATTAGACACTCCTCCATGGTTTGTGATTGTTGGCAGGCACCCGAGGATTCGGTTAGCCATGGTTTGTGTAAGAAAGGTTGGGAGGAGTGTTAACCATTTTATACCTCTGTTTTACAAAATAAAATATCTAGCACATGAGTGATCCATGCTTCCCTCCGTGATGGGCCTATCTTTTACATTTATGTTGAGTTAGTAAACCTATTTCTTTCTGTCTTAAGCAAGCATTTGAGTTGTTGTGATTCATCTAGTTATATGTTGATTTACTCAATCATGTTCTTTATTCTTCCTTGTTTCTACAAATGCTTTTATCTATTTGAATACCACTTTGAAAGTTACCAATGCTTGCAAAGAGACCGTTATAATTGAGCATGATAAACTCTGCAATATAAGCTCTAATATAAAGACTCTGATCGAAAGATAAGTATACCGTTAATTGTTCTCTAACCAAGTTGCCTTTACCAATTTTGATTTATGTTTTGCACCTTTATTGTTCCTCTACTTATTTCAAGTTTGATTGTATGAGAGAAAGTTGCTGTCTAAAATGACTTGTTCTTTGTTAGATGTGATTCTTCTTGTTCGTATTTTATTTATCGACACCTCACTCCATAAACCTGTGGTCATGTTTAATGAGTTCAGTTTCGCTTGGGGACAAGCGAGGTCTAAGCTTGGGGGAAGTTGATACGTCCATTTTGCATCATCGTTTTATATTGTTATTTTCTGTTTTTCATCGATATATTTCATGTTATGATGCATCACTTATGTTATTTTATCTTATTTTGCATGTTTCATAATTTTTGGAGAATAAACATCGGGACTAGAAATCTGATGGAAAAATCACCGTCCGAATACCCTATTTCAGAGGATCGGAAGAAGGGGGGACACCAGAGATGTATTAGAAGTCCAGATGAGGTTGCTAGCCACGAGAAGAGCCGGAGGGGGGCCACCAGGGGCCCACACCACCAGGTGCCCCCCTTGGCCGCGCCGCCACGTGGTGTGGACACCCTGGCCCACCTCTGGTCGACCTCTTTCGCGTACTTGACCCCCAGGGAACCCTAAGCCCCAAACTATCATCGAAGAATAATTCCGCCGCCGCCTCGGGGCGGAAAACACCAGAGAGAGAAAAGCTCTCCGGCAGGGAGAAATCTGCCGGGGAAATTCCTCTTCGAAGAGGGCAAATCATCGCCATCGTCACCGTCATCGCTCCGAGAATCATCAAGATCATCATCGTCATCATCATCACCACCAGCACCATCACCCTCATCATCCATCGTCATCCCGCTGTAACAATTAGGGGCCTCTATCGTTGTTTGAAATTAGATCTCTCTCCCGGTGTGGATTACTTGTTAGTAGTTGATGCTTGTGAGATTTATCGGTGTTAGGACTTTATGACCAGATTGTTATCATTCATTATACCTCTGATTATGATCCATATGATGTCATGTGAGTAGTTCGTTTAGTTCTTGAGGACATGAGAGAAGTCATGATGTTAGTAGTGAACTTATGTTGAAGTAATATCTCGTGATTCGGTATTTAACTTGTGGTGCTATTCTTCTAGTGGTGTCATGTGAACATCGACTACATGATACTTCACCTTTATGGGCCTAGGAGGATGCATTGTGTATTTGGCTACTAATTGTGGGGTTTCCGGAGTGAAATAAATCTAAACCCCCGTTAGGAAACCAATGCAAGAGGGAGCGTAGAATCCCGGATTTTAAGGCTGTGATTAGATTTATCTTTAATTATTTTCTTGTATTTGCAGATGCTTACGAGGGGTATAATCACAAGTATGTATTAGTCTTAGTTGGGCGGTGCATTAGCATACGTTCACCCACACAACACTTCATGAACCAATGGATATTAATCAATCATAACGAAGCGGAAGCACTTGACGAAATTCCCATGTGTCCTCGAGAACGTTTGATAGTCATAAGTAATACAACCGGCTTGTCCTTTGCTCTCAAAAGGATTGGACTACTCGCTGCAACATTATTTACTGTACTTTATTTACTCGCACTTTATTTATCTGCTATATCAAAAACCTCCAAAAACCCGTTTGCTAGTGTTTACAGTGAATCCTCTATCCAACCTGCTTGTCAACACCTTCTGCTCCTCGTTAGGTTCGACGCTCTTATTTATCAAAAGTACTACGATACACCCCCTATACTTGTGGGTGATCGTCAAGTAGAGCAATCAAATAGAGAAATTAAATCTATCTTGCAAAAGATTGTTAATAAATCTAGGAAAAATTGGTCTGATAAGTTGAATGATGCTTTATGGGCTTATAGAACTGCTTATAAAAATCCTATGTGTATGTATCCTTATAAAATGGTTTATGGAAAAACTTTTCACTTGCCTTTAGAATTAGAACACAAAGCTTATTGGGCAGTGAAAGAACTTAATAAAGATTTTAAACTTGCTGGTAAGAAAAGAATGCTTGATTTGAATCATCTAGATGAATGGAGATGTGAAGCTTATGAAAATGCTAAACTCTTTAAAGAGAAAGTTAAACAATGGCATGATAAATGAATCCTTAAAATAGAGTTTCATGTTGGTGAGAAAGTTCTATTGTATCGGTCTCGTCTTAGATTTTTTGCAGGAAAATTACTCTCCAGATGGGAAGGACCTTATATTATTGAAGAAGTGTATCGTTCAGGTGCAATCAAAATTGCTTCCCTTAAAGATAACACTACACAAGTGGTAAATGGGCAAAGACTCAAACATTATATTTCTGTGGATTCTTATGATGAAGATGTTGATGTTATTCAAGTAATGACTCCGGAGAAGTTCATTAGAGGGAAGATTCCAAAATCTCCAGAGTCTGTTTTGGAATAGGTAACAGTTCTGTTAAGAAAAAGTTCGCGGATTACCTTCTAAGGTATAAATTATTGGTTTTTGGAAAATATGAAAAATACCGAGCAGGAGAAGAGTGGGAGGAGGTTCCCGGAGGCACCATACCATGCCTGGGCGCGGGCCCACCCTTGACCGCGCATGGATATAGTGTGGGCGCCCCGGAGCCCCTCTCCGACTCGCTTTCGACCTGGACTTTCCTTTTGTTACGTATGTTTCTGATATTTAACCTCCCAAGGTCCATATATCGTTTTATCGTTGTGTTTCTATTTTGAGATGTTTCCGCCAGGTTACATCTTCAGATCTAGAGCCACAATGTCCTCTTCTGGACCTCCCAAGGACAGTTCCTTTGCAAACATCGTCAAACCGTACATGAACGAGTTGAAGATGCATCCCAAAGAGTTGCTGCTCAAGGATGGGGAGGTGCAGATTGAAGATGTTCGGGGCCCTAAAGGAGAAGGCAGTCTGGAAGTTAGGATGGAAGAGCTGGAGCAAGAAGTCTTTAGGTACAAGAAGATGGCAGAGCGTGAAGTGACATCATCCACAGGATAAAGACAACACAGATTGCTGAGTACAAGAAGAAGACTTTAAAGCTTTGGGAGGAGATCTTCTCACTCACCAAAACCACCAACAAATTGCAAGCACAACTCTACGATGTGCAGAATCAAAACTGTGAGTATGATAACAGGTTTAAACGTATAAGCTCTGCTGCTAGTTTCAGAATATTAGAGACCAAGACATCATTTGTTGATGGAGAGCCTCTACCTTGGAAGTCTGATGATAAGAAGAGTGTATCACCACCACCACCGCGTCATTGGTATTGGCATCCCCTTGTCTTGTTCCAAGCTTGAGGGAGTGTCGCGGTATCACACCTTTATCTTTCACCTTTTTACCTTTTAGTAGAGTCATATCATGAGTAGATAAAATATCATATAGTATTGTTTGCAGTATGGAAGTATCATTCTTTAGTCAGTTATCGTTGTATCCCTTGGTTTGAGTTGCCGTAATGAAATATTAATGAGAAGTTTCATCATCTACTTGCTCTACTTTATTTTAGTTTGCAATTTTTGTTATGTGATTGATCTTTTTATTAGTATTGGTATCAATGTTGGAGCTTCAAGTTAATCTTGTTGGTTTTGGCAAACTTAGCATTGGTCAGTAGCAACAATTCGTGGAGACTTAAGTAGAAAAGAGGGAGTTGCATGTAGATATATTGTTCCGTGATCTTTCTTTCTTGTTAGCTCATAAGATTAGTATTCTCAAATAATTTTATTTGTACCTTCAAGGAAGATTGCATGATTGGCTTTATCATATATGTTTTTGTTTGTTTTACCTCAATTCTTATGCTTGCTACCCAACCTTGCTAGCCAAAAACCTATACTGAGAGGGAATGCTTCTCGTGCATCCAAACCTTGAACCCCAAAACCTTGTCATTTGTGTCCACCATACCTACCTATATGTGGTATTTCACCGCCACTCCAAGTAAATTGCTTGTGTGCTACCTTTAAAACCTTCAAAATTATACCTGTTTTGTGCTCCTGTTTTAGCTCATGAGAATGCAAATAGAGAATCTTTATCTCACTTTTTGATTGGATTTCACACCCTGGACTAGTGGCTTCATCCGCTTATCCAAATGCTAGAAGAGTTGGCAGCGGGGTTCCCAGCCCCAAATAGTAATACAAATTCTCTTTACTATTTTTGCCCCTGATTTATCAGTCAAAGCATAATTGTGTAAACAAAAGAGAAAGAGGGATGACCTTCTATACCAGTTGCGTCCTTCAATGGGAGCCTCTCTTGTGAAGTCTAGTTGGCTTGTGACATACTGTATTTTCTGTTTGCCATTCGTTGACATAAACATACACCTCTCTAAAAATTAGACACTTCTCCATGGTTTGTGATTTTGGGCAGGCACCCGAGGATCCGGTTAGCCATGGTTTGTGTAAGAAAGGTTGGGAGGAGTGTCAACCATTTTATTCCTATGTTTTACAAAATAAAAGCTCTAGCACATGACTGATCCATGCTTCCCTCTGCGAAGGCCCCTATTTGAGTTGTTGTGATCCATCCATCTATATGTTGATTTACTCAATCATGTTCTCTATTCTTCCTTGTTTGCACAATTTTTTTAATCTGTTTGAATACCACTTTGAAAGTTACCAATGTATGCATAGAGACCGTTATAATTGAGCATGATAAACTATGCAATATAAGCTCTAGTATAAAGACTCTGATCGAAAGATAAGTACACTGTTAATTGTTCTCTAACCATTACCAATTATGATTTCCTTTTTTCACCTTTATTGTGATTTCCTCTACTTGTTTCAAGTTTGATTATATGATAGGAAGTTTGTGTATAAAATGACTTGCCTTTGATAGATGTGATGCATCTTGTCCGTATTTTATTTATCGACGCCTCACTCCATAAACCTGTGGTCATGTTTACTGAGTTCAATTTCTCTTGGGGGTAAGCGAGGTCTAAGCTTGGGGGGAGTTGATATGTCCATTTTTCATCACTGTTTTATATTGTTATTTTCTGTTATTCATCAATATATTTCATGTTATGATGCATCACTTATGTTATTTTATCCTATTTTGCATGTTTCATAATTTTTGGAGAATAAGCACCGAGAAATCTGATGGAAAGAACACTGTCAAGATACCCTATTTAAGAAGATCAGAAGAAGAGGGGAGATATCGGAGGAGTCTTAGAAGTTTTGAGGTGGAAGTGAGCCAGAAGGGCACCCGGAGGGGGGCCACCTGGGGCCCACACCACGAGGCGGTGTGCCCCCCTCTGGTCGTGCCTGGGGGTGGTGTGGGCCCCCCTGGCCCACTCCTGGGCGCCCCCTTTCACGTACTTGACCCCCATAGAACCCTAAGCCCCAGAACATGATCAAGGAATTATTCCGCCGCCGTCTCGGGGCGGAAAACACCAAAGAGAGAAAAGCTCTCCGGCAGGGAGAAATCTGCCGAGGAAATTACTCCTCGGAGAGGGGGAATCATCGCCACCGGCACCGTCATCGCTCCGCGCATCATCAAGATTGTCATCGTCATTATCATCACCACCAGCACCATCACCCTCATCATCCACATTCATCCTGCTATAACAATTAGGGGTATCTATCGTTGTTTTACATTAGATCTCTCTGCCGGTGTGGATTACTTGTTAGTAGTTGATGCTTGTGAGATTTATCGGTCTTTACACTTTATGACCAGATTTTTATTATCCATTATATCACCTCTGATTATGATCCATATGATGTTTTGTGAGTAGTTCGTTTACTTCCTGAGGACATGGGAGAAGTCATGATGTTAGTATTGAAGTTATGTTGAAGTAATATCTCGTGGTTCGGTATTTAAGTTGTGGTGCTATTGTTCTAGTGGTGTCATGTGAACGTCGACTACATGATACTTCACCTTTATGGGTCTAGGAGGATGCATTGTGTATTTGGATACTAATTGTGGGGGTTGTCGGAGTGACAGAAACCTAAACACCCGTTAGGAAACCAATGCACGAGGGAGTGTAGGATCCCGGAGTTTTAAGGCTGTGGTTAGATTTATCTTAATTAGTTTCTTGTATATGCGGATGCTTACGAGGGGTATAATCACAAGTATGTATTAGTCCTAGTTGGGCAGTGCATTAGCATAGGTTCACCCACACAACACTTCACGAACCAATAAATATTAATCAACCGTAATGAAGCGAAAGCACTTGACAAAATTCCCATGTGTCCTCGAGAACATTTGGTAATCATAAGTAGAACAACCGACTTGTCCTTTGCTCTCAAAAGGATTGGACCACTCGCTGCAATATTATTTAATGCACTTTATTTACTCGCGCTTTATTTATCTGCTATATCAAAAACCACCAAAAACCCGTTTGCTAGTGTTTATAGTGAATCCTCTATCCAAACTGCTTGTCAACATCTTCTGCTCCTTGTTGGGTTCGATACTCTTATTTATCGAAAGTACTAAGATACTTCCCCTATACTTGTGGATCATCAACGAGATGAATGATAAAACCGTGATTAAAATCTTTAATCAGCATATCACATTATTTTCAATAACCCGTATGATTCCTTTTACTTGTTACCGTGTTATAGTATCCGCATGACTAGTGTCATGTATTTGTCTGCGCAGACTTATTTCCCGATACTATTTCACCGAATGGATCATCGATGTATCTCTCTATTGTCTAGAGGAGTAATTCCCAATCTTGAACTATCACGATGATAAGAACACTTTCAAGACCATCCAGTTTTAGCATTTTCGATCACCCAGTTTACAGTGTGATACTTCACTATACCAAAATGATTTTTATGGTGAACATCATCGTATATTCTTATGGTCTAAGTAAGAAAACAAAATTATCATCTTGTGACGATACTACTTAGTAAAACTAATCTCTTAGTATCTCCACTATTTGGGTCTACCCTGCTACAATGTTGAAACACCATTTTGCTCCCATTAATATTGACATAACAAACCTCCATGACCAGGAAATCGTGGTCATTTTATATTAACGAGTTTGTCTATGAGACATGACAAAGGGTTATAACAGTCTGTTTATGTTTCTACACGTGTGTATGGGTTTTCCTCTGAATCTCACATTCAGTGACCATACACTCGTACAATACCGGACAATGGAGTTGGTACACATACAACGAGCCGAGTCGGGATTCATCAACCGGCTCCGGGCGAGGGGATCTAATAATATTCTGGGAGAGCCGGTTATACTAACCGTCTCTGATGACCGCATTCCTCAGACGGTCGTAATTCTTACTCATATCTAATACTGCATTTTCAGAGACTGTCCTTATATCGCCTATCGCTTAAACTGTATTTCCGAGACGGTTGTACTAATTGGCCGTCTGTGATGATATGTTTTTGCAGAAGATGTCTTCTTGTGACCGTCTCGGGCGTAGAGCGGGCCTTCGGAGTTTTTCCGAGGGGTACGAGATACGTTAATGGATGTAGAGCTGGGATTTCAGTGATTGCATTTTTGATTCCGATCTTTATGAATCTCACTGGGAGGATAAAATTTGGAGTAAAAGGGAGGTACAATTTCCTCCCATCCAATAGATTGACCATTCTTCATCGTTTTAAACCATTTGTAGCTCTACCCTTCAGTGATAAAGAGAATAATTTCATCTTAACTTGGTCCATTATAATACCTGCACACCAGAATAACTCACATAATTCATGTATAAAGATTAAATGATCACCGGGATGGACAGTTCCATCTCCAAAATAGCAGTTATCCATAACACGTTCAACAATTTTCATAGGTATTTTAAAAGAATCCAATTAAGCAGACAACGCTCATCTACTACATTAGCAGTAGTAGCGGTACTCTTAAACAGAGAACCAAATGGATTCTCCATAATAAAATAAAGCAGTAGACAAAAATTAAAACAACACTCAGAGTAAAAGTTTCTCTTACCAATAACGGTTCACTCCCCGGCAACGACGCCAGAAAATAGTCTTGATGACCCACAAGTATAGGGGGTGTATCGTAGTACTTCCAATAAATAAGAGTGTTGAACCCAACGACGAGCACAAGGTGTTGACAAGCAGGTTGGATAGAGTATTCAGTGTAAACACTAGCAAACAGGTTTTTGGTGGTTTTTGATATAGCAGATAAATAAAGTGCGAGTAAGTATAAGACAGTAATAATAATTACAGCGAGTGGCCCAATCCTTTTTAGAGCAAAGGACAAGCCGGTTGGTTTACTTACGATTACCAAACATTCTCGAGGACACATGGGAACTTCGTCAAACGATTTTGTTTCATACAGTTGATTAATATTTATTGTTTTGATAGGTGTTGTGTGAGTGAACCTATGCTAATGCACCGCCCAACTAGGATTAATACATATTTGTGATTAAACCCCTTGCAAGCATCCGCAACTACAAAAAATAATTAAGATAAATCTAGCCACAACCTTAAACTTTGTGATCCTACACTCCCTCGTGCATCGGTTTTATAATGGGTATTTAGGTTTCTGTCACTCCGGCCACCCCACAATTAGTATCCAAATACACAATGCATCCCTGTAGGCCCATAAAGGTGAAGTGTCATGTAGTCGATGTTCACATGACACCACTAGAAGAAGAACACCACAACTTAAATATCAACTATTAGATATTACTTCAACATAATTTCACTACTAACATCTTGACTTCTCCATGTCCTCAAGAACTAAACGAACTACTCACAAGACATCATATGGATCATAATCAGAGGTGATATAATGATGATGACAATCTGGTCATAAAGTGCATACAGTGATAAATCTCGTAAGCATCAACTGCTAACAAGTAGTCCACACCGGGAGAGAGATCTAGTGGAAAACAAAAATATAGAACCCTAATTGTTACAGCGGGACGAAGATGGATGGTGAGGATGATGGTGCTGGTGGTGAGGACGGTGACGATGATGATCTTGATGGTGCACGGAGCGGTGACAATGACGATGGCGACAATTTCCCCTCTCCGGGGAGGAATTTCTCCAGCAGATTTCTCCCTGCCGGAGATCTTTTCTCTCTGTGTAGTTTTCCACCCCGAGGAGGCGGCGCAATATTTCCTTGATGGTTCTGTAGGTCTTAGGGTTCACTGGGGATTAACTACACGAAAGGGGTCGGCCAGAGGTGGGCCAGGGTGGCCATACCACTTGGCGGCGCGGCCAAGGGGGCGCCACTTGGTGGTGTGGGCCCCTAGCTGTCGCCCTCTAGCTCCCCTCATGGCTGGCTCCCTCATCTGGACGTCCAAGACTCCTCCGATGCCCCCTTCTTCTTCTGGTCTTCAGAAATAGGGTATCTTGACATTGCTTTTTTCCATCAGATTTCTGGTCCCGGTGATTATTCTCCAATAATTATCAAACATGCAAAATAAGATGAAATAACATAAGTAATGCATCATAATATGAAATATATCGATGAATAACAAAAAAATAAGATATAAAATAGTGATGCAAAATAGACGTATCACACCCAATGAAGAAACAACTTCTCTTTTGGCAGAATAAGAAGTAAGAGGATTTCCTCCGATGATTGGGAGCATCATTGTATGCATTGCATTGTAAGAATTCTCCCTTCGCCTCACAGGAAATGTACAAACTAGGTTATCATGAAAATATAGTGTTGTACTTGGGGTTGTGGCAGATTACGATCTTTTGGATTTGACATGCATTTTTTGGCATGGCCGATTCATACAACGACATCACCGTGTTGAAATACTCTCAGGTGTCTTAGAGACTTGCTGTAGGCCATGCTCCGGGTGCAAGTATTTGATCATTGACCATGAGTACGACAAAAGATACTACTTAGAGGATGACATCTATCCCGACTAGTGGACATTTGTGAACACAATTCGTAACCCTATTGGTGAGAAAATAGCCATTTTGCTAAGAAGTAAGAGATTGTCTGAAAAAATGTGGAGTGAGAATTTGGTGTGCTCTAGGCCCAGTTTGCTGTTGTTAAGTACTCTTCTCCATCATGGTCGATAGATGAAATATGTGATATCCTGAACGATTGTATTATCATGCACAACACGATTGTCGAGAGTGAGCGAGACATGAACAGGGTGTTCGATGAGCCGTTTGACTTCCAATCTCCTCTTGCAGATCCAAAATAGCAAATCCGTGACAAGACAACTCACGAGCAATGGCAAAATGATCTTGTTGTGAACTTGAGGGCGCTCAAATCTAATGAGTAGTTTGATCACAATTATTTGTTTTTTAGAAACTCGACGAATTCGATATTATTTGGAAGTGTTGTAATAACTATAGAATTTGCATGCTAGCATAATTATTGAACTATTTTTTTAATCATGCAATCAAGTTTTTCGAAATTTAGAAAATATGCGAGATACAGATCAAAATCGGGCCGTTGTTTGAGGATCACCGCTCGGACAACACCCACCATCAAGACGGACATATGCCCGACACCCTAAAGAGAGGGTACAATTAGGGTGCCACATGAGTACCTCTAAGTTGAGTTTGACCTCGGATTACCGGACACTAGGAGGTCAAAACGGACGAGGGTGCGGCTGGGACTTTTATTTTCTGGGGGTCCGAAGCCTATTGAACCTTTGAGAGCATCTCCAGTCGTGCCCCCCAATTGCCGTCCGGTGGGGCACCGAGGACGACCCTTTGGGGGCTGTCCGGGCGGGAAGCCGGCGTTGGGGAGCGCGGCTCCCCACTTGCAGCCCCAACCAGAGCCCTCCCCCCCCCCAAAAAAAACAAATAGTCGAATCGAACGACGATTTCATTCAAATTTTAGGGAATATTACATAATTTGAACGAAATTTAAACTAAAAACTTAAATTTAAACTAAATACGAGGTGTTCACTAGTTGAACACGTCGTAGTCGTTGTCGTCGTCGCTGCCGCGCTAAGCAGGCCATTTATACAGCGGCGGCGTGCCCGCATTTACTCAGGTGTCCGCGTGGGGAAGCGGCGCACCCGCCGAGTGGGCGACGCGATTGACCGAAGGGACAGTCGCTGCGGCTCCCAGCGTTTCTGTGTCGCCTCGGGAGAAGACGAAGACCGGGCGCCGCATTGACTGCACGCGTCTATCACTGACGGGCGGGTCCGCGGACGCCACGCGGCGTTTTCTTTCCGTCCAAAGCCCCCACGAGATCCCCTATGCGATAGGGTTAGGCTAGGCTTCCGGACGGGAATTTGGGGCGCGTCCGCACGGGAAGACCCAATAGAGCGCGCGAGTGGGCGAATTGGATCTCGCCGGATAGGAAAGGGCTTAGAGCATCTCCACCGGCACCCATCAAAAACGTGTCCGGCACCCTCCAATTGTCTCCCTGTGGGGGTGACCGGACCTATGTCCGCCGATTTGGTGAGAGCGTTCCACAGTGGCGCCCCCCAACCGGCGACCAGTTTACGGACGTCATAAAGTCAAACACCTTGTGCACGCCGACAACGGCAATAAAAATTTACGTTTTCATTCAAATTTAGAAATATTTTACAAACTTTGAAAGAAACTGCAAGTGGCGGCGCCGCCCCCGCCCTAACCCTAGCCTACTCGTCCTCGCTTCAGTCGAAAGGGTCGTCGTCGCTGTCGTCGATCACGACGACTTTGCTGGAGGAGGGGCCTGCGCCGGCATGGCTGGAGGAGGGGGCGGTTCGAGAGCTCGAGGTGGCCGTGGCCACGCTGCTGCTACCGCGGCTCCCGAATGCCTCCACCGTGGTGGACTGCATCGTCGTCAGCCAACCCGCCGCCTCCTCCTACAACGTGCCACCGATCGGGCCATGGCAGCGATGAGGCCGGGGTAGTCGCCGTCCATTAGGTCGCGCAGCGGCGATGGGAAGCGGTCATCGATGGGCTCCTCCTTCACCTGCGGCTCCTCCTTAACGGTGGCGCGCGGCGGCTCCGGCTCCTGGCGCCGTTGGCGGAGGAAAAGGCGGCACCGAGGTGGGGAGTGCCGGCGGTGGGGAGAAGTGCGGCGGCGTGGCTCGTCGCGGATGACGATGCCAGGGGCTCCCCGTCGGCTCGGTGGCGGAAGCGAAAACAACCGGAGTGGGAGGACGTTTCCGTCGCGGCGTGCCGCCTCGCGGCGTCAATCGCGCTGGCCACGGTGTGGCCAGTCCGATCACACCAGCGGCGGCGCTCGATGGCGTTCCACCGCGAGATAAGCACGTCGGGGCTGTCGATGAGGTTGATGACGGCCTCCCGCTCCTGCTCAAAGCGGTCGAGCCAACTCCCCCAGTTGTGCTGGCCGTCGTCGTTCTCGGGGAGGCGGCGCTCTGCGAGCGTCATCCAACTGCGCCGGCGAGCGATGTAACGGCGGACTTGTTCCTCCGTTTTGGGGATCGGTGGCACGACGAGGCCACCGTCGGAGATGCGCCATTCCTTCGGGATGCGGCAATCCGGAGGGGCGAGGAGCCCGTACCGGTACAGCTCCCACGCGGCGTCCGTGTTGATGGTGCGCCTGCTGGTCAGCTTGGAGCCCGCGGATGACTCGCCCTCCTAGTTGTTGGCCATGGCGGCGACGGCGAGGGCAGGGAGGCGAGGCGAGGTTGGGGAGACGAGGCGAGACGATGCAGATGTGCAAGGCGAGGTAAAAGGCTTCGCCTTTTATCCTTGGCAGAAGGGCGGTGATGCCGTAAATACTTCGCGTGGGAAAGGTGCAACGCCGGCCTCGGAAGCATCGCGTAGTGTCGCCGGTGTAACTGCTGGCCGGCGTCGCGTCACATTGGAAACTGGCGCCAGCATTAACACGGTCACCGGCCTCCTCAGCGGCCTCCAGCACGACGTAATAACTCGCGGCTGCCCCCTCCTTGTCTCTATGACGGGTGGCGTGAGCGGACGATGTCCAGCGCCCCTAGCGAGGCCCCAAGTATGGCGGGTGGGCTGGGGGTCCGGACTCAAAATTGGCCGGTGGACAACTTTGAGTGTGCCGTTGCGGCGTTTTTTTGGTCCGGACCCCATTGGACCTTTGGGGGGCCATTTGAAGGGTGCCGGTGGAGATGCTCTTAGCACCTTTGGACGCGACTAGAGATGGTCTGATGTCTTTGGATCGATGGAGGCGGAGATGCTTAACTCGGTGACAGCACGAGGGAACCATGTTCGCAAATGCTCAGAAAATATTATATTTCCCATTTTAATTACAGGTTGCTTCTTTTAGCCATCTGCTCACGTGCCAATCCGCCACGATTCAGTTATTCTAATACTCCTCTATAAGAGGAAGCCGAGAAAGTACGATGGAATACCTGGCTTGTGCAGAGCACATGCTAAAAAGAGCCATCTCTGTAGCCTGTACAAAGCAAAATTCAGACGACAGACGTAGCTAGCATGGGCCCCGGCGAGAGGAAAAAACAATGTGATGTAGTACTCCACATTATATGTACGGGTCCACGTACGGCATCACTGGACCCACACATTCTAAATCTACCATGGTGAATTAATGAACTTTGGTTCCACATTTTGGTTTGTAATTTGTGTGAAGTAACTGATATGCTTTTTCTTTCTCTTGAGGTGGCATGCTAGATTTTTCTTGGGGGACTGTCGTACCACTAAATTGACAACCTAGACAAGTCCACTTATATCTTTGCAAATTTGTCCTTTTTATTAGTGAAAGGGATCGTTTCTCCCTTATTCTTGCAAATTAAAGGAAGCCATTTCAGTTCATTCACTTGAAAAAGAAGAAGAAAGCTTGTAGTTTTTTTTTTGTACAAGAGGAAGAAAGCTTGTAGTACTAGCTAGCTACCTAGACATGGATTGAAACGGCAAAAAAGGTGGAGATTATTTAAAGCTATTTTGAATCAACACATGCACTTCAACGTACAGCTAACTCACAAGAAGAAACCTAAAAAAAATTCAAAGAAAGAGTTACAAATGGAGGTCCAAGCTAAGAGCCTCATGCTGCGGCTGCTGCTGCCCCAATTCGCACCTACCTAGCTTCTCCGGCGACGTGGAGGAGCAGGACGAGAACGACGGCGACGACGGCAGAAAGCTCATGGCCACCTTCTCGTCCTTGCGGGGCACCTCGGCCGCCGGCCGCAGCACCGTCGCAGGCGTGGCGGCGCCAAAGCTCTCCATGGCAGCTGGCGGCGGCACCCTCCAGAGGCCCTGCACGACCGGGCTGCCGTCGATGGGCTGCGACATGGATCCCGGCCCGCCGTAGGGTCCCTGCGCGGCGGCCGTCCACATGGGGTAGTGCGGCGGCGGCAGCTGGTGGTCGTAGCGGGCGGCGAGGTGGTGGTAGTTGAGGTACATGTGGTGTGCGCCGGGGACGTAGCGGTGCATGGCGAGGGAGGCCTGCAGGTGGGCCCGCTTGGCGTGCTGGCGCTCCCGCTTGTGCGCGTTCTGGTGGCCGCCCAGCGCCTGCGACGTCGGGAAGTTGCGGCAGCAGTAGTGGCACTCGAACTTGCGGGCCGCCTCCCCCGCCGCGCCGCCCTCCGACGTGACGGTGCTCCCGTTGGCCGCGTCCGGGGAGCCGGAGCCGTCCTGCTTGTGCTGCTGCTGCTGCGGCAGGGGCAGGGCGTCGTTGTTGGAGAACTCGCGGCCGAAGAGCCGGATGGTGGAGTCCCCCGTCTGCTGCTCCTGCTGCTGCTGCGCCGCCGCCGGCCGGATGAAGGGCAGCTGCGAGAAGGCGTCGACGCTCCTGCGCATCTCCTGCGGCGCCGCCATGGCTAAATTAAGCTTCCTACCTTGGCTAGCTGAACCGGGAGGGCCGGGAATTCTCTTCCCCTGGTAGCTAGCTAGGAGTATGTATGTTCCGAGCTCTCTTGCTGTTGTTGTGCTAGCTAGCTGAGGAATTTTGGCAAGGAGTTTGGTGCGGTTTTAAGGGGATGGGCGATGTTTGTATGGTCGGAGGGGAGGCCGGGGACCATGGATATATGCATGCATGTGTGTGAGGTCCTTCTCTCGCTCTCCCACCACCAAGTACAAGCGCAGCTGCAGTGCCAGTCGCAGTTTGCCGCTGCCTGCTTGCTTGCCTCTTCGATCGCCGATGCATGCAGTTAAACTAGGATAGGCTACACCCTAGGCTGCTGGTGCTGTCAATCCCATGCGTGACATAACTCGATCGTGGCAAACATAGGACTGGTACCATATATGTACCACGTACGGCCACATGCACCACTGCACGCACGCCCAGCTAGCTAGCCGCTGCATCGATCTGGAAGGGAAATTTCGTTTCTTTTCGTGTAGCTAGCTAGCTAGGCTAGGCTTCCGATCCATGCATGCACATCCATCTGTAGCTGTCATCGACCACTGCCCAAAAATCAAGCGAGATCGACGGGTTGTGTGTGTGTGTGTGTGTGTGTGACTTCGTCTACCTACCCATCGCCATCGACCTCTCCTCCGGCCTCTGGATTGGCCCTAGGGTTGGTTCTTTCTTTTCTTTATGCGAGGTTGGCTTGTTCAGGACATGGCCGAGACCACAGAGGTACGGTGGCCGTGGTCCTCCTGGGGACGGCGACGTGCCCGCGCTCTCGATGGATCGATGCATGCCATGCCAAGCCCCGCTAGCTGCGAGCTCCTGCTCCTCCCTGCCGCGCTTGCATGATTACTGCCGCATGCGGGCCGGCGCAGCAGTGCACGCAGCCCGCCCTGGACCCAAGTTTTATTGTACGCGCGCGGCCGGTAGCTTTGCGCTGATGGCTCTGCCTCCATTGCGTTTGCATGCACACAAGTAGATCGATCATCGATGATCCATCTCGATGGCTAGCTAGCTAGCTATGCAGACAACTGAAGGCAGAGGCTACGTGATATGGACCTGCTATGGTTTCGTTTTTTTCCTTTATGGACTTTTCTTTCCTTTTTGACAGTGCGGTTATAATAATGGTAGCCATGATCGGCGGCGCTTTGCGCTGGGATCCACATGTTTAATCGCTGCTGTTCCTCTGATCATCATATATAGCCACTCCATGCTTGCTTCTTCCATCTGCTCTCTCTCTCTCTCTTCCCTGGGCTATAGCTAGCTCTCTCTTTCGTGCAGGCGCCGGCTTTACCTTACGGAGCTCCAAAATTACCGCGATCTGTTGACTGACAATTCGCTGGAAATTAAAATGGGCTCAATTCGAGTGATTTGTGATATGTGAAAAGCTGTCAAGGTCAGTGTTACTAGCTCAGCCTTGTTAGTACTAGCAAGCAAGCAAGTAGGAGTAGTACGTACTCGATCCTGGATGCTGATTTAACTGCCCCTGTCCGTGCCAACTCAACCAAAAGGCGGAATCCGGAATAAATATCTCTGTCGCTCTTGCTGTTGTTTCAGCGAGCTGCTGCTGGCTCCAATACAAACCGCAAGTACCACGCAGCAAGTAGACGATCAGTACCCCATCTACCAGCTTCTCCTTCAGATCAGCATGCAGATGGGCCGGCGGCATTGATGTCGTCGTCCCGATCCATGGATCGGACGACAGTCGCAGTAATGTTTTCAAGCGTGATTGGCGCGTCCGTACGTACGTGAATGATCGGTACCGTGTGTTTGTTCCAACCGCGCGCCATGGTTTTTCGAAGCTTGGGTGGTAGTACGTCCGCTTGGGTGTGTAGTAAGTACGTCCTGCATCGCCAACACCAACCGGCGGTACACGCATGTGTCGACTCACGACAAGTACGTAATGGTGACACCGATGAGATCTCCTCCTTGATTTCGCTGCTCGTACGCCTCATGTGTGTCTCGGCAGTACAGCTTGTGTGTGTTTTTCTTCGCATTCGATCGTTACCGTGCGCGGTAATTAAGGATCAGCGCATTGCGCACAACGTACCGTACCGGATCCGAGAGCAGCTGCTAGCTAGGTAGATCCAGTGGACAGGAAAACAGTTGAACATGAAAAACATAATAACAGCGCATGGATACCACAGAAAGATTGGACTACAACAATTAAAAAACACAGAGTCGATGGTATGTACAAACGACTGTTTGACGCGATGCGAGATGCATGCAAAGGTATGGCAAACTTAGCACTTCATTTAATCATTTATTTATGTATATATGTACGTACGTGAGATCGACGACGAGAGACGCGCATTGATCTGGAGCATGGGCAGCTACGATGTACTCCTAGCTCCAGTGGCGTTGCTACAGCGTTGTGAAGGCGACCCGACGTCGTACGCCGGCCCTGCATGCAGCTGCAGGTGGATCCATGCGCGGCGCCGCTATCACGCGCGCGGACACGGCACGGCGACGACGTCGCGGCCACTCGCGCGGCGACTGGCTCGTGCCTGCCCCACTCCCAGATTTACCAGGCGTCGCCAAATATTCTCGACGACGACGTCTCGAGCTGACGACACGGACAGGGGCCTCCGTCGACCTCCATTTCTTAGCTCCATCACCCGTTTACCCCGGCACGCACGGATCGATCGAGCTATCTCACTTTTCATCACAAGGTAAATATATTTTTGCTCGTACCGTGTGCTGATGGCGAAAGATCAACAAGATATCGGTGGAGAAAGGCATGCATACCGTCTAAAGAATTCTCAGGAAAAGTACGGGTACGGTTGCCAAGTTCAACCGGAACCTAACAGTAGTACCATGACATCGATCCACCCATCCATCCCTCGACCGGGTGTGCCTTTTCGCGGCGGTGACTGTAGCGGTCGTCGCCGGCGGGGCAGAGATCGAGTCGTGGCCACGTCGCCACGTCGACCGGCCGGCGACGTACGTACGTAGTGGCCATGTATAACTCTCCGGAAAAAGACAGGGCGTGCATGTCATTTTCGGTAGGACGGCGAGCTCCAGCGACGGATGGAGCTTCTGTGGTTCTGCACAACCTGTCTCTCTCGCGCGCCCTGCCTTTTCGCTTTCGCCGCTTCCGAAGATTGGCATCAGAGAGTAGAGGGCATGTCATGCTGCGTAGTGGTATGCTTGATTTTTCTCTGCCAATGCAGGACTGAGCAGGGTACGTAGTGGGTTGTTAGTTCGGAAATTCAGGGTTGCCGGCCCTTGTCACAAGTCACAACACTTTGATTGTTCTCCTCTTCTTGATATAGTACTTTACGCTAGTACTAACATTAATCATGTGTCGTTTTCTACTTTTATGTGAAAGTCTCACCTTCCAATTCAATTGGTAGTGTTTCAGGAATCAGGAGTACAAAGCCAAGAGGAGGCTCACAGCTTCATTCGTCAGTCTGGCTAGCATGCTCTGTTCCTGATTGTCCGTCTAACTTGTTTTTTTTTAAAAAAAACGGGTAAGAGGCTTGACTTTTTATTTTTTTCAATAAAGAAAATATATTAATATCCAGAAGTCACCAATTACATCCGGTCTCTGCACCAACATAATGTCAAGCATGACTAGAATTTAAGGATGCACGCAGCGAAAAACATTGAAAAAAAAGAGAAAGAAAAATGACCCCACCACGATGATCAATGACTGGCGGTTGCTGCATATCGCCAAGCACCTGGCTCACAACCGTCCCACATGCGATTTTAACAACCGTACTTGCCGAACGATCTGTGAAGCATTGTACGCAACACCCAAAATCCGAGCGCTGTCAATACCAAGTTGTCTCAAACTCAACATGAGCCATTGAGATCTTTCATCCTTCTTCCGTTACCACCTTGTTATTCCCACTCGTTACAACACCAGCATAGTCGTCGCAACGAAGTGCCGGATCCAATGGTACCGACGGATAGGCAGGACTTCAAGTATCGGACTCATTTGATCCAGAGGTCCATGAATACCAATACGCCTGTCCATGAAGACCAAAAGTGAAGAAGTTCAAAACTTTGACCGGCCGACACCCACGCCACCTAGCTTACGTCCGCTCACCATGGAGGAGATGGCGCATCTTGACTAGAACAACAGGATGGCGTCCAGCAGCGCATGACCTATCATAACCCAGATTGACCTGGCCAGATTAGCCGATGGGTCAGATCCGCGGTCGACGGCGGTGACAGCTTGCAGTTGCACTCCAAGTGCATCAGCCTTATCAATCGTCGGAGGAGGCGCATGCTGCACCTAGGCACCAGCACGAGGCAGATTGTGTAGCCCTTGATGACCGATAGACCACGCGTCAAACGTTTTACGCTAGATCAAAAACGCCTACCAGATCTGCACCTTCGTATGAAGGAGATTGCTTCACCAAGGCAATTGGTCTTGCCGATGAATTCACCTTCTCGTATGTGTGCATAGTGGATCTGCACGCATGTACAACTTTGGCTGGTGACACTCGTGGAATGATCTGGTAATGCTTTCGAGCGATTCAATCTGACTCCAAATGCCTAGATCAAGAGTCAACAGAGAAGGAGGACAAAGCTGAGGCGCAGGAAGGAGGAAAGAGATGACCGGAGAAGTCATGCCGCCGTCGTCCACTGATGGATAGCCTCCTCCAGCGGTGGCGAGGTAAACAATGCGGTTAGGCTGTGGCTTTTCCGCCGCGGCAGCGTCGCCTCCGGCGTCACCCGAGAGTGACCCGGGAGGCAGTTACGTACGAAATCCACGCCGAGAGGCTTGACTTTTCATTGATATAAAAGTAGTGAATTGGCCAATTTATAAGGAAAAATGGCCGAAAACCAGATACAACAACACGACACCCCACGCCGGCCCCGAGGGTACGTACCACAGCAGTTGGCGGTTTAACTGCTGCGACATCCACGCTGGCCCCAGGGCCATGCACCACCTAGCCGAAAACGAGAAGACAAAGCAACGCCGCCACTCACGAACAGAACAAAGTCGCAAGGGTGGTGAATGGGATCCACAAAAATGCCTCCAAGGAGGAGAACGACGACCGAGAGCATCGCCATAGACGGCTTCAACCGAGGCCGAAGAATGGTTTTCACCGAGAGCTCACCAAACCCGAAGACACGGCTGCTTGCTAAACGTAGCCAAGGTTGCCATGCAAATCGTCCCCGCTGACCACCAAACGCCCTCACGGGGCCTTCTGACCGGCAAAACATCCAAGACGATGCCCCAAGAGGATTGCTACACCAAAGCTTCGCCCACGCCCGAGCAAAAACTTTCCTAACCTTAACAACAATATCCTTAAACTCTGTAAGCAAAGTTTCTAAAACAAAGTTCTTCTCTTCTCCTGCCTCCATACTCTCTAATTTAAGAAACATTTGTTGCAAGATGGGATTGAGATTTATAAATCAATCTTCTATCATAGCAACTAGAGAGTCCACAACAGTTTCATAGTTATGAGTGTGCTCAATTGTAGATTTTTCATCGAGGACATGGAGCCCATTAACATGATTGAAGAATTCTTCGATGTTATTTCTCCCAATAATAAAACCACTTCCTACGTCTAGATCCTTCAAAGAAAATTTAGGGAGAGGCAGCTTAACACGGTAACGAGAAAAGCTAGACAAAAGTATAAGCAAACTAATAAAGCAAGTAAAAGACTAGAAACCAGAGAACTATTTTTTTGGGTTTTGATATAAGAGAAACAAAACCAAACAAAAATAAACTAATTAAGAACAAAAAAATAGAGGAAGGGGAAATGTGTAACTACCCTAGCTGAAAGCTTGAAGTCCCCAACAATGGCACCAGAAATATAGCTTGATGGAGTGAAATCACACACCCGTTGGAAGACCCTAAGAGGAAGGTATGATGTAGTCCAGCAACAAATTTCCCCTAGTTAGGAACCAGGATAATCTGTCCAATAGGACTCTGAAGTCTCTCAGTAGGTTGCTTGTGGCTACAACGTCAGAAATCAGTTGTTGCGGAGGGCCTAGCATGGACCTGCACACACAACACAAACTCTCACTTGCTCCCAACTTTTCGAAAAGGTTGTTGATGGCGTGTGAACACACGTTCATTGGGCGACCCCAAGAGGAAGGTATGATGAGTACAACAGCAAGATTTTCCCTCGGTAAGAAACCAAGGTTTAATCATACCAGTAGGAGACATAAATCACTTCTAGAGGTTGTTGACAGGTAATGTTGGCAGGACGCACTACCAGGCTCAGCAGCTACGTGAAATCTGCACACAACACAACCAAGATACTTTGCCCCAATGAAACAGTGAGGTTGTCAATCTCACTGGTCTTACTGAAAACAAAGGATTAGACGTATAGCGTGGAAAATGATGTTTGTTTGCAGTGAATGAGATGAGAACATTGTTTGCAGTTAAAAAGAACAGTGTTTGCAGTAGGTTGTACTATCAGTATGAAAGAATGGACCGGGGTTCACAGTTCACTAATGGTGTCTCTCCATAATAGATAAATAACATGTTGGGTGAACGAATTACAGCTATGTAATTGACAAAACAGATAATGCACCGTAATGCATATACGTGACATGATGACTACTATGATATTCATTTGGGCATTACAACATGATACATATACCGTTATCCAACTGTATCTATGAGTAATAATCCATCCTCAGGACATCATCTGAGCAAACTTTGGGTATTAAGTTGCAAGCAACAAATTATTGCATTAAGTAAAGTGCGTAATGTAAACAACACAATTATCCTTAGACAAAGCATTGATGTTTTACCCCTAGTGGCAACACCACATCCACAATCTTAGAAGTTATTATCACTCTCCCGGATTACTGTAGGCATGAATCCACTATCTATCATAAATACTCCCTCTTGAAGTCACAAGCATCTACTTGGCCAAAGCGTCTACTAGCAACGGAGACCATGCAAGATCACAAATAAAATATATGATAGATCTATAATCAACTTGACATGGTATTCAATATTCATCGGATGCTAGCAAACACAACATGTAGCATTATAATAAGATCATCTTGATCATGTTAGGCAGCTCACAAGATCTAAACATGATGGCACAAAATAGGAGAAGACAACCATCTAGCTACCTGTATGGACCCGTAGTCCAAAGATGAACTACTCAGGCATCACTCCGGAGGCAGGCATGGCGATGAATAGCCCTTCGGTGATGATTCCCCTCTCCGACAGGGTGCCGGTGAGAGGTTCAGAACCCTCCCGAACTAGGGTCTTGCTGAAAACAAAGGATTAGGCGTATATAAAATTATGGGTACGTTTGGGACGTATCACGGCACCCTCCCAATCGTGGGTCCTACACGATTTTTGCTCCGGCACCCCCAATGGGCTTCCAACCTTGGGTGCGGACTGGGCGATGTCGGACAGGCCGTGGACAACGGCTCTGACAGGAAGGGCTCGCTTATAATAGAGACAGTAGCCGGTCGCCGCTCCATAATGGCGCCATACACAGAACCGCTCAGCGGTGTAATGGCATGACGCTCACTACGCCGGTTCCCCAGAAGGGTGGCATTTACGCTAGTGACAGCTCGCCTACCCAGTTGATACATTGCGAACGTATCTACTTTTCCAACCACTTTTCTTGATGTTTCTCCTCATATTTGCACGATTTGGATCAAACTAACACAAACTTACGCTTTTTTCAGCAGAATTAGCCTTGGTGTCTAGTTTTGTGCAGAAATTCAATTTTCTCAGAAATTTTCAGAAATTATTTTCCCCGGAAGACTCCCGGAGCCCGAAGGACAGCTAGAGGGGGCCACTGGGCCTCCAGGGTGTGCCAGCCGCGGCTCCCTCTTGCATCTCATGAAGGTCCCCTGGGGGTCTAGGACCACCCCACGAGGTCCCCTTTTGCATAAAGCCTCCTTCGTCCCCGAAACGCAGAACCCCCGAACGATTTTCTCGAAAAGGATCCGTAGCTCCACGGACACCCAAAACCTTAGTTTGGGAGACAGAAGTTCCTGTTCTGCCACCATGTCAGGACGGGGATTGGAGGGAGATCGTCATCATCGTCATCGTCATCCCCTCTCCATCAACCCTTCGTGATTCTCCCCTTCGATGTGTGAGTAATTCCCTGTTGTAGGCAGAGGGGATGGTATGGTTGGATAAGTTAGTCATGTAATAGATCACGAGATTGTTAGGGCTTGATTCCAAGTATCCACTATTGTTGTTTATTATCGTTGTTGCAACTTGGAGTGCTTAATGCTTGTCACTTAGGACCCGAGTAGCATGATTTCAGATATGAACTTGTTATGTTTTCATGAGTATTATTGTTGTTTTGGATCATATCTACTAGTTGTATACACTTATTATGTCCGGAACCCCAAGGTGACATGGTTGGGATATCAGAGGGGATGGATTCTAGTTCGAGGATTACATGTTTCCACCGTATGTTAATGCTTTGCTCCGATGATTGGTAGAACAAGTATCTTAATTACCATGTGTTCCTTTTGGCCCCGTAGCAACGGGATGGTAGGACAAAAGACTTCGTGCAAGTTCTTATTGCAAGCACACACGACAAACCTCGGGAAACATGCCTATAATAGTTTGTGAATTGGATACTCTCTTATATATTTTTGCTGCCCTTTTTTTTAACTCTATTACATGGTTAATTTCATTCATGCAGCGCCCGTATATCCATCCCTATGCCTACGGTGTTTTTAGCACTGCTACTCAATCCATTTGCATTCGCTATTACTATTGCTACGACTGTTTTACTGTTATTGTTACTATTAAATCGTTGCTGCCATTATATGACCGTTACGACTAATAAATTGTGTGAAGCAAGATACCTTTTAAGTGCAGCTGAATTGATAACTCAGTTGTTAAGGTTTATAAATACTCTTTGCCCCTTGTGTCGAATCAATAAATTGGGCTAAGACTGTTACGATCCCCTACACTTGTAGGTCATCACCAGTCAACGTGCCGGCATTGCGCCTATGGCATGCAAGGCATTAATGCATGTATCGGCCTCGGCCTTCTCGCGGTGCAATATAAGGTGGGCATGTACAGTACCTCGTCGTCACCTTCCTCGACCACTCCCACAGCCAACCAAACGAGTGCACTCCTCCCGCAGCCATGGCAAACTACCGCAACTTGACGCTCGAGCAGGCGCGATAGTTCCAGCGGTACGGCCTCCTCCTGCCGTTGGACCCTCGCGTGCCGAAGAAATGGGCAGTCAGTGCAGGTGGTCTTTCCGTGCCACCGATCCCCCAGAACCCGAGGCGTACAACATTGCCGTCCGGGAGGGGGGGGGGGGCGTGACGAGATAACGGAGCGGGAGCGGTGGCTCCCGGAGAACTTCATCCACAACCCGAACGGTTGGATTGAGCGGTTCCGGCGCGAGCGTGAGACCCTCCTCGACACCTCCGAGCCCCCACGGCCAGAGCGGTTCAACGCCAAGGGGCGCCGCATATGGTGGACGGCGACGAGGAACATAGTGGAGAGCGCCATTTAGGCTGCCCGCGTGCACGCCCTTGGCAGCGCCATCCCACTGTTGTTGCTGCCGTTGCAAGTCCCGCACCTCGGTGGAGGTGGAAGTGGCGCCAGAGGTGCAGGGTGATGTGGTGGGGCTGCTCATCAGCGCCGGCCAGGGCGTAGAGGAGGCCAACCCGGCATCACCATCGGAATAAGCGCGCCAGAAGGTGGCCCGACCATCCGCGAAGGTCCTGCACGCCGGTTTGCACAACAGCCGGATGTTTCGGCGGACTACATTGTGTCGTTGCCGCTCCAGGACGACGAGCACGACGGCGACGCCCCCAGCTTGGGATGGGCTCTGATGGACTCGATCACACAGATCGAGAGAGACTGCTCCGGATGGCTGGAGACCATCGAGGCCACGGCACAGATGGCGGCATGTTCCTCTGTCGGCGCTTCCACCTCTCGTGGCCGTGAAGATGTTGCGTCATCCTCTTGTGTTGCGTCCTCGGCCACCGACATGCACGAGATCGACGATGACGGCAGCGGACGAGCTGGAGAGCGAGGAGGAGTAGTATAGGAGCTTCGTCGGGTTTAATTTCGTTCAAATTATTGTAAAACTTTTTAGATCTATTGGATCAAACTTTTTTTCTTTGTGTGCGCCGGTGTGAGCATCACCCCAACGTGCCGGACACCGGTCTGGCACCCCCAATCTGGACAAAAGTTAGGCAGTACCAGACAAAACTTGGGTGCTGCAGGTGGAGATGCTCTAAACGGAGAGCCGCAGGTTAATTCCTGAGTTTGGCAAGCAAGATCTGTTCCGGATTGTCTGTCTAACTTGTCACATAGTTGTCTCTCAGGATATACGTACCAACTCTTATTGCTTGCCCGCGTCATGTCTCGCGTGACCAAACGAGGCGGTGCTAGCTTTTCTTCCAGTAGCACTTTGTCTGCCCATCACATCATAGCATGTCAAAGCAGCAAGCTGGAGGCGGCACTCGAAAACAATCATCGAGTTCCAGCCAGCTCCATTGATGGAGCTCCCTGTCTCCTTTCTTTTTTCAGCTTTTAAGACGAGACTTTGGATGCTGTTCCTCGCTCGCTCGGGACCAAAACATGCATCCAGTCCCCAGATTGGTGAGGCAAAATGAACACAATTGACCATGGATCAAAAGTATTTCATAAACTGAACCCTCGATAAATGTATTTCACGAACTAACCATTTTGTGTAGCGCCCAACAGCTAGGCGCTACACTCTACATTGTAGCGCCTAGTGATTAGGCGCTACACAATAAAGTTTATTAAACGCGGTGCTCTACTATGTACACAAATCTTGTGCATCTCAGTTGGTCAGACTGCTATTTGGTGAAGCCTGGGTCAAGGGTTCAAATCCCACATAGTACACTTTTTCGTTTTTGTTGTTTCTATTAAAAAATAAATTCGTGCACGAGGGATTTGAAACTTAGGCTTGTTGTTTGCTGAAAAAATCATATCCTACATTTTTTCGTTTTTTATTGTTTATATTAAAAAATAAATTTGTGCACGAGGTATTTGAACCTTAGACTTGTTGTTTGCTGAAAGAAATCAAAACCACCAGACCAACTATATGTTAACGCATATAAATGCACGTTTCTGTATTTGACCAATATCGTTGGTTTTTTTTTCTCATATCTTATATGAATTTTCTGGATAATATTTTAATTCTAAATATTTTTTTATATGAATAATTGATGGAAATAAAATGGCGACAAATGTACGTTCATGTTACCATCCTACCACTGACCATAGCACAGAAATCAAAATCAACTGTATTTAGACAAATATATGAACGTGCATTTATACGTACTAACATAGAGCTAGTCTGGTGGTTTTGATTTCTTTCAGCAAACAAAAAGTCTACGGTTCGAATCTCCCAGCACATGAATTTATTTTAAATAGAAACAAAAAAAACAAAAAAATGGAGTACAGGGATTTGAACCCATGACCTAGGCCTCACCAAATATTGCTATAACCATCTGAGACACACAAGACTTGTGTCCATAGTAGAGCACCGCGTCCAATAAACTTCATTGTGTAGCGCCTAACCACTAGGCGCGACACATTTGGATATGTAGCGCCTTACGCCAAGGCGCTACAATGTAGAGTGTAGCGCCTAGCTGTTGGGCGCTACACAAAATGGTTAGTTCGTGAAATACTTTTACCGAGGGTTCAGTTTATGAAATACTTTTGATCCATGGTCAAGTGTGTCCATTTTGCCGATTGGTGATCATAACCATGGCCAGCAATCTCCTTTCAGAAAAAGGCGAGGCGCATGAAATACAGTATATGACTTCATCAACTTTCCACTCCGACTAATATTCAACCAAAAACCATTGTGGATCCGCCAATTTCCACGGAAACATTTTGGCGCTCCCCGTTCCGTCTCTCTCCGGCGCAGCACAGCGTGGCGGCCGTAGTTGACCGGCGGGGAGCTTTTGGCGCAGAGGATCTGGAGCCGGATGCACAAGTGCTGACAAGTGCAGGGGCAGTGTCAAGCTGTTAAATGCAGATAGGGAGGGGGTAGGCTTTGGCAAAGGCTTTTTGGTGGTGTTCGGTGTTCCTCGCCAAAGCATAAATACGGGTCTGATCCTGCTGTCGGGTGCGAGATCTCTCTCTCCGCCACTCGATCCATCGATCGACTCTTACTACCTAGGACCACCTCAGCTCGTCAGGCTCGCCGCAGAGGCCGCATGCACGTCAGTGGCCGGCGAGATTCAACTGCAATGCGAAGAGGTGTGGTGGGTGTGGGTTCGTGTACTGTACTGCATGCTCACGTGATCCACGGAGCAGGGAGTTGGAGATCGATATTTGGTTAGCGTCGTTTGATTGGCTGGGAAGGGCAAGTGAAGCCTACGTGTGGGGTTGAAAGCTCCTGTCAGCAGCGCTGCTAGTACTACTAGTGGTTTGCTTTTGTTGTTGTCTTGAGGTTTCATGCCTAACTATCAAGGTAGGCAGGCATGTCCAAAATGAGTTTCTTTCAAAAATGAAAATACGATAGTGTCCCTAGTCCATAGATTAGCTAAATAAATTTGGTTTATTTTGGAAAAACGAAGAACATTTTGACACCAATGGCTCCAACCTCAACGCGGCAATGTTGAGTTATTGGTGCTCGGCTTTTCGATGACCTGGTTTTCTGTTCTCGCCGGTCTCAGATTGTGGCGGGGATGATCTATTATCCAATGTTGATGTCGGTCGGCTGTTAGCTGGCCAAATCGTAGGTTCGAATATCAAAGGTTACGATTGCTTAATTAAACTTTCCAAAACTTTGCCAAATCGTAGGTTCGAATATTAACCCAGTTTGGGAGAAATTGTGGAGACTTAAATCACCAGCGAAGATAAAAAAAATTGCGTGGCGTCTCCTTCATGGTACCATACCGTGTAAGAGCATTCTCACAAACAGGCATATATCCTCGGACAGTATCTACCCCATCTGCAACGTCCACTGCGAGGACACCAAACATGCCTTCTTCGAATGTCATCGTGTTAAGGAAATTTGGGAAAATCTTGGCCTACTCCCTATCATAACTGAGGCGTGCGGCATGGACAGGGAAGGCTCAGTGATTCTTGAATTCTTATTACGATCCGACGGACAACATGATCAAGTCTGTGAGGGTTTCGAGGTAAAGGAACTAATCATTACCGCATGTTATTATATGTGGTGGGAGCGTAGGAAAATTGCCCGGGAGGAACATGTTTCAAAACCGGCACACTCCACGCAAGCTATACTGGCAACAACACTCAATTACTCGAGAGCTCTATCAAGGAAGAAGATTATTAAAAAAATTGGTTGGGAGAAACCAGCAACAGACTATGTAAAGCTAAACATTGATGCATCATTTAAGCCCCAATTTGCTTCGGGAGCAACAGGAGTGGTGATTAGAGATGATCGAGGGACTCTTGTGGCGGCTAGCTCTCGATCTATACCTAACTTGGGTGATGCAGTGAGCGCGGAGGCTTGGGCACTTCGCGATGGTCTTATTCTTGCAGGTCAAATGGGTTGCAACAGAATTGAGGTGAATAGTGATTGTATGGAGGTCGTTAACATCATGATGGAGGGAGGCAATTCTCTAGGGGGTGCAGCGGCCATCTTTGAGGAATGCACTTTCCTAGCTAGGAATTTCACTCACGTTATTTTTTCACATTGCCCTAGAGAGTGTAATTCTGTAGCCCATTGCTTATAGCTGATAGGGCGGATGTACCTGATTCAGTATGCTGGATTGAGGACCCTCCCCGTTTCATTCATAGTCTGTTAGCAAATGATGTAACCCTCTTTGAGGGAACGTGATGTCCGGACAGCTGCAAGTTTTCAGACGCACTCTTTTTCTTACCAGGGTACCTAAGGGGACTGGAAGGTTTTTAATGAGGCGGGCTTGCTAGCTTTTTATATATATATTGGAAAATTCAAAAAAAAAAACTTTCCAAATCTAAGTATGGGAGGAGCGATGGAATCAAATCTTCCCAAGTAGGATTTTTTTTTTTTGAGAAACTCCCAAGTAGGATTTGAACCTTACGACCACCTCGTTTTTTCATCTTTAGTAGGGGCATTTAGTCTTCTGATTACAGAAGAGGCCGGGCACGAGTATGTCACAACAACCCCAAGTTGTCTAGGTTTCTATGCACAATATTTGTACGTACCATGTCATGGGAAAGTTGGAACTACAACGTCTAGGATATGGCAGACATGCAACATGCGCCGAGAAGGATGTTTTAGTGTGCAGCGCTCTATGATTTTTGTAGTGATCTTTGTTAGCACAAGGATTGTAGTGCAGATTTGGTGCACCTGATCTTAAGAAATTAAAAGTCATTTATGAGTCTCACAAAATTCTAAAGAAATTGCGATGTAGCCAATGGTGTATTATCGTACAAACGTGTAAAAATCAATTTCAAATATTTTGTATTTTAACTACAAAAAAATAATAATGGTGTGAATCTGAGTATGCTTATTTTCAAATCTCTAAATTTATCATTTTTTTAATTTTTATGTTGCCCATACTAATTTGTAACTGAAGCTGAAATTTTACACGTTTGTGGGCGAGGGACACATCAAGAACGGCAACGTCCCTCGCCTAGAGTATCCCCCACCCCGCCGCGGGTGCCAAGCTTCTCTTGGCGCCGTGCGGGTGGCCCGTGGGCGGCGAGAAGGATGGCGGCAGAGTCGTCGTCCTCGTCCTCGCAATCCTCCGGCAACGCGCGTACGCTAGAGCTGCGCCCGGTGAAGACCGAGCACTCTGCTCCCCCTCCTCGCACAACCCGGAGAGTCGTCATCGGCGAACGCCTCGCCCCGTCGCCGCCGCGTGGCAACAGCCGGCTAGTCAAGCCGAAGGAGGAGGACGACGACGACGAGCTGGAGCTCGACCTGGCGGCCGCGCTCGACTGGTCCCGCAAAGAGCTTATCGCCGCGGAGGTGGCAAAGCAGCGACGCGCTCTGGAGGAGTTCGCAGCCTGGAGACGCGGACGCGAGGAGAACGGTGTCATCGTGCTGGACGACGACGCCACGCCAGATCCGAGCAACAACGGCGACCCCGGCCAGGACTGCAGCTACGCCGTCAAGAAGGAGCCAGACGCCTGGTTTAGTAGTTTTTTTTTAAGTCGTGTAATTGTCCCCCGTGTAAAATTCGCTCTATATTCGGCGCTATTAATATAAATCTCTAAATTTTGGCCAAATTTGTTCGAATTTCTTAATTTTTAGGCAAATCTCGTCGTGTCGCCTGGGTACGTGGCTGGAAACACTCCCCTCCCCCCTCCCTCCACCCAGTGTGAGAATACCGCCGGATAGCCCACAGGAGGCGCTATTTTACGCCGAAAATCGGCCCTCGGGGGCCGAACGGCTGCTCTTAGCCGAGCAGTTCGGGGTCAATGTGCCCACTTCATTCAGCGGATGCCTTAGGTAGTTGCACCTATATAGGGAAGTCGAAGTAGCTGGATGAGAAGTGAGGGTGAAGATGATGATGTTTTCTGTCTTAGTCAGTTTTTGTTTTGTTTTTGTTTTGTTTCAGAACCTTGTATTCGCCGTTGGGCTTTTTCTCTTAATATATCAGAACGCAGCGCTGCTGCTTTCGTCCAAATTTATGGGTGCCCGTCACAGCTGTATCGATCTGTTCTGTGGTATGTTTCAATTCCACGCCGATGGCCAGGTCGTTGTAACACGTGGTTTTCATAGAGTTTTCTTGTAAGCAAACCGGACAACGATTTTCCGATCATTTAACAAAGATTTTCTCTCATGGTTTTCGAAAAGGTATCCCGTTGGACAAAAACAGGTGACAGTGACTATAGAGGTTAAATGGATACATCGTTTACTTGCATGATACAGGAATAAGATTACTCGTGCGTAAGTGCAGTTCATTCTGTGGCAAAAGAAAGAGGCTAGTAGGTTGCTGTACGGCCGAAGCATGTTCCGAAGTCATTGCTGTTCGCACCTTAGCTAATCCGTGATCCACTAATCCGTGCTTCTCCCCCTCCGACCCAGCACGGCCGGGAACAGATTTGCTCGCGCAAATTCTCCTCGAACACCCAACTGCACGCACGGTACCGGTGCACCGTGGCGATCGACCGATAAAAATCGTAATCCATCCACGTACGGTTCGCAGCCAACTGAAACTGGAGTAGTGCCTGCATGGATGGCAACTCGATCGACACCATTATTTTCCTCTTGACGACGACGTACGGTCGGCTCGGCTGGCTCCATCAAAATATCGACGACTACGTACGTACCCCTACGCGCGTACCTCCGGCTGGGACACCGCTCGGTCGCACCACGCACGTCGGCACATCCATACGTACAGTACATCTCGCGCACTGTTGCGCCGATCATGTCACTCCAAAGGATTTCTATATGCATTTATTTTCGGCTGAAGGAAATATTAATCCTAACTTGATTACTGATTTTGTAGAGGCCAAAGTGGACACAGGGATGAATGATATGCTTTGTAGGCCAGTGCAAGACTCTGAAATTGAAGAGGCTCTTTTCATGATGAACCCAAACAAATCTCCGGGGCCTGATGGCTTTACAGCTGGGTTTTATATCAAGCACTGGAATTTTCTCAAGCAACCGGTTTGTGTTGCTGTGAAGAGGTTTTTTGATACAGGGGTGATGCCTGAGGAAGTAAACAAGACGGTTTTGGTGTTAATTCCGAAAGTTGCGGACCCAAAGGATTTAACTCAATTTAGACCTATCTCATTATGCAATGTCCTCTACAAGATTGTTTCGAAGGTAATGGCTCAACGACTGAGACCGATATTAGATGAGATAATATCGGAGGAGCAAAGCGCATTTGTTCCAGGAAGACTCATTACGGACAATGTGCTTACCGCATATGAATGTATTCATTATTTAAAGCGGAAAAAAGGTAAATCAAGTGACTGCGCGGTTAAACTCGATATGGCTAAAGCGTATGACAGAGTGGACTGGAATTATTTACGTATGATCATGTTGAAGCTGGGTTTTGCTAATTATTGGGTCCAAAGGATCATGGCCTGCGTGGAGTCGGCCAGTTTTTCGGTTAGAGTTAATGGAGTTTTTTCGGAGAATTTTACTCCCTCAAGGGGGATTCGACAGGGTGACCCTATTAGTCCTTATTTATTTCTCTTTTGTTCGGAGGGACTAACCTGTCTGTTAAAACGTGTTGGTACAGGGTTCTTGGCAAGAGGAATCCGAGTTGGTATCCATGCTCCATGGATCTCGCATCTATTGTTTGCTGACGACTGCATTGTATTTACACAAGCGAGTACGGAGGGAGCTCAAAGGTTGACTGAAATTCTTGAAAGGTATCATGCTGGTTCGGGGCAATTGGTTAATAAAACAAAATCAGCTATCTTCTTCAGTGGAAACTGTCCAGCGGAGAGGAAACAAGAAGTATTGGTAATTTCTGATATTGCTAATGAAGCACTGGTGGAGAAGTACTTAGGCCTTCCTACTGCCTTAGGCCGATCCACTGATGCGGAGTTTGAAGGTATTTTAACTAAAATTAAAAGGCTAGTGAACGGATGGGTGCCTCAACATTTAAACAGTGCGGGGAGAGAGGTATTGATCAAGGCAATTTGTCAAGCTATTCCTACATACTCGATGAGTTGTTTTAAGCTGTCAAAGAGATTATTAAAGAAGATTACAACAATTATAGCAAAGTTCTGGTGGGGAGGGGATGAAGTCAAGAGGAAGATGCACTGGTGCAAATGGCAAGATGTTGCTAGGCCAAAATGTGAGGGAGGATTGGGCTTTCGAGACCTCGAACTCTTCAATCAGGCTATGTTAGCCAAGCAGGGGTGGAGGTTAATTTCAAACCCCAATTCGCTGTGTGCTCGCGTCCTCAAAGGCAAATATTTTCACAATAAGGAGTTCATGTCAGCAACTAGGAAAAGAGGATCATCTCATACATGGCGAGCTATTTTACATGGAAGGGAGGCACTACGGCTGGGTTTAATTAAGAGGATTGGGGATGGTTCTACTATCAACGTATGGACCGATCCCTGGATACCAGACAATCCCTCTCGGAAACCTATGCGAAGGGGAGGAAACATTGAGATCTCTCGGGTTGAGGAGCTACTGTGTCCGGTATCGAATGATTGGCTAGTCGATAAAGTAAGGCAAAATTTTATACACACTGATGCCGAAGCTATATTGCGGATTCCTGTTGGGGCGTTTTTGGAGGATACCTGGGCCTGGCACCCGGAAAGGCTGGGCTTCTTCTCTGTGAGGTCTGCGTACAAATGCTTGCTGCATGAGGCACGTGGTAACCGAGTGGAATCATCGAGCGGTAACAATACTGAGGAGTGGAAAAAACTATGGAAAATACCGGTACCCCCAAAGGTACGTAACTTCTGGTGGCGAGTGATGAACGGTTTTATACCGTCAAAAGAGGTGCTATGTAGAAGACATATTGAAAGGCTGCACTTTTGTGAAGAATGTGGGCAGACGGAAACTATCTTCCACGCTATTTTCGAGTGTACGTGGGCAAGGAATTTCTGGGCAGAGATCAGGGCTGCTACGGGTACTAAAGTACCTGATCTTCATCCACGGAATTGGGTTGGGGATATGGTTAATGAAAGGCTGGTTCCTACGAAAATTGGAACCGTTATTTTATGTGGAGCCTGGGCTGTGTGGTCGGAGAGGAATGCTAGACGACACGGCGAATCGTCAAGGACAGTATCACAATCGGTTAAATGGACTTGTGACATCGCCAATGATTTATTGGAAACAGGTGTTCGACAACAAAGGGTGGCAAAGCCCAAAATCCGATGGAAACCGCCAAAACAAGGTACGTTTAAGTTCAATGTTGATGCAGCGTTTTCAGATGTCCAGAATAATGGTGCTACAGGGGTGGCGATGAGAGATCACGAAGGAAAATTCATAGCAGCGCAGGCGTTTTGGTACGAGAGAGGTGCATCACCGCTGACTATGGAGGCCTATGCACTACGGGATGGTATTAAGTTTGCTATGGAAAGAGGGGGAAGAAATGTGGAGATTGAGTCGGATTCCTCACAAATCGTGGATATGTGGAATAAAACGACCTACGGTAGATCTCCTGTGGCTGCTATCCTGTCGGAGGCGAATGATCTGGTTGGGAATTTCGATAGTGTGACTGTGAGTTTTATTCCTAGGCTTGCGAATGATTTGGCGCATCTGTGTGCCCATTACCCTAGTCAGGCTAGAAGTAGATGCCTCTGGATCAATTATACCCCGCCCTTTCTTGATGCTTGTATCAGGAAGGATTGTAATCCTGGATAATTTGTGGTTCGGGATGCAAGTTTCTGACGCGCTCTTTTCCTTACCAGGGTACCTGAGGGGACTGGAAGGTTTTTAGTGAGGCGGCTTGCATACCCTAATATAAGGTGTTAAATTTCAAAAAAAAAAAGTCACTCCATGCATGTTCGCTAGGTTCGTTCACCAGCGCACCGATGCATACGTTCCACCGTACGTTACCAACCACACCGTACGTGCACGTCGGAAAGAAAGACCACATCGTGAGTACGAACTTAACGTGCGTGCACAGTAGGGATCCATAGACATGTGGAGTATATGGTCCCCGTGCGCTCAGTCGCGCGTACATAGCGTGCGCTGTGCTGCCGTCGCATATGGAGTCCGCGACGTGCCGACGTCGCATGCCGGCCGGCATACAGGACTGGCGAGAAGATATTAATGTAGCTACCACGTTGGATTTCCTATCCAAGAGCTAATTATATGTTCAAAACGATACTTAACTGTTTTTCATGCTTTATAATGAAGTTTGGGACAGTGGATTGGAATATCAGGATGTTTAAAAACAAGAAAACCAATCTCACACCCAAAGTTTAGTCATCAGCATACTGTAAAATGGAGACGTCTCCATCCACAAGATAGGTCTACACCTCCCCCCTCCCCCCCCACACACACACACCAACTTTACCATCCTTGTTTGCCCGTGCAATACGGATATTTTGCCAACATATCAGCAATTAGATTGAAAAGTAAATGCGATAAACGATCTCCTTACCTTTTTAATGTGTGAAAGAATTAACCGATATCGTTATTTGCACGAATCCTAACACTTTTTTCTTGAACAAACCTCGCAACTCATTCGCACCGATGTGGAGCAAAACCTTTCATATGAAGAGTTGGTTGAAGGAAGTCCATTTGAAATTGAACCTGTCAAAATTATTTCTGCTGAATTTAATGGATGGTTTCACGCAGCACCAGGAAATAAGAAGGAATACATACTGCGTAGGATGAATGACTTTGTGCGCATTGGACGTTACTCGATTGATTCCAACTTTAGTAAAAAAAAAATTTAAACTCGTATTTAGAAAACAAATAGGCTTATATTTTTTTGATTATGCTTGCATCTTATTTTCTGGGAAGCAAGGTAATCACCCAAAATTTTAATTTAAATAATGGTAAATCATCTGAATGCAACTATGCGAACTGCAAACATGTTAGTCAAGTCCGCTTTGATAATGGTAGATCATCTGAATGCAACTATGCGCAGTTCCTGGTGTTTGAAGACCGACACATTAAACGGTCCCACGCATTAAATTGGTCCGTGCATACCGCTTCCGTGCGCTGTGTGGTAACGACGAGTCCCGCGTGCCGATGGATGTCGATCGGGCGGACGCAACGAGTGAGCACGATCAGTCTTAAGATTTTGCGTTTAACTTTCGATTCCTGCAAGAAAGGGCATTGCTAACTTACGGTTAACCGTAGGACAGGTCAAAATTCTGACATAATGTTTCCGATTATGGTTCCTTAATCAGTGCGTACTTTCCTATTTTGGTACTGTTCATATGGTAAAAAAGTTACAGCAGCAGCATGTCTTACAAAAAGAAAGGAAAGTAAGAAACGGAGGAGAGGAATCTTAATGCTGCATGCAAGTAGCCCCACACATAATTTAATTTACATGTGTATTTGTCACCGGAGAATTAATGAGTTCCTTCCGAGGAGGAATTCACCGTGCATACGGTCAACCGTAAGGAAGCATTCCTGCAAGAAAGCGCGTGTACGCCGCGACACTGTACAGCTGCAATTTTCGAGAGCGCCCCTGGCTTTCAGTAATTGTGTAGGTGGTTCCCGGCATACGTAAATGATGATCAGGCCCTTGTGCTGAACTAACCCATGCCAGGGCCATGGCTAGGAGTAGCTTTTTTGCGAGACGACAGACAGACACACAGCGAGTAGCAATTAAAACTTGGTCCCGAAGTACGTAGTGCCTGCCCTGCGTGCATATGCCTTTCGCCTGCTTCCTCTGCTTCATTGCGCTGCATGCATGGTACCCAAAGGGGCAACCACACATGCATCATAATATGTTCACAACAAACACAAAAGGCAAATGCAATAAAGGGCCAGCTAGTGGAACGTCCTTTGTAACCAAATTTAGAATCATCCTTAGGTTCCATGGATTGAAGTCGTAACTCGTAACTTGGTCATTCTTTCTCCCAACACAGTACACCAGCGGTTGCAAATTCTTTTATTTCCGAACGAGGTTTGTGTTCCTTTTAGCATTGTACTTCTACTACGTACTTCTTTAGCATGAACTTGCAGAGACCTAAATTGCTGTTACAAAAAAAAACTAACTTGAAGAAAAGAGAACACTGAGCACATGCATGTTTCCTTATCTTTTTTCTTCTCCTCAAATTATGTGAACCGAGTACTAGCTCATTTGTAGCATTCATGGAGGAGAAGGCCCGCCTCGTCCTTGAATGCCTACCTTCTACTTGTTCCTGCTCCAGATCAGTTGGATCTCACATAAAAACAAGCCACCACAAATTCCGTGTTTGGTTAGACGCGGCCAAAGCGGACACCGTGCTACTACACCTTCATTATTTGCAAGGCCAAGGCAATTATGCACGAACATCCGTCCTTATCCTGTCCTGTCCCGGGGCATGGATTCAGCATCGGAGGCCCTGGCATAAGTAAGTTCCGAAACCTCGTAGGTTTCGATTTCTCTCGTTTTCCCGATGGTCATCTCCCTATTTGTGCGTCTGACACGTGCCTACGTCGTTCGTGCCTCCGTGCGCTCCGTTCTCCTCGTGTGCATCGATGGTCTGCGCTAGTGGTGGGCCTCTGTATATTACACGCGCGTGTTGTAGGTTTCTGATTGACACCTGGTTGTTCTAGCGAGGAAGGCTGACGGTTTGTCCCCTAGGTTTGTATTCTTCTGCTCGCAGCCATCTTTCCATCCCTTCTCTGCCTTTTCTCTTCTCGGGTGTGGTCGTTCTGCTATTGTACGGTGTTCGTCGCCGTCCTCTCATTTTCTTCTACTGTGATGGCCGACGCGTCTCATGAATCTGTTGGGCCGGATGGTTCGACAGATGCGTTTCCCCGTCGCGGCGGTGGCCGCAGTCGCCGACGTGCCTCGACCGCGTCTCTCGGTCCTACTTGGTCGGCTGATTCGGCTGGTGCGGTTCGTCGCGGCGGTCGCCGGCGTGCCTCGCCCCGTGGGCGTGCGGGCCATATCTGGTCTCCGTCGATTGGGCCTTCGCGCTCCCCTCGCCGAGCTCCTCTCCGCGGTTCTTCTTCTCTTGCTGTTACATCGTCTTCCCTTCCTGTTGTCTCTCCGTGCTCTGCTTCTAGGGCCGCGATTTTGCGGTTCTTCCATCGGCTCGCTCAGTGTGGATGGGTGTGCTGCTCCGCGTGAATTTGCTCTGTCTTTTGTATGCTCACCGTCGCCTGCTGTTCCTACTGCAGCGATTGTATCCTCCCTCTCGGGGCGTGTCTATTCTCTGTCTTGTAGATTGTCTGTGTATGCTAGCTCTTCAGGGTGCTACTTCTTACTGGTTTATCCGTTTTGTATGTAGCCTCTAGGCGGCCGGCGTTGCCTGCATTAACAGGGGATGAGAGGCTTCGGCGTCGTCGCGAGGTTCGTCAGGGGAAGCAGCCTGTTAGCGCTCCCGCAGGTTTGTGTTCTGATGATCTTGATGTCCTTTTTCTTTTTTGCCATTACATCTTACCTTTTCCTTTTGGTTCAGCCGTGCCGTCCTGTCATCCCGTAAATCCATGTGTATGTGTATACGCTGCACCTTTCCCCCTGTTAAGCTCCGCTTTGCGAGTTTTGTCCTACCCGACGCCGTCAGGTTCTTCTCTTGTTGCTCTTCTCTTGTTGCGCTTGATAGGTTTCCTGTCTCCATGGTCAAATTTTGCTTTTTACAGGTCTGATGCTTCCTTGTTTTGCATTTTCAGTTCGCTTTGTGTCCAAGGTTGGTCGTTTGGAGGCTGCTTTTAATCGTTGTAGAAGAACACGGATCTTGGCTATTTATTTTCTTCTTCAGGTGGAGATCCGAATCATCTTGCCTCGCGCGTATTCCCGATTGTTCTGGCTTAGTCGTGTCGACTTCCACGCACTTCCCATATCTTCCTCTTCTCAGAGCTCGATCTCAGACCGCATCACATAGCCAAGACCTACCGCCACGATCTCCCTGTCCCAGCCCGCAGCATGTATTCTTCCCTGCCATGCCAGCCTGTGTCCAAGCTGCTCCGTGGCCGACGTTCTGGCGTGGTCGTCACTGAGGCGCTCCCGCCGTCCCTTACTACAGATTCGCTTCCGTAGCTCCCCACCTTGACGGTGGACTTGACCCGGCCGCCTGGTTCGTCCGGTGGGCGCACAACGACCAGCAGTGCTGGCCGCTGCACCGGACGACGCCTTCCGCAAGTTGGAGCGTGGAGGATAGAGGCAACAGAAAAATCTCGCGGCAAGAGCTAGCAGTGGAGAGGCTCACGAACGGCCGGGGTCCTGGCCGCGGCCGGCCTCAAAAGTGGCGCTCCGTGAAGCGGTTGTCCCTCGGTGTCATGTCGTGGGGATATAGTTGGAGCGGCGGTTTCAGCCGTACACCGCTCCTCTTGCGCAGCGGAGCTGGATCCGACGTTGCGTGTGATCTGCCAGTGCCGCACGACGGCCGCCACCACGTAGGCATCTTCGACTTCTTTCATGGTCACTGTCCTTCTCTGTTTCCTGCTCCGTACCTGGTCGAGTCGTTCAGTCCATCATTGGTTTCAAGAATATGTTGGGAGATGAAGGCACCCGAGAAAATAGGGCAGATATCCTCTGCCAAACCAGTTAAGCCCTCCTACATTACCCCAGGTATAATCCTTCCAAGAGGTTGCAAATATTTTTTTACTCTAAAGTTTTCGGTCTGTTTTGTCATATAGATGCTTAGAAATGATAATTATGAATCATTTTTATTATTTCTGCCATGGCAATGATTTATAGGAGAAATTTTTCCATAGATGAATTTTTATTGTTCACAGAAAGCACTTAATCTGAAGATATTCTTTTGTGTGCGCCATATGCCAATGGTCAGCGAATTTGTGCATTTTTCCCATGATTTGTCAAGACATGGTAGAAAAACTTGATATTCAACCTCTCAACTGCATCGTGAAGCCAATATAAGAATCTAGCCTAGGAGCAAGGGACAAAGCTCTCTTGAGATAAAAGGCAAGCGCCTATATTCTTTCTCCATACTCACAAACATGAGAAGCCAAAGGTCGTATCTTGACAGAATTGTCACAATTTTTTATCTCTAGATGATGAATTCCGTTCAGCATTTTTCTTCTAATAAGACGATGATGATGTTTGATGCAGATTGTGCTTCTGGAGATGCTCCTTGATCATCAGCAGTCAGCGTGCAGCCAGTTGGGAAAGCGTTCGGTCCAAATGAGTTCCATTTCTTCAAGGTTTTACTTTGGGCAAGTTCACCATTTCATTTAGTATATTCGTCAGCTGAAATTTATGTCCTTTTGTCAACCTAGTGATCAAGTTTCCACATTGGAGCTGGCGATCAAAGCACCCAGGGGCAAGCATTTGAGCATGCACCCACACTGCAATATTCAGAGTTTACGAGGATGCACTGGTACCGCCAAAGCTATCAGTGAGCTCATGGTATGTACTGGTCGAAGAAACACGAAAGCTGTTGGAAGAGGTAGTGATGTAGATAGTCCATAAGATGCCTCAATCGGCTCAGTTTAACATTGGGTGCATGTTATTTTTTCGTTCTTACACACCAAAGAGTATATGCAGATTGGATCTATATGTTTACAACTACAAAGGCAACCCCGACATCGATCAAAGGGCAGATCTGATTCATTCGTTCACTGCATGCTTGATCTACAGTCCAAGCGTTTTCTGAATTGCGTCTATGGTTTCAGGTCTTTTCATTTCATACTTCCTTAATATGCTCTTTATGTATTTCCAGATTTAGTTCTCTAATTTGAGGGTATCTTATCTGTATGTATTTGACAATTTGAAATACAAAATCCTCTACACCTAACTGAGCACAACTTAGGTCTGCAATTTAATTTGCTCAGTTTTCAGTAGAATGTATATGTGGTGTTTCTATGATGCATTGGATTTAGGACACTATTGTCCTGTATTTTCAATTTAGATAAGCAAGGTTGCTTTTGGACATTATTAGGAAAATATGACTGTTGTGGATTTAAAGTTACAATGACATGCGGGTTTATATTAACAGCGAGACGATATAAAATGTCGATTTTCAAGTAAAAGGATGTTCACTATGATAGCTGGGCCCCTATTTATGTATTATTGTAAAAATCATTTGAGAAATTGTTAGTGTTGGATTGAGAGTAGTGGCCACCATGGAAGCTGCATCTTCATCATCTCTATATGCTGGCAATAGAATTATAGAAAAAATATGCCTTCCGTTGGTATTCATCAACGCTAAGACCGGTGGCTAACATGTAAAGTAGTTTGATGGAAACATATCGTAACCTCCTCAATATTTCCTACGTACTGGCCTACCAATTGTGGAAGTTTTGGTGCTAAACTGTGCACTCTCTTGATACTTTTGGAGTAGTACTTTGAGCATGCTCTTATTTATGTTCGCCTTTTTCTTGGGATTTTGATCTCTCAGAGCTCATAAGGTGGTGATAAGGTGCTGCACACATTATATGAAAAGTTCAAAAATCTCAGGTCTAATGGTCACACTGTTGCTCAAATTGAGAGGAGCCATGGACTAATTTAGCGTACAAGGAATGGTGTTCCTCCTTTCTATTTCGTTTCTCAGCTACAGAAGCCTTAAAGCATGTTTCTGGTGGTGCGATGGCATGGTAATTTGGGTGCTTGAAGTAGTTAGTGATCTTAACCCCATGTTTCAACTATGCCTAAGAGAACTTGAAACAATATCCCTTTCATTTGTGGGGATAATCTAATGCCTATGATTTGTTATCACCTACGAGCAAATGTTCTCTTCATGTGATGATCAATACATATGTATATGTACTTCATGTTAGCTGTTACTAGATTATTTATGTGTTCTCTACAAACAAAAGAACATACCAGTACACAGGTTAATTATTCGTGCCTGACTATGATGTCTGTTAGTTCTTATTGTACAATATTTCTAGGTAGTGTTATATCGATTGTTTGATTCCTCTGCAATTTAATAGAAAAATAACATTGGGAGAACACGAGGGAGCAGCTCGCCGAGCTGCATAGCGAATACACCAGCAAGATGAAGGCCCTGAAAAAGATCTGTATGCAGTTCTCCGACCTCAACCCTTTGACCATCAGCAATGCAAACATACCAAACATCTGGCCACCGTAGCTCCTGCCACGTGTGGAGCAACTGATCTCCGCCACCCGTGACTTCATCACCGGCACACCAGCATGATGACAAGCATTCGTTGGTTCTAGACGCAAGGGCATGCGAAGACCGGCCCTTTATTTTAATGCTTAGACTGCAGTTCTGGTATATCACTGTAATAGCGATGTTCCTTGAACAATTTCCCTGCAGCTAGATGTAGCTCTGATTTTATGTCTCTGTTCAGATGATGTACGCCTTCTCATCCCGTATATGGCAGACAAAAATAAATATTCAGTCTTTGTAAACACGGTTAACTATGCAAAACTCTGCAACACAAGCCCACGGCTTCCATAAAGAAAACTGCCCAAACGGAAACAACACAGTGCAAACTCCAGCTCAGACAGTACCACAAAACGCAAAGAAAAAGGACCAACACGGCGCGGCGTGCGCCGCGCCAGCCCCGGCTAGTCTTCTTGAATTAATCAGTGCTAATGCCCATACAATGCAAGCTTCCTCCCGGGAGAACATGGCCGACTGGGCCCACAATAATGCGCCCTAGATGCAGCTTAATTGATGGCATGCCGTGCCTTGGCTAAAGCCTAGTTAAGGCGCCGCTAACACCGAACGACCACAGTTTGATTGCACTTATCCTGGCCCCGGCAATGGGTGCATCAAGATACTTCATGGTACTGCTGGTGAGGTGGCTCTACCCCAGTGGCAACTTGCGCTTCTTATGGATCGATTCCAAGATCCAAACTGTTAGTCCATCGGTAGCATGCACTTGATGATTTGCCACACATGTATTCCCCTGTAGCCCGACGCCGATATGACGGCCTTGCAGCCAGGCCCGATCCCTTTCAGGAGCAGTGTTACAGGCTTGTCGCACCAGCCAAAGAAAAGACGACGGGAAACAAGACGAACCGGTGCATCCAATCAGCGGGTTGATCTGCGTTCTGGTGCCATGAATGTTGCAGGGGGTTGTCTTGTCTTTCTCGGACCCGTGTTGCGTTGCAATCCCGACGTCGACTCTGCCGTCGACGCCACCGGTGGCGCGCGCGCGCGTGGTGTTTCCCGGGCCTCGTGTCGTGGACGCCGCCGTGCTGGCGCCGTCGGACGGTTAACGTCGGAGAGGTATGGGGAACCATGCCGCTCGCGGCGCGGCACACGTTTGTTGCGTTGGGTAATTTCTGCATCAGAGGTAGCGTTGGGAGTTTGAACACTTTGGACTGGACCCTGGACTGGAGGAGTCGCGTGTGCAGCAACTGTCGCCGGAGTCCACGGCTGCTGCTGGTGGGGAGATGAAAAGGTACGCGGGGTAATGGCGGATCGCTGTCACTCACACTCGGGGCAAAAAAATGATGGATCGCCGTCACCATCGACGAGGGAAGTTACGTCGAGATCGCAACAGGTGATCGAAGGCAACCTGCATGTTGGAGCTCTATCAGGTTTTGTTTCAGGCTTGGTCGTGGAGTCGATATTTTTCACATTGCTCAATCTCGTGGGAGAGAGGCGAACCTGGTTTTAGCTTTGTTTTGGCCAACACCGGAGATTCCACCTCTACGTGCGTCATTGGAAGAGAATTTAGCCTAATCAAACCAAATTTGCTTTGCTCATTCAGCATATCTATGAGATACAAAAAAAAAAATGATTTTTGAGGGTACTCAAAAGCACTTTTTTTTTTAGTTTCTCGAGCCTGTTGCCATTTCAGATAGGGAAAAACACAGGACCGGCCCATATGGATGGGCAAGCGGGGTGCCCGCCCTGGGCCCCTCAAAGGCAGGGGCCCATCCTATGTACTACTTCTAGTACTACCTCCGATCCGAATTAATGGTCGGAGGGCTAGCCAAAGTTTTGCCTAAGCCTTGTGTGAATGTGCGACCATTAATTCGGATCGGAGGGGTATTATTAGTGTAAATCTCGTCTTAGTTCTAATTATGTATAAAATCTAAAAGAATAGACTAGAACATTAGGAAGCTCTAGTCTAACGGACCAAGTCGGGCCCACCGGGGCACCACACTCTATTCTCACGAGGCAGGAACAAAATGGTCGACTCTTCATTTGTTGACTTTTCTTCTCTAAAAAATTCTCAATAGCCTTTTCTGGTAACATGGTGGCTCCTCCTCGATTCCGAGGTCACATGCAGCCACTAATATAGATCAATGACGTAATTGAATCACCCTAATCAGCTCTTCTTCTATCCTCAATGTTTCACTCATTCTCCATCAACGAGACGTTGGAGAGATGGTGCGAGTTCATCCTTCCCATTCCTCTGTTCGTCTTTAAGTGCCTTTATTTTATTCGCTCTCATGGCTCAAATCCGTAAGTACTCCTCTCTTCATTCATGGATTGACTTGGTAAAGACAGTTTGAGTTTTCAATTTTAGAATTTAGAGATAATCTATTATCATGTACTGTTTCATAATTCACTTTCGAAATATAACATATTTTGTGTTTATATGTGCGTGCAAGGGCCCTGGCTTGTCGTCTTGCCCCTGGGCCCGTAAATGTATGGACCGGCCCTGGAAAAAACGTTGTACTCAAAAACCGTTTCTTCTCTATTCTCACATGTATAGGTATCTAAACTCCATTCGATCTCTAATCTAGTACCGATATAAATCAAACTAACTATGTTTTAACATAAACCAATACAACAATAGGCTAATGTGAACAAATACAGTAGGGTCCAACATTGAATAGGCATGAACAAATAGAAAGGGGCCATCTCACACATAGTTGGCGCTCATACTAAGATCTTTGTAAAGCTGGGCATGCGAAGCCTGGTTTTCAATCCGAACTGCTGCACGTACGGCAGATGATGTACGATTCCTGTCCAATTCATAATCCAACGGTGCTCGACCGTCCGACGGTTTGATAGAAGTGTCGGACAAAAATCGTATGTAAACTATCTTTCGTATAGTAGTGTTCGTTTTCAATCATCCGGTATACCTCCATAAATGTTTGTATCCAATTAATTTTTTTAATCGGGAATGGTCATGAGGGGGCTGAAAACTGCATTGAAGTCAAGTTGTGAGTTTGAGCGAGCCCTAGCGGACATACTCACTGGGATGCCTCCTGCCTCTATCCCAAGTGGCAACGTTCCTTGGAGATGCATGAGAGACCCGTGGCCATGGAGCCACCCAAAAGCTCTGCCCCATCATTCACAATGATGCCCCCCCCCCCCCCCCCCCCGCCCCCAATCAGCAAACACATAGCCATGAGGTGTCATGGATGACCTAGTTAAGTAGCGGATAACCGTTTGTACCACTATGAAGGTTTTCAGCACTCATGCCTAGATCCCATGTATAGAGATGTTGAACCAACGTCATAGGTTGTACATTTATGTTTACTTCCTAAGTAGAAAAGTATGGTTTACTAAGGATAGACTGGCTAAAAGAAATTGTCATGGGTGTAAGAAATGTGTCTTCTCTGACTCGGAAGAGAGAAGGAATTTGTTTATCTCATGTCCTTTTTGCGGGCCTTATGTGGAAGATTGTGTATAGCACTTATAATCTACCTCCACCAACCAACGTCACTAATATCTTAGAGAATTGGTTGAATGAAATCGGCAAGAAAACTTAGAATCAAATTCTTAGCGTAGTTTCAGCTTTGTGTTGGTCAATTTAAAATTGCAGAAATAATATTATTTTAACAAGGCAAGAAACTTTCATATATCTTGTAGGTTATTCATATGGTACACACTATATACAACTACGAATTTCCTTCTTCCGCACCAGGGGTTATACCATTTGTCTGAAGATGACTGTTGATGGTCACTAACTATATTATCATTCGTGTCGGCCGACAACATAATAGGCGACTAAATGATGTCTATTTCCTATGGTTTTGATTTTTCATTGTTGATTCTTGTTTAGATCCTTGGTGATCCTCGAGTTGTAATAAAATGATTTGATAAAATTTACAATAAAATGGTGCATCCATGGATGCATAGGACAGGGTCTGATTCTCCTTTTCAAAAAAATCGTATTTTACTATGATAGCGTGAATCGATGAAATTGGCATGACGATACGTGGAGATTCTAGTTTGGCAATCTACCTCGTCTGAACCTCCCACTTTTCTCATTATTCCCAAGTTACACATATTACAAATCTTCACAAATATCCCATTCCCGATGTATTATTTTCTTTGTTTATCTAAATTGTAGTTATCAATTCCAAGTGCTATCTATTTGAAATAATATACTCCCTTCTCCCTATATTATTTCACAATGAAATGTATATATCTAGCATCTAGATACATCCATTTTAGTGTTAAGTAATATAGGATGTGCGGAATACACGTGTCTCAGAAAATAAATTATCCTAGTCATTTATGTGATTCCAGTTCTAGATAGGTCTTTTAGCCATGGTCATGTACCCATTGATATTTGCATTTGCATTTTCCGGTAGACACCGTTTGAATGTATAAATGTTAGGATGCCCTTTATTTTACATGTATGCATGTTCTCGATAATATTTCAGCACACACCTTCCATTAAATTGTAGCCAAAAAGTTTATGTTGCTTTAGTATTTTGATACTACAAATGAAAATATAAATAATTATTGAGAACTATAGATGTAAAACATTCTCAATATAGTAACATCATTATATGATAATACCTCAACAAATGTTTTTTTGAAACAAAAAATACCCCTGTAACTGCTAAGCAAACTTTTAAACATATTTTCATACCTTTTGCTTTCTTTTCTAGTTTTCAGTTAAATTTATTAGTTAGAAGATGTAGAGAGGTTTAATTTTTTTTTAACATTATCTTCACAATCCTGGAGTTTTGCTTGTCCTATAAAACATAAAATCATTGTCATTTAATGAAAATAAAAGACGAAATTGCACAAACCCGTAACTTTTGGGGGCCATTTTTGCACAAATGAGTGCCTAAAATTTCTCGTTGCATAAACCAGTGGGTCCAGTAGTAATTCATGGTATTGACTCTAGTAGTAATTCACTAGTTTTTTAAACAAAATATTTGAGTCACTTGTTTGTGCAACAATGGCTTCGAGATTTACTGGTCTATGCAATTTACTCAAAATAAAACTACTCAAAAAACTTATACTACAAGCATTTTTTTTGTCTTTGTCTCATTATATGGCGTGGAAGATTGTTTTTTTCGTTTCTCCAGTATCCTATAAACAACATACTACCATGGAAGTTCCATAATCCATTTCAAGGAGACTTTCTTAGGAAATGAAAAGGATCATTGAAAATTGTTTGTTAAAATCATTTCAAATCAAAATATAAAACCAAGCTATTTATCTCATCTACCAACATTTCCTAGTTGATTAATTTCTTACCGCATTCAAACTAAATTTATTATGTTATGATTTTTCTTCATGTAACTTCGATGTAGAATATTTAAATACTCTTATAGGAAATAAAATTTTATTTTTATTTTTTAGTTAATTAGATGGATTATGCATGTGGGTGATTATTATCTACTCTCGCGGTAAAGGTTACTATATTTTAATTTTCAACCTGTGTTATAAGGTTTTGTTTTTTCTATAGATGCATCCAATAAAATTTGTTTTAATCAATAGAAATTTACTTAACCATAGCATGCAAGGCGAAAATTTACTTCGAACCATTGTTAGGGACCTATAGATGTCTCTGTAGATTTAGCCTGCAGCAACATTTCATTTTAATAAAACCTGCATTAACATGTTGTACAAATTGCCGCTATGCATCTCATGATTATTGACACATACACTCACGTCTATTATATAAAAAATATACAAAGAAAATATAGTATCATAGAGTTAATTAGTTCATAGCATTTTCATGTTATCATATTATCGAAAAAAATACTCTAAAATTTCTCATGGTAAAACCATTTTCTCGACACAATATTTCATTATCACACTTTTGCATAAAGTAGTTTGAACAATGTTCTGTTCCTTTTGTCTAATAGGCCCTATAAAGGACATAGTCGCATCCGTTAAAAAAAATGGCATGAAAATCTTGTAGTCCGGACGAATGGAACCATGCATTCATATAGGCTGGTCTATAAAATATATGCGGGTTCATATTGTTATTAATTAATTTAGGTTGTGACCCTTTATTCTTTACCTACTGAAAAGATTATCAATATATTTTTTAACTAATTTGAAATCAAATTCAAAACTCAGGTTTTTATCGACTCTCAATCTTTCCTAATGTATTAGCTGATTTCACATTCAATCTAACTGATTGTCTCATGAATTTTTGTCATGTAACTTACATACGCAATATTTCAAATGTTCATGGAAAAAATAACATTTTTATTTTAAATCTAGGTTACCAATACATTAGGTTCTGCTTGTGTCTGCTGCTCATGTACTCGTAGTTATATTAATGATACACAATATATAGTTATCTATTGTTAAATCCTATGAAATTCCTTCTACTTCCTCTATATCAAAATATAGTTCGCATTAGTTGTATCCTAAGGAGAGTGGATATTTTACATGCATCGTGCAATGCCAAGTTTATAAATAATTATCAACATCTCCAATACCAGATCAATAATTGACAAGTGAATAATGCAGTAATTTTTTTTATTTAGAAAAGACACGAAAGACATTTTTTTTTGAATGGTCACCGGGGGGAACGAGTCCCCACCTGAAATTTTTCATTGCCTATGGGGCGTTTTACAACCTCTACAAGATAGGTTCAAATGAACCAGAGTTTACACAAGGTACAAGAGAAGAGAAATAAAAGAAAAAACACACACAACACGAAGGGGATCACTCCGAGAAAAGTCGGAGACAACTGATTGATGAGAGAAACTCATCACGGCCCAAGCTCAGCAATCACAATGCAGAGCCAGCAGGACATGACAGCGGAGTGTTGGAACGCGTAGAGATAAACAAAAACTTTTCCTACGCGATGCTTCCAAGATCTAGCCGAGGTAGAAGGCCACGAGTATTACCACTAGACGCGCAGGTGCGGATTATCGATGCAGCGCGTCGGGGCAGTGTAGTCCCACGATCCGGTCCGGCCGATCCAATCCCTCGAACGTCGAAGTGCTGAACGTACAACACCTCTGCCGGTATCCACACGTACGAGGAGGAGCTCCGACGGCGGACTGCTAGGTCCGGTGCGGCGGCTGGACTGAGTGGGTCTAGGGTTCCCAACGCATGGGAGAGTGGACTAACGTGCCCGCTGGGCAAGCTGCGCCCCTCTTTATATAGCGTATGGTAATGGGCTTCACAACACTTGTGGCCCATTCCCTCTGTGAGTCCGACTCACAAAACCAGTCCATTTCCGGTTCGGGTCCAACCCGACCAATACTTGCTCCCGCTCTTAAGTGTGCGACCCTGCAGGCTCATGGCGACTTGGACACGATTGGAGTCCAACTCCCAATCGATCAATCGGTAGCGGCTCCTAGCAGAACGTGCCGACTCCCAAGTACCATTGAGTCATGATGGCATACCTTTCAATGTGATATTCATCTTAGTCCCTTTTGCCTCACGATATACCTTGTCGAGCTATAAGCGATTTATCGTCATCCCTTAAATAGCTCAACTCTCTTCTCGATCTGTGACATGTGATTCATCTGACTAACTCTTAGTCAACCGACATAGTTAACACTTAACTGAGTCGCGCATGGACATGCTTCCTGAATCATATCACTCGAGAGGACCCAGAGAATATCTCTCCATTCGGACGGGGAAAATCCCATCTTGATTATCCACATCACGCAGCTTGCTTCTCATTCGACCCGAACTCTGCCTTTATAGTTGCCTTGTCACAGAACAACGTTTGACAGAACCTAAGTCGGTGATCCACAACTCGGATTGTGCGACAACCTCAGGTCTAAGGATTACATTGATTGAGACATGCAAATGACGACTTGATCGTTGCATCTCAATGTGGGTCAGTCCGACTTGCTAAACTCTTTAGCCAAGTCCGTGAACATTGGAATGGCATCACCATGCCCATGACAAGTGGAACCGTGTCATCAGCCAACACTCACATTAGTCTAGGGTGTGTGTCCAGCACAACCTAAATGACCAAGGACAATCTAGTATGAACAACATGAATAGATAGTTCCACAATCGAATCACATATTCAATGACTTATATCAGATGTTCAAAACAAGGAGAACTTAATAACTTTATGAATACAGTGGGAATTACATCATACATGATTACCTCTAGGCCATATTCCCAACACGGAGACCCAGCCGTGACACTGCATCATCAACGTAGTCGAACGGCAGCGCGCATCCGGGGCCACACAACGCGCCGACACCACCTATGTCGTGGGTGTGGCCGAAAGGTCGCGCGTGGCAGAGGCTGTGCCATAAGGCCATTATGCCACCGACTGAAGTCGAAGGGCACCACAATGCAGAGACATCCCGTAGGGCACGTCTTGCATGAAGGACCCTCACCGCACGTGGGGGTCGTCGCCGCAGTCGAAAGGCATAGCACCACCGAGGACAACCCAACCCCACCTGGGTCCGAGATACCCGAAGGGTGGGCTAGCCGAGAGTACGCACGAAGACCACCCGCTCCATACATGCCATAGAGCTTCATCAAGGATCCGACGCATGAGCCTAGCAACTGGCAAGGAGAAGCTACCACCACCGCTGCCACGGCTTGCCTCACTTCGAAGAGAAGACCGCATCCATGGCCTCCATCTGAAAAACCATGGGCACACCAGTATAAAAGGAACAACATCCTCTAACACTAATGGTGAGACAGAGGGGGCTCTACACCCAGCCACGACGGCCCCCCGTGTAGGGAGCGCGTCGCCACCATGGCCGCCATCTGCGAAGCCACTGCACCAGCCAACCCCCGCTGCATGATGATAGTCGAGTAAAGAGGAAGACGACCCTCGCAACCACCAAGAGGCACCGACCAAGAGGCCAGCACACCGCCGGCGGCCACAACACCGCCCAGCACAACGCTGACCAGCGCGACGCACCAGCCCAAAGAGCCACTTCCCGCACACCACAAAGCCGCACCAGATCTGACGCCATAGTGCCGAAATCATGCACCAAATAGGAGCAACGGGCCAATCGGGGTTGGGGAGGACGGCAGCCAGCGCCACCACCGGCGGGGGGAGGTTGAGGAGGCGGCACAACGGAGGAGAAGGGGCGGGCTACACCGATACTAGCCGGCCCAGGCACCACCCCGCAGCGGAAACCCGACGCACCTGCGCAACACAACACATCTCAGAGGAGGACACGCCATGGAGCTCCACCCGCGCAGCCAGGCGCCATCGACGCGGTTGGACGGCCACGCGCAAGGGCGAGGCGCCGCCAGCAGCCGGCGAGCTTTGCCCGGCGACCCAGAGCCGGCGGCGGCGAGGGGGTGTGGTGGAGAAGGGGCCGACCGCGGCGGCGGCGGCTAGGGATCCCGCCCGAGTCGCCCCAGGGAGACGACGCGGGGAAATGGCTGTTTTTTCGACATCTTATATCTTATATTCATCAAGGAAAATAACAGCTGGTACAGAGGATATACAACTCGACGCAATACAAACAGTACGAAATAAAAATACACCGAAAATCATACTGCTTGTCTTCCTCTTATCTTCCGATCGATGCAGCTTAATCAACGCGTCTCGATCCCGCCTAAAGCCTACTCAAGGCTTGCACTAACACTGAACGACCACACTTTGATTAGATGCGTTCAGATATACTGTACATCCCGATGATCTATCGCTGCTGCTCTTTGCTTCCATGCATACACCGATTGGTCTTAATCCCGCAGGCCGCAGCCGACCTTATCCAGTACTGAAGTACTCTCTCTGTACCGAATTAAATGTCACGGATTTGTCAAAATATGGATGTATCTATACATCCATATTTTGACAAATCTATGACATTTGATTTGGGACGGAGGGAGTATTTGATTCGATGTAGAACCTTGGGCATAGATCTTGAATTCGTCATTGCGAAACCCTGTCTGTTTCGTTGCACTAACAGCGACAGCTTAACTAATGCATGTACACAAGGTTCCTCCTTGGAGAACATGGTCGGCCAGGCATCAATAATGCACAAGAACTGCATAGGCTCACTCTTGGTTTAACGTTAGATCCTGCCTTTGGCTAAGCCTAATCAAGACCTGCGCTAACGTTCAGATACATGCCACTGCTGGCGTGATAGCTCTGCCCCAACCACACCACTTTCGGACTGGACCATCGATCAAATCGGTTCGTTCTTCAGTAACACACCAACACTTGATTGGCCACACATGTACTCCCCTGTAGCCCGATGCCGATGAGCTAGGCCCGGTCATTTTCATGGGCAGTGGCACAGGTTTGTCGCCACACCTTTTTGCCGAAATTTCAAAGCCAAAAAGGAAGCATCTCCATCGCGTCCAATCCGACGGTGATCAACTTGCACTGGCGCCATAAATATTGCAGGATTGTCTTTCTCCGATCTGTGTTGCGTTGCGATCCGACGCCGACTCGCCATGGCGCCGTCGACAGCGTGCGAGACAGCGCCCTGTCGCGTGCGCGGCCCTGATAGTCGTCGTGGCTCGCGGCGGGGCACACGTTTAGGCGACTGGGTGCTGGCAATGTCGCTAGCTATAGCTGCGTGGCAAGGGAAATCCACGCAGGTGGGGAGAGCAAAAGGTACGCGGGGTAGTGGCAGATCGCTGTCGTCCCCTCTTGGAAGAGAAATGACGAATCGATGTCCTGATCGAGAAGGGAAATTACATCAACATCGCCGGAGCTGAAGAGGCAACCAGCTGTCCAGCTTTCCAGGATGCCGGAGGTTTTCAGGGTTCAGACATGCATGCGTGCGTGCTTGTTTATAGCAAAGACCTGTGTGCTTCACATTGGTAAGTCTCATACCCTCTCATTGGAGAAAAGTGAACCTCGTTTTACTTTATTTGGCCAACACCGGAAACTCCAGCTGTCAGGAACAACAGCTAGGATTTGATTTGGGCCAACTATCGGCAACTGTTGTACACACTCCAACCCAAATACGCGTGTCACTAGAAAGCAAAAGTATCTTAATTTTCACAAGTAAACACGAGGTTCACTCATCCACGACAGTACCTTACCCGTAACTGAATTCTAGCTTGGGTGTGCTAGATTACTAACGTGAAGACGGATCTCTATGAGTGCTCTACATGGCCGGATCGAAACTCCAAATCGTAATGTCGAGGCATACATAATCAGAAAACCATAAACCATGTCTGCAATTTCCTTCTAAGGAAGGGAAGGCACCTACCAATGACTTCATGAACTTTCATAGCGCATAATACTCCCCGGTTTTCTATAATACGGCTAAAATAATTATTGATCTACCAATTTCCACAAAAAAATTCATTAGATTTCCTAAGTGCATGCTTATGGTCTTAATAATCTTTGAAACTGAAGAGTATTTTATCAGTAACGCATGGTTTTGGCCCCTCTTATCATTTGCCTCCTCTAACTATAGTTCTTGGCTCCACACTATGTGACAGAGCCATCGTTTTGAAGCAGTGGATCAACCTGGCAAGGAACAGTATGTGAAGCCAGAAATCAATTGCATCCCTCGCTATACTCGTCATTTCAGAGTGAGAGAAACACATGTTGTTGTAAACGATAGCAATAAAACGACGAACAAAATAGATCTAGCACGAAAGAGGACACGGGGTTTTTAACGTGGAAAACCCTTTCAATAAGGAAGAGAAAAAATTAAGGGCACCAGCCAGCAAAACTTCACTATATCGAGTGCGGTTACAAACACCGGCGATTTACAATTTGCGGCTTATCCCTAACCGATGGTTTACATGAGATATATAAAGGGGTGCAACCCTAGACAAGGCAGAATTCATATCCAAACCGGTAACAACTCATACCGTACCGCGGGGGGCTGCCCCCCCCCCCCCCATCCCTAAGCCTCCAGCGGCGGGCTTCGCTTCGCTCCGTTCGAATTTTCCTTTTTCTTTATCTTCATATAAATTTGGATCACAATAAAATAACACATGTGTCTTCTACAACAAATCCACGCATGACTAGTGATAATATTCGCCAATATTAAGAATGAGGTGAACCAATGGACAGTTGCGGTGCCAAGAATTTGAGAAACATGTCAGGAGTCTAAAGGTCATTGTGTTGGATGTTTTTTAAAATATTTCTAAAATGACTTTGTTAATTGATAAAGGAAAAAATCTCCATTGGGGGGGGGGGTGAATAAGTAACTACAAGTTTTAATAAATCCATTAATTTAAGCAACTTACTGATATATATGAGTCTCTAAAATACAACTAGGCACATAATCCTATTAAACAATATTACACCATCAAACAAGATTAACAAGGTAAAGAAACTATAAGTAAATAAAGAAAAATAACCAAGAGTGGATGAACGAAAACGCCCAAACTATTCCTTGGAGGTGTAATAACGGTAAATTTGGAGGTTCCGGGAAGTTCAGAAGGCTTACGAGTTATTTTTGCATTACCAGGTGCTGAAACCAAGAGTTGATAAACACAAGTCTAAACCATGGCTTACGAGTTATTTTTGGAATGCAAGATTTTCCAAAAATATGAGGCATGTGATGGCACCCAAAAGTGGCATGTGAACGAGTTAGGAGTCATAAAGGGTGGAATGAGCTTAATGGAATCAACTTAAGATTAAAACCGACCATTGGATAGCCCTTTCCGAGAAGATAAAGATAAAAAAATAGAAATGGAAGTCTTTAGGCCTCTGCATCGAATCTATGCACACAACCGGTTTTTATTAAAAAGTATCAAAAATATGTATGTCTTATAAATCACGGATCATATAAGGTGGCCACAAAGATTAACCACTCAAAAATCACAGCTCTAGACATATATCCCCTAGTATTAAGCCACCCATCCCGACTGTAAATAGCCCAAATGACCGCCATCAGTCGAGCACGGTCTATATCCATAAGTCTTCGCTGGTCTGCCAGCAGAAGGAAATGTCACATATGGATATAATGCACCGCCTTGTTGACCATCTGCAAAAAATGGACAACTTTTTTTGTTAAATACTACATCATTACGACTATTCCATATTGCCCAAAGAAAAGAAGACACGCCTACTCGAATACGCGCCTTCGTCTTTTTGTCTATTCCATTTAACCAGCTACCACGCAAGTTTGCAATGCTAGTAGGTGGATAAATATTAGAAATAAAATGAATAAGCCTCCAAATATCTCTAGCAAATGGGCATGAAATGAACAGGTGTCTATGGACTCATTCTTATCATAAAACACACATTGCTTACACTCAATTCACCTTATTTTAATCAGATTGTCTTTTTTTAAGATTACCTTTCGGTTAAGTAGCCACAAGAAGATCTGATTTTAAGTGGAAATTATAGGTTCCATAAATATTTGCGCAAATATCTGATTGGACCATGGAGTATATACGCGTAAAGAGACCTGACCAAGGACACTAGTGCCAAACTCTAACAAAACGAGTCTTTCTCATTTGATATGGAGACACTCATAAGTCTCTCTACCAAATGCAGCCAAATCTATCTTCTAACTCCCATGATAACTCTTCTAAATTGGATATTGAGAGGGTTATAAGACAACCATAAGTCTCTCTGCCAAATGCGCGTTTACTGCTGTAACATTTTCATGAATAATAATATTATATAGAGCTGGATATTGTTGTGATAACGATTCATCGCTGATGACCCACAAGTATAGGGGATCGCAACAGTCTTCGAGGGAAGTAAAACCTAAATTTATTGATTCGACACAAGGGGAGGCAAAGAACATTTGTGAGTCTTAACAAGTGAGTTGTTAATTCAGCTGCATCTGAAAGTACTTTTGTTCGTAGTGGTTTATCAGTAGTAACAGTTTTATAGTAGCAGCAGTAGTATGAAAACAACAGCAGCAGTAGTGTTTGAAGTAAACAGCGGGATTAAATACTGTAGGCATAGGGATGGATGAACGGGCGTTGCATGGATAAGAAAGTTCTAATAATGATCATGTCAAGATCATTGCAGATAAATATGATAAAGCATCCAAGCACTAAGTAACCATAGGCATGCGTTCTGTAAATAGTCGTACGTGCTCGCAATAAGAACTTGCACAACATCTTTTGTCCTGCCAGCCCGTTTTCAGCGGGGCCTCAAGGGAACTACTGGTAATTAAGGTGTTCCTTTTAATAGAACATCGGAGCAAAGCATTAACACTCTGTGAACACATGTGATCCTCACATCGTAGCCATCCCCTCCGGTTGTCCCAATTTTTGTCACTTCGGGGCCTCGGGGTCCGGACAACAATATGTGTAAACAACTTGCAGGTATGATCAAGAAACAATAATTATCATCGTGATTCAATAACATGTTCAGATCTGAGATCGTGGCACTCGGGCCCAAAGTGGCAAGCATTAAGCATAACAAGTTGCAACAATGTCAATAGCACTAATAGAGGACACTAGGCACTATGCCCTAACAATCACGGCATTATTACATGAACGATCTCATCCAATCCCTACCATCCCCTTCAGCCTACAGCGGGGAATTACTCACACATGGATGGGGGAAACATGGATGGTCGATGGAGAGGCGTTGGTGATGACGATGGCGATAATCTCCTCCACTTCCCCGTCCCGGCAGGGTGCCAGAACAGGAACTTCTGATCCCCGAATCGAGGTTCGGGATGACGGTGGCGCTCTGTTGTGTTTTGTGGAATATGGCGTACCCCCTCGGGTTTTAGGGTTGAAGGCTACTTGTAGTCAAAAGGGGAGTCCGAGGGGGGTCCTGGAGGCCCACACCCTATGCTGGCGCGACCAGGGGACCCGCGCCAGGGGGTGTGGCCACCCTCTGGCCCCTCTTCAGGCCCCCTTCTGTCTTCCGGGGTCTTCCGGGGTGAAAACATCAATGGGCTCTTTTCTGGACATTTTCCCGAAAGTTGATTTTTCTGCATAAAAACGAGACACCAAAGTAATTTTGCTGAAAACAGCGTTAGTCCGTGTTAGTTGTATCCAAAACACACAAGTTTAGAGGAAAACAATAAGAAAAGTGTTCGGAAAAGGAGATACGTTTTCGACGTATCAACTCCCCCTAAGCTTAGCTTATTGCTTGTCCTCAAGCAATTTAGTGACAACTGAGTGCGATAAAAGACTTTTACGAACACATTTGTTTCATATGATGTAAATATACTCACTATGTGATCAAATACTTAATTATGCTGATGATAAAATACATGCAAGATACTGACACTTAATAGCTATGCAAACCATGAGAAGATAACAACATATTAATAATAAACAACATGAAGCATAACTATTTGCAAGATTGAAATATTCATAATAGGATCTGACAAAGTGGTATCTCGCTTGCCCTTAAATGTGGGGCAAAACATAAATGCCAGGGCACCTTTGAAATTCAAGGGAAGACTAGAAATAAAGATATCAAAGATACAAGCATCAAAATTATATCACAATCAACCGTACTTTGGGACAAACACATTACACTAAGAATGATAAGTATGCTCTCAAGAAAATGCTCAAAGAATATGGCGGAGACTCAACATAAAAGTAAAAGAAAGGCCCTTCGCAGAGGGAAGCATGGATCACTCATGTGCTAGAGCTTTTTATTTTATTAAACAGAGGTATTAAAAACATTTTGAGAGAGGTGTATGCTTATGTCAACGAATGGTAAATAGACAATACAGTACATCACAAGTCAACTGGATTCACAAGAAACTCCCATGGTGAAGGACGCAACTGTTGTAGAAGGTCATCCCTCTTTCCCTTTTGTTTACACAATTATGCTTTGACTCATAAATCAGGGGCAAAAGAGTGAAGAGAATTTGTGTGTATCAATTTGGGGCTGGGCACCCCGCTGCCAGCTCTTCTATCATTTGGATAAGCGGATGAAGCCACTAGTCCAGGGTGTGAAATCCAATCTACAAGTGAGATAAAGATTCTCTATTTTACGTCCTCATGAGCTAAAACAGGGGCACAAAACAAGAATAACTTTTAGCAGGTTTTAAAGGTAGCACATGAGCAATTTACTTGGAGTGGCGGTTAAATACCACATACAGGTAGGTATGGTGGACACATTTGGCAAACTTTGGTTTTCAGGGATTTGGATGCACGAGTAGAGCTCATACTCAGTACAGGTGAAGGCTAGCAAATAGACAGGGAGTGACAATCAAGAGAGCAACAACTATCATAATCATGTTTGCGACAAAGTAAAATTAAGTGAGGCATAAAATTGATACTAAAACTTTGAGGAAAAATAAATCATCGAGGCTTATTGACCTTTTGTTTTCAGTCTTAGCATGTGTGAGCATGTGCCAAGTCGATTCGAATGAAACTGTCAGAGGAGGCTACCACAATATCATACCCTTCTATGAATAAAACAATGCGAACAAACATTTATATGACAAGTCATTTACTATCAATATATTGGAACAAAACATGAGAGAGCATGAACTATTAAGCAGACATTAAGTCACATATATCTTATACGAACAAACTAAGCATGCTCACATAGATGGATATATGTACAAAAATGAAAGCAAACATCATATGTACCAGGCTCTCACCACAACTGGAATTGTCGTATATCGTCATTATTGCTCTTCACTTGTGGCTCGAATAATATATAATGAAAAGCAAGCTCCAATAGAGTCACGGACGACTGTTGAACTCTGCAACGAACTTTATAAAACCAAAGAAGAAGAACAAATATTTTTGGGTTTTTCAATTAAAGCACGAACAAAAAGAGGGCAAGCAAACAAAGCAAAAAATATTTTTGGGTTTTCAAAATGAAACAAGAACAAAAGAGAGCAAACAACAAACAAAAGAAAATATTTTTGTGTTTTTGAATATTAAACTGCAACTAAAAGATAAAGCAAACCAAACTAAAGAAACAAATAGAGAGAAACAACAGAAATCTTTTTGGTCTTTTTGTGTTTTGGAAAGCGTAAACAAAACAATAAAAACAAAAGAAGCGAAAGAAACGAAAACAAGCGAAAGAAACAAAGAGAAGCGAAAGAAAACGAAAGAAATGATAAATATGGATATACAAAGAACCGACCGAACATGATATGTAAATGGGCGTGATGTCGGTATACCTTCCCCCAAGCTTAGGCTTTTGGCCTAAGTGGAGATTAATCACCAAGGGGCCCAAGAGGTGCCGCCCCCGTAATACGCCGAGGAGCAAGCCTCCCGCTGATATGTGCTCGAGGATGCGCCGGTGTACTGCGTGTTGTGGTCCTCGGGAGGCGCGTCTCGCCTCTCCTGCTGCCGGTAAAACTCCATGATGCTCAGATACTCGTCTATTTGCTCCTTGGTGAGCGACCATGGTGACTTGTCAATCTTAAATAACACAGGTTGCGGCAAAATAACTTTCCGCTCTTCTCCATCCATATACAAAACTCTATATATTAAATGTTCATTAGTAGAGTTAGAAGTGACAAACTGATGGGATTTCATGGCAGCAGGTTAAGCCTATGTGGAGCAATGCTTTCATCATTAGGATCAATGGAAACATGCAAAACGGCTGCGACACGTGTAGCAATAATGCCACCAAAAATAGGCCTGGCAGAAGCAAGGCGGCATGCAACAAGTGCACCAAGGTTATACTTTGTGCTACGGTTCAGTGCAACATCAATAAAAGCAAGGTGATAACTAGAAACATTGCTAGTGTTCTCCCTACCAAGAATACTAGTACCAATATAGTAAGTAAAGTATCTAGGAGCGGGAAGTTGAATGTTCCTTATCTTCCCACGCTGGGATGAGCGCCCATCATCGTTGGTGATCTCTCGGTAGATCCCCTGGAGGTCTGCTGGTCTATCTTGAATCTTGCTTGTCGTCCCAGCGGAGTTGATACCTATAATAGCACAAAATTCCACCAAGGAAAAAGAAACAGAACTACTATATAATTTGAATGCAACAGTTGGACCATATTGAGAGTTCTGAAATTTAAAGCTCTTAACAAAAGCTTTTGTGAGCGTGGCATACTGAGGGCTTTCATCCTCCATAAAGTTGGTAGACCAACTCTCTCAACAAGCATAAGAAAATCATCTAAAAGACCTGCATTTCTTAAAAATGTGTGACGAGGAAAGCTAGATAGGTAAATGATACTGTCATCTTCTGCATCATTAATAGTTGACGCCATAACGTCTTCATTATATGAGGGCCTTGCTGAAGTAGACAAGCGTGATGGGCTTGTCCTTCTAGGAGCATCACTCCTAAATATCTCACCAAAGTTGAACCTATCCATCTCTGAAATTTTTCAACAATCATCATAAAAATTAATTTCAAGCAAGTATAAGGTGGAGACTACCACATGGACTTATATGAGAGCTAAACATACATTGAAAATATATTGTTTCTACTCAAATAAAGCATGAAAACTCACATAAGCTGTCGCCTACAGTACCAAAATACTAAATACTTTACTAAACAAAATTCTACTTGGATCACCGGAGGAGTCACATACCGGAGAGCAAATGCACCAAATTTCAGCACAAAAGACGGGCTGAGCAAAGAGATCGAAAAATTTCGAGGAAGAACAGTAAGAACTCGGGTTCAAGGAAATGTGTTGAGTTTGGGAGGTGAGAGAAGGAAATTTGGCAGGGAGAGAGTTAGTGGGGGGCCAGGGGGCCCCACACCATGGGCTGGCGCCACCAGGGGGCAGGCCGCGCCACCCTAGGGTGTGCCTGCCTGGTGGGTCCCCCTGGGGTCTCCCAGGTGGCTCTCTGCCTCATTTTTGGCGTAAAAATTTATTATAATCTTTCTGGAATTTTTCGATAAACTTTATTTTTTAGGTATTTTCAGAATTTTAATAATTAATTAAAATTGGGAAAACCAAAGTGAAAACGTGGAAAACAAAACCAAAACCAGAACTTCAGAGGTTCTAAGACACTCCAATGAAAGAATAACCAAAGAAAACAACGGTGGTAGTGGTGAAAACAAAAGTATGGGTGGTGAAAACATGCATAACTTGAGTAATCGGAGTGAAAACATCAGGAAAATATGCATAAGGATGGTGGAAAACATGATTGTACTCAAGTAATAATGTGATAATAGAAGTAAACATGATGAAAACATAATGGGGAAGGTGAAAACATAGTGAAAACATTGCCCATTTCATTTAAAAACATTTTGTTAACAAGGGTGATCAAGTGTTGCTACCAAAATAATTTTATATGAAACATAACTTTGTTTCTCACTAAATAATTATGTTACCTCAACCTTGATAGGCATAGTCCCAATCATAATAATTTCATATTCTTTGGATGGCTTTGGAATAGGACAAAAAAAATCTCCATTCTTGATGGTCTCAATATTTTCAATGGAATTTAGACCATATTTTCTATCAATCTTCTTGGGAAAATAAACAGTGTGATCTTTATCATTAACATTAAAAGTAACTTTGCCTTTATTGGAATCAATAGCAGCCCCTACAGTATTAAGAAAAGGTCTTCCAAGAATAATGGACATAGTATCATCTTCATGCATTTCCTACACAACAAAGTTAGCAACTTGAACAGGAACATTCTCACATATACCCACAGGAATAGCAGTAGACTTATCATCCATTTGCAAAGATATATCAGTTGGTATCAATTTTTCTAGGAGGAGTCTTTTGTAGAGAGTAAAAGGCATGACACTAACTCCAGTTCCGAAATCACACAAAGCAGTTCTAACATAATTATTTTTAATAGAACAGGGAATAGTAGGTATACCAGGATCTCCAAGCTTCTCAGGAACCTTGCCATTAAAAGAGTAATTAGAAAGTATAGTGGAAATTTCCTCATTAGGAATCTTCCTTTTGTTAGAGACAATATCTTTCATATATTTTGCATCAGTTAAAGGAATTTGCAAGAACAAAGGTTTCATCCATTCACAAAACTTGTTATAGTGTTCTTCTTCCTTAGATTTGTGTTTCTTACCAGGAAAAGGCATTGGTTTTTGTACCCAAGGTTCTCTCTCATTACCATGTTTATTAGCAATGAAATCTTCCTTAGTATATTTTGCAGTTTTAGTTTGCTTTTCAGGTTCAGCTACAGGTTCTTCTTTATCAGAAGCATGATTATTTTCATTACCACTTTCAGTTTCAGCATCAGAGATAGATATACTATTAGGATCTTTAGCAAGTTCGGATGATTCTACAACAATTTTATGTTTCTTCTTGTTTTTCTTCTTAGTATGAATAACATCATTATTAGTTTGCTGAGAATCTTGTTCAATTCTTTTATGATGTCCCTCAGGATATAAAGGATCTTGTGTAGCAATACCACTTCTAGTTCTTATTTCATAAGCATGTTTTTCTTTAGAATCATTAACTAGCAAATATTTTTGCACTTTAGCAAGTTGATCAATTTGAGTTTGAACCATTTGAAAATGTTTAACAAGCATTTTAACATCATTAGAGGTTCTTTCTATAATACCATTCAAATCATTAATAGCTCTAGAGTTTTCCATAAGGTGGTTCTGCACTCTCTTGTTAAAAGTATCTTGCTTAATGACATAATTATCAAATTCATCTAAGCATTGATCAGGAGGTTTTCTATAGGGAATATCTCTACTATCAAAATATTGGAGAGAGTGTACCTCAATGGATGGTGAGTGAGGGATTGGCTTACATAATTCTTCTATAGGTGGAAGATTCTTCACATCTTCAGATTTAATACCCCTCTCTTTAAGAGATTTCTTGGCTTCTCTCATCACTTCATCATTTAATTCAATCATTCCCCTCTTCTTGGGTGTTGGTGTTGGTGTAGGTACTGGAGTAGGGGTCGGCTCAGGCTCAACCATAGTCCAATCATCATGCTTTTGGCTTATTTTAGCCATTAATTCCTCAGCTTCTTCTTGAGTTCTTTGCCTGAAAACACAACCAACACAACTATCCAGGTATGTCCTAGATTCAACAGTTAGTCCATTGTAGAATATATCAAGAAGTTTATTATCTTCTAGCTTATGCCCAGGTGCAACTCTAAATAAAGAATCAAACCTTTCCCAAGATACATGCAATTTCTCTTCTTCCAATTTCTTGTAATTAAATATATTTGGTAAAGCAGCATGTTAAGCACTAGCAGGAAAATATTTCTGAAAGAAAGCATTAACCAAACCAATAGGACTATCAATAGATCTAGGAGACAAATTGTTAAACCAAGTTTTAGCTTCATCCTTTAATGAGAAAGGGAATATTTTAGCAACAAAGTAGCTATGTTTCTTAAGATCATCAGAGAATAAACTACTCAAAGAGGAGAGCTCATTCATATGTTTCATAGCACTTTCATTTTCAGTTCCACAAAAAGGTTCTTTCTCAACAATAGATATATAAGATAAATCAAGAGAGAAATCATAATCCTTGTCCCTAATATAAATAGGAGAAGTGGCAAACTTAGCATCAGGAGATAATTTATATCTAACAGCATGACTTTCCATAAGACGTATAGCAGCATCTTTATCCTTAAAAGCATGTATTTCATCAATAAGATCATCACTCGGTTCAATATAAGCATCATCTAAATCATCACTAGGGTTCTCTTTAAACTTAGGTGAAAAAGCAGGAGTAACGGGATTGTTAGCAGGAGTTTCAGTGTTTGCAATATTTTTAGCTTTAGCAATAGTAGCATCTAAGAAAGGACCGAGAGAACCACTCTCATCAAGCACAGTAGAAGCATCATCAAAAGTATCAGAAGCATTTTTAGATTCAGCAGAAGTAGCATGTGTAGCATGTGGTGGTGTAAGCAGCTTACTCATAACAGACGGTGAATCGAGAGCAACAGAAGTGTTCAGAGTTGTACCTCTTCTTGTAGTGGATGGTAATATAGGAAACTTTCCATCATGAGACTTACCCATGATGAATGGTTAGCAGTAGATAATAATACTCTCCGGTGAGCTCGCAAATAAAGCTATGCTCCCCTGCAACGGTGCCAGAAAATAGTCTTGACGACCCAAATTTATTGATTCAACACAAGGGGAGCCAAAGAATATTTGTGAGCCTTAACAAGTGAGTTGTCAATTCACTTGCACCTAAAAGTACTTTTGTTCGTAGTGGTTTATCAGTAGTAAAAAATTTATAGTAGCAGCAGTAGTGAAATAATAGCAACAGTAGTATGAAAACAGCAGCAGCTGTAAGTAAACAGCGTAATTAAATACTGTAGGCATAGGGATGGATGAACGGGCGTTGCATGGATAAGAAAGTTCTAATAATGATCATGTCAGGGGCTTTGCAGATAAATATGATAAAGCATCCAAGCACTAAGTAACCATAGGCATGCGTTCCGTAAATAGTCGTACGTGCTCGCAATGAGAACTTGCACAACATCTTTTGTCCTACCAGCCCGTTTTCAGCGGGGCCTCAAGGGAACTACTGGTAATTAAGGTGTTCCTTTTAATAGAACACCGGAGCAAAGCATTAACACTCCGTGAACACATGTGATCCTCACATCGCAGCCATCCCCTCCGGTTGTCCCAATTTCTGTCACTTCGTGGCCTCGAGTTCCGGACAACAATATGTGTAAACAACTTGCAGGTATGATCAAGAAACAATAATAATCATCGTGATTCAATAGCATGTTCAGATCTGAGATCATGGCACTCAGGCCCAAAGTGGAAAGCATTATGCATAAAAAGTTGCAACAATGTCAATAGAACTAATAGAGGACACTAGGCCCACTATGCCCTAACAATCACGGCATTAGTACATGAACGATCTCATCCAATACCTACCATCCCCTTCATCCTACAGCGGGGAATTACTCACACATGGATGGGGGAAACGTGGATGGTCGATGGAGAGGCGTTGGTGATGACGATGACGATGATCTCCTCCACTTCCCCGTCCCGACATGGTGCCAGAACAGGAACTTCTCATCTCCAAATCGAGGTTCGGGATGGCGGCGGCGCTCTGTTGTGTTTTTGTGTAATATGGCCTACCCCCTCGGGTTTTAGGGTTGAAGGCTACTTGTAGTCGAATGGGGAGTCCGAGGGGGGTCCTGGGGGGCCCACACCCTATGCTGGCATGGCTAGGGGTACCCGCGCCAGGGGGTGTGGCCACCCTCTGGCCCCTCTCTTGGCCCCCTTCTGACTTCCGGGGTCTTCCGGGGTGAAAACATCAATGGGCTCTTTTCTGGGCATTTTCCCGAAAGTTGATTTTTCTGCATAAAAACGAGACACCAAAATAATTCTGCTGAAAACAGCGTCAGTCCGTGTTAGTTGTATCCAAAACACACAAGTTTAGAGTAAAACTGTCGTGGGATGATCACGGCAGATGTTACCAGGGGTAACTGATCTTGGGGCAAGTCGACACAGGCGTTTGGGAGAGGATTTAGCTCAGAGGAAAACATGATGGAATTTAATCTGGTAGACGGTGATGAAGTCGCCGAGTCTCCGATCTCGCTTTATTAACTCGATCTCTTTTTGCACAATGGATGCTCGATATTCGGTGATATGATTACTACTTGGATCTCTGCAAAGCTAAGCATAGGGCCGGTTTATAAAGCATCCGTCCCCCTACTTGGCTTGCCCTCCAAGGCGCAGCTTGAGTCCTACCCGAACACCGCTTACAAACCCTAGCTTTCCTTACTGCAACCCACAATCCGGGTTACGAGGCCTATAAACCTTGGGCCTTCTAGAAGTTTCTTTATCCTTAGCCGGATGCTGCGCAGCGTCCTTTGGGCCGGGTTATACCTTGGAGTTGGCCTACCGGGTTATTATCCCCCCATCAGTAGTCCCCAGAATAGCTTGGGCTTCAAAGATCCCTCCTTGAAGCGCTGGCTATTCCCTGCAAAAAATATCAATCACACGAACGTGTGGAGACCGAGTTGAAGTACTTCATGAAATGACTAGGCCCAACTCCCTGGTGGCCACATAGTAACCCGGCTTTCCTTCCAGATGCCTTGCTCAACTTCCCGGTCTAAGCCTTGATAAGAATAGCAAAACTTTATACTTCTCTCGATAATTTGTCTTGATACCGCGGAGAGGATCTGCTTCTCTTTTTCGTTCGGAGACCTCGATCTACACTTAAGGCGTATCTCGCAGATTTCACACAAATAGCCGTTACCCCGTAATTTCCGGGTCCCACCCGTTGGGATGAGTTTTTCCACCCCGGCCGTTATAAATAAGTCCTTAGAGGTAACCCTAACCCCAACGGCTCACTTTCCCCCATTTCTCCTCCTTCCTTCTTTCAAGCTCGAGCTCACAGAGCATCACCACGGAAGCCTCGCGCGCATCACCGGAGCCCATCCGTTGCCGGTTGCGCTCCGCCCCGCCGCCCAGATCCGCCGCCAGACCCCCAACCTGTCCGCCAGGAATCGCGAAGGGGCATCAAGCTTGCGCCATTTGCCTCCGCAAAGCTTCACTTCAATCTCCTCCGGTAAGTCTCTCACATTCTCTAATTTTCCCTCACAACTTCTTAACTCTCCCTCAGATCGGATCTGGATTGGGCCGCCCACGATTTCTCGGATCACGCCGAATTAGGTCACTAGTATTCACTCTAGCCCACCCAATAGGTAGGATATACCCTTCAACTCATTCTCCTACCAACTGTAATCATTAATTTCACCAATAACCTAGAAATGGAATTCCCAATCTGGGCTTGAGCCGCCCAAATCTTCCGCCCCTGTTCCTATCACCCGGAAAACCCTCCTTCTCCGGCTCATTTGCTCATAACAGATGTACGGACACCCACTTATCATCCCCAAACGCTCATCCATGCATAAAATTCTACAATTTTTGTAATAATGCACGATACCCGGACAATTCATACCTTGCTTAGCAAAATAATACCCGGATCATATTTAACTTCCAGGCTAACTTGACACCACTCGTCAATACTCGGTCAACTGATAATTTCCGAGTTTCGTTTCTCACATCTTTTCTTCTGACGCTTTTTCAGGTTAACCCCATGGCACCCAAGAAGCAGGGAAAGCTGCCGGTTAAAGCCAAAACCACAAACTCCATATCCGCCAACTGGGCGCGGTCCTCCGTCACCAAGGCCAAACTGGAGGAACTGGTCGAGCTAGGGGTTCTTCCCTCTCAAGAAACTATCCACTGGAGGGTACCGGGTAACGAAACCCGGCCCACCCCAGCAGAAAATGAGGTAATTTGTTTTGTTGAACACGTGACCCGGGGCTTCCGGCCTCCGGGTCACCCTTTCTTCCGCGACGTTTTAAGCCATTATGGCCTTCGCATTTTCGACATAGGACCCAACTCTGTACTAAACATCTCCCATTTTATCGTTCTCTCCGAGTCTTACTTGTGCACTCCGCCAAGTTTGGCTCTCTTTGTCGAACTTTTCCAGTGCAAACCGTGCCGCGAAAGCGGCGACGGTGCACTTCTTACTTGCGGCGGGGTTTCTATCCGACGCCGCAAGAACTCTTTAATGCCTCCTCTCACCCTCAACTCCCACGTCAAGCACTGGCAGCTCTCGTACTTTTACGGCCGGGACACCTCCCCACCCGGCGAAAAGAAATTGCCGGGTTACTCGGAGGGTCAGCTTGACATTTCTGAAACCTTCAATGGGTTTGCCCCTGACTCGGAAAGGGAAGAAATTCTGCCTCTATTGGCTAAAATCTCCATCCTTTCTGCCCAAGGCCTCATCGGGCTTAACCTGGTGAAGACTTGGGTCGATTTCCGCATCCAACCCAACTCCATTCGCGCAAAATTGATGTGCGAATACTCGGGGCAAACCACGGACCCAATTTGATACTCCACCAGCAGCTTCGCTCCTAGTGACACCAACAAGACAATCAAGGGCTTTCTGACAGAGAAGCTCGAGGTAATCCGGAACATAGCCGGATTAGAGCCCTTCACTCTCGAGAACCCGGCCCCCGCGGTAAGGACCTGGTTTTCTCGATTCCACCCTTATCTTCTTTACTTGATACAACCATTAACCCTTGCTCTTATGCTTTTACTTTAGGCCGATGATGATTTCTGGAAGATGGACGCTTCTCCTAACTCCGGAAACCCGGAGGAAAAGGAGGATGCCGTTAACTCGGACGAAGGTACATGCTCAGTTCCTTTGAGTTCGTCGCATCCCACTTTTCATTTTCCTATTGTAACCATGGTAATTTTCAGAACAAGAAGACCAAGACGAGGAAGAAGAAGCTGACGGCAAAGTGGAGTCCGCCAGCGATGAAGATGAACCAGAGCCGGCAATTAAGGCCGGATCTAAAAGAAAACCCCAAGGGGTCGTCTTCAAGGTTTTGCATCAATTTCTCACATCTAATTCGCGTTCCTGTGATAATATTCCTGAGCTGACCATGGCATTACCCCCTTTTGCCATACCTGAAGGAGTCGCCTATGACCAAGCGCAGGGTAACTCGGAACCACCCGGGCGATGATGCCCTTAACCCGGGTATTTCATCACCTCCAACTCGGCATACTGGTACTGACCATACCCTTATTTAAACATAAAGATCCTTCTAAAATACTCCCTCGCAAGGTAACCTCACGCCTCGTTTGGTATTTTTCAGTTTCATCCGGTTCTAGCAGCGAATTCCCTGCAGACCTTATGGTGAATCCCGGGTAAAGTTCTTTTCCTAATGTTATACCATACTCTCGCTGTCTTTTTCACGGCTATGTGCTAACTGTGCCTTCATATTTTTCACAGGGCCACGGTCGTTATTAGTGACCAAGAAGACATGGAAACCGAGGACCCGGGCAAAGAGAAGCCAACTAATGACGTGTTCGCCGCAGCTGGTGATGGACAAGCGTCACCGACAGACCCGGCTGGGCGAGAAGCCGGGTATCCGATAGCCTCGCACGCAAGCGAGAAAGAAGATACTGCCACTTTGGGCGCGAGAGGAGGACCAGACCCCGACATTCGAATGACCCGGGTGCCATCTCCTGCTAAGAGGAAAACTTTTTCTCCAAGTTTCCGCGACCCCGAGACTTCTAACTCGGGTAACGATAATTTTGACCAGCTGATGAGCGCTCTCCTCACCATGAAAGCTTCAGAGAACAACCTCCTAGAGCGTATGTCTGCAGCACATCAGGTAATTGACACCGGATATCTCTTGGTACATACCTAGTCCCCAAGTTCCGGGCATAACTTACCGAAGTTGTGTTCGGTACTTCACGCAATACCCGGTTTTCCATGATATCCAACTGACACTTTCGTTCCTTACAGGCGGAAGTGACCCGTTCCGATGAGGTGTTACTCAAGACCGAACAGCTCCTACTTGCTGAGGTAAAACGAAGAGAAGCCCTTGAGGCCAACATGGAAACTTTGAAAAAAGACGTTTCCAAATACAAAAAGAAGTACAACACTGCTCAATCCGCGCTGAAGAACTTATCGAACCAGATTGCGGATACTTATCGCATCTTGCTAAGTGAGCTTTTTGCCTTCGACTAACTTAATTGCCTCTTACTTTATCGTTATGACAATCGGGATAACTGATATACTTTCCTTTTGTTTCAACTGCAGGTGCGAACCTCGCTGCTCCAGAGGACGATGCCATTGCCAAGGTAAAAACATTGAAGACTGTGCTCCGGACCTTTTTTGCCGGCACAAAGCTTATATTGGACGCTGTGAAGTGGCCTTCCGAGGTATACCCGGGTGAAGAGAATCTTATGCAAGCCTGCTCGACGGTGCCTGGATGGATTGAGATATGGAAGCGCTCGTCCTGCCGGATCGGTATGACCCGGGCCTTGACCCTGGCGAAGGCTTACTTTCCTAAGCTTGACCCGGCAAAGGTAGTATCCGGGTTTCCAGAATTAAAGGCTGATGGCTCCAAGTTTACACCCAAGGACTTCAAGGCCATACAATCCGCAGTACGCCCCTCGGCCACCGCTTTGGCCGATAAGATGGACCTGGACACAATCATGAGCTCGTACGATGCTGAAGGAAAAATTATATTGGCGGAGGCACCCCCTCCCTTTGATATGTTGGAAAAATGGGCGACTGATCTGGCCAGGAGAAAAGAAGAAGCTGCTAAGAGAGAGGCCGAGCTAGGATTACGGCCGTCTACCTCTACGCCAGCTGTCCCTCCACCTATCCGTCCTGACGCGGAAAGTCCGGGTAATGCTACTGGAAAGGCTAAGGAGCAGATCTAGGACCAAAACCCGGAAGACCGCTCTCAGGATACCGAGTAGAGCGTTACCTGGTACTTTTGTGTTTTAAAACTAATATGATTTTGATGGTGCGTCTGTGCACCCTTGATATTGGTACCATCACTTGTAACGTACTTTTGGTTCGGAATATATTTGTGCCTCTCCCGGCTTTTGATAGTCTTGACACTTGTCTTATTCTTTAAACTTGTTCTCGATACCCAACTATTTGTTGATTCCCTTTGCGAGACTCGGTTTTCCGAGCATCACGGGTTTTGATAAATGGACTTTTCTTTAAGTCCCCAAGACTCGGAAGCTAGGGTCTCTCGAGCTTCAATAGCTAAACAGTTTGTTTCTGTTTTGAAGTCCACAGTCCCCATGACCCAAAGTACGAGCCAGGGGGTGCGGCCTTTCTCAGAGGACAAATTGCTCTTTACCAAGCCGGAAACCAATAGCCGTTTGCGTAAATACTGAAGTCATGCTTAATACTCGTTGAGTTTCCGGCTATTAGCCTTGTACTCTGCATAGACTTGTGGTTTAGATGACCCTTTTGATTATCTTGTACTGTAAGCCGGCTTTCGCGTGGATACCATGCTGTTACATCTATACGAAAAACAGGGTCAAGCAAATCCCATTGGGCTGCGTGGTTGATTGTAATCGTAAGCGAACAGATCATGCCATTTTAGTGCGAGTCACATCGAGCTTAAGTAAGAATAACCAAGAAATTTGGCTCCTTCGTCCGGTTATAAGATTGCAACCGTACTCGTCTTGCGAGTAATCGGCCCTCATAACTCATAGGCATCAAGGCCGGGTATTTGGGTTCGTGACTGCTATTTAAGCAGCTCAGCCCCCAAAGACCTATGTATGTGCAATGTATTTTGATGATACTGATGTATTGATAATAACGAGTACCACTTACCTGTAATCGAAGCAAAGACCATGACAATACTTGAAAACCATCTCTTTTTATTGATACGATAAAGTTTGGGTCAGCTAGCCGCCTCATTAAAAACCTTCCAGTCCCCTTAGGTACCCTGGGTAGGAAAAGAGCGCGTCTGAAACCTGCTGCCCGTTACACTGTCTAGTTCTTTTCGACAATCGGTCCCGGGCTGGCGCGACCGACGCACATTCTCCACTTGTTAGACCCTTTCATGACGAGTGCCGAGTTTGCTAGCCAATCCGGGTGTGTCGTTATCGCAGCGCTGCTAGCCGTAGACGACGATGTGATTTCCCCTTCTATGCCAGACAATTTGGAGGGATCGTTCCTGATGAAAGCCACCATCTTAGCATCTTGCTCTGCCCTGGGTTTTGCTTTTTCTTCCTCAGAGCTCGGCCTTTTTGAAGTTGCCCTTTCCTCCAGGTCCGCTTGAGATCGGTAATGCCTGAGTTCCTCTTTCCTACAGGCTTGCTCAGCCATTGCTGCATCTCCTTCATCGCAGTCAGCCGCTATATCTCGATTTCCATGTATGGTAATGGTCTTCTTAGGACCCGGAATTTTCAGCTGTAGATACACATAGCACGGCCTTGCCATGAATTTGGCATAAGCCGGTCTTCCAAACAATGCATGATAAGGACTGCGCAACTTAACCACCTCAAAAGTAAGCCACTCAACTCGATAATTGTCCTTTGATTCCCCAAAAGCTACCTCCAACGCAATTTTTCCTTCAGGGCACGCTGAATGACCCGGCACTATCCCGTGAAAAATTGTTGTACTTTTTTGTAGCTGAGATTCCTTTAGACCCATGCGCAGGAAAGTTTCCCAGTACAGGATATTGATGCTGCTCCCTCCGTCCATCAAGACTTTTTTCAGCTCATACCCATTGACCTGTGGTGCCACTACCAATGCTAAGACTCCCGGGTGATCCACTCTATCCGGGTGATCCCTCCTGCTCCATGTTACCTCCTGTTCTGACCATCTCAAATACCTCGGAACAGCAGAAGAAACTGAGTTAACCGCCTGCTTTAGCATCTTTTTGTCCTTGTTAGAGCCTCCCGTAGTATGCACATGATACTGACCCAACTGTTTGGGGTTAGCCTGGAAACCTCCCGCTCCCCCTTGATTGTTGCCCGGATTTCCTGCTGCCGGGTTACCGGCTGGGGGTGGACCGTTGCCCAAATTTCCACCTGGACCCGGGCCTCCTCCCCGACCCGCACCTCGCATGGCTCTGTTTACTTCCTCGTTCTTCCATCTCTGTAAGTCGGCGCATTGCTCCAAGGAGTGATTAGCCGGCTTGCCGTTCCTGCTGTGCTTCGGGCACGCCATCCTGAATATATCCCAACTGTTGCCTGGCCTCGGAGGTCCCTGATAGTGTCCTCCATTATGATTTCCGGTATTAAAATTCCCTTTAGATCTGGGTCTCGAAGACCCGGCTTCAGTATTAGCTACAAACTCGGAACCTCCTTCAAATGGGCGCTTGTTCTGACTATTTCCGTTATTACTCGGTGCCGATCCATTGCCGGTTCTTCCACTATTACTGGTATTCACCTTCGCTTTCTTGTCATCAACTTCCTCCTCTGTAGTGTCTGTTGCGGCGTGTTTGTTGCACGCATCCATTAATTCTCCCATCGTAACCTCCGATGCATTCCTACTGGACTTCATGCGAGTTAACTTTTGTACTAAAGGAATATACTTGCATGTTTTTGCCATAGCTTGTAGCGCATCTTTGGGCTGAATATCTGTGGATGAGTGAAGTATCTCCATAACCCGGCGTACCCAACTGCGTGCTGATTCTCCCTTCTTCTGAACGCATCGCTCTAAATCATCAATAGTGAATAGCTTTCTGCACGTTCCATGAAAGTGCTTGACGAATGCGGTCCTCAGTTCTTCCCAGGACTTGATCGATCTTTCTGGCAGGTTGGTGAACCATAACTTTGCTGCTCCTTCTGACATCATCAAGTACATGAACTTGGCTTGAAGATTCTCGGATGCATTGCGGATTGACATTGCCATCTCATAACTACTCAACCATGTTTCCGGATCCATGGTCGGTTCATAATTCACTACTTTTCCCGGCTCTTTGAATTTTTCCGGGTAAGGTTCAGCTCTGATGTCATCCGAGAGACACTTGGGCCCTGCGAGGACGGTTGAGACTGGCCTTACTCGGGAAGCGTGCGATCCAGCCGGGGGCGCAACGGGGCGCGGTGCTGCAGGCAACCCATGTGCAGCAGACCCGGCCCCGGCTCTCCGAGCCCTGGAGCTATCAGCAACGGCCTGCGCCACCGATGCTGCCGGAACGCGGGGAGGAGGCGGCATTTGCTGCTGCTCTTCCCTCCGCCGCGCCGAGTTTGCTTGAATATTCCCTTGTTGTTGACTGGCGTATGGCGTCCCATGCATCCCGCTTCTGTGGTCCGGGTAATTGGCCTGCTGCGCCACTGCAATGTGCAGTAGATCGATCGCTTGCCGGGTCCTTTCTGCATGGGGCGATTCTCCTACCGGGATCTGGTTCAATGCAAGCGTTGCTGCATACACGTTGTCCATGGGATTGTTGTAGTGGCCTGCTGGTGTGCGAAACCGTGACGGCGGCTGTGGTGGCAATTCGATGCCGGTTGTGACTCTGGTTCGTGGTGGGGGTAACCCGGCCTGCACGTTTGCCGCGTGGGCTTCCGCTGTTGCCGGCTGAGGCGCAGTTCCCTGGTTTACCGCTGGGATCGGTTGGTCCTGAGGCGTAATAAACAAAGCTGCCGGGTTAATGACCCCACCCGTGGCCGGTAGTCTAGTTTGATGTCTCTGGTGTACTCTAGATGTTTCCTCTCGGAGCCTGGTTTCCAATGCATCCAGCTCGCGTTGACGCGTAGCCATCCCTTGTTTCTCCGCTTCCACTTGCCTTCTTTGCTGTTCCAACGCGCGGCGGGCCACATCCAGGTCCCTAACACGTTCAGCTGCGTTTTCTGGAGTGATAACCGTAGCAAGGACCGTGGGGTCTAGGATCAGATTATTGTCGAACAAGGCCGGGTGGCGCGGGTTTAATGGACCCGCCCCCGGTGTCCGGTTTCCCAGGAATCCGAACATATTCGCGTGAAACTCCTCATCCGCCGCACGGCTAGTCACTGATGCCGACTCTCCGTCGACCCGGGTCGGGATCGGGTTTCCGTTAGCTGCGTCCTGCCGCTGCGCCAATGCCTGAGCCGCCCCGACCGGAGCCGTGGTCACGTTTCCTTGATTAAGGTTGGCTGCGGGAGCCGTGTAGACCGCCGCTCGGCGTATTACGCTTGTTGTGAGTTCATGCTGTTCTTCTCCGCTGTTATCTTCTCCGTACCGGTCTTCCAGCAGGTCCCGGATAGATTTAGTATCATCCTTTCCACCGTCCGGGTCACGCGGGGCCCATGCCGGCTCCTCCGGCTGTTCCCACTGCGCGATGGATTCTTCTATCTGGTCTATTGCTCCAACTGATTCTTCTCTATCTGATTGGGCGCAAGTAGCCTCCCCTGACACAGAATCAGATCCAACATCGTCAGGAGCCGAGCCAGAGGTACATACCATACCGATGAAGACGCTGATCCGGCCGATTGTCACGACAGATCCGGATTCGAGGCGATCCGATTCTGGCCCCCAGCCGGAGTCGTCCACCACCTTCTCTCCTTTGTGGTCGTCGTAGATCTCTCCGACGACGAGGTTCCTCATGCTTTTCCGAGCTTCTCCCGTGATGTAAACACCTTTGGACGCATGCCCCACGGTGGGCGCCAACTGTCGTGGGATGATCACGGCAGATGTTACCAGGGGTAACTGATCTTGGGGCAAGTCGACACAGGCGTTTGGGAGAGGATTTAGCTCAGAGGAAAACATGATGGAATTTAATCTGGTAGCCGGCGATGAAGTCGCCGAGTCTCCGATCTCGCTTTATTAACTCGATCTCTTTTTGTACAATGGATGCTCGATATTCGGTGATATGATTACTACTTGGATCTCTGCAAAGCTAAGCATAGGGCCGGTTTATAAAGCACCCGTCCCCCTACTTGGCTTGCCCTCCAAGGCGCAGCTTGAGTCCTACCCGAACACCGCTTACAAACCCTAGCTTTCCTTACTGCAACCCACAATCCGGGTTACGAGGCCTATAAACCTTGGGCCTTCTAGAAGTTTCTTTATCCTTAGCCGGATGCTGCGCAGCGTCCTTTGGGTCGGGTTATACCTTGGAGTTGGCCTACCGGGTTATTATCCCCCCATCAAAAACAATAAGAAAAGTGTTCGGAAAAGGATATATGTTTTCGACGTATCAATCGCCAAGCCAAGTATTCTACCAAAAATGTATTTGTTTCCCGTTACACAACTCGAATGAGGCACGGGACAAGAACTCATGTTTAACACTCATAATACCCTTCCAAAACGGTGAGTCTAAAGGTTTGACTTGTACTTGATATAGTGTTTTATCCCCCCCCCCCCCCAAATATTTATTCGTTAATGAAGGGAATATGCCCGAGATGCAATGATAAAATGGTTATTATCTTATTCCTTGTTTATGATGAATGTTTATTTCTCATGCTAGAATTGTATTAACCGGAAACGTTGATACATGTGTGCTTAATAAACAAACAATGGTTCCTAGTAAAGCCTCTCTTTTAAGTAGCTCGTTGATTAATAGATGATCAAGGTTTCCTGATCATGAACATTGGATGTTATTAATAACGGGGTCATGTCATTAGAAGAATGATGTGATGAACATATACCCAAAGAGAATATAGCAATGCGATCAAGTCATTTAGTTTACATTGTTATATTAAACATACGAAGTAACTTATTCCTTAAACCATGAGATCATGTCAATCGCTGATACTGAAAGAGTGCTTTGATGGCATCAAACGTCACACCGTAACAGGGTGACTATAAAGGTGTCGTTAAGCATTCAGAAATTATTAGTTGAGGATCATGGATCAAGAGTGGAATTTGTCCATCCAAATGACGGAGAGATATACTCTGGGCCCTCTCGGTGATATCACATCGAAACCGCTTGCAAGCACGTGATATGATCACAAGGATGTTATATCACGGGAACGAGAAAAGAGTACTTGTAGGTAACGAGATTGAACAAGGTATGGTTGATACCAATGATCGAATCTCGGACAAGTAAAATATCGCGAGACAAAGGGAATAGTTCACGGCGTTGTTGGTTCACACGATCACGAGAGTCATCGTTGAATATATAGGAGTCATCACGGATCTCCAGATCGCTGTTGATTATTGATCGGAGAGGAGTCTCTATCATGTCTATCTTATTCGCGAACCGTAGGGTGACACACCTAAGGTTCGATGACGCGTTTGAGAGGATATGGAATATCGAAGAATATTTTGGGCAGCACCGAAATTGTTTCGGGGAAAATCTAAATAGTTCAAGGGGTTTTTTTGTCGAATGGTTGTTAATAGAATTAACAAATGATTCGAGGTGCTATATGCAAAATTTTGTTAATAGAATTAACAAATGCTGAAATAAAGAAATAAAAAGGTTTTATTTATTTATTAAAAGAAAACCTTTGGATTTTCCAAGTGGGGAATAATGGGAAAATGAGTGGGTGTGAGTGGAGTGTCCACTCACATGATGAGGGAAGAGGTGGGGGCACACCCATGGGATGGCCGCACCCCCCTTTGGCTGCCTCCCCCCTCTCCTATAAAAGGAGGGTGAGAGCTCTCCCTCCTACACACACTTGCCCACTCCTTTTTCCCTCCACCCGCTGCTCCATTCTGTGGTCTCCGGCTTGGCGAATCCCTGACCGTGGGATTCTTCTTCACCACCACACCGTCATGCTGCTGGAGTTCCGAGGGATCCTCTACTTCCGCGCCCCGCTGGATCGAGGGAACGGAGGTCGTCATCAACCGTACGTATGACCGATCACGGATGCACCGCCGGATTGCGGTGCCCATCTTCTCTCTATCGGGATCGGTGTGAGTACGACTACGCCAACAACGAGATTTGATCTCGTACCACTTTGAGTCTTAGAGGGAATGTGTTCTCCTTAACCCTCTCGTTGCCCGTTGCACTTCGTCTCCTAGATTAGATCTTGGCCTTTCGGGTGTCTCTTGCGTAGGAATTTTTTTTGTTTTCTATGCAACGACCCCTTCAGTGGTATCAGAGCTGGATCTATGCGTAGATGTTTTGTACGGGTAGAACACATAGGTGTATGTGGGCGTTGATGATCATGTTATTACCTCCTTGATTATTTTATGATCTTAGTGGCATAGTGGGATGAAGCGGCCCGGACTAACCTTACATGTCCACGTACATGAGACTTGTTCCACAACTGACATGCAACTTGTATTGCATAAGTGGCTTGCGGGTGTCTGTTTCTCCTACTATAGTTAAGATCTAATCTACGAAGGGTTGTTAAAAATGTGTTTATCAACGTTGTGGTTGATGTTCGTAGGTATGAACGGTTCTATCCTCGAAAGCCCTAAGCCACGTAAAATATGCAAAAAAATAAATTAGAAGCGTCTAACTAGTTTTTGCTGGGCATGTGACGTGATATGGTCAATATTACAAATTTGATTATGAGATGATCTATTTTGTAAATTATTGATATACCGGAAGGTATCCATATGGTTGTCTTCTTATTGATGGACAATCAAGTTTGGGGTACGGTGGTACTTGGTACCACGCCGGTGGAATGATTGAGATCATACCATAATGTGCATGATGGAGATCAAGTGCAAGAAGGACCATATCATATCACGTTATCCTTTCAGGTGATGTCTGTGATGTTAATCCTTTTTATGCATCTTGTTTTGCTTAGATAGCGACGTTAGCATTATAAGATGATCCCTCTCACTTAATATCAAGATAGTAATGTGTTCTTCCTTAAGTATGCACCCTTAAGAAAGTTCGCCGTTTCGAGACACAACGTGATGATCGGGTGTGGCAGACTCAACGTTCGCATACAACGGGTGTTTTCAAGCCTAGCATGTACAGACATGGCCTTGGAACACACGCAATACTACGGTTCTACTTGGCGAGCCTAGCATGTACACACATGGCCTCGGAACACGTAACCGAAAGGTAAAGCATGATTCATATGGATGATATGATGAACATGTCGATGTTCGCCTTTGAAGCTACATCATCTCACGTGATGATCGGTTTTGGTGTAGTGAATTTGGTTCGTGTAATCACTAAAGACGACTAAGAGGGATATTGTTTTTGAGTGGGAGTTCATGGCATAGTTTCGAATTAATTTGAACTTATTTATCATAATCAACCAATCAAAGTGAATTTGCACAAATTGTAGTATTCATTGGCATCCACAAAACTACCTTACACTTAGATTGTTGATTGAGATATAACTGTTATGATCTGGTAAAAATCATTTAAGATTGGTACCGTATTAGTGAAATTTAAAATTGAGTCCTATTATAGATTTTTGGTTTTTCCTACCTAGCTCCATATGGTTAATGATTGATTAATCTAGAGAGCAAATAATTCCTACTTAGAATCCAGAGTCATGGTTGCTTTCGTATTACTTTATCTTCAAAAGAATGTTTTGTTGATCAAGGTGATTTTGGAACTGAAAAGAGTTGTTTTCAGAAAAAATCAAGTGAAAGATATATTGATATCTAGAAACTTATTTGTAGCAACATGACTGAGTATAATTTAGCATGACAATGTTTGCTTATATTATCTGAATATATGCAAATTTAGCGTGAAAATGTTTGCTTATATTATCTGAATATATACAATGATTGAAGACGCTAGGCGTTTGAATATTTCAAGAAATTGGATGCTAAAAATTATCCTCTAAATTTCTTCCTTTGAGCTATAGTAGCTTAATCATAAAATTGTTATGATGAGATGGATTAAAAGTATGGGTAAAGTCGTTTTCCTTACTTGGAGATTTCTAAGAGTGGAATCTAGAAGAATACTATTAATATGGTGATATTAGTAGAACAATCAAACTCAAAGTATGACTCAATGGGTGATAGTATATGACTAACACGCCAAAGAAAATGAGCTAGTAAGACTAGCATTGTTTGATGTTGAATGATTCTTCTATAAAGGAAAGGGAATATTGAAAATAGAATTGCAAAAAGATATATGGCAGAAAAAGAAGATAACTGGAGAAGTCCAGCTCAGGAGTATATACTTGATATACAAGTTATAGATGTATTACTAGTTAACAAAATATTTTTTTGGGGTATTTTGATACCACATTGGTTGGTATGAGTTGTCATACAAAGCAACGCAATGCAAGAAATACAAGCGCCTAAAAGGAACTAGTAATAGATGTGGAATCGATTATGACAAGAACAGTAATAAAGTGTTATTGTGTTCATTGTTGTATCGAACCAAACATTTAAGATTTATTTCAGAACTCAATAAGTTGTTATTTTGTTCTGGTCTTTTGTGAGAACAAATGAGATTGTTCAAACTATGACTATATTCCATAATTGATGGATATGTTAATATAAATCATGTTGGTTAAGTAAAAATCTATAAGACTAAATGCTAAACGTTGCAAGACGTAAAATAGTTTCACTTAAATTGTAACGCCACCATTTTAGTTCATATCGGAAAGGAAAACATGAAGGAACTCCATATTGATGGACTTCCGGAGTCATTTTGTTTTGAATAAACTGACGCTTGTGAGACCTCTTCCAAAAGATGACTAGAATTCCGTTCATAGGCCAAAGTAGAATGGACGACTAATTTAGTGGATATTATACATATTGATGTATATAGTCCATTATGTGTAGTAATGTATGGTGAATTAATTTTTCCTTCATAAAATTATGTCGATGATTTAATTAGATATGTGAGTATATCTATTTAAAGAGAATGGAGTTTGACATTTTGAATTGGTTCAAATGGTTGTTAGTATGAAGTAACAATCATTGTAACAAGATAATCAAATATTTATGATTGGATCAGAAAGGATAAAGTTTGAGTTACAAGTTTAGCAAAACATCTGAGGAGTTGCATAAATGTTCTACAACTTATACTTCTCGAATACCCCACATTAGTTTGGAGCATTCGAGAAACAAAATCAAACCTTGTAGGACGTGGTAAGATTAATAAAATAGCCATTATAATTTTGTAGTTTATACATTAAGGACAACCGCTTTTACACTGAAAAGAGCACCATCATGATCCGTTGAAATTGACAACATATAAGATATGGTTTGGGTAGTGACCCGAATTGTCATTTTCTTAAGTTTTGGTATGCATAGCATGTGTAAAATGTTTACAACCAAAATAGGATAAATATATATTTATAAGGTTATCCCAAATAAAACATTTGGTATTTCTCCTATCACCAAACCAAAAGACAAATGTTGTTTGTCAGAAAGAGTTGATTTCTCGAGAAAGTAGTTCTTGCGAAACAAGTGAGTGGGAGCACAGTACAAACTCAACGAGATTAGAGAATTTTCGTTATCATGTCAAGAGTAGCGCAACACTGGAAGTTGTTCCGGGGTTTACTATTTTGACTAAGTAGAAGACACTACAAATGTTGTAGATACTTCAAATGAGTTTGCGAACTGTACCAGAAAAGTCCAAAAACTTTGTACTTAGAACAACTTGTGGTTTAAGTGTAAAGTGTTGTTTTGACAACAAAAGGACCTGGACCTTATAAAGGAAGCAAATGATGGGCCCTGACTTCGTAAAATTGACTATGTGTCATTATATCCGCCATAGTATCCCTGTATGAATATCAAGTATGTGACTTGGTAGTCCTTTCGATAGGCTTGATGCCTAACGATAGCAGAAGGGTCTATATAGCGACAAAGACATGGATTTATACATCCTTTGAAAGTTGTACTTATCGAAAAGTTGTTTTCGACGAAGTTCAAAGAGTTGACTATTACAAGATTTTGATCTTCCGTAGTGATGCTTTAGTCTTTGCGGATAGTTCTAGCAAAAAGTTACATATTATGAAATGGCAGTTGAATAACAAAACCAACTCTCCTCTCGAGGAAGTTTGATCAAGGATGTGTACTTGACACAGTCTGAGAGTTTTGTAAAATTCAAAAGGTTGCTAGAAAGGTATGCACACTTCAATGGTTGAAGTGAGCATAGCGAAGTTGAAATCTTTACCTTAATGAAGTTATCAAAAGAGTTTGATTCCATCATGACTGATAAAGATGCTTGTAGAGTTACAAGAAATTAAGTGGGAGCGCTATGAAATATTTCCAATACTTTATGTAGATGACATATGGTTGATTGGAAAATATGTATTTTAAATTAACACGGTTAAGATTTTCATATTGATGAAAGGCTTAGAAAATATTGGGCATCGATATGTATAAGAGATGGATTGAAGTGCCTGATATAATTGAAGACAAATTACATAGATGAAATATTGAAGTAAGTCAATATCCAAATCACAAGAAGGAGTTCTTGTCACATGGAAAATAATTGAGCAAGATTCAAGTGTTTTGACACATGATGAGCATCATTGAAATTGAGATTTCCAAATCATGTTTCCATGCTATATACACAACCATATGAGTCGTATGCTATAAAATGTTATAGCAGGATAATTCATATGATGATTAGACAACAGTGGGAGAGATCCTTGTGTCATTTTAGAAATGATAAGGATATGTTTTCCTATGTAGCAATGACAAAATATTAGTTGTAATATGTTACACTAATAGTCTTGTCATTTATTCAAGTAATTTTATCTCAATTAAAATATGTGATGAAGGGTAGCACAATAGGATGGAAGAAAGTTCCATGCTGGATTTGAAAGAGTTTCAAAATTAAAATATTGTGACAGATACTACAATAAAGGCTAAAGTATATTGTTGTGTTAACAACTGATAATAAGCGTATTTTGTGTCAAGGAGTTCTTTATTGAACTTGGTGAAATTCCAAGAATGCTGACACTATGAAGCTACATTTTCACAATGTTAGTAACATCGGTTTAAGCTAAGGAATTAAGGTATCACCGTAACTTGGTGAATTTCCAAAATTGCTAAACACTATGAAGCTACATTTTCACAATGTTAGTGACAATGGTTTAAGCCGAGGAATTAAGGTTTCACCGATTGACCATATATATGCAAAGCCATCTCATTAGAGAATGAGTGATGCGTGTAGACGCAAAGAACATGCAAATACAATAGGACCTGAACAGTTTAGATCTTTTTGATAATATTTACCACATGCGAAGCATGGTAATAACATTGGTACGCCATATGTGTTAAGTTCTTACAGACTAGATTATTGACTCTAGTGCAAGTGGGAGACTGAAGGGAATATGCCCGAGAGGCAATAATAAAATGGTTATTATCGTATTCCTTGTTTATGATGAATGTTTGTTTCTCATTCTAGAATTGTATTAACCGGAAACGTTGATACATGTGTGCTTAATAAACAAACAATGGTTCCTAGTAAAGCCTCTCTTTTAACTAGCTCGTTGATTAATAGATGATCAAGGTTTCCTGATCATGAACATTGGATGTTATTAATAACGGGGTCATGTCATTAGAAGAATGATGTGATGAACATATACCCAAAGAGAATATAGCAATGCGATCAAGTCATTTAGTTTACATTGTTATATCAAACATACGAAGTAACTTATTCCTTAAACCATGAGATCATATCAATCGCTGATACCGGAAGAGTGCTTTGATGGCATCAAACGTCACACCATGATAGGGTGACTATAAAGGTGTCGTTAAGTATTCGGAAAGTATTAGTTGAGGATCATGGATCAAGAGTGGAATTTGTCCATCCAAATGACGGAGAGATATACTCTGGTCCCTCTCGGTGATATCACATCGAAACCACTTGCAAGCACGTGATATGATCACAATGATGTTATATCAACGAGAAAAGAGTACTTGTCGGTAACGAGATTGAACAAGGTATGGTTGATACCAATGATCGAATCTCGGACAAGTAAAATATCGCGAGACAAAGGGAATAGTTCACGGCGTTGTTGGTTCACACGATCACGAGAGTCATCGTTGAATATATAGGAGTCATCACGGATCAGATCCCGCTGTTGATTATTGATCGGAGAGGAGTCTCGATCATGTCTATCTTATTCGCGAACCGTAGGGTGACACACTTAAGGTTCGATGACGCGTTTGAGAGGATACGGAATATCGAAGAATATTTTGGGCAGCACCGAAATTGTTTCGGGGAAAATTGAAATAGTTCAAGGGGTTTTTTCGTCGAATGGTTGTTAATAAAATTAACAAATGATTTGAGATGCTATATGCAAAAGTTTGTTAATAGAATTAACAAATGCTTAAATAAAGAAATAAAAAGGTTTTATTTATTTATTAAAAGAAAACCTTTGGATTTTCCAAGTGGGGAATAATTGGAAAATGAGTGGGTGTGAGTGGAGTGTCCACTCACATGATGAGGGAAGAGGTGGGGGCACACCCATTGGCTGGCTGCACCCCCCTTGGGATGCCTCCCCCTCTCCTATAAAAGGAGGGTGAGAGCTCTCCCTCCTACACACACTTGCCCACTCCTTTTTCCCTCCACCCGCTGCTCCGTTCCATGGTCTCCGGCTTGGCGAAGCACTGACCGTGGGATTCTTCTTCACCACCACGTCGTCGTGCTGCTGGAGTTCCGAGGGATCCTCTACTTCCGTGCCCCGCTGGATCGAGGGAACGGAGGTCGTCATCAACCGTACGTGTGACCGATCACGGATGCACCGCCGGATTGCGGTGCGCATCTTCTCGCTATCGGGATCGGTGTGAGTACGACTACGCCAACAACGAGATTTGATCTCGTACCACTTTGAGTCTTCGAGGGTATGTATTCTCCTTAAACCTCTCGTTGCCCGTTGCACTTCGTCTCCTAGATTAGATCTTGGCCTTTCGGGTGTCTCTTGTGTAGGAATTTTTTTTGTTTTCTATGCAACGACCCCTTGAGTTAAAAGCTCATGCCATACTCCATCCTCATGCAACAATTTATATAACTATTTGCTTAATAGACACATGTTCTTAATTTCAAGAACCTCTATCCCTATCCCTCCCTGGTCTTTTGGGTGGCATACTATATTCCACTTTGTAAGGCGGTACTTTTTATTCTTGCTATCACTTTGCCAAAAGAATCTAGATTTACGAAAGTCCAATCTTTTCCTAACTCCCACCGCAATTTCGAAAAAGGAAAGAAGAAACATTGGTAAAGTTGACATAACCAAACTTATCAATATGAGACGATTCTCATAAGATAATAACTTACCGGCCCAAGATCCCAATTTTTTCTCAATCTATTCTCCACCATTATCCACTCTTTATTAAGCGGTTTTCTATAATGAATTGAGATACCAAGATATTTAAGCGGAAGACTCCCGAGCTCGCACCCAAATATAATACGATAGTCATCCAGAGCCTCCTGCGCCTTACTAAAGGAATATTTTCACTCTTATGAAAATTAATTTTTAACCCTAACAATTGTTCAAACATAGCTAGAATAAGTTTCATGTTTAAGGCTTTATGATACCATGTTTCATAAATAAAATCGTGTCATCCACATATTGCAGAATGGATACTCCAGCATCGTCAAGGTGGGGTATTAATCCGCCTACCTGAACATCCTCCTTTTCCCACGCAATAATAATAGTCAACATATCAGCAACAAGGTTACAAAGTATAGGAGACAACGGATCTCATTGGCTTAAACCTTTTAGCGTTTGAAAATAATGACCGATGTCATCATTCACTTTTATCCCTATGCTACCAACTTGAACAAATCTAGCTATCCATTCACACCAATTTGGTGAAAATCCTTTCGTTCTTAAAGTTTGTTGCAAAAAGACCAATTTACCTTGTCATATGCTTTCTCAAAATCGATTTTGAAAAGCATCCCTTCTATCTTTTTCCTTTTCAGTTCATGAATTGTCTCTTGTAGAACAACCACTCCCTCTAAGATGTTTTGGCCTAGGATGAAAGCAGACTGGGTTGGCCGAATGACACGACTCGCAATGGTTGTCACCCGATTAGTACCCACTTTGGTAAATATTTTGAATCTTACGTTTAGAAGACATATTGGTCTAAATTGCTCAATTCGGTGTGCATCTTCCTTTTTAGGTAAAAGAGTTATAACCCCAAAATTCAATTTGAACAAAGGCAAGTCACCAACATTGCAATTGAGCAAACATATCCATCAAATCAGATTTTATGAAGATGACCCAAATCAGAGCTCGTACACGAAGATTTATGATGAAGTTTGGAGGATTTTGCATTCACAACCAGTGTTTGCTTGCACCAAACTTCCCACAGGTTGGTCTTAGATAGAAAAGTGCTCAACACGATAGGTGTGTGCCTTATCCACGCGAATATATAACTTTTTTTTTGTAATCTCAATCCAAGGTCATATGCGACCTCTAGAGTCTAAACAAGTAGCAGAACAAAACCAAGCACGGATTTTCCGCATGTTCTCCGTCCTTTGTCTGTGGCTCTTATTTTTTTTGCGTGGACAAAGCGTGGACTATCTGTGGTTTTATGTAACAGGATCTGATGTCTGAGTTGGGCCGGATTTGGGTTTTTTATGCTTTTTTCTCCCTTTGTGAAAATACTAGTTAAAATGGGTTTATTTTTCTACGATAAGTCCAACCGCCTCTGGTTACATGAGAGTTAACGGACGATTGAACAAAACACGTCTACTAATTTAACTTTTTTCCTCTCTTTCTCTAGTTTTGTTCTTCTCGTTTGTCGATGTTCTTCGTATTGGGAGCATCGACCTACGAAGTCCTAGGGGCAGGCAACCGACCTCGTAGTGCTAATAACCGTCATGTGCTAGACCGGATTCCTCCCGGTCGCATGGAGTTTCCGGTTTCAAAAACAATCACTGGGTTACCTTGCATATCACGCTTTCGACGGGTTTCCTTCGGCGATGTTGTCTTGTGTACAGTGTTCGTGTGCGAACACAAGCACACATGCATCACAACAAACTCGAAAAGGCAAGGTCGTTTGTAGGGCCAACTAGTATCTCCTGTGCAATTGCAGTGCCAAATTTAGAATCATTCTGATGAGTGACATACATTGAAATGGAACTAGACCATTCTTCCCTCCTACACTGTCAATAATTATTTGCTCTTTCTTATGCAGATTTTGTAATTTTTAACATGCACTTTCCTTCTTACTTTTATTTAAACATATGCATTTTTGCCTTCTTCGTGAAACAAATTTGTAGCGGTTTATTATTCGTGGAGTATTTAGCAAAAACCACAGGTTTGGTGCAATTTTTTTTTGAAAAAACACAAGTTTATATACCAGATCGCAAAAACCACCACTTATTGACATTTTCTAAATCGAGGAAAACACTGATTGATCGTGAATTGACGCAGGTACTCACGGTGGGGACCATCTGTTAGGATGATGTGGATTTTAAAAATATAAAAAATCACAGGGAGGGGATATGTCCCGACCCGCTCGTCTTCTTCCCTCGCCCGTGTGACGCTGTTGCAGGCGCGACGTGGCCGACAACCGCTCCTCCGACCAGGATATCGCAAGCCGCCACATGCCTCATGGCCACGTTATGTCGTGGAGGGGAGACAAACGCCCGCACGGTTGAGTTGCTGGCGGGTGGTGGCCTACAGCTGTGGTCGACCACTCCTGCTCGCCAAGGCAGTGCTGGTACAGGGAGCCCTGAAGCTTGGTGACAGGGCACCGTGGCGGACGGAAGAGGTTCAATGCTCCGCGCGGTCGTAGATGCGGAGGAGGACGGTCGTCGATAGGGGACAGTGGCTCGGCAACGCCGAGGTGGAGGAGCAGGGGCGCAGGACAGTGACGTGGAGGCGCCCGAGCCTGAGGTGCCGGAGCCCGACCGGACATCGGCGGTAGGGATGCATTTCGGGATGGCAGCGACGAGACCTGGGAGATGAGGAAGCAAGGGGATGGAGAGAGGTAATGGGGAGGAAGGGAAGCGGGAGGGGGGCGGCAGCGACAACTGAACTACGATGGGTATGGACTGCTAGAAACTGACTAATTGAGGAAACTGACTCGTCCACGTCGTCCTTGCGACGACCGGGCGAGTGAACCAGAGCGCTCCTAGACCTCCTCCCATCACCTGCCTCCTCGCCGCCGTCGCTGGAGAACGCCGTCGGGAGAAGCCCGTGCGGTGCTGGCGGCGGCGGCCTTCCTTTATCCGCCCGGTGGGTGTTCTGCGCGGGCTAGCGGCAGCCGGCCACGGTCGACATGGGGCGACAAGCTCGTGTTTCCATCAAGGAAAAAAATAGCGTGCTATGAGAAACAGCGGCAGCCTCCTTCAGATGATATGCACGCTATTGCGTGCTAATAGCGTGCTATATCAAAATACCGTTTTGAATAAAACTATCAGATATATCTAAAAATTAAAGGATTCCAACAAGAATTAATGATATAGTCCAAAAATACGAGACCAATATGTGCATCACCACATATAAAATAGTTCTCTAGTTGGCTAGAGCGTAACATCAACATCCCAAGGGGCAATAACACAGTAAAATTACTTATTCTGAATTATAAACTTGGCGATATGATCTTCACAATTGTTGTCCATCGCCACGAAAAACATGAAGCAAAATTGTCGTCTTCCTAAGGTGGGAAAACTCGGGCCTTTGAGCTGATAGGCTGGGAAAAAATAGTGTGTTATAACGTTATGATGTTTTAGCGAGATATAGCGTGTTATTTCGTAAATAACGCAATAACAAGTAAAATTGTTAAAATTTAGCATAGAATCTCCAGATATGCTATATCGTGCTATTAGCGCCGAAATAGCACGCTATTTTTTCCATGGGTTTCCATAGAAGACGGTGGTTGCAGAGGCGGGGTGGTTGACGACGGAAAGAGGGCGACTCTACAGGGGAATCGATGGTCAGCGAGCTGCATGATGGCTCCGGCAGCGCGGACCCGATCTGGGCCTTAGGGCAGAAGATGATTCGGTCGTCTCCATCGCTCATGTGCTGCTAGAGCCCGAGAAATCCCTCCCTGGCCGTGCGTGGCTTTAGGTCAGATTCGGTAGGAGGGCTTGTATCTTCTTGTGGAGGCGATGTGGTTCCCCTGGTGGGTATTCGTATGGGATCTGGTGGGTTGTGGAGGTGACACTTCTGTTGGCGGTCGACATCACATGACGGGATCCTGGCGGATATGTGTTGGTGGTCGGTGATGAGGGTCTGTCGGTGGTTAGCGACGGTGGCGGCCTTGACGCGACAGTGCGGTGGCGGGGCTAGTCGGGCCTGAACTGGACCGGATCTTGCCTGATTTGGACCGGACCTGGGTCTGACGGGCCCTGCATGATGCGTCCGGTCGATGACCGCTTTTGCCGGTCGGGGACGGCGGATCTCCTCCTAAGGGTTGATGCGCGTTCTTCTGCCCACGCAGGCTTGGATCTGTTGCTGACCTACATCGACCGAGAAGTTGGTCTCGCGGTGTTGACGCTCATGGGACTCGAGTTCGGGATGCTGGGGCGGCGATCCTAGAAGGTGGACTGCACAGATGGCGAGGAGCGGGCGACGGCTGTTGACGCTCATGGGACTCTATGGCGAGCGACGTGGTGGTGGTGATGGCATCGTTCTTTGGCCGTGTGGATGGCGAGGAGCGGGCGGCGGGGGTTCCTGGCGTTGGCGGCAGCAACTCCCAGGTCGTAGTCTAGAGACCATTCTTAGTGCTACCGGGCGGTCCATCTATTGGGATGGTGTGCGAACGCTTTTCCTATTGAAAACTTTGCGCTTTGGCGCCAATGGCTGCGATGCCTGAGGATATCATTATCCTCTTGGGGGCGCTGTTGTGGCTACCTTCGTCACGTTAGATCTCCAGGTGAAAACCCTTGACCTTCTAGGTCTCGACGTTGGCGACGTGATACGTCGTTGCCCTCTTGGGGGCCTCGTCGTGGATGCTCGCTCGCGGGCTCGTTCCGGTGTCTTTAGTGGCAAGTTTGGTTCTCCTTGTTTTCTTTCCTATCTTTGACCTGCTTTGTAAGAGGTTTCCCTCATCACTTTGTATCAGTTTGGCTGTTGGCTTTATTTATAAAGCGGGGCGAAAGCATGTTCAGAGAGAGGGGAACAACGGCGATGTGCGGGAGTGAGGAAAGGGAGAGGGAGAGAGAGAGAGAGAGAGAGTAGGGGAAGTTTTTAGCTACATCATCTTGACGGTGGGTTCCCACCGTTAGTAGCAGCGTCAATTCGCGATCAATCCGAGATTAGTTCAATTCGGAAACTGTCGGCTCTAGGGTGGTGATATTTTTTAATCTCACGCTAAATTGGTGGTTTTTCGGAAAGGAAAAAAACTAAGTAGCTAGGATGCCCATCCTCTTTCAGTGTCAGCCTTCTACATTTCTCTGCTCCAGATCAGTGGGATGTAATCGTAAGATATGGAATGGTAGTAGTACTAGATCACATGTTGAAGAACGGGGTTCTACACATTTTAAATGACTTCATGCTAGGCCGGGTGGACATTGCTAGACTTAAGTTTGGGGTTCTGTCTCTGATCCCGAAATGCCCGGGAGCGGACAAAATTACCCTGTTCCGACCTATCGCTCTAATCAATGTAATCTTCAAAATCATTGCCAAAGCCTATGCTTCTAAGCTCGACCCAGTGGTGCACAAGGTAATCAGCCATAACCAAACTGCTTTCATCAAAGGTCGATTCATCCTTGACGGTGCTCTGGCCCTACACGAGATCACGCACGAGTTAAGCAGCAAAAAGCTAGGGGGCATACTTCTCAAACTCGATTTTGAAAAAGCGTATGACCGAGTAAACTGGGACTTCCTGAAGGAGGTGCTACGCCGGAAAGGTTTTGATGCCGGCTATGTACACAGGATTTCCCAACTAGTAGAGGGAGGTCAAACTGCGATTTCTATTAACGGGGAAATGGGCCCTTTCTTCCGAAATAAAACGGGTGTGCATCAGGGTGACCCACTATCCCCGCTGCTCTTCAACTTTGTCGCCGAGGGGCTCTCGGCGATACTACACAAAGCAAACTCAGCAGGCCACATACAGGGAGTGGTTCCTCACCTTTATCTGGGGGGGATAACCCACCTCCAGTACGCGGACGACACTATCATACTCATCCAGTTCGAGGATCGAGCGATCGCGAACCTAAAGTTTCTCCTTATGTGTTTTGAGAACATGTCAGGGTTAAAATTAACTATCACAAAAGCGAAGTCATTGTCTTGAACCAACCAGTTGAGGTGCAACTGCGGTGGCTAGACAACTAAATTGTAAACTCGGTAAATTCCCCTTCACGTACCTTGGCCTCCCAATCTCGGACCGTAAGCTAACCAAAGAACAATGGGAGTTCTTGGTTTAGAAGCTGGCTGCTAGGGTCGAGCCTTGGGCTGGCCGCCTGCTCTCCTCAGGTGGCCGACTTATTCTCTCCAACGCTTGTCTCGACAACATCATGACCTATGCCCTGGGGCTGTTCCTGCTACAGAAAGGGGTGCACGAAAAATTTGATTCCCACCGAGCTAGATTATTTTGGGAAGGTCCGGGCCAAACAGGAAATACCATATGGTCAATTGGCCATCTGTTTGTCGCCCAAAAGAGCTCGGTGGTGTTGGTCTGATCAACTCTCTCGAGATGAATAAAGCGTTAATGATCAAATGGATTTGGAGACTGTATCAGGTGGATGACGCCATCTGGGCGGTGATCATTCGCAACAAGTACACCGGCGACAGTGATATCTTTGCCAGTAGCGCGAGAGGGGGGTCGCAGTTTTGGAAAAGCTTACACAAAATAAAACATCTTTTCAAACAGGAGCTAGACACCATGTCAACAATGGGCTGCGCACTAGATTCTAGAATGACTTGTGGTGCGGGGAGGGCCCCTTAAACCGACAATTCCCAGCTCTTTTTAGTATTTGCGACAATCAGGCGATCTCCGTTGCCCAGGCTCTGGGAGGAGAGCTGCGTTTTAGGAGATCCCTCGACGCTAGAGGTTTAGCGCAATGGCAGGAGCTCTTGGCGCTGGTGCAGGCGACCGCCTTATCCCTGGACCACGACAGGATCTCCTGGACCTTGGAACCTTCCGGTCGGTTCTCGGTCCGGTCCATGTACTCTCACCTGATTCAAGGTCCCCCGAGCTCCTTCCATAAGTTCATTTGGGAAGCCAAACTCCCCCTCAAAATAAAAGTCTTTGCTTGGCAGCTCTTGCTTGACAAACTCCCGATCGGGGAGCAGCTTTCCATTAGACAGGGCCCCTCGACGGGGCATTGTGCCCTTTGTGGAGCCATCGAGAATGCCGAACACCTCTTATTTTCGTGCTCTCTCGCCATGTTCACATGGAGTGCTCTTAGACAGGTCCTCGGGAGGACTTGGAACCCTACCACTAGAGCCCATTGGTTATTCTTGCTCAACCAAGCCGAACCTAGGGAGGCAAGGCTAGGCTGGGTGCTGTTTCTTGCCCAATCATGGGCTCTTTGGAATGTTAGAAACAAACATGCCATAGAGGGAAAAATCATCCGTCACCCTGCTGACATTTTTTTCAAAACGCTCTTATTCTTGCAGCTATGGACTCCCTTGCTTAGGGAGGAGGATCAAGAGGACGCCAGAAGATTGGTGGACGAGCTGAAAACTCTACATCGCACTTGCCTTCACCCCCAGCCGTAGAGGGCTGCCTGGCACTCCCTGGTGTTTTGGTCTTAGTTTGTTCTGCTCCCGCTCGTTCACTGTTTTTATCCTTTTTATCCTTTTTATCATTCCTTGTTGGCTTAAGCTGTATGTCCAGCTGTTGCTCTGGCTCGGACCCTTCGCTGGTCTTGTTTTAGAGCGGTTATGTTGTCTTATTTCCAGGATAAGCTGTACGCCCAGCATATGTAATAACCTCTGTTTGAACCTGTTTGGCTTGGTTAATAAGGCCTTTTATCTAGCATGCATACGCAAGTATGCTGTATGCATGGATCTTTAATCTCCATTGCCAACCTTGTGTGTTTCGTTGCACGACGTCGACGCCTTAGCTAACGCGCACAAGCTTCCTCCTTGGAGAAGAACACGATCGATCGACCAGGCCAGGCATGCAGCTTAAATGACGTGCGGCGATCGTGACATGGCTAAGCCTAATTAAGACGCCACTAACACCGAACGACCTCGGTTTGATTGGGCGCCACTGGTCCGCCCGACGGACGCATTGAGGCAGTACATGTCACTGCTGGCGTGATGCGTCTGCCCGACCGGCCAGTTCGTTCGTCCGTAAGACTTGATAGTATGGCAGGCACGCATGTATTCCCCTGTAGCCCGACCGGCCAGTTCGTTCGTTCTCAGGAGCCGTGGCACAGGTTTGTCGCGCGCCATCTTTTGCCAAAGACGTAAGGGGAAGAAATTTCAAAGCCAAATTAAAAGGGACATCTCACATCTCCATCCATCCAGTTAGTCGGACCGCCATAAACGCACTGGTGCCGTAGATATTACGGGGTTGTCTTTCTCGGATCTGCGTTGCGTTGCGATCCGACGGCGACGCCCTGGCGCCGTCGACAGCGCGTGAACGTCGTCGGAGAGTTACGGGAAACGAAGCTGCGCGTGCGTGCGCCGTGGCTCGCTGCGCGGCGCATGTTGGTTGTGAGGGAAAGGTAGGCGGCGTAATGACAGATCGCCGTCGTTCCCTCTTGGAAAAACTGGCGGATCGCTGTCCCGATCGAGAAGGGCAGCATCCCAGGAGTTGAAAGGGCAACTCGCTGTCTAGCTAACCATGTTGGCTTTCAGGGTTCAGACTTTAGATAGACATGCATACGTGCATATGCTTGTTTATTCCATTGGTAGATCCCATTTGGACAAGTGTGAACCTCGTTTTACTTTATTTGGCCAAGACACTAGAAAATCCAGCTCAACATCTAGACTCTATCTGGGCCTAGGAACCGCAAGTCTGCAACACAAGCACAAATCTTTATCCTTTTTTAACCCAGATGTGGCTGGTGAAGTGGTGAGTGAGTGCGCACAGGGCATAAGTTCAGTGCCGGGACCATTGATTGCGTGTTGCAGTAATCAGCAAACTGGGCAAAGTACCCCGAGCTAGAAGAAGCATCACCAAGTCTGTCTAGCGCTACCAAGGTGGGGTTTCCTGGACACCGCAAGGCAGGCAGCGGCTGCACGTACAGCGAAGCAGGAGCGCAGGCGCAGCGCAGGACTATGTGGCCCATTTGTGGATGGGCTAACTAAAAAGGATGAGAAATTCTTTGGCCTTTCTCATATATATTTGTTGATGGGCTATGTGGCCCATTTGTTGACGGTGGCGTTCTAACGTACTGCAATGTCGACAATGTTCATTCAGAAAGCATCCGCGCATATGGATCTCATCTCATACTCCACTCCAGTATACAGTAAGCAACTAGAAGTGGCAGATAAACAACAACTGAATAAGCAACTAGAAGTGGCATTACATCGAAACCGTACCGCACCATTACATCGCTGCCGTTATTTCTTCCATGAAAAATGCCGAACACACGACGCTCTATCGATCGATCGATCTCAGTTAGGCTAGCTAGTTCATCCGGATTTTACTTTCCTAGGCAGGGCCGACGACGAGGACTGCGCAGCCGGGCAGTACTCGCAGTCGCAGCCCTTGTGGAAAGGGCGGCCGTAGCACGTGCCGACGCCTCCCTTGATCTTGTCGTCGCAGTCCTTCCGGCACTTGGCCGGATCGCACGGCGCGATCGGGTTCAGAATGTACGACAGACAAGCCGTGCCTGGGACGACCGCCGCCGAGACCTTCGCCGGCATGTGATCTGTGGATCCCCAAAGAAACGGTAGAGTCGTCACTGGTACACAGTTCCGAAACGTTCTACTTAGAATATATGCTGCAGATCGAGGTACGTACCTGATGATAGCACCAGGACAGCCATGGCGATCAATAGGATCTGGCTAGTCCTCATCTTTCTAGCTTGCGAAGAAGGTGCTGATGTATTTCACCTGATGTCCTGTATGACTAGGGAGAGGCACTGCATGGTTTTATAGCGGGTATGGTCGGCTTATTTCCGGAAAGATTTTAAAGGATGAATCGGCGTGAGAAATTTGAGGGCATATAATACAAGTTAATGCAAATTAGTATATATAGCAATAAAAGGGCATACATGTCTGTAGTATCAGTATCTCTTGGATACCGATCAAAATCTAATGAGTAATGGGAATTAATTGTATCCTGGAAATTGTTGTTCACAATTTCCTCTAGTCCAAAATAGCACATTTAACCAACAAATATATACTCCATTCATAGGTAAGTTTTGTGATATAGAATTATAAGGACGAAAAAATATTTTGGAATATGAACATGCATGATATATACCGACTTCAGTTTCTCGACTGGACATGGGCTCTGGCGACTCCGTGGGCGACTCCTCGTCGCCTCGGGGCGATACCTCATCGCAGCCGCTGGATGCCCTCGCCCCACCTTGCGCCTCCTCGTCCTCCTCCTCCCCAGTTCTCGGTCGTGAACCTGCGCTCGACTTGGTCGCTCGTCCGCCGCTGGTCAAGGCTGCGGATGGGGGTCGGCCCCGCTTCAACAAGTCCGAGCTTTGGTGGGTGCCCCTCGCCGGCTGCGACCCCAGCAGTGATGGCATCCTCCCCGACCCGACGCCCTCTGCTAGCCCGCGCCACTCCAAACCAGGTTCGGCCTTCCTCGACTCCATCCTCCTCAATTTTCACTCATTGGTGGCATCCCACATCTCCCCCCCTTATCGCTTTCAAGCCGGAAACCTTCTGGATGACGCCTTCCTCCCTCCTGGCTCCGGTGATCCCTGCCCGTGTTAGAAACTGCCTGAACTTGACGTTCACTTCCGCCCCGGACTCTTTCGTCGTCCGGCTCGTAGAACCTCACCTGTTTGCTTCCTCCGTCGCCTCCATCACAGTCGCGAGGCTCATCGCCGCGAAGCTCAAATTCGTTGTTTGTGCCTCACAGTTCCGGCTGCATGGATCGCTTCAGTCTGCTCGTGCTCTGGCTTCGTGCTCCGGAGAAAAAAGGGCTACTCCCGGTTTTCCGGCCCATCTAGTCGGCCCATCCCGCGTAGACTCCCATCCCCCTCTATTCGCGGCCTCGAGCCCAACAACTGTGTCCGGTCGCATCGCCCCTACGACCCTGTCACCACTCTCTGCACCTAGGGGCGCTGCCATCCCATCCCTTCTGCATGTGCTCTGTAACATCCCAGTGTTTGGGAAGTTATAAGGATCTAAAGATAATATGTGCATTTGCAAAGTATTCATCTAAAAGTACGGGAAATTTTGACGCAAAAGATTAAACAAACCAAATTGACCAATATTTCACTCGACATGATGAAATAAGTCTAGTTCATCTAGTCAAGAGTACATTTGGAGTGATCTTTATAACATAGTATCTCTATAAACCAAATCATCTGATAAGGCAAACCATAGTTGGTTATGACCAACACTAACCCTCAACAACCTTAACCACAAGTCTATAAGTGACTTTAGATAAATCACTAGTTATCTAGAACTCAAAGAGGGGTGAGAATCCAAATCTCATAACCGATGATCACACTTCCACAAGATAGTAATACACAATTGAACCAACACATCAGTAGAGATATTGTATTCTTTAATCATGAACTCTTAAGTTATCAACCATTCACACAACATCTTTCCAAACTATTTAGTAAGTATTAAGTAATCCACTACAAGTAAATACAAAGTTTCAATAGAATACAAATGATACCCACAAGTCTTAACTCAACACCCACCAGTGGGAAATGACATAATAATTGTATTAACATATTTATCGAATATGTACATATCTCATCAACCATAAAAAAGTATCTTAAAGAAGAAATAAATATTCTTAACTACTGTTAAACCTTGATCATCACATATGATATTCCCAAACCTCTATATCTGTATTATGAATGACAAAGGTAATAAAGTGATTAATATAAAGTAAATCATTCTACCTGTCTCAAATCTTCTCTAAATTCATTATGCAAGAGAAGCAACCCACAAGAAAGGAGGAACTACCACAAGAAGATCTACAGAAGGATTTTTTAGGTTGTCTTAGAAGTGCTAACTCAATCTGTCCTGAAGAATTTGGAAAATCATACACCAAGATCAATTCTTATTAAACTATCCAGCAACAATGTGGTATTCTAATGTTGGGGTTATATAGAAGTAGTTTGGTAAGAAGTTTGCAACTTTGTTAACAAATCACTTTTGTAGGCTCTAACAATTGAGTGTCATATACAAATAAACATAAGGTTTGATAACCTTGTATCTATCAGTCATTTGTATATGAAAAGTAATTTGAGGGCAAGCCTTGCAAACTTGTCAACAAATTCTTCTTATATGCATAGGGAAAATTGATGTTATAAAATACACCTACATTCTGTTATATATAAAACCATGATCCACAAATGGAATAGAATAACAAGGAGAAAGTAATAAACCACATTATAACTTGAACCACACATACAAGTTATAAGTAAGGAAGAAACCAAGATAAGGAAGAAAACAAGCAACATGTTGAAATCCAAGTGTTTGATGTTATATAAGAATAATTTGATTGCAAGGTCAGATCAACCTTGTGTACAGAATATTCATGTAAGCATTAAAACAACTGAGTTTCAGTAAGCTAATCTTCATCATAATTGAATACACCACAAGAATAAAATGGTTATGGAAATAAATGAATTCATTTCATCGGGATTCATTGATTTCTACTGAGGTCCCTATATCCTATCATCTCTAGTGGTGAATTTCTTAAGTCAAGAGACCATCAAGGGATGATATTACTTGCAAAGGACCAAGGCAATGTCTGAAGACAAGTGGCAACTAGAGAGAAGAACATCAAGCAACAAAAGACCACAAGAAACAACACTGCCTCAGTAGGGGAGTATAAGAAATTATTCAGTGAAGCATTAGGTAGTCTTAGAAGATTTATAACTTCTATGCCTTGTGAAGCCATCAGAAATGAGGAAATCATACTAATAACTTTAATGGAAACAACTATCAAGTATGGGATAATAACAAACCATTACATCCACATGTCTTGATATGTGGAGGTAGATGAAAACAAGCTTAAAACCTTGTTTTCCAAATCCTTTTCACATGTAAGACTTTCAGATGATAACAAAAACTCATTTATTTATAACCATGTAAATGATTACATGTTTTAAAACAACATTAGATATTATCCACAATTAGAACCTATGTGGAAAACAAGTAAATAAGATTCATAAACCACACATGTTTTCCACTTGGTCAAGTACTAAAAACAACCAACATGGCTTGCACTTACCTAAGTAAAATGTCAATCAAGATTGTGAAGAGTTTCAATTATGAAAATTACATAGTATTATAAAAAGAAAACAAGTTCCTTCAACCATTATAATCATTTGGTGTGCCACGGAAAAAAATCCATATTAAATGATTTTCACAACAGTGCATAGAATCAGTACCCAAGTAGTTTTACTAAACTACTTTCTATAAGGGATTGTACCTAAAATTGTCCAATTATGATACACCACCTTGGTATCCACAAGTTTGGAGTGGGTACTTTTATTAAATATGCTTTGGCATAATTTTAAGGCCATTAAATAAATTAAAAGAAGAGAAAACAACAAAACCACTTAATCTAGCACACTAAATAAAAAATACAAATATTCTTCAAATTCACCAAAACAAAATATGGTGAAATGTGAAATTTGATAAGGAATTCAAATATATTTTTTATTAAATTTTCTGTTTACAAGAAGACCCTGAAAACAAGATTTTATTCTCAGTTTTAAAGCCAAAAGGACCTCCTGGTAAAACTTAAATCCTCTCAGGGGGTTATGGGGGAAAAAATCCGTTTTGTCGTCCTCGAGGCCGGCAGAGTCGTGGCCGAGCCGCCACCGATGCATGGCCACCTCCTGCTTGCCGCCCTCGACAAGAGAAGGACATCACGGCGAAGCCCTTCCTCTCCTCTAACCCCTCGGTCACTTTCCCCTCCCTCTCGTTGCCTCTGTACCGAGAGAAATCGAACCCTAGTTCGTTCGGCCGCCGTCGCGTGCCGTCGTTGTCAGCCACCTCTGTGCAAATTGAGGCCACCATGTGAATCGCCATCGTCACCTCTTCATCCTGGACGAGTCTCGCTTGCCGGGAAGGATTGGAGCCGGAGAAATTGGTTGTTTCCTATTTGCTCTGTATCCAGCCGCCGTGGACATTGTCGTCGACTCCGACCACTTCGAGCGACCCCGACCACTTCATCGCGCTCCTGGTGAGCTAGGGAACCCCTAGATGCATTTTGTTTAGAGATTGGTCGCCGAAATGAACTCGGACACCGTACACTGCCGCGCGCCGCAGCGTTGTTGCACGCCGGCGAGCCGCTGGTGACCATTTGGTCACCGCGCCGCTGCCTAGCAACTCGCCTTTGTCTCCTTTACCTGGTAGAGTGAATTAATTGAGTAATCTTACACCAAATTCATGGATTGTAATCCATCTGTGAAGATCGAGCTCTGGTGATGTCATTGTGACATCATCATGACGTCAAGTCGAATTTTCTTTTCCTTTTTCTTTTATTTTTGATTTAAAAAGTAATATGACAAGTGGGACCCACCTGTCAATTTAAAAAAAAACAGAAAAATCATTAATCTTATTAATTCAATAACTTTTAATTCATTAATCAGAAAAAATACAAATAAAATATATAAATGCTTAGAAAAATATAATATAGATATTTATAAACTTTTCAAAAATATTTAATAAAGTTTAAAATTAAATATTTCTTTAATTAAAATAAATCATTTAAAATTGAGAAAAATAATAAATAATTCATAAAATCAGAAAAATACAAGTTATATACCAAAATGCTCCAAATGAAAAATACAACTCATCTATGATGTTTTCAAAGTCATTTAACCAAGTTTTCATGTGTGCAATATTTTGCCTAATCAATTAATCCATTTAAAATTAATAAATTAATATCTTATTCAAATATTTTCATAATACTTCAAATGATACACCAAATTAAAGAGAAAAAAATTTCAACTCAAATATGTCAAACCCAAAACATTATGTTTAACTTATTAACTGGTTTCTAAAAGTATAACGAAATTCTATAATACTCCATTATAACCATAAGCCACCACCACATCATTATTTTCCTTACTAATAAAACCCTCATGTTTTCACACCTAATAAATCTACCATAACAAGACATTAGTAAGTATTGTGATGATAGAGTTAGCTGTACTAGTCCCTCATTTTCAAATAAACTCTTTGTCATTAGCTCTACACTTTTGAACATAAAATCAAACATGTTTATTATCTTTTTAAATAGTTGTTTTCCATATGACATTGCTTTATCGTTTAAACATGTGATAACCATTTATAACTTAAACATGATACCAATTGTTTGCTAAGTAAAAGGGAAACTCATGTAAGTCTAAGAAAAGTAATAACCACATCACCCAATTAATGAAACATTTCACCCAAAACCTGTGTGAATACGTTATCGTGTCAAACGTGGCTTACACTTGTAAGCTAGGGTGTTTTCCAGGGTAATTCACGATGCATCTCGTACTATGCATGTATCATCTTGCCAATGTTTTCTGTAGTCCTTGCCGGCACTACTTTGCTATCTTTCAGATGTCGGAATTGTCTACGCGACCCTCGAACCGAAGACATTGAGTATTATGGATATTTCAATATCAGGCAAGTTCATCACTTGCTCATGTCCTTTGAACTATCTCATAACAATTATTTTCAAAACCCTATCGTAATACCACCTCCGCTTAAAAGAATGCATGATCCTAATTTTTATAATAATATGACTAATTGAATGACTACCCAAGTGGTAGTGTTCTGTTTGGTGGGCGGATGGAGCCATGGTAAGATGAATAGGTCTAAGGAAGGTTCCATCTACACGGGAAAGTATTACCTAGGATTAATCACCACTGCCGTCAGAATTCTTGCGCCGTAAATACCACGTTGACCATGGGTCTTCTATGGGGGGAGTAAGTCAACTGTGATCTTTTCTCGTTCGCATGTCAACGGGCTGCCGGAGACGTACGTTGTAGGTTTTGCGGGACTACATGCACATGGGTGGGAGCCCTTACGTCCCACGGACTCTGGGGTCTATGAGTGTCTGTCAGGGCCGCGTAGATCTCCATCGTGAGGGGTGGAATCAGGCGTTCAACCTGCTGGTAGAAATGGGTGACATGCGTTGTGCGGAGAAGTACGGTTTGGCTTGGACCAACAACCGGGCCCCACACCTGAGTGGGAGTGGATAGGATCTCGAGTCTGGTTGTGCAACATGGTCTTGGTCTCCCATGGGTAAAGTAACGCACCTCTGCAGAGTGTAAAAGGATGTGGCATGTTACCCCTTGTTCCGGGAAGGAGCTGCGAACGCCGCAGGAAAGGCAACTCCATGAAGTTCTAGTCTTGTGAAGATCTGGCGGGCATAGTCTTCAGAATTAAAAGCAACCTCTTGAAGAAAGATTTACAAAAACCTTGCATTAGCTTATGACTCTTTTGAGTCTAAAGTTGTAGTTAGTGCATCAAACTACCCACTATATATCATGAACTTGCTGAGTAACGCTCGTTACTCATTCGTTCCCGTTTGACCCCCTGCTTAGAGTTGAAGCCTGATGGAAATCGTCATCGTGAAGCATCGTCGTCAACAACGCTGATGGAGGAGAAGCTACCAAGGTGTAGGTGGAGTCCATTCTGGGAGGTAGTTGTTATAAACCATAGATTAGGGTTAGCATCAGCCGTAGTAGGTTAGTTCTGAGCGCGAGTTCTTCTCCAGCTTGGATCTTCGAATTGCTTCTTCTGATATTTCATTTGTATGAGATCTGCTTTGATTCTTCAAAGAGATTCTCGAGAATTTGTAATGAAATTTGTATCCTATAGTTTTGTCTGGACCTGCTATGTTTCTGTTGTACTACTCTGAGGGATGTAATATTCACGGATAAATCCTTCTGTGAGTATTATGTCATCGACTTGCACACTACACATGTAGTGGTGTGTTGGGTCACCACATGCTCCCTCCCATCACCGCCCCAAATCCTGCTAACATCCGCGGCGCATCTTTCTCCGCGCCGCCCGCGGGTCACGATTCGGAGTGTGCTGGCTCCCATGATGACCCGTGCTCGGCTCTCCGCGAATTGGAGACCCAGCCTCGGCCCTGGAGCTATAAAGGCGCCCTCCTATCGCCGGGTAAGCCTCATCCTGCTCTCCACCGTAGCTCGCCAGTCCCGACTCGCTCCAAGCCTAGTTGCTTCCGCTGTCTCTCCATCGAGCACCTCGTTAGGGACTGTCGTGATCCAATTCGTTGTTGAAGTGTGGGTGCTCCGGCCACCGTAGTTTCGAGTGAAAACCTCCTCCCTCCCTATCACCCCCTCCTCACCTTCCGCCACGATGGACCACTCGCTCCGCCTACTGATACGTCCAAAACGTATCTCCTCTTCCGAACACTTTTGCTATTGTTTGCCTCTAAACTTGTGAGTTTTTTGATACAACTAATACAGACTAACGTTGTTTTCAGCAGAATTATCTTGGTGTCTAGTTTTGTGCAGAAAAATCAACTTTCAGGAAATTGCTCGGAAAAGATCCCGAAGTCCTTATTTTACCCGAAGACCCATGGAGCCAGAAGAAGAGCCAGAGGGGGCAAGGAGGGGCCCACACCATGCCTGGGCGCCCCCTAGGACACGCCTATAGGTGGTGTGGTGGACGCAGGCACCCCCCGGGGTCCCCTTACGACTACTTATGCCCCGTAAACCTAAAACCAAGGGGTGTTCGTCATATTCCAGAGAAACACCACAGAGCATCGCCGCCACCTCAAAACTCAATTCGGGGATCATAAGTTCATGTTCTGGCGCCCTACCGGGACAAGGATTCGGAGGAGATCATTGCCCTCGCCACCGCCACCACTTCTCCATCAACCATGCATGATTCCCCCGTCCATGTGTGAGTAATCCCCGCTGTAGGCTGAGAGGGATGGAAGGGATTGGATGAGATCGATCATATAGTAATGTCAGATTGTTAGGGCATACTGTGTCTAGTATCCGTTGTTAGTGTTTTTTACCGTTGTTGCAACTTGTTATGCTTAATGCTTGTCACTAGGGCCCGAGTGCCATGATCTCAGATCTTACCATGTTATTGTTTCATGAGTAAAATTATGTTTCTTGATCATATCTGCAAGTTGTTTACACACATTATTGTCCGGAACCCGAGGCCCCAAAGTGATAGAAATTGGGACAGCCGGAGGGGATGGCTGTGATGTGACGATCACGTGTGTTCACGGAGTGTTAATGCTTTGCTCTAGTGCTTTACTAGAAGGAACACCTTATACCAGTTGTTTCCCTTGAGGCCCCGCTGCAAACGGGCTGGTAGGACAAAAGATGTTGTGCAAGTTTCTCATTGTGAGCATGTATGACTATATTGGAACACATGCCTATGGTTTGCCTAGAACTTGGATGATTTATTATTATCTATCTACAATGCCCATATTTTTATTATTATATGAACTATCTTATCTATGCAACGCCCGTTCATCCATCCATATGCCTATAGTACGTTAATCATGTCGTTTCCTGTAATTGCTATTGTTGTTACTATTTTACTTATGTTGTTATTTTATTACTACAGCTGCTATAAAACTGTTACACTGATAAACTATTGCAATCAAGTCTACTTTCAGGTGCAACTGAATTGACAACTCAGTTGTTAAGGCTTATAAATATTCTTTGACTTCCCTAGTGTTGAATCAATAAATTTGGGTTTTACTTCCGTCGAAGACTGTTGCGATCCCCTATACTTGTGGGTCATCACCTGCCCTGCTCCCACTCACTCTTCCCTGTCTCCTCTCGCCCAGCGCTGCTGCCACCTCCCAGCCTCCCGATGACAGTGATGAAGTAGAAGATGTGTATGGTGAGTCGATACTAAAGCAATCCCGGAATTTCTCATTGGATGGCAGTAAAGAGTCTCCTTCGTTACCTGCGTTCCTGGCTCGAGACCTGGTACAAAAACATTGAGGATGAGCATGCACGTCGATACGTCATAAATGTATCCTTAATTTCTGATGTTCCATGTTTTTTCATGTTGTTTACTACATGTTTTCTATACACTTTATGTCATTTTTATCGATTTTCCGGACTAACCTATTGACAAGATGACATAGAGCCAGTTCCTTGTTTTCTGCTGTTTGTAGTTTCAGAAAAGTTGTTCTGGAAATATTCTCGGAATTGGAAAATTCGAAGTCCGAAGGTCCTAGCATTCCTTAAGGTTCCACGGAGCCCCGAAGAGGCCCGGAGAGGGGCCACACCATAGGGCGGCGCGCCTCCTGGCCGCGCCATGGGGTGGTGTGGGGCCCCCGGGCCTCCACCGCCTTTGCCCATTCGCCTATTTATACCCCCCGATACGTCAACCCAAAAAATATACCACTTCGTCCCAAGAAACACCCGAGGCCACCGTCATTGTCATCTCGAGATCGGGAGGGTTCTGGAGCTCTCCCTGGCACCCTGCCGGGAGGGGAATTCATCATCGGAGGGGTCTACACCACCATGCCCTCCTCCGAAGTGATGCGTGAGTAGTTCATCCCTGGACTACGGGTCCATAGTAGTAGCTAGATGGTTGTCTTCTCCACTTTGTACCTCATGTTTAGATCTCGTGAGCTGCCTCATACGATCGAGATCATCTTTATGTAATGCTACATGTTGTGTTTGCTGGGATCTGATGAATGTTGAATGCTATGTCTTCTGATTATCAATCTATCATGTTATCTTCATGCATATGTTATTAATGATCTTGCATGCTCTCCGTTATTAGTAGATGCTCTGGACAAGTAGATGCTAGTAACTCCAAGAGGGAATATTTATGCCCGATAGTGGGCCCATGTCTGCTTTGTATCTGTGCTCGAGTGAAAGAGACGTGACGGATGGAGGATGTGTTGTCGCCATTAGGGAGAAAACAACGGTGTTTAGTTAGTTTACATTGTTTACACTACACACTTTGCTTACTGCGATAATCTGTTGCTTGCAACTTAATACTCAACGTTTGTTCAGATGATATTCGGAAGGTGGATTATTAGACATAGATGGAGTTGGATGGCGGTCTATGTATTTTGTTGTAATGCCCGCATGAATCACATAGTAATATTTATGTCTTGCATATGCACTACGGTGCAGCCTTCATTTCTGTCAATTGTCCAGTTGTAATTTGTTCACCACACATGTTATTTATCTTTCACGGAGAGACACCACTAGTGAACTGTGGACCTGGGTCCTTTTTATCATACTGATAATACACCCACTGCTTTCACACTGCTTTCATACTGTTACTACTGCTTTCATACTGTTTTCCTATTGTTTTCCACACCATACGTTTAACCTCTTCGTGTTCGGCAAAATCGGTGAGATTGACAACCTCACTGCTTCGTTGGGGCAAAGTGATTTGATTGTGTTGTGTAGGTTCCACGTTGCTTCTGAACCGGTAGTGCGCCCGGCCATCTCAGGTGCTTCAACCTTCTTAAGTTACTCTTTCCTCCTACTGGTCGATTCAACCTTGGTTTCTTTCCGAGGGAAACCTTGCTGCATCACTCTTCATACCTTACTCTTGGGTTCTCCTAACGTACGTGTGTTCCATACGCATCAAGCATATTTTCTGGAGCCGTTGCCGGGGAGGAAGAGAATTTCTGCAATGGGAGTCTCTCACTTCCAATCTCTTTACTTTGTTTTAGTTTTGCTTAGTTTAATTTATTTTGTCTTGTTTGCTTCTCTTTATCAAAAACATAAAAAAATAGTTCTTATTGTAGTTGTTATTTTTTGCTTTATCATGCTTGCTATCAATGTTTGATGCCTTTGAAACTAGTTCTTATTGGCAAGGTGGGTTCGCGGATGAACAACAGAAATATTATAAGGAATACTGCCTGTCACAAAAGGTATACACTTATGGGAGAAAATTAATAATTTGCATGACTATGCTAAAAACTTGTGCTCTACTTATAATGTTACTTATTGTTTTGATAAATCTTATTGCTGTAGGAGGTATAATCATAATGTTACCATATCTTCTTATGTTATGGAAAATTATGACTTTGATGATGTGGAACAAACTGAGGAATTTATTGCTTGGAAGGGTGCATTTGAAATTGTCTATTTGCTTGAAAGTATTGATGATACACCTTATAAATATGAGATTTATGATATACTTGAATATTTTTTTGATAATTACAAGGATTGTAATTACTACATACTTCAATATCTTAATCAATTCTCTTCCCCAAAGGGAGAGACTAATGCCTTGCATGAACCTATGGAAGAAGAAACTGCGTAATATGGAAGCTCATTAAATGAAAAAGAGGAGGAGAGTGATGATCAAGAGGAGGAACAATGGAGTTACCCATGTCTACCTTCCAATGATAGTAACTCTTTAACTCATACATTATTTGATGAAATTGATACTTGCTATACTTGTGACCTTGATACTACTATGAATGAAACTTTTGAGAATGATATTGCTACTGTTATTTATGATAATCCATGCTACTTTGATAAATCCTACGATAATCATCTATTTATTCCAATTATTGATATGCATGATAATGAGGAAGTTTGTTTAGAAAATTTATATGATAATGCTCTTGATGATGGTCCTATGTTATTTGATGTTATGAATTGTAATGCTACTGAAAATAGGATTGCTATAATGTGTCATATACCTTTTATGAGTGATCAATCATCTTGCTTTGCTATTGCTAAAAGTGGAAAAAAAGAGGAGCTGGTTTTAAATTTTGATCCCACTATTTTTGAGCTTGATATGAATTGTGTGCTTTTAGACCATGACAAACATGCTTTATGTGATAATTATGTTATTGAGTTTGTTCATGATGGTACTGAAAATTATTATGAGAGAGGAAAATTTGGTTGTAGGAATTTTCATGTTACTAAAACACCTCCCTTTTTGTTGAAAGTTTTGAACTTTCTCTTGCTCTACCTTCCCACGATTTCTAGTTTGAGCTTCTTTAATTTATTTCTTTACAAGATTCTTATGCATAGGAAGTGGGTTAGACTTAAACTTGTTTTATACTTGCTTCTTGATGCTCTCTTTTTCTTAATTCATATTTCTTATGTGAGTATCTACTTGATTCCACTTTTCTGGGCCTAGCTAAAAGGCGTTCGAGAAAAGCACTTCTTTTTTTGAAACCTTAAGACTGTGAGGCAAAAGCCCCACAACATCCCACCTTTATTAAAAAATTAAAAACTTACAAGAGAGCAACCATATGTACACAAACACTATACAAGGTCACCAAGAAGGTGAGACCTCAAAACCTAAGGCAGAGCCTTAACCCAATCCAGCAGACTGTTCTTGACTACTGCTTTACACCTATGCCTAAGAAGCAAAACATCATGAACAAAACCACCCTTCCACTTAGCAAAAGAGGGTCTCTCATGCCTGAAAATGGCAACATTTCTTTGAAGCCAAATGTGCCAGCAAGCCAGCACCAAAACCTCCATGAAGAAGACATGACCAAAAGATATCCTAGCATGAAACACATCAGCTTGTATGTCATCTCCAGTAACCAAATGATCTGAAGATAGTTCCACACCCTTTGACTGAAATTGCATGTAGAAAAGCACTTCTTGGGAGATAACCCATGGTTTTATTTTTTGCTTTCTTCTTCTCTGTTTTGTTTGGGTCAAGGGTATACTTATGTAGCAACTCCTTCGTATCTTTATGTTCATGTTTTAGTTTTGCCAAGTAAAGTTTCTGACGAGAATGGGAGTTGGTTTTGGATTTCTGCGCAGGAAACAGATTTCTTCTGTCCATCGTAAAAAATCGTATAATTCATAGGAAAATCAGAATGACCTGAAATTTCTTGTGCTTATTCCTCAGCTAATCCCGCAACTTTTTTGTTCTTTAAGTTTTTCGATCTGAGCAACATAAATGCCCCGAAAAAATTCTTCTTTATAGACTGTTCTAGTTTTCACAGATTCTGCTATTTTTCTTGCATTTCCTCTTTTACGATGTCAAGTGGATTTCTTTGCTTCACGAAACATCAGTGGCTATATCTAATTTTTAAAAGTACCAATATCACTTGTTCCATTGCAGAACCCATGTATTTTTTATTGTTGTACTAACCCTCTAACGTGAATTACTCTTTGAGTGTGGTGTGAAGGAAGTTTTCAAGGGTCAAGAGAAGAGGGTGATATATGTGATCAAGAAGAGTGCAAGGTGAAAGCTTGGGGATGCCCCTGTGGTTCATACAAGAATATATTAAGAAGACTCAAGCATCTAATCTTGGGAATGCCCAAGGCATCCCGTTCTTCATCAACAATCTATCAGGTCATTTCTAGTGAAACTATATTTTTATTCAGTCACATCATATGAAGTTTTCTTGGAGGGTATGTTTGTTTTTCTTTTGTTTTCTTTTGTTTTCCTTGCTGCAATAATATATTTGGACCCTATAATTCCTTGTTTGGGAGAGAGAGACGCTCCGCTTTTTTGTTTGAATGCTTGCTATGCTCGTATTCTTAGTTTTTCTTCTAACAGCTGCAAAAATTCTTGTTTAGCTCTTCGTTTTCATTCCATCTCTTATCCAGAGCTGTTAGTTTTAGTAATGTTATGTGAGTACTCTAATGTTTGTTTGTTGTATCATTTAGAGAGTTTTTGTTAAAACGTATTTTGTATGGTGCTTGTTGGGAAAAAAACTGTTGCTTGTAGTAGAATTTATAACGGTGCAAGTATAAGCTTGTATAGACTGTGGCTAGACTTTTTAATATCATGCTAGATGTTATTTTAATTCTAAATCCTAGTGGTTATTTAGTAGCATGATTAGCCTCAAATAGCTGAGAGTGTTTAATGTGCCATTGAAAGAATCATGAGTTGTTCTTGTCATATTGAAGCATAAATTTGTGGTGTTCTCCTTTGAATGTTTTATTTGGTTGACTTGGCGCATGCTCACACCATGTTTATGAATATGAACTAGTCACTTATATCCTCTATGATCATTTAGTTTTTGAACTTGTGGTACCACTTATCCTTTGATTAATGATGTTTATGTCGCTATGCATTATTATGGCTCTTAATCTCTCTTGATTTGTCGCTCCCCGTCTTTTGCTAGCCTCCACCTGTACCGAGTATGAGCTCTGCTCGTTCATCCAACTCCCAAAAACCAAAGTTTTACCAATGTGTCCACCATACCTACTGTTGTTGCACCTTGATGGTGCCTTGACGGGGAGACTTCTTGATGATGATGAATTTTAACTCCCCGGCAACGACGCCAAAAATTCTTTGCTATGGATGGTGTGTTGGGAACCCCAAGAGGAGGGTGTGATGAGTGCAGCAGAAATAATTTCCCCCGGTTAAGAACCAAGGTTATCAATCTAGTAGGAGAAAGAGGATCTTCGGAAGGTTGATGCCACCGACGATGGTGATGACGCCTCACCGGTGTCAGCAACAACGCGGAATCTGCACACAACACAATCAAAATACTTTGTCCCAACGGTACAGTGAGGTTGTCGATCTCACCGGTCTTGCTGAAAACAAAGATTAGACATATAGTGTGGAAAATGGTGTATGCTTGCAGTAAGTAAAGAAAGCAGAAAATTGTAGTGGTTTGTTTAATAGTGTAGGAAAATGGACCGGGGTTCATAGGTTCACTAGTGGTGTCTCTCCATAAAGATAGCATGCTGGGTGAACAAATTACAACTGGGCAATTGACAAATAGAGGTTGCACCGTAGTGCACATTCATGACATGATGACTACTATGATATTTAGTGCGGGCATTACAACAATATACATAGAATGTAATCCAACTGCATCTATGACTAATAATCCATCCTCAGGTTATCATCCGAACCCCTTAGGTATTCAGTTGCAAGCAACAGATAATCGCATTAAGCAATGTGTGTAATGTAAGCAATGATTGTGCACACGGGCACTCACATCGCTGTTTTCTCCCTAGTGGCAACAACACATCCTCCCCCGTCATGTTTCTGTCACTCAAGCATGGGCGAAAAGGAGGCATGAACCCAACTATCAAGCATAAATACTCCCTCTTGGAGTAACTAGCAACTACTTGGCCAGAGCAACCACTAGGAACGAAAAGCATGCAAGATCACAAATAACATATGCAATAAAGACTATAATCAACTTAGCATAAGTTCAATATTCGCCGGATCCCATCAAACACAACACACAGAATTACATAAGAACAATCTCGATCATGTTAGGCAGCTCACGAGATCTAAACATTGAGGCATAGGAGGAGGAGACAACCATCTAGCTACTGCTATGCACCCGTAGTCCAAGGATGAACTACTCACGCATCACTCCGGAGGTAGGCATGGTGATGAAGAGGCCTCCGGTGATGATCTCCTCTCCGACAGGGCGCCGGGAGACAGCTTCAGAACCCCCTGATCTAGGGTTGACGACGACAGCGGCTGCGAAACTTTTTGGGGATTTTTTATCAGGTGCCTAGGGGTTTCCTTCAGAGGGGAATAAATAGGCGAAAGGGCAGCGTCGGTGGGCCATCAGGGTGTCCTCACCACCCCTAGGCGCGGCCAAGGGGGGCGCGCCTGGCTATCGTGAGGGCCCCTTGGTGCCCGTCTTCGACTCCTCTTCGGACTTGTAGCGCTCCCACCTTTTAGTAAAGCCAAGAACCCCTGTGTTATTGTGCTAGTCCCTGTATCAATTGCTAGCACCACAGTACAAGATGAAATATCATGCAAATGCGTCAACATCTTTATTATATCGCATGATCCAGACTTTACAAAATTGTTTTACAACTTGCATAGCTCAAGGCTAGCGTAAATACAATGTTCTGCAACGGAAAACATAGTACATCAATGAGCCTCATCCTCTTCATGTGCCACAGGCAAAACATGTTGGTTATAGACTCGAGAACCTAAACGAAATCCTCACTCGTCATCGGAACCATCTGCACGTTGGAATATGCAGCCCCCAAAAAGAGGTCAGGTCATTCTGAGCAATGATGGCAAGTGACACTATGGTGGTATATAAATGGCAAGTGCTAATCTACATGCATATTTGGCTGGTGGAGTTTCTAGGCTATTTTGCATAAATTCATTTGTCCTATATTTTGATATAAAGTAATTTTGCACATATTCTGGACACTTTGGTTGATAGCAAAGTGCTCCTACCCTTTGGATTAGCATGCTGAAAAACCATCAGGCACTTCTCCAATAACCCATAGTCAAATTGGTAGTAATCAATAAAACAAGATGAACGAGATATGTCATGTTTCCCATTTAGTTGTTGAATTGTCCCTAACCAATGGAACACGGCTAAGATCTTAGTTTTAACCCTCGCGAGGTTTGTGCCCTTTACCGGTGTTGCTCAATCGACCCCAAACACCATGATACACCATTAGTATGACGGGAGGAAAGAAGATTAAGCCATAAACTATAAGAAGTAGATCCCCAAACCCTCCACGAGCCGGACCATCCTACCATTATTCTACATCTCTGGACACGTTGGGTTCGAGTCACCACACCCTACAATTTATGTCTAGCCCATACTAATATGAAACACGGCTACACGCAAGAACAACTACATAAATAAACTAAACATAATCTCAAGATACTGGGCGGCGGTCCCCACCAAACTTTGTACTTTGATGACATGCTAGCAATCCTCCCAGTGGTTAATTAATTATCATGTTGTTTTCATAAGCAATTAAAATAATGAGTAGTACTTTAACATGATAATAATCCCAACCACGATATCTATAGCATGGCTAAGCAATCTACAAGTACGATGTTTGCCTAGCATATGGATTGCTACAATCTAGGGGTAACATATGATCGCTCCACTTGGGTGTTAGTGAAGCAATCTTCCTAATATCTAGCATAGCGATAACACTCAACTCCTACTCATGCATAACTACTATAAAAATCTAATTCATATAGTAAAATAGTAGGTTCATGTGTGTCACTTGCCTTTTGAAGTTTGGTGTAGAATCACACTCTCTTCACAATTAGAACGTTCCTCTCCGTATCATCTAAACAATAAGATAAATAACAATAAACAAGCAAATCACAAACACAATGCAAACAAAGGCAAACAAACATAGAAGTGTGTTTAAAGCAAAATTGCTTTAGGTTATTTATTGATAGGTCAGTGCTTTTCACATAATACAATATGCAAAGAGAATTATGATAATTAGGTTGATGGGTAGTCTTTTATGGACAACGTTTGGGCTTGAAGGATTTAAACTTGAGTGGTTCCTATTTGTCAAGGAAGTTCCAAGGGTCTAAACGGTTGGTCTCTGATCATAATGAGCATACAAGGTTTTGTTCCATGGGTTCTAGATGCAAACCATGATTAACAAGATTTACATAATGATTTGAGTATGAGGGCTCTATTAAATTTACGACATGACCTGTAAATTTGAATATGGTTTGGTATAAGGGTTTCATGTTCACTTGTTTTTATAGCATGTGATCGACACATACTTGGTGCTGGTCTTGATCCAAATGATCACACCACAATTTGGTATTAGCGATAAACAACTATCATATAAGGTTCAGTTGGTATTAAACACTAGGGATAATTTTAGGCCAAGATTACCTAGAATAGGTTCACTAGTGTCCATATGGTTTAGGCATTGGTCTCTCTGGTACAAGATTACTAAATGGAACATTATTGTAGAAGAAATCGTATTAAGATTATTTACTGAATTTAAACTAGATCAAATTACTCAAATGGGTATTCAGATTTAGATATATTTTAAATAATAAAATTCGAAATTAAACAATTCTACAAGATTCTACAGGTTAAGGGCTTTTCAAAAAGTCCAAGTTTGCTAAATTTGGCCTTACGGTTCAAAAGTTATGACCGTTGTAAGTTGTAGGGATTTTTAGGTAAATTAGCCGACGAATTTTCTACGTGGTGTTGTTCCGAAAAATAGGTAGACTATAAGGCATGACGTGATTGACTGGTAAAAATAGATTAGGTGATCTATTTGTAGTCGTAGGATCAAAATCATGTGGCTATGGCTATAACGTGTCTTTGTCTAACTTACGTCGCGCAGTATATGTACGACAAATATTACGCTAGTCTAAAGTTAAAATAAAACATACTAAGAAAATAAGTCTAATACTACGGCAACTAAATTCACGGCCTCAAATCTACTAAAACAAGTATTCTACAAATATACGTATAAAAGATAGTTCACGTGGTACCTTCGTCGTGAGAGAAGCGCCGCCGAAAAAGAAAGTAAGAAATCCCGCCGAAAAATATTTATTTTATTCTAGTCAAACCAAAATAAATGGTTCAACCTGAATTTATTTTTGTGCTTTTGCCTAGACCATTGGTCTCATTATATAGGCCGATGGTGGGTGTGAAAATTTGCTAAAGAACCGTTGTGGGACTAAAAGAACCGACGGTACGTCCACACGTAACTGTACGTGCGTGCGGATGCAAATCGGCCCAGGCTGGCCCGTGCGCGTGTGGCCTGTGTAGTGCGATGCGTGCGTTTCGTTTTTTTTTCATATGCTGACATCATAGCCGTGGTCAGTTATACTTTTTTTTCCAAGGAAAAGCGTTTCACATGCACGGAAGGCTGGCCAGGTCGGGCCTTTTTTTTTCTTCCTTATCCAAATTTGCTTCTTCTATTTAATATCTTTTGAATAAAAGCACCAAATCAAACAAATCCAATTGCACTAGTTTTGTAAAAACAATATCTATTCCACTACGACAATTTTGCTAATATTGTAATCAATTAAAATTTTGACAAATTCAAATGTTACTTTAACTACAAATAGGCATTTGAGTCTATTTTAAAAATAGGTCCAACTGGGTTCAACAAAATTTTGGAAAATACTATACGTTATAATTTGATTTTAAAACACATTAATATTATTTTCATACAAAATAATATTTTTTTTAAACCTTTTAATTTGTTTGAAATCTTGATAAAACATTAACATATGTATATACTTACGTTTGGGCTTTGAAAATATTTAAGAAGGCCAAAATATCATTAAGGTCGATGATCCCCTTGTTTTAAATTCCACATAAACATTTTCATAACATTATTTGAATTGAAATCATTTTACGGAATAGATCTTGCTTTTAAATAATGTGAATTATTGTGCAAGTATATTCATTACAAACGATTTTGAGGGTTTATAAAATGGAGGTTTATTTGGATTAGTAATTACAAATACTTTGAAACGTCATATTATTTATTTTGTGGTTGAAATTTATTTGAATTTGGTGGCTTTCATTTACAACACAAAAAGTTTTAAATTTTAGTGATTTTTGAATTTTCCCAAAAATCTGGGATGTTACAAACTACCACCCTTACAAGAAATCTCGTCCCGGGATTTGAGAAGGCTAGAATGAAATATAGGTTTGTGTATCTGAGTTCCAAGGGAAACTAAGTAGGCTACCACCCTTAAAAGAAACTTTTGCGGGTATACTAATCTCATGGCTTGATTGTGTATCTTGTCTCCAGATGGCTTGAGTAGAACTTTTCTTCGTAGTAGGGCTGAAGACTAATTGGTGCCTCTTGAACTTCATTTGATACTGAGGGGTCACTCTTTGGGTCAATCCAATGTCTAAGTTGAGAGCATTTCACAACCTTGTCTCATCCTTTTCATAGATGTCCTTAGTAGGCTTCCATCTTGTCAATTTCTTCACTTAATGCAACACCATGCTATTTCTAACGGAACTCTCATGGTGGGCAATATCTTCCATGGCATGTTACCTCCAAGGTTGGTTTCATCCTCGCCGAAGATTAATACGATTCAGCAACACTTGCCTAACATAGGGTTATAATTATATCCTACCATTCTATGGTTCAGACTTAACATCTTCATCTCTTTAATAGGTATGACTCTCAGATTTACCATTCCTCGTAGCAAGGCGAATGAAATAAGTAGTCGTCATGGTAGCTACTCCATGTCGCACCTAATTCATTACTTTGTATTTGGTCTGGTGAATCTCGTATGATAACACTCAGTCATCCTCGCTTGTCTAACAGAAAGTGACCAATCTGTAAGACAGACCTGAGCTAAACTATCGGTTCTTAAACTAGTAGGTTTTTCGTTAACTCCTATAATACACTAACTCGATAGTTGTAGCATATTCACTATCCTTCTCCTGGTGTAGCAAGTTCTTCATAACCTTCATAGCTCATGTATTCTTGATTCCACATTTCTATCCTTACTTGTAGATTCACTTGTTGATTCTTAGGATAGAAATAAAATTGATGAGTTATGTGATTCTTCCTTCACACAAAAATTACATAATCTCAAGATCCATGGCAATTCCTCAATTTAATGCATTTCGTCTCAATAGGGCACTAGTCATAACATTCTTCGTTGTATTTCTTGTTGCTACACTTCATATGGTAGCTCACTATGGTTGGTAAATGGGTATGTGGTTTTGGTTTGGCTTAGCATGGATGAGTAGAGATTTAGAAAGAGACTAAAGAAGAATCCTACCCAACACAACACATCATGACAATTCATCTTACAAACAACATCTAATAAGCACTCATCACATCAAACAACTGATTCAGAAAATAACCTAGTATTGTCATATCACACTCATTTGTATGATCGATACACTAACACGATAGCGTTGTTCTAACCAAGTAACTACATTGGTGGTCTCATCTATATGTTCTTGAGTTGTTCAAGTTCCTCCTTCACTTCCATGAGGTGTTTCTGATTATTGTGAAGTCTAAGTCCTTCTCTAAGTTCTTCAATGGTCTTCCTCATAGTACTTCATGTTGAATCCAATTATGTCATATGAAAAATATTTCTTTCACTCCATGGTAGGGTTATCTAGAACAAGAGAAGAAAGTTTTGAATGTGAATAATAGATGAGAGGATATGAGAAAGGATTAAGATGAGAAGTTGTGTTTCTAGAAAGTTCGAACACAATTGATTTTCAATCCTAGGGTAGTTCTAATCCAAACTTAGGTCTCGAATCCTACAGGCAACTCAATGCTCTGATACCATCTGTAGCGCTCCCACCTTTTAGTAAAGGCAAGAACCCCTGTGTTATTGTGCTAGTCCCTGGATCAATTGCTAGAACCACAGTACAAGATGAAATATCATGCAAATGCGTCAACATCTTTATTATATCGCATGATCCAGACTTTACAAAATTGTTTTACAACTTGCATAGCTCAAGGCTAGCGTAAATACAATGTTCTGCAGCGGAAAACATAGTACATCAATGAGCCTCATCCTCTTCATGTGCCACAGGCAAAACATGTTGGTTATAGACTCGAGAACCTAAACGAAATCCTCACTCGTCATCGGAACCATCTGCACGTTGGAATATGCAGCCCCCAAAAGGAGGTCAGGTCATTCTGAGCAATGATGGCAAGTGACACTATGGTGGTATATAAATGGCAAGTGCTAATCTACATGCATATTTGGCTGGTGGAGTTTCTAGGCTATTTTGCATAAATTCATTTGTCCTATCTTTTGATATAAAGTAATTTTCCACATATTCTGGACACTTTGGTTGATAGGAAAGTGCTCCTACCCTTTGGATTAGCACGCTGAAAAACCATCAGGCACTTCTCCAATAACCCATAGTCAAATTGGTAGTAATCAATAAAACAAGATGAACGAGATATGTCATGTTTCCCATCTAGTTGTTGAATTGTCCCTAACCAATGGAACACGGCTAAGATCTTAGTTTTAACCCTCGCGAGGTTTGTGCCCTTTACCCGTGTTGCCCAATCGACCCCAAACACGATGATACACCATTAGTACCACGGAAGGAAAGAAGATTAAGCCCTAAACTATAAGAAGTAGATCCCCAAACCCTCCACGAGCCGGACCATCCTACCATTATTCTACATCTCTGGACACGTTGGGTTCGAGTCACCACAACCTACAATTTATGTCTAGCTCATACTAATATGAAACACGGCTACACGCAAGAACAACTACATAAAGAAACTAAACATAATCTCAAGATACTGGGCGGCGGTTCCCACCAAACTTTGTACTCTGATGACATGCTAGCAATCCTCCCAGTGGTTAATTAATTATCATGTTGTTTTCATAAGCAATTAAAATAATGAGTAGTACTTTAACATGATAATAATCCCAACCACGATATCTATAGCATGGCTAAGCAATCTACAAGTACGATGTTTGCCTAGCATATGGATTGCTACAATCTAGGGGTAACATATGATCGCTCCACTTGGGTGTTAGTGAAGCAATCTTCCTAATATCTAGCATAGCGATAACACTCAACTCCTACTCATGCATAACTACTATAAAAATCTAATGCATATAGTAAAATAGTAGGTTCATGTGTGTCACTTGCCTTTTGAAGTTTGGTGTAGAATCACACTCTCTTCACAATTAGAACGTTCCTCTCCGTATCATCTAAACAATACAGATAAATAACAATAAACAAGCAAATCACAAACACAATGCAAACAAATGCAAACAAACATAGAAGTGTGTTTAAAGCAAGATTGCTTTAGGTTATTTATTGATAGGTCAGTGCTTTTCACATAATACAATATGCAAAGAGAATTATGATAATTAGGTTGATGGGTAGTCTTTTATGGACAACGTTTGGGCTTGAAGGATTCAAACTTGAGTGGTTCCTATTTGTTAAGGAAGTTCCAAGGGTCCAAACGGTTGGTCTCTGATCATAATGAGCATACAAGGTTTTGTTCCATGGGTTCTAGATGCAAACCATGATTAACAAGATTTACATAATGATTTGAGTACGAGGGCTCTATTAAATTTACGACATGACCTGTAAATTTGAATATGGTTTGGTATAAGGGTTTCATGTTCACTTGTTTTTATAGCATGTGATCGACACATACTTGGTGCTGGTCTTGATCCAAATGATCACACCACAATTGGGTATTAGCGATAAACAACTATCATATAAGGTTCAGTTGGTATTAAACACTAGGGATAATTTTAGGCCAAGATTACCTAGAATATGTTCACTAGTGTCCATATGGTTTAGGCATTGGTCTCTCTCGTACAAGATTACTAAATGGAACATTATTGTAGAAGAAATCGTATTAAGACTACTTACTGAATTTAAACTAGATCAAAATTACTCAAATGGGTATTCAGATTTAGATATATTTTAAATAATAAAATTCGAAATTAAACAATTCTACAAGATTCTACAGGTTAAGGGCTTTTCAAAAAGTCCAAGTTTGCTAAATTTGGCCTTACGGTTCAAAAGTTATGACCGTTGTAAGTTGTAGGGGTTTTTAGGTAAAATTAGCCGACAAATTTTCTACGTGGCGTTATTCCGAAAAATAGGTAGAATATAAGGCATGACGTGATTGGCTGGTAAAAATAGATTAGGTGATCTATTTATGGTCGTAGGATCAAAATCATGTGGCTATGGCTATAACGTGTCTTTGTCTAACTTACGTCGCGCAGTATACGTACGACAAATATTACGCTAGTCTAAAGTTAAAATAAAATATACTAAGAAAATAAGTCTAATACTACGGCAACTAAATTCGCGGCCTCAAATCTACTAAAACAAGTATTCTACAAATATACGTATAAAAGATAGTTCACGTGGTACCTTCGTCGTGAGAGAAGCGCCGCCGAAAAAGAAAGTAAGAAATCCCGCCAAAAAATATTTATTTTATTCTAGTCAAACCAAAATAAATGGTTCAACCTGAATTTATTTTTGTGCTTTTGCCTAGACCATTGGTCTCATCTCCACTAATATGAAAAGACCGAGAATGGCAGATCCAAATGATGCAGTCCGTCCGATCGTCTAAACGCACGGTACATGTTAGTCCTAAAACACTTTGTCGGACGCGCACCTCCACCCTCAATAATCCAGATTTTCCCCCCCTCCAATAACAAGCACGTCTCCAGATTTCTTTGCCCCCGCAACCGCCGCCAGGCACGACCTCGCCTCTGTCCAGCACCGCCGACCTGCAACGCCGCCTCCGCACGCACCGCCGCACGCCCCTGCCACAGGCCGCGCCCCCGACACTGGACGCCGCACGCCCCCGCCACTGAGCCTCCGTTATTGGACGCCGCACGCCCCCCGACACCGACGAGCGGGAACAACGCCTCCATTGGATGCAGGTGCACGCCCCCGACATTGGACGCCGCCGCCCTGGGCAAAGCTGGTTGACAGCTTTGGAGGAGTGCTCTATCAACTCGACAAGATGCCGCCTCGATAGCTGGACGCCCACGCCAGCACTGCACGAAGCGGCACTGCCCCGGCCGTCACCGCGGCCGTCAGACTGCTATTGGCTAGCACCTCGACCCCGAAGCGACAGGGTTCTATCCGCAGCATCCTGGACGAGTCCGAGGTGACGGAGAAAACAGGTATCCTGCTCTGTTACGCTCATATATACAGTTCCTCTTTTTTTGTTGAAATCATATATACAGTTCCTCTTTGAGCAGTAGGAGACGAGTTTATAACCAACTTCATTTTAGTGGAGATTTTTAATAATCACCGTGGTGAAGCATTCCAAGCGTGTGTTGATTTGGAAGATAAATTGCTTATAACCAACAACATGTCACTCTCTCTGGTTATATCAAAGCAAACGTGCAACACTCCGATTTGGAAGATGAATTGCTTCAAACTTGCAGATCAACATGAAAATTTGCCCTGGGAACACCTTCAAATACACTGATAGATTAGACACACCATAGTTGTTTGGGCGGCGGCATCTGAAGTACAATGACTTGGTGATTTCATTGTTTTCGTGATAGCATCTGCTTAAATATGAATGTGTGGATTGGTAGTCTTATCAAGCTGGTGTACTATTGGCTTGATCGTGTGAGGATACAATAATATAATATATATGTGATTTTTTGCATTTTCTGAAATTCTTATATCTATTTCTTTTCTGTAGATTACGTGCTCTAGAGAATTGGGAAACTAATTTTTCAAAACTGTGATCAAGTCGACATCCCAGTTTAAGAAATATGTGATTCGCATAACTGGTTCTTCTATTGATTCCTACTTCAGGTTCCTGAAATCCGTGATTCGCATAAGTGGTTCTTCTATTTAGCCGTAGGACTGTAGAATTTAGATTACCGTGTAAGCAGGGCCGGTCCTGAGATTTCGGGGGCCCAGGGCAAGGCGAAAATGTGGGCCCCCTTAGTACGAATAGACATATATATATATATATAGATATGTGGATGAATTAGAAATCAAATAAGGGAAATGAGGCACATTTTTTAGTGGAAACCCCTCGCGGGAAAAAAACCACGGACGACTTCGGTATACCCTAACATTTTCTCCTTACATTTCTAGATGCAAAGTCATCAGCGATGGAATCAATGCCAATCTCATCCAGTAACTTCTTCTTGATGGATAGAGTTGCCAAACAATTTAGTACCTCTTGTGACATTATAGATCTCAAATAGTGCTTCAATAATTTAAACTTTGAAAAGCTTCTTTCAACTAATGCAACTGTCACGGGTACAGTAAATAAGATCCGATAATCAAAATACATAGGATAACAATCTGCTTCTCTTATAAACTAAAACATCTCCATAGAGGACATTGTTCTATCTGGTAGGGTCAACTGCATAACACTTAACTCGGAAATTAGATCATTTAACTCGATATCACATTTCTTATCCAGAGAGAAAATATTTGCAAATGTAGTGCAACTGTCTTTAAATTGAGAACCATCCGTTGACTTCAAATTTGTTGAACTCACTAAAAATCCAAATATAATTCTGAACGACTGTAGTTCTTCAATTCTATTCTTCATTTGCCATATATGCGGCAATGAATCACAAAAACAACTAAATTGTGGCGGGCGAGCGACCGTACGCGAGCGGATGAACGATGGCAGAAGCAGACAAGTCGATGGTCGATGTGATCAAATCCTAAATGTCAGGTTCCCCTGGATCGATCACCTATTGGCCTGGCCAGCTGTGTTCACCTATTGGCATGGCTAGCCGTCGATGGTTTATGTACGTACATAGGGTCTGAGTCGATCACCTATTGGCCTGGCCAGCCGTGTTCCCCAGGATCTCCGAGTAGGAGTAGTTACGAGCCAGTCTTCAGACCCAAGTGAAGGGCTTTTCAATTACCTAGGATGGCCTTATTAAGCTATTATTTGATATATTGACATAAAAAGTTACAAGCCGACGAACCTATTAAGCTAATTAATTTTTTTTCCATGCATATAAACTAAGCCTACTAACACAATTCTGAAATGGGCCCCCAAATTTTTTGGGCTCGGGGCGGCCGCCCCTCTCGCCCCCCCCTCAGGACCGGCCCTGCGTGTAAGCATAATATTATTTTTTTGGCCATGACTGTAAGTTTTACCACCTGGCATCCTGATAAAAAGGCGTGTACTTGAATTGTTGTCTTACTGAAATTCCATTTAGTCTTTGTTCTGAAATGATGCAGCCTTGTGGTTCACAGTCAAATGCTCAATCGAATGATGTTGACAAATATCTTATGTATTACCGTGTCTTTAATTGCAGAAACCAAATTTAGCTCAATCCAAGTTGTAACTCTTCTTGTATAATTCAGTTTCACTGTTAGAGTACGTGATGGGCCTGAGCCCATTAGTCTTAGGGTTTGCTTAGGGGTCAAGTAAGCCGTGCTTGGGAGTTAAGTAAACCTCTCTATATATGGAGAGAAGATGTATCAATCTAATCAAGCAAGAATTAAGAAGGAAAACCCTTCCCCTATTGCCCGGCCGTGGGAAAGGATCCTCATTATGGCTGCTAGGATTTGAGCGGGAGAGAGAGAGCTGCAAGGGCGCAGATTTTGAGCGGGAGAGAGAGAGCTGCGAGAGCGCAGAGAGCCGGCCGTGGGGATCGTTTCCCACGGCCGGGCAAGAGGGGAAGGGTTTTTCTTCTTAATTCTTGCTTGATTAGATTGATACATCTCCTCTCCATATATAGAGAGGTTTACTTGACTCCCAAGCACGGTTTACTTGACCCCTAAGCAAAGCCTAAGACTAATGGGCCCAGCCCCATCACGTACTCTAACACTACACCCCACCTGGACATGCAGCTCGTCCTCGAGCTGCAACCTAACGACGATTCGACCCCACACAAACCTAACGCCCAAAAAAACAAGCCTTTTACATCTCGGCCTATTGTATTGACCTGAAATAAGCTAACCCGAATGAGACGCCGACTCTTTATTTTTTACTCCGAACGATAAGGCGAGAATCCTCCGCGCGCCGAACTTGTACGTTTGCATTCCCCTGGATCCCAAGGACACCATCGGGACCAAGGGAGCCCTCGCGGCGGCCGACGGCGGAATGCAATGGTGCTACGTGTGTCGGTGACACCATGTCTTCTCCCCGCCGGCTGACTGTCGATGTCGCAGACTTGGAGGTCGCCGCCCGTGGGAAAAACAGCATGCCCGCCGCCCGTGGGGGAAACCGCAAGCGCACCCCGTTGGAAGACGTAACCAATCTTAAAAAACAAGGTCATTTGTATCTTAACGGCCGTTGTGTTGAACTCGATTATTACAATTGTGATACATAGTAAAATGTGCCTTACATGCAGATCCGAAAGATGTCAAGAGGCAGAGAAATAGAGAGTGTTATGTAAGAAACAAAGATGAGATTTCAAAGCGGCGGCGGGAAGCACGAGATCTTAAAAAACATACAACAACGCATGTGATCGACAATAACACCACATGTCATACACCAGCGACTGCACAATCAGGAGCTACGGAGCTGCAGTACATAACACCTGCAGGAGGTTATATATTCTAAACTCACATCGTATATATGTCCCGTCTTTTTCGAACGCATATATATGTAAGAACCATTGGCCTCTAAGCTATAATGAATTTGTAGGTATCATGCCATTTGTTCAACAACACGATGCATCTTCAATTTCTCAACCTGATTCATCACACCTCCATGCAAGTACTTCACTGTACCATATATCGGGTATGATAAAATATGACATCATGATTTCTTATTTTACAGATATATTGCACTATCTTGGGCTGCACTAATGTGTGCGGTGTTCATGTGTTCACCCTACAATGGTCTCCAGTAATGTTTCTCTCTATCAACCGAGTGCGTTAGATCCACAATGTGGCCAATGTGGCCCTATTACTGACCCGCCAGGAAAAGAAGGCTGCAAACACGATTGTTGTTAACTGTGCAGAAGTGTCTCAAACATCTCCTTCGTCCTTACAAAATACACAGCATACCCCGTACAGCAACATAACTAACACACTATCCGACGGGAATAAATCAGATCACCTTCAGAAGCTGCGCGTGACTTGGCAACAAAAGAAAACTACAGAGCTTGGTGTATATGGCATGCTACCTCGGACATGCACTTATCAGAAAACTACAGATGGAAATAAGGAGGTTTTGTTGCACAACAAACGTGAGTATAAGAGGTTGGCCTCGGAACGCAATTCACCATTGGTCACTTCATATGGCACACCTGTCATCCAAACACAACCATACAAAAATAACCAAACAGGTATTGTTCGAAACTGGAATGTAGTAAAGAAAATATTCATATCATCTAATGCCCTTATCTGTTCAATCAGGTGATGAAGACTCTGAACCTGCCGGCATTTTTGAGCCAGATGAACAAGGTGATACTTTGGAAGGTACTATGTAATAATTAATCAGATTCATATATAGGGTTGTTACAAGTATCCAGTAAATTAATCCCGCTCAAACATGAACTTTCTGATAGATAACTTGGACACCATACAAGAGGAACAATCAAAATTCGACGATGGTGAGGAGTCCAGGATTTACCGCGGGCAAGGTCAATTATTGGATACAATATTTTTTTGATGTATAGTGACATTAAATTTGGCGCATCTATTTTATTCTTTCGTCTAACATATCTTGGCAGGAGATGTGTTCGATTCGTGGTAACTATTTCTTGAAATGGAAACTAAGCAGAGATACCATTTGAAGATTGTGATATCAATGTTGTTGTACCCTCATGTTGTTTTTTTCCTATTGTCTGATCTACTTTAGACTCAACAGGTAGTTCTTTCAGACGTTCCAGTTTTATATCAAAAAATTATGTCGTCTCTATTGGCCAGCTTCCTGAAGTTTTGTCATCTCACAAGTCTTCAACTGATGTATTTTGCGCAGGTGACCAGGCCCAAGTCGCCATAGCTTCAGGTGAATGAAAGAGGGGCTAGGAGGCACGCTTTCATGAGGATGATCTCAGTGTCCAGCTGCTCCGCATATGATGTACCTTCTATTTTATTTTCCCCTAAAGCCAAGATCATCCGCTATCTTGTAGCTGTTGCGCATCACCAGGATATTATTGTCTTCTTTCTGATCGATACTTAGGCCCTAGAATTCCATGTAACGTATCAGTCAACAGAGCTGACTCTGTGGGCTTGATGTTTATTGTGTGTATTCTAACTACAGTTCATGTGTTCTTTGTCCATGTTCCACTGTTTATGAACCAAGTGACGCTTAATTATCATGTAAATGGGGGGATCAATATTTATATCGTTGTAAATTTTGATGCAGTATTTTGGAGTACCGACTTGAATTCACTTATACTTGAAACTAATTCTGGATCCATTCATTTTATGTTGTGAGCTGTAATCCAACCCTCCGAAGGTTTGCATATGCCTAATTGATTTCTGAGTTTCATATTTCTATTAACTTTATCTCTATATATATACATTTGTAAGACATGGCCATGCTTCACCGGAAAGAAAGAGTAACATTGTAGGTAAAAGCATGCTTATGGGAAATGTGTAATACAAAAATCTTCCATGTTTTTGGATTTATGTATATGCTTTATGTTCTTTATCCGTCCATATTATAACCTCTGAAAAACTGCAATTTCTAATAAATTTCCATGCATGCATCTGTTGCACTCTTCCTCTATAAGCAGATACGTTTCGGAGGTTTAGATTACTATCTTAATCTCTTTTTTTTTTGCGAATGAGATTACTATCTTAATCATGCTACTTACTTTGTTTATCTTATATAGCAGTGCCGATTCATTGCAAATTTCTGGACTACAGCCTTGGTTGAACATATTCATTTTATTTTATTTCCTGACAAAAGTGTTTCTCTTACTATTGGACCATTTTTAATTGAAGCTTGACACCCTTCTGGATGTACATATATGAGTATTATGAACTATACAACATTTGTTTTGTCGCTTGTTCTCAATCATGACGCGGAACTTAAATAGCAGCATTACTATGAAATTTATAAGATCATACGTGCATTGCACGTGCACGTTTACTAGTTATATAGGCGGATGGTGGGTGTGAAATTTGCTAAAGAACCGTTGTGGGACTAAAAGAACCGACGGTACGTCCACACGTAACTGTACGTGCGTGCGGATGCAAATCGGCCCAGGCTGGCCCGTGCGCGTGTGGCCTGTGTAGTGCGATGCGTGCGTTTCGTTTTTTTTTCATATGCTGACATCATAGCCGTGGTCAGTTATACTTTTTTTCCAAGGAAAAGTGTTTCACATGCACGGAAGGCTGGCCAGGTCGGGCCTTTTTTTTTCTTCCTTTTCCAAATTTGCTTCTTCTATTTAATATCTTTTGAATAAAAGCACCAAATCAAACAAATCCAATTGCACTAGTTTTGTAAAAACAATATCTATTCCACTACGACAATTTTGCTAATATTTTAATCAATTAAAATTTTGACAAATTCAAATGTTACTTTAACTACAAATAGGCATTTATGTCTATTTTAAAAATAGGTCCAACTGGGTTCAACAAAATTTTGGAAAATACCAAACGTTATAAATTTGATTTTAAAACACAAAATAATATTTTTTAAACCTTTTAATTTGTTTGAAATCTTGATAAAACATTAACATATGTATATACTTATGTTTGGGCTTTGAAAATATTTAAGAAGGCCAAAATATCATTAAGGTCGATGATCCCCTTGTTTTAAATTCCACATAAAAAATTTCATAACATTATTTGAATTGAAATCATTTTACGGAATAGATCTTGCTTTTAAATAATGTGAATTATTGTGCAAGTATATTCATTACAAACGATTTTGAGGGTTTATAAAATGGAGGTTTATTTGGATTAGCAATTACAAATACTTTGAAACGTCATATTATTTATTTTGTGGTTGAAATTTATTTGAATTTGGTGGCTTTCATTTACAACACAAAAAGTTTTAAATTTTAGTGATTTTTGAATTTTCCCAAAAATCTGGGATGTTACAAACTACCACCCTTAAAAGAAATCTCGTCCCGAGATTTGAGAAGGCTAGAAAGAAATATAGGTTTGTGTATCTGAGTTCCAAGGGAAACTAAGTAGGCTACCACCCTTAAAAGAAACTTTTGCGGGTATACTAATCTCATGGCTTGATTGTGTATCTTGTCTCCAGATGGCTTGAGTAGAACTTTTCTTCGTAGTAGGGCTGAAGACTAATTGGTGCCTCTTGAACTTCATTTGATACTGAGGGGTCACTCTTTGGGTCAATCCAATGTCTAAGTTGAGAGCATTTCACAACCTTGTCTCATCCTTTTCATAGATGTCCTTAGTAGGCTTCCATCTTGTCAATTTCTTCACTTAATGCAACACCATGCTATTTCTAACGGAACTCTCATGGTGGGCAATATCTTCCATGGCATGTTACCTCCAAGGTTGGTTTCATCCTCGCCGAAGATTAATACGATTCAGCAACACTTGCCTAACATAGGGTTAGAATTATATCCTACCATTCTATGGTTCAGACTTAACATCGTCGTCTCTTTAATAGGTATGACTCTCAGATTTACCATTCCTCGTAGCAAGGCGAATGAAATAAGTAGTCGTCATGGTAGCTACTCCATGTCGCACCTAATTCATTACTTTGTATTTGGTCTGGTGAATCTCGTATGATAACACTCGGTCATCCTCGCTTGTCTAACAGAAAGTGACCAATCTGTAAGACAGACCTGAGCTAAACTATCGGTTCTTAAACTAGTAGGTTTTTCGTTAACTCCTATAATACACTAACTCGATAGTTGTAGCATATTCACTATCCTTCTCCTGGTGTAGCAAGTTCTTCATAACCTTCATAGCTCATGTATTCTTGATTCCACATTTCTATCCTTACTTGTAGATTCACTTGTTGATTCTTAGGATAGAAATGAAATTGATGAGTTATGTGATTCTTCCTTCACACAAAAATTACATAATCTCAAGATCCATGGCAATTCCTCAATTTAATGCATTTCGTCTCAATAGGGCACTAGTCATAACATTCTTCGTTGTATTTCTTGTTGCTACACTTCATATGGTAGCTCACTATGGTTGGTAAATGGGTATGTGGTTTTGGTTTGGCTTAGCATGGATGAGTAGAGATTTAGAAAGAGACTAAAGAAGAATCCTACCCAACACAACACATCATGACAATTCATCTTACAAACAACATCTAACAAGCACTCATCACATCAAACAACTGATTCAGAAAATAACCTAGTATTGTCATACCACACTCATTTGTATGATCAATACACTAACACGATAGCGTTGTTCTAACCAAGTAACTACATTGGTGGTCTCATCTACATGTTCTTGAGTTCTTCAAGTTCCTCCTTCACTTCCATGAGGTGTTTCTGATTATTGTGAAGTCTAAGTCCTTCTCTAAGTTCTTCAATGGTCTTCCTCATAGTACTTCATGTTGAATCCAATTATGTCATATGAAAAATATTTCTTGCACTCCATGGTAGGGTTATCTAGAACAAGAGAAGAAAGTTTTGAATGTGAATAATAGATGAGAGGATATGAGAAAGGATTAAGATGAGAAGTTGTGTTTCTAGAAAGTTCGAACAAAATTGATTTTCAATCCTAGGGTAGTTCTAATCCAAACTTAGGTCTCGAATCCTACAGGCAACACAATGCTCTGATACCATCTGTAGCGCTCCCACCTTTTAGTAAAGGCAAGAACCCCTATGTTATTGTGCTAGTCCCTGGATCAATTGCTAGCACCACAGTACAAGATGAAATATCATGCAAATGCGTCAACATCTTTATTATATCGCATGATCCAGACTTTACAAAATTGTTTTACAACTTGCATAGCTCAAGGCTAGCGTAAATACAATGTTCTGCAGCGGAAAACATAGTACATCAATGAGCCTCATCCTCTTCATGTGCCACAGGCAAAACATGTTGGTTATAGACTCGAGAACCTAAACGAAATCCTCACTCGTCATCGGAACCATCTGCACGTTGGAATATGCAGCCCCCAAAAGGAGGTCAGGTCATTCTGAGCAATGATGGCAAGTGACACTATGGTGGTATATAAATGACAAGTGGTAATCTACATGCATATTTGGCTGGTGGAGTTTCTAGGCTATTTTGCATAAATTCATCTGTCCTATCTTTTGATATAAAGTAATTCGCACATATTCTGGACACTTTGGTTGATAGCAAAGTGCTCCTACCCTTTGGATTAGCACGCTGAAAAACCATCAGGCACTTCTCCAATAACCCATAGTCAAATTGGTAGTAATCAATAAAACAAGATGAACGAGATATGCCATGTTTTCCATCTAGTTGTTGAATTGTCCCTAACCAATGGAACACGGCTAAGATCTTAGTTTTAACCCTCGCGAGGTTTGTGCCCTTTACCCGTGTTGCCCAATCGACCCCAAACACGATGATACACCATTAGTACCACGGAAGGAAAGAAGATTAAGCCATAAACTATAAGAAGTAGATCCCCAAACCCTCCACGAGCCGGACCATCCTACCATTATTCTACATCTCTGGACACGTTGGGTTCGAGTCACCACAACCTACAATTTATGTCTAGCCCATACTAATATGAAACACGGCTACACGCAAGAACAACTACATAAAGAAACTAAACATAATCTCAAGATACTGGGCGGCGGTCCCCACCAAACTTTGTACTCTGATGACATGCTAGCAATCCTCCCAGTGGTTAATTAATTATCATGTTGTTTTCATAAGCAATTAAAATAATGAGTAGTACTTTAACATGATAATAATCCCAACCACGATATCTATAGCATGGCTAAGCAATCTACAAGTACGATGTTTGCCTAGCATATGGATTGCTACAATCTAGGGGTAACATATGATCGCTCCACTTGGGTGTTAGTGAAGCAATCTTCCTAATATCTAGCATAGCGATAACACTCAACTCCTACTCATGCATAACTACTATAAAAATCTAATGCATATAGTAAAATAGTAGGTTCATGTGTGTCACTTGCCTTTTGAAGTTTGGTGTAGAATCACACTCTCTTCACAATTAGAACGTTCCTCTCCGTATCATCTAAACAATACAGATAAATAACAATAAACAAGCAAATCACAAACACAATGCAAACAAAGGCAAACAAACATAGAAGTGTGTTTAAAGCAAGATTGCTTTAGGTTATTTATTGATAGGTCAGTGCTTTTCACATAATACAATATGCAAAGAGAATTATGATAATTAGGTTGATGGGTAGTCTTTTATGGACAACGTTTGGGCTTGAAGGATTCAAACTTGAGTGGTTCCTATTTGTCAAGGAAGTTCCAAGGGTCCAAACGGTTGGTCTCTGATCATAATGAGCATACAAGGTTTTGTTCCATGGGTTCTAGATGCAAACCATGATTAACAAGATTTACATAATGATTTGAGTACGAGGGCTCTATTAAATTTACGACATGACCTGTAAATTTGAATATGGTTTGGTATAAGGGTTTCATGTTCACTTGTTTTTATAGCATGTGATCGACACATACTTGGTGCTGGTCTTGATCCAAATGATCACACCACAATTGGATATTAGCGATAAACAACTATCATATAAGGTTCAGTTGGTATTAAACACTAGGGATAATTTTAGGCCAAGATTACCTAGAATATGTTCACTAGTGTCCATATGGTTTAGGCATTGGTCTCTCTGGTACAAGATTACTAAATGGAACATTATTGTAGAAGAAATCGTATTAAGACTATTTACTGAATTTAAACTAGATCAAAATTACTCAAATGGGTATTCAGATTTAGATATATTTTAAATAATAAAATTCGAAATTAAACAAAATTTGTGTCTATTTTAAAAATAGGTCCAACTGGGTTCAACAAAATTTTGGAAAATACTATACGTTATAAAATTGATTTTAAAACACATTAATATTATTTTCATATAAAATAATCTTTTTTAAACCTTTTAATTTGTTTGAAATCTTGATAAAACATTAACATATGTATATACTTATGTTTGGGCTTTGAAAATATTTAAGAAGGCGATGATCCCCTTGTTTTAAATTCCACATAAACATTTTCATAACATTATTTGAATTGAAATCATTTTACGGAATAGATCTTGCTTTTAAATAATGTGAATTATTGTGCAAGTATATTCATTACAAACGATTTTGAGGGTTTATAAAATGGAGGTTTATTTGGATTAGCAATTACAAATACTTTGAAACGTCATATTATTTATTTTGTGGTTGAAATTTATTTGAATTTGGTGGCTTTTATTTACAACACAATTTTTTTTAAATTTTAGTGATTTTTGAATTTTCCCAAAAATCTGGGATGTTACAGGACTTCTGGATGCTTCCGGGGAAAATAGAAACTTCGTGATTCGTGGGGTCCAATTCCGAGAATATTTCCAGAACAACTTTTCTGAAATAAAAAACAGCAAAAAATAGGGAACTTGCACTTGACATCTTGTTAATAGGTTAGTCTCGGAAAACGTGTAAAAATGCTATAAAGAAGGGAGAAAACATGTAGCAATTGACATAATATCAACATGGAACATCAGAAATTATAGATACGTTGGAGACGTATCATCTACCTACATGTGGTATTTAACCGCCACTCCAAAGTAAATTGCTCATGTGTTACCTTGAATTTTTTCAAAATTACTCCTGTTTTGTGCTCCTGTTTTAGCTCATGAGGACGTAAATAGAGAATATTTATCTCACTTGTTGATTGAACTTTCACACCCTGGACTAGTGGCTTCAACCGCTTATCGAATGATAGAAGGGCTGGCAGCGGGGTGCCCAACCCCAAATTAATAACAACAAATTCTCTTCACTATTTTTGCCCATGATTTATCAGTCAAAGCATAATTATGTAAACAAAAGAGAAAGAGGGATGACCTTCTACCCATATGCGTACTTCTATGGGAGCCGCTCTTGTGAAGTCTAGTTGGCTTGTGACGTACTGTATTTTCTGTTTACCATTCGTTGACATAAGCATACACCTCTCTAAAAAAATGTCTTTTATACCTCTGTTTAATATAATAAAAATCTCTACACATGAGTTGATCCCTGCTTCCCTCTGCGAAGGGCCTTTCTTATACTTTTATCTTGATTCTCCATATTCTAATTTTATGCTATGCTTTGTTGCTAAAATTCTATTTATCATGCTTGTGTTGAAGTTCTATTATCTCAGCTTACTTATGCTTTTACATTATTGATGATGAAGTTTATGTTGGTAGCATGTCACCTCAGAAATTATGTGTTTTTATCGTTTACCTACTCGAGGATGAGTAGGATACAAGGTTGGGGATGTTGATACATCATAAACGTATGCTTAATTTCTGATGTTCCATGTTGTTTCCTACATGTTTGCTATACACTTTAGGTCGTTTTATCGATTTTTCGGACTAACCTATTGACAAGATGCCATAGAGCCAGTTCACCGTTTCCTGTTGTTTTTAGTTTCAGAAAAGTTGTTCTAGAAATATTCTCGGAATAGGAAAATTCGAAGTCCGGAGGTCCTAGAATTCACGAAGGTTCCACGGAGTCCCGAAGAGGCCCGAAGGGGGGGGGCATAGAGGGGCCACACCATAGGGTGGCGCGCCCCTGGCCGCGCCATGGGGTGGTGTGGGGCCCCTGGCCTCCATCGCCTTTGCCCTTTCGCCTATTTATACCCCCGATACGTCAATCCTAAAAATATACCACTTCGTCCCGAGAAACACCTGAGGCCATCGTCATCGTCATCCCGAGATCGGGAGGGTTTCGGAGCTCTCCCCGGCACCCTGCTGGGAGGGGAATTCATCACCGGAGGGGTCTACACCACCATGCCCTCCTCTGAAGTGATGTGTGAGTAGTTCATCCCTGGACTACGGGTCCATAGCGGTAGCTAGATGGTTATCTTCTCCACTTTGTACCTCATGTTTAGATCTCGTGAGTTGGCTCACATGATCAAGATCATCTTTATGTAATGCTACATGTTGTGTTTGCTGGGATCTGATGAATGTTGAATGCTATGTCTTCTGATTATCAATCTATCATGTTATCTTCATGCATATGTTATTTATGATCTTGCATGCTCTCCGTTATTAGTAGATGTTGTGGCCAAGTAGATGTTAGTAACTCCAAGAGGGAGTATTTATGCTCGATAGTGGGTTCATGCCTCCTTTGCATCTGTGCTCGAGTGACATAAATGTGACAGATGGAGGATGCGTTTTTGCCATTAGGGAGAAAACAACGGTGTTTACTTAGTTTACATTGTTTACATTACACACTTTGCTTACTGTGATAATTTGTTGCTTGCAACTTAATACCCAACGTTTGTTTGGATGATATTCGGAGGGTGGATTATTAGACATAGATGGAGTTGGATGACGGTCTACGTATTTTGTTGTAATGCACGCATGAATCACATAGTAATCTTTATGTCTTGCATATGCACTACGGTGCAGCCTTAATTTCTGTCAATTGCCCAGCTGTAATTTGTTCACCACACATGTTATTTATCTTTCACGGAGAGACACCACTAGTGAACTGTGGACCCATGTCCTTTTTTCTCATATTGACAATACACCCACTGCTTTCATATTGTTACTACTGCTTTCATACTAAGTAAACATCGTTGTTTTGTCCCTAATGGCAACATCACATCCTCCACCCGTCACATTTCTGTCACTCGAGCACAGATGCAAAGGAGGCATGAACCCACTATCGAGCATAAAGACTCCCTCTTGGAATTACTAACATCTACTTGGCCAGAGCATCTACTAATAACGGAGAGCATGCAAGATCATAAAAAACATAAGCATGAAGATAACATGATAGATTGATAATCAGAAGACATAGCATTCAACATTCATCATATCCCAGCAAACACAACATGTGGCATTACATAAAGATGATCTCGATCATGTAGGGCAGTTCACAAGATCTAGACATGAGGTACAAAGTGGATAAGACAACCATCTAGCTACTGCTATGGACCTGTAGTCCAGGGAAGAACTACTCACGCATCACTTCGGAGGAGGGCATGGTGGTATAGACCCCTCCGGTGATGAAATCCCTCCCGGCAGGGTGCCGGGGAGAGCTCCAGAACCCTCCCGATCCCGGGATGACGATGACGGCGGCCTGAGGTGTTTCTCAGGACGAAGTTGTATATTTTTAGGGTTGACGTATCGGGGGGTATAAATAGGAGAAAGGGCGAAGTCGGTGGAGGCCCGAGGGGCCCACACCACCCCATGGCGTGGCCCGGGGGGGCGCCGCCCTATGGTGTGGCCCCCCTTCTGGCCGCTTCGGGACTCCGAGGAACCTCCGGGAATTCTAGAACTTCCGGACTTCGGATTTTCCAATTTCGAGAATATTTTCAGAACAACTTTTCTGAAACTTAAAACAACATAAAACAAAGAACTGGCTCTGTGGCATCTTGTCAATAGGTTAGTCCGAAAAATCGATAAAAATGATATAAGGTGTATAGCAAACATGTAGGAAACAACATGGAACATCAGAAATTAAGGATACGTTTATGACGTATCAGGGGCATCGAAGGAGTCTTAGAAGTCCAGAAGAGGGAGCCATCCACGTGGAGAGCCGGAGGGGGGCCACCAGGGGCCCACACCACCAGGTGGCGCGCCTCCCTTGGCCACGCCGCCAGGTGGTGTGGCCACCCTGGCCCACCTCTGGCCGACCCCTTTCGCGTACTTCATCCAGAGGTAACCCTAAGACCTAGAGAACCATAGAGGAAATATTCCGCCGCCTCCTCAGGGTGGAAAACAGAGAGAGAAAAGCTCTCCGGCAGGGAGAAATCTGCCATGAAAATTCCTCCCCGGAGAGGGGAAATCATCACCGTCGTCACCGTCATCGCTTCGAGCATCATCAAGATCATCATCGTCATCAATATCATCACCAACACCATCATCCTCACCATCCACCTTCATTTCGCTGTAACAATCAGAGTTCTATATTGTTGTTTTTCACTAGATCTCTCTCCCGGTGTGGATTACTTGTTAGTAGTTGATGCTTACGAGATTTATCGGTGTTTGCACTTTATGACCAGATTGTTATTCATCATTATATCACCTCCGATTATGATCCATATGATGTTTTGTGAGTAGTTCGTTTAGTTCTTGAGGATATGGGAGAAGTCAAGATGTTAGTATTGGAATAATGTTGAAGTAATATCTAATGGTTTGATATTTAAGTTGTGGCGTTATTCTTCTAGTGGGTCGTGTGAACGTCGACTACATGACACTTCACCATTATGGGCCTAGAGGGATGCATCGTGTATTTGACTACTAATTATGGGCTTGCCAGAGTGACAGAAAACTAAACCCCCGTTAGGAAACCGATGCACGAGGGAGTGTAGGATCCTAGAGTTTAAGGTTGTGGTTAGATTTATCTTAATTACTTTCTTGTAGTTGTGGATGCTTGCAGGGGGTTTAATCACAAGTATGTATTAGTCCTAGTTGGGCGGTGCATTAACATAGGTTCACCCACACAACACTTATCAAAACAATAAATATTAATCAACTGTACGAAACGAAAGCGCTTGACGAAGTTCCCATGTGTCCTCGAGAACGTTTGGTAATCATAAGTAGACCAATCGGCTTGTCCTTTGCTCTAAAAAGGATTGGGCCACTCGTTGCAATTATATTTACTGTCTTTTATTTACTCGCACTTTATTTATCTGCTATATCAAAAACCACAAAAAACTTGTTTGCTAGTGTTTACAGTGAATCTTCTATCCAACCTGCTTGTCAACACCTTCTTCTCCTCATTGGGTTCGACACTCTTTTATTTATCGAAAGTACTACGATACACCCCCTATACTTGTGGGTCATCAGACCTCCCTGTCCCCGGGGGCCGGCCGCGCAGAAGATCTCGGAGGCCAGATCGGGCCCTGAGGACCCAAATCCACCGCCCTCGAGCGCTGATGTCGCCTCCACCGCAGGGGAATCTGGATCCCGAGATCAATGACGCCATCTCGGAGTCCACACCGCCACGGAGCTAGCCCACGCCGCTGCCGGAGCCCGCATCACTGCTCCACGACTTCGCCGCCGTGTCTCGACCACGCCCCGCGTCCCGTGCCGCCGGACCCAGACGAGGGGGAAAAGGGGAACCTCGCCGCCGCCAGCGTCACCGGGCTTTGGCCGGCAGCGCCTCCTGGCGGCGGCGAGGAGGGAGAGAGGGGACGGGGCCTAGGGCGGGGCGGCGCTGAGGAGGCTCCCGGCCGCCGCGCGGGAGCAAGCTAGGTTTTTTTCGGAGTTGATGGAATATGGCCGTTCCACGAGCCCCTTCGATGATTCTTTTTCCAACTTGAGAGAAAAGAGAGAGGTGATCTAGATCTCTAGTACTCCACCAATCAATCCCTCTTCTTTGTGAGGGGAATCTATTGGATCTAAATCTTGGATTCATTTATTGTTTTCCTTATTCTTTGTCTCATATCCCTCCATAGCATTTTTTTTTGTTTTGGTGAAATTTGATAGTGAAGTATTTTGATCACTTTGTCTGTTCTTACCATTGCATTAGGTGTATCGGTTTGACTTTCCCACATGATTCGTGAAAGAGAACTTCGTGGGCTTGTTACTCTTGGGTGCATCGTGCACCTACACGGTTAGTGATTGGACTTCCACCTTGTTGAAAGAATATTCAGAAGATTGTTAGGAGCCCCCAATTAATTTGTGGAGAAGCGCCCCAACCTTGTGTAAAGGTTTGATCAACGCCTTCAAATCGATCTCATAGTGGATACATGCTGGTCTACGCTGTAGAATTTAATTTTTTCCCTACATAGTCCATCAAGATCACTATGCAGATAACGAGGCACGCGCATACATGCGAGGATCAGAAGCACGACTCACCGGACACCGTATTCGATGTAGTCCTAAAAGAGATCTGAACAATCGTAGAACCTCACAACTAGCCCTAGTTGCAAAGATGTCGCTAAGTCTTCCCTCGTCAAAGATCACACGTGTAATTCCTTTTATAGTGTGCACGTGAGAGTAAGTACCAGTACATTGTCTGTGCTACCCAATAAATCCAAGTACAAGGTGGATCAGAGAGGGACCAAAACAAAAAAAATGGATTTTTGAATGCTATACTTTGCACTCAATACTGCACCGAGTTCTACATGGCTACATTTATCCTTTGTTTATATAACAATTTACTTAATTTATCATAAAACATATTTTGCATTCTTCCTATGCAATAACAAGTCGATTGTATTACCTATGCGCGTGGTTCCGGCTCCTGCAGAAAACAGAAAATAATACTTTGCATCTACTAATTCCTATGATTCTATTGATGTGTTTAGAAAATCTTCTAGACCGAGGAGGGTTGAATGAATTCTACATAGTGTTTGGTTCGGCCATTTTTACCTGTTATGCGATTACGCCGAGCTCACTCCGTAAACACATACCATGGAATCAGAGCTCAAAGCCCGATACCGCCCACCCCCATGAGTAACTGGTAGCGTTACCGAACTAAAGGCCCAAGATATTTCCTGAAGCGAACCGTCCGCCATCGGAACTCCCACCCCCTCCGCCCGATCCTCTTCCTGGAGCCGGCGGTGGCCGTGATCTCCGTGCAAACCCCAAATCCCTCCCTTAATTTCCTCTATCGTGAGAATGGAGTAGGGGAAGGAGCAGCTGCGAGGTCGCCGGAAGAGCGGACATAGTCGCCGACCTTCACCAGTCTGGTCAGAGGTGGTGGAGGCCCCTGATTTTCCCTCAGCCTCCTTTATGGGAGCAGAACGTCACGGTGGGAGGAGGAGCGACATCACTGGGAGAGCAAGCTTCGGCCGCCGATTCCGTTCACTGTGAAGCAGTGCTTTATCAGATCCCACGTGGCTTTTTTGCTGTTCTCTCCGGCCGGCTGTTCGTGCAATCAGATTACATTATGAAGCGGAACCAAACAAAATCAGAAAAAAAAACCCATTACACCAAAATACCTCCGACTACGTCACCATTTCCGTTAACGTAGGTGCAAACAAACACGTCCCTAGTGCTACCAACACTTCCGGTGCTACCGTGCTACCAATGCACGATAGTACCCCTAGAAAGTTTGTAATTTTTTTTTGTATTGACTGAGTTGATAAGTAACATGGCCACAATTTTATAAAAGCTTCAAATCGGATTCCAATTTTCACATAACTACTTTTTTTTTGAATCTACTTGTAAATAGTGTAAGAAAAAAAAATCCGGATATTGCCTGTATTTTTTTTTTGTGTGTGTGTGTACCTTGTTTTTTTTTTCTGAGATTTTGTATACCTTGATTTGATATGTACGAGCGGTTGGCATTACTTGAGATGAAATCTTCCCCGGACGTTTCCTCTCTCTCCACCTTGCACGCTCCTCTGTATCTAACGCTGACCTACCCTACCAAGCTCCAGTCCGAGTGCCCGACCCACCACCGCTGCGCCCTTGAGCTTCCGCCGCGCGGCAGTGTCACCGCGGGCGCAGCCGCCGCCGCCGCCGCCGCCACCGCCATACTTCTTCTTCGTCGCCTCCCTGCCGCTTCCGCCCCAACCCCGATCTGAGCGGATCTAGAGCTGGCCGGAGCGCCCTACCTCGCCTCCACGGCGCCTCCCCTCGAACCCCCTACAGCCCCTCGGCCTCTCACGCGCACGCGCGTCGCCGCCGCTGCCCTACCCCGTTGAACCTCGCGTGTCCCTGTTGTCCCAACCCCGCCCGCAGTTCTGCCATTCATTCCAGACCGAGGTATGATCGTTCTCCCACCCATGACTAGTTAAACCCCCACCGACCTCCATAATTTTCCGGTGCGCAACATCTAGATCCGCCCCTGATACTTGAATCCGAACAGTTTTAGTCCGTATGAGTTTCCTGCGTAGTTCATTTGGTCAGGTGCTCTGTTCCGGTGCTCCTGCTCATTATTAGTGAATATATCTTAACCAGTGACCTGGCAATAAATGTTCTAAGATGCGTAGTTAGTGACATGATGCTTAATGCGAAGGAAAATGAGGTTCAGGCCTTCGATGCTCAGCAGTTTTCCTAGCATATTTGTATTATTACCTCCCCACTGTAAGCCCGTGTCCAGGCTAGTCAGATTATGCTTGGGTAGTTAGACATCCCACATGTTATGTAGATACGACGTAGACAAAGGCTGCTTGGTTCAAAATTTATTGCACTGTGTTATAGATGCTATTGAGCTGGTCAACATGCTTTTCATGCAGCTTCTACTTTGGATATCTGTATCACCTCTCATAGGATTTTTTTTACAAAAATCGTGGTTAGGTAATGTTTTCTTTAAGACATTAGACTGAACTTGTAAGCCATGATCTTCTCTGCACACTCTCTGTACTAAAAATGGGAATGTTTTCTCTAACTACCGCCAAACCAGTATAGTATGGATTGTTCATCACGTAATTTTCATGCAGATAGTTTGAACTGAAAATTTTCCGTTATGATTATTGGGTGCAGATGATAGACATGATTTCTGCTATTGAAGAGCTCAGTGGGCTAACTACTAGGGAACTTAGTGAGATGCTTAAGGAGTCGGAGAGTTTTGTCTTGCAGTCCAAGGCAGACGATGGAGGTCCAAAGCAGGTACTTAGGTACAGTGTTTACATCTATTTCGATCACCTTTTTCCCTAACACATGTTTTTTGCAGGTGGACATGGAAAAGCTTGTGTCATCGCTTCCTCTTCATCTTCTAGCTGTATGTTTGGATCTCGAAAGAGGAACAGATTTAACATATGTGCTTCGTGGCATGCGCTTTTTGCATAGTTTATCTGAGCTAGCAACTCGCCACACTAGGCTGGAGCAGGTAATTTCTCATCATTTCACACAAGCTCGTCTAGTTCATCATATGTGACCTATCCCGTTCATTTCAATCATGATATCTTGCGAGTTATCTCTTTTCATGTCAAATTAGGCTAATTAATCACATCATATTGTCTCTATATCTTGTCTCTAAAGCTCATTTCAATTCATTGATTTGATTTTACTGTATGGTTAATATGCAAAAATGAGTAAATGATGATAATTGGGTCCAACACATGTTTCTTCTCTTGCAGGTTCTTCTGGAAGATGTGAAATTATCTGAACAAGTCATGGACCTGATATTCTTTGTGCTATCCATTCTTTCCCAGTGGAAGAAGGTTTAGCAACCGCAGATTTTTATTGAGCGTGGCATGCTTAGATTTATTTACTATCATTTCATACTAATTTATGGTAACAGCTATTTCTTAAATTAGGAAAATCATCTTGGCGCTTCTCCCTTCATACATTCATCACTTGTGGCAGCAAGTCTTCATCTATTGACAAGTTACTTTTCATCTCAGTGGCATGAACTTGTTCATATTCTTCTTTCACATCCAAAAGTAAGTATGCACGAATTGTGGTAATTTAGTGACTATTTAATTCCATTACTAGCTTCTGAAGAAGCGATGAACTAAAAGCATAACTAGCCTCAAGAATTTTTATCATGTTCAAGCTAGTATTGAAATTCTATCGTTGACCTCGCCCTTATTTTGCATCGCCTTTTAGTTTCTGAACTTTCATTTTTTATTGTTCTTTATCATCATTACCATATTTTCTGTCATAATGACATCACAGTGCATTTCATGAATGATAATAACATGTTTATGGTTGGCCCTGTGCTCATCCTGAACTAAAGTTCATAAGATATTGCGGGGTGTTAACTTTTTTCTCAAGATTCCAAGTTCATTTCTACTATGTGGTGTTTTGTAGTTCAATCAGATTATTAATAAGTGTAGCTGCCTGGTCAATCTGAGTAAAAATTAGTACTATCGTTAACATGTGTTAGTTTCTTGGTTGCACTATACTATTACAGGCTGTTATCTACAGGCTTCATTTTATTATTATATCGTAAGAGTAAGAGAACATATTAGTATTTTACTTAAGTTATTGTACTGCTTTATGTGAACCTTAGTTGGTGATAAGTTTTGCTGACTACTGCATGCTTCTATGCATTGCTGTATTAGTTATTTGAATCTTGTTTCTTGTGTTTATATATCTCAGTTAGATGTTTCTAATGAAAAAATCCATTCCAACACCTGTTCTACTCATAATTCCTTATTTATGTTATCCCTGGATTACTATGGCATCCTATGAAATGAAATTTATGTCAGCAATGCATGTATTTTCCTGTTAGGTACTTCATATTCAATCTATTCATCTCTGTTATTATTTATGTTCTTGGTCAGGTTGATGTCTTTATGGATGTGGCCTTTGACAGTCTGCATGAAGATATGAGGATATTGAGTGTCAGGCTATCAACATTGGCAACCAAAGCCTTTCCTACTGGTCCTTTTGACTCACAACTCACTCACTTTATATGCCAACAGTGTGAAGCATCATTGCAATTTCTTTTGTTGCTGTGCCAGCAGAAGTTGTTCCGAGATCGTATTTTAAAAAACAAGGTCTCATATATCTAGACATCTCCTTTCGTAGTTTTTTTTAGTTCCATTAGTGAGGGAAAAACTGTTTAATGCTAGCTCCTTTTCCACTTTATGATTCATCAAGTTATACTTGTTTCGACATGCTGATTAATGATACAAATAAAGTTTAGCATGCTAACTCATTGCTTGTACAATTTCAGTTCAATTCCATCGTGCTGACGCCTTGCATAAAATTTGCACAAAATAGATTAACCTAGACTGATCTAGTGTGAGGAAAAATACTTTTAGTGACACATTCATCTTATTAAAGTATTCATGAGTATGTACTCAGAGATGTTGCCTTTGGAGGATGTGGACTTAAGAAATTACTAACTCAATGCAGGAACTCTGTAGAAATGGAGGTATACTGTCACTCTCTCTTACTATATTGAAGTTAGGTGTTCCAGAATGTCTGAAAGGATCAATGGATATCGCTTCTTCTGTTTCCAGATTGAAGGCTAAAATCCTTTCTATTGTAAGTTGGTCATGAGTCTTGAATCATGATTTTACTTTGTCTATATCAAGTACCACTACTGTCTTCTTCGTGCACAATATTGAGTTAGTAACTGGATGCTTTGGTATAAACTTTCTCTAGTTGCTACAACTGTGTGAAGCTGAAAGTATTTCTTACCTTGATGAAGTCGCCACTTTACCAAAGAGCATGCAGCTAGGGCAAACCTTGGCATTGGAGGTTAGTTCTCCTACTGCTGAGATGACTGCACACAAAATTATTACTTTTTGGCAACACCTGTAAATTCCATTCAGTAGATATTAAATTTAAAACAACGATTAATGCAGGTTCTTGATTTACTGAAGACCGCATTTGGAAGAAAACAGAAACCTGCTGCCGGTTCCCAAGATAAGAGTTACCCCATGGGCTCTGTGCTAATCAGTGCACTGCGTCTAGTTGATGTGTTTTCTGATGATTCAAACTTCAGATCTTCCTTCATAACAAATACTGTAAGCTTTGCGGTTAACTGCTTCTGCTACTTTGATATGGCTATAAACCATACAACAGCGAAGTTAATATTGTACTTCAACTTCTTTTTGTTCTTCTTTTTTTTTTGCAGATTCCCTTTTTGACCCAAATTTTGGCTACTCCTCATGATGAGTTTGTCTCGAGTTGGTGTTCAGTCAATCTTCCAGTGGTGGAAGATGATGCTAATCTAGATTATGATCCATTTGGTGCAGCTGAGCTGGCACTGGTAGTTGCTTCAGATATGTTGACTGAAGCTAAAGCCAACTATTCGTGCCCTTTCCGCTCTATCAGCATGCCTTCAATACAATATGCACAGACAAGAACATCGTGTGTGGTGAAAATAATAGCAAATTTACACGTCTTCGTTCCAAACATATGTGAAGGTCAGATCTTTTCTCAGTTGTTATGATGTGCCATACAGTTTTGGTGTTACCTTGTTAAAAGCAAGTTCCGTTTTCATGATTACAGAGCAAGAAAGAGATCTTTTTCTTCAGAAATTTCAGAAATACTTGTTATCAGAGAGTCCCAGGCCATCATTGGACCATCCAACATTTAATGAGGCCACTACAGTTTGTAAAAACTTGGGTATGGTAGCTTGTATTTTTGTTTTACAGTTTTGTTGTAATTGTGTTAATTGATTGCATTGCATATCTAAATTTGTTTTTGCGGGTTTTACAGGATCTTTGTCCCATTATGCTAAATCACTAATTCCTAATAACCTGTTGAACGAGGAAGATGTGCAATTATTAAGGTGAGTGATGTCATTTTGACTATTATTATCATGTTTCTTGGTGTGCCACATAGAAAAATAATTTCTTCACTTTTTTTTTGTTGCATGCCTGATTTATTTGTCAATATTTGGTAGGAATTGTTGCATCACCTGACAACTTCTCTGGTGGTGTATCTCTTAACTTTTCCCTTTCCTATTTGCAGTGAATTTGCTTATAAGCTACAACTATGGTGCAAATCACAAGCTGGACAGAAAACATTGCAGGTTTGTTTGTTTTACTCATTTATCGTGAAGATCATATTGGCCACAAATATAACAAAGTGTTGTGTCTAGGGTCTCCTACAGTAATAGCGTTAAAGTTTATAAAGTCCTCGAGAAAACTAACTATTTTTTGTATGGTCTGTGTGATGGGTGTGCTTAGTGTGTAAACTAGAAAAATAACCTGGTACCGTGCATCTTGTGGCTTCTTCATACTTCGTAGCAGTTTACTCAACTTTGTCGTCAGTAAATCATTTTCATATGTTGGATGATCTCATTACGCAATGTCTTAGGTGGCAAAAAGTGATACATCATCACAAATGAAGGAAGACTTGCAACCGGTGCAACAGCCCCTGCCAACAAGGGCTAATGTTACTAGTGTTCCAGACTCCAATATGGATAACCCTCCCAAGGTAATATTGTTGATTACTCCCTCCGTTTCTAAATATAAGATGTTCTAGATATTGCACATGTTGACTAGACACAGACTAATATGAGTGAACATATACACTAAAAATTGTCTAGAAACATGTAGATACATGTGAATGTGGAAAAAGGCTAAAACATCTTTATATTTAGGAATGGAGGGAGTACGTTATTAGCTATTGACTTAGTAATGTATTTGATTCCAATCCAAAATTGATACTAACAGGATGTGCAAAACATTGAAGAGTCTATGACAACACCCTCCATGAAACAAGAGGGTAATGCTAGGGATGAGACTCCAAGAAGCCGCATTAGTACAAATGGTGGGCTCTTGCAGAATTCGGTTGGCCAAAACCTAATCCATCTTGGTGTAGCCAGAAAATCCAGTGCAAGCTATCCAGGTGCCGGTACTGCGGCTAGTACGGAACTCTTGCGCTGCAAAAGCGCAGATCATTACAAAACACCAGAACCTACAAAAGAAAGTGGTCTCCGGGACGATGACGAGAGGCAACCTAAGAGAAAGAAGCGGACCATTATGAACGAAGGCCAAGTAAATGAAATCGAGAATGCTCTTGTTGATGAGCCTGAGATGCATAAGAGTGCCACTTCACTTCAGACATGGGCAGAGAAGTTGAGTGGGCAGGTATGTTATGCCTTTTCATGTGAATAATCTTTTATTAGGTTTAACTAGTGTATGCTTGTCTGATTCATGAAAACGTGGCTACACTTTTCAGGGTTCGGAGATAACATCATCACAACTAAAGAATTGGTAAGGTGAAATTATCTTTCTTCTTTCCTAGGGATTTACCATCCCATAATATATATAGCAAACTTCTAATCCTTAAAAGTTATTTATTGTTATAGCCTACAGATTGTCTTTTATGCCCCCATACATAGCTATTTGTTCTAACCGCCTTTCTATAAATTCTAGGCTGAACAATAGAAAAGCTAAGTTAGCTCGTATCGCGAAAGAAAGAGGAGGGCCATATGAGGGTGAGAATGATAAGCCATCTACGCCAGCTACCTCCCACTTTGGTGACTCTTCAGAAAGTGCTGGGGAGGAGAGCTATTTGCCACCTGCAAGGGTGCTGAATGCTCTAGGCATATCCAAGGGCAACAGACTCCCAGACACCAATGAGGCAACTACACAGGCAGAGTTCAGTCAAAACATCATGACGAGCCGACCTTTTACAAGATCATTCTCATTTGAGCCTGGTCGTCCTGTCTTGTTGATTGACAATGAAGGGAATGAAATTGGCAAGGGGGAGGTCTTCCAAGTAGAGGGCAGGGCACAAGGGAAGAGCTTGATAGAGAGTAACATATGTATTATCGATGTCACCAATCTTAAGATTGAGAAATGGAGGGAGCTCCCTCACCCCTCGGAGGCATCTGGAAGAACGTTCCAAGAGGCAGAGTCGAGGCATGGTGGCGTGATGAGGGTGGCGTGGGATGTTTCCAGGCTTGCTCCTGTGGTGCCGTATCCTGTGGTGCCCTAAGTTCATTCTTTTTGCAGCATGTAGGAAGCAGCCCTCTAATCTGGGCACTGAGAAAGTACAGCAAGTAGAGAGAACCTTCAATCTAGGATCTGATCCAGGACTCTTGGGCGAGTGAGCTGCTCAAGTATAACAAATATTTCGTGAAATCCTCCTTGTTATCTGTCCACTGTTGTTATCCGTTGACATAACGTTGAAGGAAATACACCCTCCGAGGGTACTAATTCTGACATATCTGTTCATTGTCCGTCGCAACGAGTTCGACACTACACCTATGTTGCCATTGTTGAGATAGTAGCCTACATACAAATGTATCTGTCCGATAACTGAGAATGTTCATAAGAAACATGGGAATTCTTTGAAGTCAGAGATGCGAAGTGCATGTTATGGTCATAGGAATGCAATGTTTTAACTTTAATGCTTTTAGCTCAATTTTGAGCGGTGCTAGATAGTTATATGAACGTCAGACCTGGAATGCCATTCCATTCGGACATAATTACACAAATTTGAATAACAATAAGAAATCGTTAGGATATTTTTCTTGCAGATCTTTTAGGTCCTTTAATAAAGTGCGAGGAAGTAGTTATTTCAGACAAAGATAGTCCTTTTTTTTTTAGGATTTTAACTTCTACTCTCTCTGTCCCCAAAAGGATGTCTCAACTTTGTCCAAATCTACACGTGTGTAGATACAAGTCATCTTTTTTGACGGAGGTAGTACCACTGGCAAATGTTCAGAATTAAACGAGCAAACGTCTCTGAACCGCCCTGGTCACAAAGACAACAAGTGTACACATGCGGCTATCCTCCATCTGGAGACGATAGTCAAGTATTGACCGTTGCCGTCAGATTCGAAATAACCAAGTTCGACATGTCTTTCAGAAGGCAGACCAACTAAACCATATGACCCCCTCAAAAACAATCCACATTGATTTTCAAAATTCGTCCTATTTGGACCCTTCATCCCCTGTTGTATTTGTCAGCTAGGTCATGCTTAATGGTTATTGATTTCAGAGCTTATTTGCATGCTACAGAAGAAGTACAGATGCAAAATGCATGATATTTTTTTTGAACAAAGAAAGGGCCTCGAAGGACCCAGAGCTACATTTATACCGTCGGTGGAGCACCAGTTACATAAAGGACCCTTACATGTGAAAGAAGAACAACTAGGTCCTCAAATTTTGCACAAAAGACCCTGGAACAAAAAATGAAAAAGCAATCGAGTCCATGGTCTCTCCCAGCTCCTGCTCCACCGAATCCTGGATGCATCCGGCCACGATCTATCACTACACCACCGGGGACATGGCCACTTGGGGTGCAGTGACGGGAGCTCATCGCAGCAGAGCACGAAATCCTCCATCTTGGCGCCGAGGCCTGGAGGTTGAAGAACACCCTATGCCAGCAAGCTGCCGCCGACCAGGGAGGGAGTGGTCGTCTGTCGACCAACAGAATCAGCAGGCGGGCGACATCCAATCGCCGGAGATGCACTGCTGTAAGAAAACTCCCACATAAATCCATGGTTGCAGCCAAGTTTTGCTGCTTCCGCCATGAACCAGACAGCAGAGACCACCCGCACCTCCACCACCCATCTCCACGATAGCCAGCAGAAGTAGACGACGGATCCGTACCTGACAGAGCGGAAGCAGTAGAATCGAGCTTATTAAGGAAGAGGAGGGAAGCAGGAGTAGCACCGCCGCCCGACGGCTCCTTCCGCTGGAGCACCACAAGCAACAGCACCAGCACCACCCATCGCCGACCGGCGCTCGCATGCCTCGGCGGTGGACTTCCCCGTGGCATCACGCCATACACCACTAAGGAAAGCACAACAACAACAAACTTGAAACTAAACCTATAACTACTATCTACATGAGGAGCACAACCACCTAACCCATCCTCACGCCGGCCAGCTGCGCCGCCGGAGCGAAGGAAGGAAAGGGGCGGCGGTGGGGTGGGGGAGTCGACTCTCAACGCTGAGGGGTGGGGGAAAGAAAGAAACTAACGATGAGAGGATGAGAAAACGATGAGTGCAACTTGCAACCATATTTTACAAAACTGGTTTTTTTTTTTTCGATGTCAAAATAAGGAAAGGGAACATTATGTCATTACATCTGCTCCAAGTTTCAGTTAGAATACATTTTAGTTTTAGGGAAGCTATATGCAAGACACATATAATGCCATGTAATGATCACGCATATGCAGTGCCTTGTCTAGTTTAGGGAGTAGACACAATCTATAAAAGCTTAGATGCATCTCCGGTGGTTGATGGAGACTCCATATGAAAGATCGATCTCTATATACAACATAATCCTGTGTATTTTGAATGGGAAACGCTTGGAATAAGCCGGGGGATCGGGCCGTTTCATCCTCCGCATCCGTGGGTTGCCACGTGCCCCCGAACGTGGGAGACATCGCTGGTTAAGGGGCTCGCCACGAGCCTTATCCCCTCGCGCTTTCTTTTCTCTTCCACACGATTCACAGACCATGGACAAAGCTAGCAGCCACGCAACCTCCTTCCCCTTTTCCCGCAATCCCCTGCTGCTCGGTCCCCCCAAGAGCATCTCGGCTCAGTCGAGCTAGCACACCCACGCACCGCTCCATCCCCAACGTCATCCCCTCCGAGCGCGGCCGTGGTGCCGACCTCGCCGGCTTCATCGAGGCCGTGTGTTACAAGATGGGGGAACCCGTCGAGCGGCTGCGAGCTGTTTCCCCGCGTCCGCGTCCGCCATGGACGGCAGCGAGCTGGTCCTGGCGAGAGTAGCGGGCGGCGCCAGCGCCACCTCCTCCGCCGCCGGGGCTCGCCTTGGACGGCGCCGCCGCGCTCCCCTTCTGTCCGCCGCCGCCGGGGGACCGGTCCCCTGCGTGTTGAGGCGCTCGGCGTCGAGGTATTCGTCCACGCCGGGGAGGAGCGGGAGGTCCAGCAGGAGGCGGACGCCCAGCAGGGAGACGCAGCACTTCTCCACGCCAAGCTCGCGAACCTCTGCTTCCGCGCTCGTGTGCGCCGTTGATCCGTTTGCGCCCGAGGACGCCGCCGCAGCGGGAAGCGGAGGCGGGGGAGACGGCGGTGCTCCCTTAGGCGCAAGTCGATGCTCCCGGCGACGCAAGTCGATGCTCCCGAGGGCGAACGGCGGTGCTCCCTTAGGCGCAAGTCGATGCTCCCGGCGGCGCAAGTCGATGCTCCCCGGCGGCGCAAGTCGATGCTCCCGAGGGCGAACGGCGCTGCTCCCGGCGGCGCAAGTCGATGCTCCCGAGGGCGAACGGCGGTGCTCCCTTAGGCGCAAGTCGATGCTCCCGGCGGCGCAAGTCGATGCTCCCCGACGACGAACGGCGCAAAGTGATGCTCCCGACGGCGATTGTCGGTACTCCTTTAGGCGCCTCGAGATGCTACACACGGGCGCTCGGAGATGCTCCCGGCGGCGCCACGAGATGCTACAGACGACGGCGGCGACCGGAGATGCTCTCGACGGCACGTCGAGATGCTACGGACGGCGACCGGAGATGCACCCAGCGGCGCTCGGCGATGTTCTGGAGAAGCGACCAGCGGCGAAGTCATCTCCGGTGAAGGGCAGGGCCAATGGAGGAGCCACCGGCGGGGAGGTCATCTCCGGCGACGGGAAGGGCTAACAGAGGAGCGACCGGAGGCTTTTTGCTGGACGGAGAGATGGTGAGCGAGGAAAACACATGAGGCTTTTTGCGGTTATTTTTCTGGGAAAGCATCGTGTGCGTGCCGCGAGTCAACCGGTCCAGATGGACACGTGTCGAGCGCTGGATGCGGGGGATCGAGGCTTCCGATCCCCCGGGGGACGCTCAGCGCGATCCATTTTGAATGCAGGGAAAAATGCATGTGACACCTCTGCTTATATATTGTCAGAAAAATGCAGGGAAGTTGCTCTCAATTGATTTTAAATCACGTTTGTGGTGGTGCACCCATTAGGCCCTGCTTTACCGGCATGTTTTCTTGTGCCCACCGATTCAGCCGTATTTTTAATCGGACCAGACCACGTCTTTTACGCGCTGGCGAAGCAACGATTGGAGCGACGGGAATTATGGACCGATTGTAAAAACGGCGAACCAAGCACCGATTCCCGTGGTGTGTAGAACCTGCGAATTTCACGGGGTATTGGCTAAAAAACCCAAACCAAGCGGGCCCTTAGGAGATAGTATCCGAATCTGCATTGCAATAGAATTAAGCTGTATTCGTATGCAAAATAGAACTATGGAAGAGGATGCTTTCCTAAATAGTCACGCACTGAATTTCACCCAAAAACTCAACCTGATGGGTGTACTTCAACACTCTCCCTCATCGTGTGGCTTTCTCGGGTCCAAACATGCGTCAAAAGTAGGCTAAAATATTTATATTTCATATTGCTTGAGCCAGGTCTTGAACTCAATACCTCGTCGGGCTGCAAGGGACTCCTTGTCGTCAACCTTGCAGCTGCTTCGGTGGGCCTCATTCAATCTATCGCTCGGGTCGGCCCTAACCGCTTCCCGCTGCTCTCGGTGGACATCCTGGTCCGCGCCCCCCCCAGCTTGGCTCTGACTCTGGGGACTCGCTCTCTGTCGCCAACGCCTTGGTCTTGGGCACTGATGCTACTCCTGATCGCCTTCCCCCAGGAGGCTGACGATGTTGCTTCTGCTGACACCGAGGAGGTCCTCGACCTGGTTGCTCCACCCCTTGGTTGCTCTCCTCCACCACCGCCTCGCTGCAGCTCTCGCCTCGCTGCCTCGGAGATGCCGCACTATGTCTCCATCATTGACAAGGCCGTTCAACGCAAGTCTACGCTGCGGGAAGGGAAGGATGCCCCCTCCCTAGCCCTCCCCTGACGTTCAGGCTCTCGCGGCTGCCTGTGACATTCCAGCGTTCCAGCTGGATGAGGACTCCACGGTGCTTGCTACAGCTCCATGATTGTGCATCTCTCTGCCGACCCAGACTCCTCTAGGAGCAGCCCCCGTCGACCCCTCTATGTTAGCCTTCGTGATGTTTCTCCGTTTCCTTGTGTTGACTGCCATTCTGAGCTCCTTTGTGATGCTTTGTATCCCTCTGTTTTGTACAAATGCTAGACTTCCCACCTCTGTTGTTGCTTTGTTCCTATGTTAGTTAAACTTCTGTTCCTCTATTGGAATGTCCGCGGTCTAGGCGATAAACGTAAACATGACGACGTTCACGCTGCTATCGATACTGCTCTCCCTTCCATCCTCTGTCTCCAAGAATACAAACTTCCGTCTATTTCTTCCTCCATGGCCTCCTCCTTCCTTCTCTCGTCCCTACGCTCCTTTGTTTTCAAGCCCTCGTGTGGTGCTTCCGGTGGAATAATCACTGCATGGGATGACCAACTGGTCGAGCTGCTCCACCCACTCCATTGATGATTTTTCCATCAATACAACTTTTGCCGTGAGGGCTGATAATTTCCTTTTTTCCATTATTAATGTTTATGGACCTTGTCTCCATGATCTTAAACCCTCCTTCCTCTCTGCCTTGGTCGACCTTCTCGCCCCGCTTGATCACTCTGTGGTGATCATGGGCGATTTCAACCTTGTCCGCGGCCCCCGTGACAAATCTAATGGTATTTTCAACCATTCGGACTCTCGTGCTTTCAACGATTTCATCAACAACCAGTGGCTCATTGATATCCCGCTCCTTGATCATCTTTTTACCTGGACTAACAACCAGGACCCTCCGATCCTTGCTCGCCTGGATAGGGCTCTTGTCAACTTAACCTGGAGCAAAACCCTCCCTGACTCTACCTTGATTTCCTCTTTTAGGCCTACCTCCGACCATACCCCGATCAGACTGGAAGCCTCCTCCCAGGTCCCTCGCGGCACTATCTTCAGGCTGGAGAACTCTGGCTTTCCCACCCCTCCTCCCCCCCTCGTTTCGTCAAATTGGCTTAGTGTTGGCCCGAATCACTCCCACCTCTCGGTCTATAGACCCCTCTGTCTTCGACTTAAATGTATCCGCTCGGCTGCAAAATCTTGGGCTCGTGGACGGAAACTACCTTCTGTTTACCTTTCCAATTGCCGAACGTGCATTTTCCTTTTGGATCACCTTGAGGAATCTCGGCACCTCAGTAGCCTCGAGTCTAGGCTTCGGTTTGTGGCTAAGACTCACCTCAGCTCCACCATCTCGTCTAAGGCTACCTATTGGCGGCAATGGACAAAAATTAAAAATTGCGTTCTGGGCGACGATAACACTCGTTACTTTCACCTCTGCGCCTCCAATCGCCTCCGCAAAAACCAAATTAAAAATCTCAATGACGAACACAACTCTACCGTGTTCTCGCATAATGCCAAGGCCACAATCCTCCATTCCTTCTTCCACACGCTCCTGGGGACCCCTCTCGACTCCTCCGACCTTTTGGATCTTGACACCCTCGTCGCCACAACCTCTCTCTGCACCTCTCAGGTGGCCTCCCTTATTCGCCCTTTTTCTCTGGAGGAGCTCCGGGCCACTATTTTTTCTATGAATGAATACTCTAGCCCTGGCCCGGATGGCTTCGGGCCTGCTTTCTTCAAACGGAATTGGGACCTAGTTAAACACACTATTCTCAACACCTTGGCTGCTTTTCACTCCTTATCCTTGGACCTTACCCCCATCAACAAATCCTTCATTGTCCTCCTTCCAAAAAAGAGTGGGGCCAACACTCCCGAAAACTTCCGCCCCATCTCCCTTCAAAATACCACCCTAAAAATTCACACCAAATGCCTTACCCTTCGCCTTCGCCCCGTTATAACCTCACTCGTCCACCCTGATCAAACCGGTTTAATCTCCGGCTGCTCTATAGCTGAAAACTTCGTCTATGCCGCGGACATCGTTCAAACTTGTCATAAAAGAGCCGCCCCCGCTGCTGTTTTCAAGTTAGACTTTCGAAAAGCTTTCGACTCTGTCAGCTGGGAGGCTTTGGACCGGATCCTCCTTGCAAAAGGGTTCCCTCCGCTCTGGCGTTCGTGGATCAAACATATCAACCACTCCAGCCAAACCTCCGTTCTTCTTAATGGCATTCTTGGTAGATGGATCCAGTGTCGTCGTGGCCTCCGTCAGGGAGACCCCCTATCCCCTTTCCTCTTCAACATTGTCGTTGATGTCCTTCAACAGTTGCTTCTTCAAGCCTCCAGAGACGGGCTCCTCCTTCATCCTCTTGTCGACGATCTCCCTTGTCCCATCCTTCAATACGCGGATGACACTTTAATCATCGTCAGGGCTATCCCCCTTCATATCACCCATCTCAAAAACCTTCTTGATCGTTTTACCGCTGCTACTGGCCTCGCAATCAATTTCCATAAAAGCACGTCCGTTCCCATTGCCACAACATCCGCTGTCTCCCTCCAGATGGCATCCTCCTTTGGTTGCCAAGTCTCTTCTTTCCCTCAAACCTATCTTGGCCTCCCTCTTTCTACCCACAAACTAAACCTCTCAAACTTTGCTCCCATCATTGCCAAGAGCGATATGCGCCTCTCGGGTTGACGGGGACGCTGTCTCCCTATCGGTGTCCGCCTCATCCTTGTTAACTCCGTGCTCTCAGCTATGATCGCCCACGCCATGGCGGCTGGCCTGCTTCCCACCCAAGTTGTCGAGGCCATTGACAAAAGGCGTAGGGCTTTCTTTTGGACGGGGGAGGAAACGTGCTCCGGAGGTCACTGTAAGGTGGCGTGGGAGGCTGTCTGCACCCCTAAGCATCTTGGCGGCCTTGGCATCCTGGCTATTCACGCACAAAACTCCGCTCTTCTCGCAAAATTCCTCACCAAACTCCACGATGACTCCTCTGCTCCGTGGGCGTGCTGGTTTCGCCGTCAATATGGCTGGTCTCCGCGTCGTGACCTTGGAGATCCCCATAGGCACGACACCCACATCTGGAAAAATATCGTTTTCGGCCTTCCCACCTTCCGCGCCGTCTCTTCCGTTTCCTTAGGACACGGAGCCGCCACGTCTTTCTGGCACGACCTCTGGTTGGGTGACTCCACCCTGGCTGAACGTTTCTCGGCCTTATATTCCCATTCCACCAGACCTAATGCCTCCGTTTCTTCTATCTTCACACGCTCACTCTCTGACTCCCTTGCTCCTCGGCTCTCGCTAGTTGCTACAAGGGAGCTCTCGATGCTCAACTCTGAGCTCCTCTCTGTTTCGCTTAACCCCTCCGAGCCGGACTCTCGCTGCGGCCGTCTCACTCACAAGAAGCTAACAAACAAGTGTTTCTACTCCAACTCTTTTAAGCATCTGCAGGTGGATGTACATGCTGCGAAGTTCTGGCGTAGCGCTGCCCTGCTGAAGTGCAAGATCTTCCGCTGGTTGGCCCACCGACGACGTCTCCCGACCAACGAACGCAGATTCCGGCATCTACTCGCCTCCTCGGCGTCTTGCCTCTTCTGCCCGGAAGATGAAGACACGGACCACTTGCTGCTTCACTGTCACCGCGCCCAGAAGCTTTGGGGCCATTTTCACGCCCTTGGTGGCCCGACCGTCATGGGATGCATCGACGATCTCTGGGAGCTCGGATGCACCTCGGTGGCATGCGCCACCATTTTTACTGCCATCGCTTGGAACATCTAGAAACGTCGCAACGCCATGGCTTTCAACGCCGAGGATGAGAACTACCTGCTGGCTGCTCAGCGTTGTGTTGAGGATGTTAGGCTTTGGGCAAACCGTTGTAACTCCTCTACCTCCGCTGTTCCCCTAATCTCCTGGTGTAATTTTTTTGATCCTACCCCAAACACCCCCTCTCCCCCCTCCCCCTGTAATTTAAACTTGCTATCTGTGGCCATTGATTAATAAAGTTGTTCAGGCTGGCGCAAGCCCGTCGTAGTCCAGGTCAACAACAAAAAAACTCAATACGTCCTAGTAGCTTTAATAGTATGTACACGCACCGAACCAATTTACCCAAAATTAGATTGCACTTTGCCAGATGTGTACACGGACAAACTTCCCATCTTTGACAACTAACTAAATATCGGGGTTGTGTTCCGGCTAGTAAATTTGTATTCCCTCCATCACAGTTTACAGGCGCGCACACGCAGTTTAAAGAAAAGTTTGACCATTAAATCTTGTCAACAAAATAGAAATTGTCACAAAAATTAGATTTATATTAAAATAGAGTTTTAGTAATATCTTTTTATATAAAATTTATTTTTTACGACTAAATTAATGGTCAAAATATATTCTTAAACTACGTGCATGCCCTGTAAATAATGATGGAGCGAGTACGTACGTACGTAAGGATTGCAAAGATATATACAACTTCAACTCCGGGATGGTCTCCGGTAATAGCTCTACTCCTGTGTGAACGTATTCAACCGTGTGGTATTCAGAGTCGCCTGCTCGTGCAAAATGAACATGGAGATGTACGTATCAAGTCTGGAACGTCCAACCCCTCCTGGAGGAAAGGTGTACCCGACCGATATATAGAGGCGTGCCACGGTGTCATATACATGGCGTTGTGACGCTACGCTCGTGGGTACTGCCTATGAAAAGACGGAGTCTACTAGGTCGCTGTAGCTGATGTCCGACTGACGTGTCTGTACGAGCTTTTGGCGCTATTTTTTTAAATAATAATCCCTCCGTTCCATAATATAAGATGTTCTAGGTGTTTCACATATTTATCTAGATTCGGACTAAAATGAGTGGACATATATACTAAAACATGTCTAGATACATGTATGTATATGTGAATATGGAAAATGGCTAAAACATCTTATATTATGGAACGGAGGAAGTACATTTTTATTACTATTTCGCAAAATAATACATAAATTTTACTTTTTACGGAAATAATACATAGTCGTAGTCTAGGATTGCGATAGCCATTAATCGCATTACCCCACTGCGACTAGACCTTATCGTAGTGCCTTACCGCGATAGGGTGTACAATCGCAGTAGACAAATGCAACGTTTCTCAGTCCCCTACTATGAGTTCTACTAATCCTGCAATTAGTGCAAATTTTTGTGCCCTTCCCTCTTTGTTCTGGCCATTTTCTCCGATCCTTTCTTCCGGCGATAAGAATAAACTAAATATTTCTAAAGGTGCATGGAGATAAATATATCTAATAGGTAGATAAATATGTCTCACGGATACAAATAGTTCTCATACAAAGGTAGATAAATATGTCTCACATATACAAATAGTTCTCATAAAGAGGGTATGAACTATCCCGAAGATATCACTGACCTCCCGCCGGACTCCCGCCGGACTGTTGCTCAAACGGACAAAATTGTCCGGGATTTGAGTAGTCCCGTAGAAGTTGCCCTAATTACCTCTTCTACTTGTTCTCTCCTCATCCTTTCCTTTTTCTTGGCAAAGTGAAAGTATTGCTGCTAGCTTCGGTCAGCTGCATGGTTATACGTGGTGTATACGTAGATGTATATCGGCCACCACTGGTAGAAAAATGGCCTTCGGTATGCCAGCATCAGTCCCCAAGCGTCGCGCCCCGTGACTAATGAGTCTTTATTCCCGGGTCGCCAGGAGACCCGCGACAGAAGGTCAGACGTCGCGGTTTGGGAAACGCGTTGCCGCGCGTGGAGGGAATTAATTCCGGTTGACCTCGCCGCCCGGGACTATTGGTCCTTTATTCCCCGTTCCCGTGGCCAACCGGGACCATTGGCTCTTTATTCCCCGTGCCCGTGGCCAACCGGGACTAAACATCGGCTTCTCGCCTTCCCGCGGCGGTTTTTATTTCGCGAAGAGGCAGAGGGCGCCATTTCCACTGCTCGCTCTCTTCTTCCTCTGTTCTTCCTCGTTCTTCCTCTGTTCTTCCTCTCTCGCCATTTCAAGCACACGCACGCAAAATGGCTGAATGGACGGAATACGATGGGAAGACACCATGCGGCAAGGATTTGGACGTGCTCTTCAGCAACAGTTGCGCGCGGCTGCCTGAAGCTCTAGGTCGTTTGGCCGATCTGTATTGGGCAGCTCCCGAAGAACACCGGTTCTTTGGGCTCGATCTGGAGTACACGGCGAATCAGCAGGATGTTGCCGTCATCCAGATTTCGTTCAAGGAGACGGTGTTGGTCTTCCAATGGTCAAGGTACGTAGAAGCTAGCACACGTCCACGTACAAATCTTGCATGCATGCATGCATTTCGGGTTTTTTGGTTGCATGTGAAGAATACATATGTGCTGCAACTAATCTAACACATAGCCTATTTTTGTTGTTACAGTAGCTCAAGGCATTGCCCGGACCTTGTTGATTTTCTTGTCTACAATGGGTTTGACTTTTGCAGCGTTGACATCACGCAAGACCGCGTGAAGTTGGCGCGCATCGGTGTTGTGATACCTGAAGATCACTATATTGATCTTCAGAATCTTATCCAGTTCACCGGGCCAAAGACCGGGATGGCTGTCATGGCAAGCTACTTAATCGACCCCTGCTATCACCGGATGAAGACTGATTTCCACCGGGACAATCACTACTATTGGGAGGAGACCCCATTGCGCATGACGAACCTCAAGTATGCGGCCATAGATGCATATGTTGCGTACGAGTTGTTCCGCATCTACTCGGCGGGGCCATAGATGATGTATGCGTTCGATATTGCGCATGTAATGGTTATCTATAATTAGTAGTATATATATGTAATGGATAACTTTTGTGATCGACTCTATATATATATGTTAATTATGAAATGTGATCGACTCTATGTTTGTGTTATGTGTGATCGACTCTATGCATGTAATTAATATTGTTTGTATTATTGTTCTTTATTTTTTATATATTTTTTCATTTTAAGATTTTAAAATGAATTAGTATTATTTTTCTTCATTTTTTGATATATTATTTGTATTTTTAAGATTTTAAAATGAATTTGTATTATTGTTCTTAATTTTTGATATACTATTTGTATTTTAAGATTTTAAAATTAATTAGTATTATTGTTCTTCATTTTTGATATATTATTTGTAATTTTAAGATTTTAAAATGAATTAGTTCTATTTTTCTCAATTTTTGGATATATTATTTGTATTTTTAGAAATAATACAAATTAAAAGTTAATGTTTATTTATTTATTCAAAATTATTAATTACATCATTACTTTTGTTTATTAAAAGATTTATTTGCAATTCAAACAATTAAGAAATGTGGCTTCGACTAACATGTTAATAAGATTGATATGATACTACTATCACATACATGCGTGAGAAACACTTGGATTCGGGACGGGATGGAACTCGGAAGTTAAGCGTGCTAGTGCTAGAGTAGTGGGAGGATGGGTGACCGAGCGGGAAGTATGACCATGAGTAAGTAATTTGACTAGGGATAATCTTAGTTAGACACTAAGCAAAGCAAATAATACAAATTGTGAAAAAAAGAAGGGAGTGAAAAAAAAGGGAGAGGGAGTGAAAAAAAGGGAGTGAAAAAAGGTGAGAAAAATAATTAGAAACCAAATGAATTAAAAAAATTACGAAATAAATCTAGTCCCGGTTCATGTGGCCAACCGGGACTAAATGTCCTCCGACCCCAGGCTCCGCCACCCGCCCACGTGGACGGGTCTTTAGTTCCGGTCCGTAAGTAGCGGGACTATAGGGGGGGGCCTTTAGTCGCGCGTAGCTAGTCCCGGTTGCCTGGACGGGATTAATGGGCCTGGCGAACCGGGACTGTAGGCCTTTTTTCTACCGGTGCACGTTCATAACAGTTGTAGGACTAAGTTGAGCTGATCGATCAAGAGCGTGCGTGCAGAGAGAGCTAGCCCTGATCGATCAAGAGCGTGCGACATCAGAAGGCTGAGCTGATGTAGCAACACCGGCATGCATGGGTCTTAATTAAGAGAGAATTTCTTATTTGGTCCTTACTTAAAATCTTGTTTCCTATTTGGCCCTAAAAAAATTTGTGTTCCCTATTTGACACCTTAACTTCATTTTCTTCCTAACATGGCCCTATAATGCATTCTAAACACAAATGGAGATGTAAAAAGACTCTTCCCCCTGATGAGCTATATGATAAAAATTACTCTCTAATATCTGTGCACACTGTATGTACAGTGCCGTACATTACATTGCAGCCTGGGTCGGTGGATAGATAAGCCGTTGTTGTCAAGCCTCGTTGTTCCTGCTAGGAGGAGCACGACGTTACGTACCTAAAAAAGGAGCGGCACCGTCGATCGATCCAGGTACAGGCTGATTAGTGATTAATCGCGTGGTCCTCTATCAACTGCACGCGCCAAGGACGTACGTTACGTACAGTGGGCTCGCGTGTATACACTGTAGGTCCGTGTTAACGTGTTATCAATGTTCATCGATGGATAGCTCGGTCGATGCTGCCTACAGAATCATGTACTGTATCCGCCTGCCTCCAAGGATAGTATTGTGTCTGTACGCGTAGGCTTTTTTTTTGCATGGACCGTACGCGTAGTTAAGCATACGTTTTCTAGCTGGACTAAGCGCTTATACTCACCAACGACCTACGTATACTTTTTGGTACTGTCCGTGTACAAGATCGGACAATGTCCGCGACGAGTCAATTGGGATGAAAGATGATTATGACATGTGAACAAATTATCGAAAATGTTATCTATTTGCGCCAATTTAAAATAGATAATGAACTCTACAAAATAAGTGCTAATATTTGTATCGTGTGGGACCAACATGGCATAAAACCTATATATATATGCTTATTTGTATATGTTTCTTATTTGCTTAAATGTGTCACAGATATTAGAGAGTAATTTTTTTATCACACAGTTCATCAGGGCAAAAGAGTCTTTTTACTTTCCCATTTGTGTTTAGAATGCACTATAGGGCCATGTTAGGAAGAAAATAAAATTAATGTGTCAAATAGGGAAGAATTTTTTTTAGTCCCAAATAGGGAACAAGATTTTAAGTAAAAGCCAAATTAGGAATTCTCTCCTTAATTAATCAAGTATTAATTAATCAAGCCATGACTACTCGCGAACTGCGACTAGTATCCTGTCGCACTCCCGCACTGCGAGTGCATGCGACTCACTACGACTGACGTGGCCTGACCACTAATCGCATGCCTATGGTCCGGTCGCAGTCACCTACTGCGATTAGTCTCACTCGCACTCGCCTACTGCGACTACGTATTATTTGTGAAAAAGTAAAATTCGTGTATTATTTCACAAATTAGTTAAAAATATGTATTATTTAAAAAAAAAGCAGCTTTGGCGCCATGCCACTATGCATGTCGTCGAAAACGACTTTGGGCCGTCATGGTACCGAAGGAGTAGTTGTCCTAATTGTTCCGTGACCCAGTCCTGGATGAAGTCACCGTGTTTGTTTAGGGTATGACCCATGAGCCGGACATGTTGCTATGTTTTTCCGCCAAATCATGTTGATGTCAACCCACGTCTGGATCGTGGACTTTGCCCTGTTGGCTTATTTTTTTGGAGGACGACTGGCGGGGGAGATGAGCCGATTGTCGGGGCAAGCCGGCAACTCGTAGGTTACTACTTGGTGGACAATGAGGCCGTCGATTGCACGGGCTTCATGAGCGCTGCTGATAGTGTGATCACCAAGTTTTGGGTAAGAAATATTTCTCGAGTTTGATTCATACTTGATTACACCCCACAGTGCCAACTCATGACTTTCATAATTTTTTTATGCATGATTGAAGCGCTTTTATTGTGTGATGGAGGAGGACAAGGACACAACGGACATGACTTTGTTTGCGGCTTGTGTGAGGTTAACACCGCAGCAGTGGTAAAACCAAAAGCACACATGCACCGGTCACTTCTTTGCCGAGAAGGGCAAGAGGGCCAACAAGAAGGACAATGTCAAGAACCCGCCGGTGATTAAGACGGACGATTACAAGACAGTAAGTAACTCTCAATGAGATTTGTTATTTCTGCTAAGTTGCGAGTGCATTATATGTTCTTGAATTGAGTATTGCAGTTTCAGGTTGCCCGATGAAAAGGAAGACGTATTTGAGGTGTTGGCTAAGAGGTGGGTCGGGGAAGACGAGGAGTTCAAGGCCGCGAGCGACACAAACAAGAAAAAACCGAGGCAACGAGGGACCACACAGTGGAGGAAACCGCTGCCATGGCCGCTTCAAGGAAAAGATGGTATATACATGGAACGACTTGCATTTATTTTCCATCATGTCCCTACTTGATACATATAACCTTTATTTTCGCGAGTGCAGGAGGTTGATAGGTCTGAGGAGGTTGCTAAATTGCAAGCGTGGCAGAAGATGAAGGAGAAGGAGCCCGATCTAGAGAAGCCTCAGCCAGCGCTTCCCGAGTACTTTGGCATGCACACCTACTGCTCGACGGTCCAGGCTATTCACCCGGAGGTGGATGAACCCATTCGGGAGGATATCGACGAGACTTCGTTGGTCATTTTTGGGCACGGAAGGCATCATTGCCGTCAGCGCATTCTTGAGAAGGTGAGAAGGCCTACCACGAGCCTCACGCGTCTCAAGGCTACCCTCCCCGCCGACAGCCCCCTTTCCCGCCTCCTCGGCAATCTCGTCGATCCACCGATGCCGATGTAAGCTTTTCTTATCTCCATCCTCTTTCCGACATTCATTTCAGCATGACTAAGTTGGCGATATTCATTATTTTCAAAATTGTAGCCTGATTTGGATGCGGCCTATGCTTCCGCTCATACGGAATATTTGGCGGCCCATCGCGAGTTGTTGGCGAAGAATGAGGCCTACATCGAGTTCAAAGAGGCGTTTGATGCTATAAATTTCAACCTTTTATTTTTGCAAACCTTAGCAAGTCCCTAGTTTGAGTCTTTATTTATGTAACGCCTAACATCTAAGCTATCTTGCAGGCGATGATAAGGTGGATGACCACTGGAGAGCGGGAGGGGGGTGGGGGTGGGGAAGGGACACGCTTCCTAGGCGGGGGCTGCTGCAGTGTTTCCATCCAAGGACGAATTCGCCCTCACATACTACTCATCAACGTCGGTGAGTTCTTTGCCAAGCGACTAGTTACCGGTTTCTTTGTCTCGCAAGTTGCTAACTAGTGGTCAAACATGTAGGGAATGGGATGTTCGGGGAACCAACACTTTGGTCATGCCTCTCCTAGTGACTCGCCTCTTTCACGTGAGATCACACCGGTTCATGGAGAAGGTCCTTCTTCTGGACGTCCTGCTGGTGAGTCGCCATCTGCTTCTCCTTCCCCGCGCCGGAGGTCGCCTCTTCTCACCGCTGGAGATCTCGGGTTCACCCTGTTTCCCTCGTAGATTTAGGGTCCATGTTTGTATGCACTTGTGACAATGTTATGTTATGTATGCACTTGACGATGCTTGTATGCAAATTTGGATTTTATGTATGCAAATTTGGATGATATTTTTATATTCATGCATCTATGAATTTAATCTGCATTTTTCTGGAATTTTTGGTGCTGAAAACAGCGAAAAAAACTGGACAGAGGAATGCTGTCGGCATAGGGCCTGTGCTGACCAAATGGTCAAGGCTATGCCGATGACATTTTCGTCGGCGTAGCCCTCTGCCTAAAAGCCCCCATGTGCTGCCATGTGTCTCCTGCTTTGCCGCCGGCATAGATACTATCCCTGTCAGGCCTGGGCTGGGCCCACACGTGCTAGCCCGACGGCATCTATGCCGAGGGTGAGATCAGGCTGTCGGTGTAGCCACATACGCTTAGGGCAATTGCTAAGCCGACGGCTTTCCTGCCTACGTCTACATGGCAAGATGCCGAGGGAGCTACACCGAGGGCAGCCGCCGGCTTAGCCTACGCCCACAGTCTTAGGCCTATGCTTACGGCTTTTGGCCGTTGGCGTAGCCCCTCCTTCCTGTAGTGTTCGTGATTTCTTCACACTGACCCTTTCAGGATATTGTCTCATAGGAGAAAGGTGTAGTCACAATTTTGATTTGAAAAAAACGAGAGATTCAAGAGAATGATTTGGAAGTTGCATATAGAGCTTGGCGTTCTCTTGAGTTTATGTAATGAACATGGCCAGAGAATTGTATTGTGGTGATTTATTGGGCACCGGTGGCGGAGCTAGAATTGGCACCAAGTGTAGGGCTGGGCATTCGGTTCCCCCGAACCGATCGGTTCGGTGCATCGGTCATTTAATTATTTCGGTCATCCAAAAGGAAGCACCGATCGGTCATTTGAATATTGCCTAACCGAGAGATCGATTCGGTCCCCCGAATGGGCCGAACAGTCCGAATTGGGGTGCTGCCAGCCTGCCACAATTGCACTACGCCAGGTTCCGCTTGTAAAATAAAGGTACTCCTACTCTGTAGCACTTGCACTACACCCAGCTTTCCAGCCTGCCACCATAAAAAAAAGGCTTTCCAGACTGCCATGATTCCAGCGAGAGCAAGGTTGAACATGGTAGAGAGAAAACCAAGTTGCACTACGTCAGTTTACTAGCAGCCCGTAACGGTGCAACACTGCAACTCGGGATTCATTTCAATCACTGAATTCGACAGCAAAAAAATGACAAATATTAACACTGGAATAATTGACACAAACTTGACTGTGATCATAGAAAATTCGACTCAACAAGTAACATCCCATCAACCAGTTGTGGTTCATCTCACAAGACACAAAACTGACTAGTCCGACTTAACACAAGTTTGATAAAATGAAATGGAAGCTTGCAAGCAGCAGGAAGCGCACAGGAGGTCAGGAGCAGTAGCATCATGCCTTCGCTGACTTCTGCTCTTGTAAACTTCATATTTATTGGATATTCTTCAAGCTTCGGCACCATTTGATAACTACAATGAATCATACAAAATGTCATGAACAACATGGATAAAGGACTAGTATTGTTCTCTTTGAAACTATACAACAGGAGGTTATTATTGCTGGAATGAACCATGTATGTGAAACATAGTGAAAGGCTAGAATCTCACCAAAGCATCAAGTAGGCTTTGTATTGGAGAACTAGGCTGTAGCCTAGTGGCAAGGGGAGTAGTGACAAACCCCTGCGCCCAGAGTTCGAATCTTGTCAGGAGCGAATTTCTGGTGCCTCACTCGGGTGGGCTTCTTTCTACCAAAGAAAAGTCCTGGGTGCTAGTGCCCAAGGATCTCATCTTTTTTTGTATTGGCGTTGCACTTGATTGTCTTTGCTTTGAAATCCTTATACTCGGCAATTAATTCTAAAAAATAATAGCAGGAATTATATAACATGAAAAGAACTCATATTACTTAATGCAATGTATATGTTGTTGAGGTACCTTGTTCCATCCTTGTTAATTCTTCAGTGTTCTCAGCTATGTCGATAGGGGTAGTGTGACGAAGCCAGTCTTGAGTGCACACAAGGGCTTCTACCATGAAAGGAGTCAAAGACGTCCTAAAGTCATCAAGAACACGACCACCAGTGGAGAAGGCCGACTCTGATTCTACCGTAGAGATTGGGATTGCAAGAACATCACGTGCCAAACATGCCAATACAGGAAACCTAGATGAGTTGCCCTTCCACCATGCTAATATGTCAAATTTTGGACCATCATCTTCAGGTTCTTCCGCAAGGAACTTATCAAGTTCAGACTTGTTGCTGCTACTGCTACCACCATTGTTCAGCCTCATCTTTTTGGCAATCAAGGACTTCATCATGCTTGCACGCCCTCCACTTGATTCAGCTTGTAAAGAAAAACTAGCTTGAGCAGCTGCAATATTTGGAGCATACATGCCCCTGTATTCTTCAAACAAATCTCTAAGACAATTGTTGATAGCAGCCCACACCTTAGGGCCATTATCATCTCCATATATTTCAAAAATGGCAAACTGTGTGTATTCCGAAAGTTTGTACCTACATTTCAATAATATATAAGAATTTCATATTCGTGATGCAATCAGAAAAGCAATGAAAAATCCAATGATTTTCTTGTGAAGTTTCCAATCATTACAAATAAAATGAGCGGTAACTGTCATGAAGCTTCCTTGTTGCTGAGAAGTCTAACAATCAGTTGTAAGACACACTCTTTCACATTGTTCTCTAAGAAAAAGTTTCAGCTTGGCCTTTTCTTCAAAATATATGCGAACAGTGTCCCTAGTGCATGTTCTCCTAGATGGAACAGAGAAACGTGGGCATGCTATAGTCATGAACTTTTTAAACCCCGACTTTTCCCCAAATGCAAATGGCAGTTCATCCTCTATGATCATTGCAACAAAATAATTCCTAAGAGCTTCAGGGTCAAATTTCCAAGCATGCACACTATCACCACTATTAACTTGGAGGACAGTTTGCTTATCATCACCTATATTCTTATGAGGATTACATTTGCAAACACGAAAGTGCTTACCCAAGGCAGATGTACCATTGATAACGGGATGAGCAGAGATGTCGATCTTGCAATACTTGCACTTTCCCTTCTGCACGACACCGTCAACAATGATCTTCTCAAAATGCTTCCACATCTCTGATCTTGCAGCAATCTTCTTTCGAGCTTCCTTCTTCTCACCCTCCTTCACAACATCTGGAGTCTTCACATTGCCATCACCCTCCTTCCCTCCATATGCTCCTTCATAAACAACAACATCACCATCCCCTGCATCTAGCAAACAACACAGGGACAACAAGAAAAACATATAGTCAGGAAGCTAGTTTTAGGTTGGAGAATCACACATCCATATTAGCTTTAGCAAGTGGCAGTAGAATAATGTAACATTGTTGCAGTGTTCATAAGCTGGAAGTGGAAGGATACTACACTATACTAGTCTCGGGTATTTCAGCTTTTATTTAACAACCATGCTATCTGTCTAGCTATATTGAAGAAATATTGAATATTGAAAGCACATGAATCTGAAAGACTAGTAGTTAGCCGCAAAAGAAACAGAGTAAAAAAATCCCATTGATCCCTGCATGTATTTTCAGATACTTAACTAGCAACTTAAAGACAAACTACATTACTTGTCTGATGTCTCGGATGGCAGTCTACGTGCTTGTCTTTCAGTCCATACGTTTTGCAGTAGCATCATGCACGTATACTTAAAGACAAACTACTAGTCCAAGACAAGTATACCGAAGAAATGTTTAAGAACCAAACCTGCATTGGCCGCTTGCACCTCAGCATCGACAACACCTCTGTCTGCCATCTCCACATCGACGGGCGCAGGCACAATAGCCATGCTATCTGTCTCGGATGCCATCTAGGAAAATTAACAGCAAATGAGCCCAGTCAACAAGGATTCACACAAGAACTGTACAAATAAAAGCTACCTAGATCTGGATCGAAAGAAGAATACGAAAGAAAACTCACTTTGCAGGCCGTTCAGTGCCGAATCCGTGCGATTCCTTGATGTATCTTGCGGTGGCGGCGGCCGGCGGTTGTTCTTCTCGTGTGGAGTTCAGGCGGAGCGAGCCGTCGTCCGTGGACAGAGATCTCCACCGGACTGGGACGAATTGAGAATTTGAGACCCTACATCGGCGCTGCAAGAACCACATCTTATATAGGGATTTGAGAGCATCAAATCAATCGTAAAAGGAAGGCAAGATCTCTCCTGCTCGTCGGTGTCGTGAGCCCGTGATTTCTGTGTCGAGTATTTCGGGATTTGATTGGGGAAGGTTTGTGATTTTCCTAGCTATCTGCGGGGCGGGGCGGGGGCGAGGGGCGAGGAAACCACGGGATGCTTGATGGCCTCGGTTAGTCGGTCTCTTCAGTTGATTTCGGGTTCTACACATGCCTAACCGATGTTAGCACCGAAGGGTTCGGTTTCGGTTGGTTTGGCTTCGGTCCGAGTCAGAACGGTTCGGTCGTTCGGTTCTCGGGTTATATGCCCAGCCCTAACCAAGTGATGTTAAAAGGCTAAAATCAAACACATATGTAACTAGTGAGGTCATTAACTAGTACTTAATGGGTTAAAAATTTGTACTCATAGCTAGCATGTATAGGGACTATCAAATTTTTGTGACATCAGTTGACCACATAATCGACACACCGCTCCGCCACTGGGTACCGCTATAAAAAAGAGAGACCTTCTCGGCAGCGCGCGTGCGACGGGTTTCCACGCGCCAAGCTATCTGTAGTGTTTTGATCGCGTACCTCGGCTAGCTGGTCCAGCATGCGTTTAGAAAAAAATAGGAAAAACATGGCCACACGTACCTCCTATCCGCGAAAAGAATGGTTTTTCGTGCTATAGACCACGTTAAGAAAGACCAACCAAAAACACAAATAAGGACCGTTTCATTTGGGTACCTCGAAAGGGAGGTGATCTTTATGATACGCCGAGCGGGAGGCTCACGTAGATCTGCCTCGCGTACGTAAAAAAACAGAGTGTGTACCTTTTTGTTTTTGTTTTTTAGTTGTATGTGAGCGAGCTGGAGCACACATAGACAGCCGGAGTACGCAGAACAGATGGCCCAAACTATTATTACCTAAGGCTTTAAGCCGGGAGGCCAAGGCCGCTTCTCAGGCTATACCTGGGCATGGGCAGGCCGGCCCGGCCCGGCCCGACGGGCTTTTCCATGGGTCGGGCCTGGGACTCAATTTTTTAAGCCCGATGCATGTCCGGGCCGGGCTTGGGCATTGATTTTTGGTGTTTTAAGGAAGAGGCCCGGCCCGAGGCCCGAAAGTCCGACGTTTTCCCTCCCACGGGCTGGGCCTGGGCACGAAAACTAGGCCCGACTATCGGGCCGGGCCTGGGCCTTGGGTTTGTGCCGCGGGCTTTTTTAGGCCCGGTCCGTCCCGAGAAATGGCCAGGTATATCTCAGGCCATCTGTCGCGGTTATTCTCGCTACAGGTGGGGTCAGGTTATTTCTGCGTGCGTTGTACGCGAGCCCCGTCACTCCCGTTCTCCCTCCTCCTCTATTCCTCCTCCCTAAGCATCTCTGCGATTTGTTCTAAAAAAAAGTTCATCGCCGCAATTAGGGTTTCCTTCGCCGGGGGGCTCCTCCAGGCGAGGGCCAGAGGGCGTGGAGGCGACGTTCAAGGCGTCCTCTCCCGGGGCATCGGGTTACCACAACTTCTCTGCACCCCCGCACTCAACATGAGAGCTCGAGCTGCCGCCGCACCTCAAGAGAGGGCGCCACTGATGCGCGAGTCGGATGGCCGACCTCGGAATCGGTAGAGTATGCCATCGAGGCTGCGCGACCCCTGCACCATCACCGTCCTTTCCTCGAGAAGAACTCCGCCTCGTTTAGCCCACAATCCCCACGTCATCTCTCCCCCAATCCCCTCCCGCTCCACTACATCTCCTGGTCGAGCCGCAACCGCCACCCTATCTCCCGGTCGAGCAGCCTCTACACCATCTCCGGCCGAGCACGTTGGCTCGCTATCGTCGGGAGGAAGCTCAGGCGCCGCCACCTCTTGCCGTTTCCAGGAGGAACGGAGGTGGCTCTGGTTTGGGTTTGCGCTTTAGTTTTTGCTCTTGCGCTCGCTTGATTCGTTTTGCTAGGGAACAGTGTGTTCGTCGTCCATCCGGCCTCCTCCACTCCACCAGGTGGATCCTCCTCCACCTTGTGTATACCTAAGGTTCTTCTCCACATGGGGCACCGATCTCTGCCCTGCGCTGCTCCCGGTGATGCCCCTCTCTTCCTATTTGATACATATTTTTTGCTCATACAATTTGATCTGTTGACTTTAATTTGTGATGGAAGTGGTGCAGATTGTTGGAATTGTCATTTAGCCTTATTGCCCTTCCCAATATTTATTTGTTGATAAATGTGTATCGTGACCCCATTTATTCTTCTACAGAATTTTGGAGCTATCTCTCAACTTTGTACTGAATGCAGAAATTGAGTGACGTCCTTTCTCGGTCTCATATTTTGTAGACGTCATGTGTTTTCCCTTGGAGACACTATGGATCTTTCCCCTTTAGGCTCAGCTCATCTAGGTAATTTCTTTTGACTACTTCCATCTTCCTATTCGATATATTTTGCTCATACAGCTTGAACTGTTGACTTTAATTTATGCCGGAAGTGGTGCATTTTGTTGGAATTGGCATTTAGCGTTATTCCCCTTCCCAGTATATATTTGTTCATAATTGTGTATCGTGGCCCCTTTTATCCTTTCTCAGTCTTATATTTAGTAGATGCCATGTGTTTTCACTAGGGGACAGTATGGACCTTTCTCCTTCAGGCCCAGTTCATCTAGGTAATTTCTTTTGACTATTACCATGAGATATAAATTTTCGTGCGCTTTCAATGATTTACCTTCTAAGGAAAAGGTAAATGATTTATATATGCACTTCTAGGGAAATTGTATACATCAAATATATCTGAAAGAATTTTGTAGTGTGATATGCAGCTATGTATATGCTATTTGGAGTCAAACGAAAAACATGGGCTTCCAGTTAAAAGTAGTTATGCATGCTTACTACTCTTTTCCTTTTTGTACTCATTCTGATCCGGTGAAACTAACTCTAGAGATTTGAAGCTTCAATTAAATTAGCTGCAGTCAGATGAGGCTATGTGCTTATTTCCATTGGATTGGTAACAATAATACATCATATCCATCTGACCTTTTAAATGATGAACTTATTCATTGTGCAAAGCCCTTGATGATGTTGGACACCACAAGGCATCTCTCCTCTTTCCCACCGGTAATATAATTGCGACTATGGATTGTTGTGTGACTAAAAATCATGTTTCACTGGTTCTTGTTGTGCATGTTATATTGTTTGGCTTGTGCAGTTTTGTATGACGTATTCTCAAGGATTTTTATTGTTGAAAAGAATTTTGGAAAAGGTAAATAAGCAAAGTGCTCTTTTAGAATCTGTTTTACAGTTAGTTTTGCTTTCCCTGCCATTCTCTATTTTTGTCAGTTAACTAACTAAAGATTTAATCAGGGTGCTCACGGAGCATTTTGAGGCCATATGTGGTTTGTGCTGACGCTGCCTTGTGGTCCCCTTTTACCCTCCCTATCGTGCTGCTAGCTAGCGCCTTTGTTTTATCGGTGTGCGGGATAGCTTCATGAGACACTTCCATCAACTTGAAGTCATCATGCGAAGCAAACCCTAGCTTCTTCCCCTTTCTCTCCCTATTCTTCTGATCCACCTCATCTTGCATCTCCCATCACTGCCTTCCCTGATTCCCTACCATAGCTGCCACCGGGCAAGTTCTGCCACCGGAGTGGAGGTAGGTTGTGGGTCTGTTCTTTGTAATGAATGAAGTGGGCGCCATATGTGAACCAATGAAAATGCCACCGCCGCCACGTCTTTCCCTCCCTTCTTCACCTGCAGCAGAACCGCGCTCCAGGGCCTCCTACGCAGATTTGGCGCAAGCCTCGACGGCCTCTTATTAGGGGGGCAGTCCCACGACGCTGCCGTCGTTGATCTCCTTCTCCACCACCTCGTGGTTTTGTGCCCGGCTTTTCACCATCGAGTACAATGAACCTCGCTGAGCAGGTATATCTTGATTTCTTCCTTTCCAAAAACATATATTGGTCATTAATAATTATTAAATCTCCAACTGATTTAGATTTGGTACGGTATGAGGTCATTCCATCGCTCAATCGCTCTTCAGGACAGAGTGGAGAATGACCGTTACTAGTGGTGGAGGCGATCGCGGAGGCGATCGAGTGGCGATCGCGGAGGATGGGTCTGCCGTCAACGGCGTGTCGCCTGCGCTGGGAGGGCGGTTCTGGGCTCTGCTCAGTGAGGATGATGACAGCGATTGTGGGATTGATCCGGAGGAGGACGTTGGTCTCGCGTCAGCCTACGCAACGCCGGTGTCTGCTGCAGATCGCGATCTTCCAGCGTCATCGGGTGGTAGAGCTGCGAAGAGGATCGCCAAGATCAGGGCTCAACGTTCAGCGGCGCGGCAGGTATTGTCACTGACTCCAACTCGTGTTCCTTCGCAGGTTAGGGGATCCAGGCGTGCTCCGATCAAGCTGCCGGTCATGTCCCCGTCGACATGGACTTGGGATCAGAGGGATGACGAAGGCTGGGTTACCGTTTGCCGTTCGCGGCGCAGTTCTGAGCGGAGATTGACCCGCCTAATAAAATCGACTACTCCTCCTAAGCACCTTCCATCACAGAGAAGGAACGTTGGTTCCCGATCGAAGAATTGGAAAGTGCCCAAATTACGGGAGGGCCATAATGGAGATATTGGTCTCTGTCGGGATCTGCGAGATTGTCGCGATCAGATGTCATTGGGTGTTGATCCGACGATTATTGCGAATGATTCTTTCCTTGTTTCAGACAGACGTATCAAGGCCTGTGTGTCTGCGGGATCGGTATCTTATCATTGTGGACGTAGCGTCCGCGCGGTGCTAGGGTTCGTCTGGAGGTGCGCCGCCGCCGATTCGCCCATCGTTTGCTTCCGTGGAGCAAGCATGGCCGGCCGTGGGGGTGGCAGACAATTCGGAGGTAACTTCAATGGTTTCCGCGGTGAGTTTGAGGAGGGAGGACCCAGCAACTATGCAGATCAAGGCATGCAACCTCAGTTGCAGGGTGGCATCGCGCCAGTATTGCATCAAGGCGGTGCTAGGGGTCTCGGTGGTGATGCTGCTCCGGTTGCACCGGCCATGGCCCCGTTTGCGTTCAATGCTGGGGCTGTTGGCAACTATATTCAAGGGCAGAGAGTTCAGAACCAAGCCGGTTTCTTTGGAGGCCGTGGCAGACAGAGGTATGATAATCAAGGTCGTGGTTTTCCGCGAGGTCGGGGAGGAGCAGCTCGAGGCGGTGGTTACACGTATGTTAGGCGTGATGCTGCTCCCGCGAGGATAATTGTTGGTCCTAATGCGGTGGTTGCACCTGGGAATTCTGCTACTCCGGCTACTAATATCCCTGTGCCAAACTCTATTGTGAGTGCAGCTGCTTCTGATGTTCAGATTGGTGGGGTTTCTGTGGGTTCTGATCAGCGGAGGGCTATTTCCTCTAATTCTGCTGTTGGCAATCAAGGGATTTCGGGTGGTCAAGCAATGGTTGGTACTGGTGTTTCACCCACTCAACTTTCTGATGCATTGGCAAAAACAAATTATGTTGACAGAAATAGGTGCTTTCGATGCGGTTTAAGTGGGCATGCTCTAGGTGATTGTGATACGGAGATGTGTCTCATATGTGAGAACAGGATGCATTCAAATGGCACTTGCAAATTATTAACTGTGCCCAAACCACCTCTTGTTCAATACGGTTTCGCGCATGAGGAGCTCATGTTTTTTGGGGTACAGTGTTCTGATACGTATAGACCACGGCTTCTTAATCATAGATTGGCTTCATTGGTTGTCACTGGTGGGGAGTTGAGTATACCACAAATAATATTGCAACTTCAGAGGTTGGTTCCTAGGGATGGTTTTCGTTGGGAGGTGATTAGAAAGGGGCATAATATATTTCAGGTCCAATTTCCTTCAAAGCAAGAATTACAGAGACTTCATATTTTTGGCACTTTCTGTGTACCAAACAGCCCCTGTAAATTGACCGTTGAGGCTTGGTCTAAGAAAATTGAACCTGAAGACACTCTGCCTAACTTTTGGGTGAGGATTTCCGGTATTCCAGAGGATCATCTAGGGGATTATGTAGCAATGTGGTCAGTGGGTTTTCTATTGGGGAAGCCAGTGAAAATTGATATGGAATTCACTCGTGAAAAGAAAATCTTGAGGATTCTTGTGGGTTGTCTGGATTACTCCAAAATTCCACCTTCTTTTCCGTTATTTATCAAGGATGGGCTTTATAGGCTGAGGTTTGAGGTGGAGGGAGAGGAGCTTGCATCTCCTGATACGGTTATGGCAGAGAATGATGATAGAATTGATGATGATGATGGATTAGGTGATGATTTTCAAGATGCTCTTGCGAAAGAGGCGAGCCAAAAGAAAGCTAAGGGGGTGGGGTCTAATGTTGATAAGGGGGTTGATCCGATGCTTGATCAAGGAGGAGGATCTGTGGGAAAACAGAATCAGCTTGGGGGCGTGATCTTCTCGCCTCTTGTTAAAGATTATTTCGCGAAGGCTAGAGATGAGATAGATTTGCTCTTCCTCTCTAAAGATGATGATGTGGTGGATAGTGATCATGGTTTTAGTCAGGGGGCTATTGGTACTGTGACTTGCCCCTCTTCTGCACTTTCGGAGTCTGATTTTACTGTGGATACACATGTGTTGGTACCAGCTACAACCCTTCAAGAGCCCATGGTCTCTGTACCGAAGGTGGCTTCGGTGGCCCCCTGCAGCAGGGAAGGCGTTGGACAGTGTGTGCTCAATGCCGTGGGCTCTGCTGCAGCGTCGCAGCACGCTGCCGCGGTGCCAAGGCAGGCTGCCGCGGTACCAGGGCACGCTGCCGCGGTACTTCTTTCTGCCGCCGTGGTTTCGGAAGAAGAAAAGGACCAAGACGAGGAGGAATTGCCTCCAGTTGTATTTGGCTCTTTCGAAAAACAGAGAGAACAAGTTGGCTTGCAGGGAAATGAATCGGTCATGGTGGCAATGGAGGAATCTGATTCTTTTAAGGGGGACTTGGACCATCATGTTGATGATGTTCACTTCCCTTGTGTTGATATTGCAGTGGATATGGACTCTGTTAATGCTACCAGAGGTTTTTCTTCGGGTTTTTCTGGTGTTCAGAGGGAATCAAATACTGCTAGGCGATTGTTCGCCGAGGAGGATATTACTGACGTTTCTATGGCTATTGAGCCACAACGGAGGCATTCTCGCGAGGAGGTGATTTCTTTTGGCGGGATTTCGGACCCCTCATTGGGGGGGCCTCGCTCGAGTGCTCGGATCAGGGCCCAGCCCGACGCGGATATTTCTATCCAGGAGAGGGCCTCTCGTCGTGCGGCTTATCGAGATGATTTGAACTCAGGTACTGCTAATTTATTGTCGTTTACTTCCTTTACGAATGATGTTATTATTTCCCGTGCCGAAAAGTTGGGGGTTTCTATGGGACATTCTATAGAGGAGGTAAACGTAGCGGTAGATGCTTTAAAACATTCCGAAAATTTAAGAAATTGTGTCCTTTTAAAGAATAACTTAGAGGCAGTGTTGCCCTCTTCCTCTTCTAGTTTAGTTATAAAAAAGGCTGTTAACTTGTGTGGAGATTTGGATCTCGAGAATGATGTTGACGAGGGAGTATCTTTGGACCTCCCTATTATTTCTCTCAAGCATGCTAAGAAATCTAGGGCTGTTGTGTCCACTGGTAGATTACCTAGGCGTAGTGCTAGACTTAATATTTCTAAAAAAATAAAGTGATAGATATGAGAGGTTTTATTTGGAATTCTAATGGGTTAGGGGACACGGCAAAGCACTTAGCTATTAGTGAGACGGTGAGAGAGAATTGTATTGATTTCTTTGCCTTATTGGAGACGGGGAGATCAAATTTCTCTTCTCAGTTTTTAAGACATCTTGTGGGGGGAGTAGATTTCATGTGGTTTTGTCTACCACCCCAAGGTAGGTCTGGTGGTATTTTAGCAGGTTTTAATCCATCCACAATCTCGGTTTTGAATGTTTTCTCCGGAGATTTTTGTGTTAAGTTCCATCTTAAGTCCAAGGAAGATGGCTTTCAGTGGGCTTTTGTGGTGGTCTATGGGGCAGCACAAGATGATAAGAAACCTGCCTTCCTTGCAGAGCTTGTGCGTATTTGTGAGGGGGAATCTCTTCCAATGTTGATTGGGGGTGATTTCAATATCATTAGACGTAGAGAGGAAAAAAACAATGATAATTTTAATTCTCGTTGGCCTGTTATTTTTAATGCAATTATAGAGAGTTTGGATCTGAAAGATTTAGAAATGTCGGGGCGTCAATATACTTGGGTGAGTAGACACCCAATCCCCACTTTAGAAAAGCTGGATAGATTTTTGGCTTCGGTGGAGTGGGAACAAAAATACCCTCTCGTGACGGTTAGGGCCCTCACTAGAACGGAGTCTGACCATGTTCCTATACTGATTGACTTCGGGTTACCGGCTCATATTGGGAATACATCGGCATTTTCATTCGAGTTGGCTTGGTTTGCACGAGAGGGTTTTTTAGATATGATTAGAGAAAAATGGAATGAGGTGGCCATTGGGTCCAATCCTATTGAAATTTGGCAATCAAAAATTAGACATCTAAGGAGTTTTCTAAGAGGATGGGCTAAGCACATTAGTGGAGAGTATAAAAAGCAGCGAGATCGCTTGTTGCTTCTTATAAATGAATTAGATATCAAAGCTGAGTCATCTCCATTGAGTGAGGAGGAATGTGAGGCTAAGAGACATGCTGACGAGTTCTTGACTAGATTACGTAGAGAGGAGGAGTCTAAGTGGGCTCAGCGTGCGAAAGTCAGGCATGTTCAGCAGGGGGGGAGTAACACTAGATATTTTCATTTGATTGCTAATGGCAAACATAGAAAGAAAAAAATTTATCAACTAGAACAAGATGAAGGCACTATTGTGGGTCAAGAGAATTTGAAATGTTTTATTTCCAACTATTATAAGAAGCTTTTTGGGGCGTCGGTTCCATCTTCTTTCTCATTGGTGGAAAGTTTTACCGAGGATTTACCTCAGGTATCACCAGAAGAGAATTCATATTTAACGTCGTTTTTTTCTGAGAAAGAAGTTTTTGATGCTATCTCTCAGATGGAACATAACAAGGCACCGGGTCCAGATGGGTTTCCGGCTGAATTTTATCAGCATTGCTGGGAGTTTATCAAGGTTGACTTGATGGGTATGTTTGCTCAATTGCATGCGGGTGATCTCCCGATATTTAAACTAAATTATGGAGTCATAACTCTACTGCCTAAGAAGGAAGATGCTTGTAGGATTGAGCAATACAGACCAATTTGCCTTTTGAATGTTAGTTTCAAGATTTTTACTAAAGTGGGGACCAATAGGGTCACAGACATTGCTCAAAAGGTTATCAATCCATCTCAATCAGCATTTCTTCCTGGTAGAAATATTCTAGAGGGAGTAGTTGTATTACATGAAACCATACATGAGCTTCATAGGAAGAAAATGGATGGAGTGATTTTCAAAATAGACTTTGAAAAAGCATATGACAAAGTGAACTGGGCGTTTCTTCAACAAACTTTGCGTATGAAGGGTTTTAACCCCCAGTGGTGTGATTGGGTGGCTCGTTTTGTGCAAGGGGGGAGTGTCGGTATTAGAGTGAATGATGACATTGGTCATTTCTTTCAAACTCTAAAAGGATTAAGACAGGGAGATCCTCTGTCTCCGATCCTTTTTAATCTAGTAGCAGATATGTTGACGGTACTTATCAATAGAGCTAAAGAGGACAATCAGGTGGGTGGTTTAGTGCCACATTTAGTGGAGGGTGGAATATCGATTCTGCAATATGCTGATGATACTGTCCTTTTCTTGGAAAATGATCTTGAGAAGGCTGTCAACATGAAACTCATTCTTTGCTTGTTTGAACAATTATCGGGTTTGAAAATTAACTTTCATAAGAGTGAAATTTTTTGTTTCGGTAAAGCGTATGAACATTTGGATGATTATCGTCGCATATTTGGTTGTGAGGTGGGTAACCTACCTTTTTCATATCTTGGTATACCAATTCACTATAGGAGATTGCTCCTTAAAGAGTGGAAGGTAGTCGAGGACCGTTTCGAACAGAAATTGAGCTCGTGGGCAGGAAAATTGTTATCCTATGGGGACCGTTTAGTCCTAATCAATTCGGTGTTATCTAGTCTACCTATGTTTCTTTTTTCTTTCTTTGAGGTTCCTGTTGGGGTTCGTAAGAGAATAGATTTTTATAGATCACGCTTCTTCTGGCAGAGTGTTCATGCCAAGAAGAAATATAGATTGACAAAGTGGAATATTGTTTGTCGACCAAAAGATCAAGGTGGACTAGGTATAGAGGTGCTGGATGTTAAGAATCGTTGTCTTCTAAATAAATGGTTGTTTAAAATTTTAACGGAACAAGGAGTTTGGAATGAGTTACTAACAAATAAATATTTGGGTGACAAGCCGTTAGCTGAGTTGGATGCTAAGCCTACTGATTCACCTTTTTGGAGGGGTATTTTACGGGGTAAAGAGGATTTTTTCAAGCATATTAAATTTTCAATTGGTAATGGTGAGAAAACTAGGTTCTGGGAAGATTGCTGGTTAGGGAATTCACCTTTGGCAGTACAATATCCTACTCTTTATTCAATTGTGAGTAATAAAAACATATTGGTGTCAACTGTGCTTGGCCAATCACCTCCTGCTTTACACTTTAGGCGTGCTATTGTTGGAGACAAGTGGAATAGATGGTTGCATCTAATGGAGAGGCTAATGGATGTTAATATTTCGGATAGTGAGGATAGTTATCGCTGGTCTCTCACCACTAATGGGAAATATACAGTAAAATCCTTTTATGAGAATGTTATGAATGAAGAGGTTCAATATCTTAATAAGTATTTGTGGAAAATTAAAGTCCCCTTGAAAATTAAAATATTTATGTGGTTTCTATCTAGGAAAGAATTGCTCACTAAAGATAACTTAGCTAGGAGAAATTGGGGTGGGTGCAAGAAATGCGTGTTCTGTGGGGAACCCGAAACAAACACTCACCTTTTTGTATCTTGTCTTTTTGCTAAGAAAATTTGGAGGTTGATTCATTTTACTTATAGCATTTCACCTCCATCTAGTATTTCAAATTTGTTTGGAAATTGGTTGTGTGGAGTGGATAAAATTTCGAAAGCACTCATACGCATAGGAGTATGTGCTCTACTTTGGGCTATATGGAAGCATCGGAATGATATTGTTTTTAACGGTGAGAAAGTTGGGAATTTTTTGCAGGTAATACATCAGGCCAATTACTGGATGCATCAATGGTCTCTGCTTCTTCCAGAGGACCAGCGTGCTCGTTTGGTTGGTGGATGCACACGAATGATGGCGGTCGTTCAGGCTATTTACAGCAAGGGTGGCTGGTTGCACTGTAAACGTCTGGGACATGCTTAGCAAGATGGAGGGAGCTACTTTCGGAGAGTCAGGAGAGTTGGATGGATGTACTACACTCGTTACCTATATAGGTTACTATTGTGTGCCTATGAGAGTGTGTGGGTTGTAAGATATTTTTGAATGATATTTTTTCAATAAAAAGCCGCATGCATCACTCAGATGCAGAGGCTGGGTATTCCATTTCAAAAAAAAAAAACTGATTTAGATTTTGAGCACCATGTAACTCAGTAAAATGGTACTTATAATTTACTGTTTTTTTATCATGCTCCCGGTCACTACAAGATCTTAGGAAGATTTATCTCGAGCATCCTACTGCATTTTTGACAGCTTCTGCACTAATAGTTTTCCAGTTGTGTCTTAATTTCTTCTCCACTGGTGTTCACGTATTTATATGTAATCTACTCTCAGCTCCTGGAAGTCATCAATATACAGTTCAGTTGTTTAAATTCACGGAGCATACTCCTGGGTACCATGAATGAACCTGTACTTCTACTTGCCATATATTTCCTTGGTGGCATGCTTCTAGAAGATAACATTGTCTATTGCCGCTAATATTTGCAGAAAGCTAACATATGATGCATTGATGCATTGCCCTCCAACTGTGGCTTCTCTCACCGGTTCAGAATCTTTGGGCAGAATTAGAAGAGGAGCATAGGAGCCGACGTGCACAACCCGAATGCAGCTGCCACGCTGGAACAAAGATGAGCAAATTGATCTTCGCATTTCATTTGAGTTATTATTGCCATGATTCTGGTCAAGTAAGAAGGTAAGGTATCATGTCGAGGCACACTAGCTTTTTAGTAAATATGATGTGGTACTTGCGGGTTTGTTCGGGACGAATCGGAGAGCGACTAAGTCGACATATGACAAAAACTACAGAACTTACTATAGTACAATTGATTTGGCTTCTCAAGTTGCAAGCAAATGGTGGTAAATTAACTTAGTTTTCTTGAAATAATATGGCTTCTGAAATTGCAGACACCGGCAGTACATTGTTTGTACTACCCAATTTATTCTTAAGCAAAATAGATGATTTTTGGGTTAGTAGTTATTATATTTTAGTAACTGAAGCCATGTCAATAAACTATGTTCTTTAGTAACTGTGTGCTGCTATTATTGTGAGAGTTTGTAACTTCCTATTTATAGCCAAAGTATCCGGTCCAAGCATCAACCAGATGAACTAAGCTAAAAAATTATTTATATTATGTCAGAAATTGTCCTCAATTCATATTTTCACTAATATTCACTTGTCCTTTTTTTATTAAGTTAGATTTGGGCCCTGACCAGGTCTATTTTCTCCTCTTGAGACCTTTGTTGTCGTGTTGTAGTGTTATTAGAATCACAATATCTTTTTCAAGGAGGACAGCGGTTTCTATTCCTCGCTTATGTATGCCCTTCAGTAAGGTAGAGGGAGACAATTTTTTTGCTCTATGAGTGTTCGGCATGATTAGGTACTTGGGCTGATGCAAATAATTACTTTGATATGCTCTAAAACATTTTGATGTGCGATCTTACTGGGTTAGATAACATGCATGGGATACAATTCCACTGCTCATTTTTAGGGTTCAAAATATTTTTCTTAAAATAGGCTATATAGACTACATCAGTAAAATTATCTTTCTTCATTTAATCTATGTTTGTTTAGTTTGCCAAGTTTAGATAAATGAGTGATGCATGCTTTGAATTGTTTTCATTGGACAGAATGGATGCTTTCTCTAACATGTTGTCATCACAATGCTTAATCCTCCTCGATGATAGTGGTTTTACTAATCCATTGTGTGCCGACTAATAGCTAATTTGATCGGATTCGATTTTTTTGTATAATTTTGTTCAGCCTTATACCTCTTAAGTTATTTTAGAATCCATGGATAGTAGAGGTAATGGTCTCCTCTCACTCATTGGTGATCTAGGTTGGTTGGTTACATTTTGGGTGCAGCTTCTTATCTTTGACGTTTGTATTCTGGTGGCCCGGAGTGCACTGTACACCACTTCGTATCGTCGCAAGACTTTTTTTTGGTACAATGAACATGCTACTCATTTGAGTGCTTTCAATCTTCTTTAATTGAATTTGTGCTTGTGGAATTGCAGGCTGTATTGAGAGGCGCCTGCTGCCTTTTGTAGGAACATGTCCAACCTCTGTTGCAGAGCGGATGCTGTTTATCCGGACGATGCGAGGGTGCCTAGCTTAGAACAGAGTCTCAGTGAAGCTTTTGCTTGGCAGGTCTTCTGTTCCAGCTGTGTGTTGTTTCTATGTTTAGTATTGTAGACGGGTGCATAATGTTTAACACTTACCTGTATATACCCTTTGTATTCAGTTACAACCCTAAAAACGAGCTGCCTGCTCAGGTACACAGAATAAAAAGCGAAAGAGGGAAGTAGGCGTGTTAAAAGTTCAGCTGAGTTGCTTATTATCATGCGGTAGTTTTGTGCAGAATAAAAAGATTAGAATTGTTTGTGCGTCAAAATAGCGACAACTGTCAAAACTGTGGCTACATGTGGAAACCACTCATCTTCAGCCACAGCTCCCGCATCGGCAACACAGAGCCCATGCCTTTCACATCAATTCAAACCGAACTGAAAAGCTACTAAAAACATGTCATGACAAAATAAAAACACGAAAGAACACATACGGCGCGGCGAAGCGCGCTACCCCGTCTAGTATATCTAGAAGGTGGTATACAAACTATATAGGTGACGGAGTACAAAGTACACAGGATAGAAAGTACAAAGTGCACATAACACAGTATAAATTACATAGATAACAGAGTACAAACACTGAAATCTGAAGTACAAAAAATCGTAAGGTACAATATACAAAAAGTATGAAGTATAAAAATACTTAAAGTCGAAATACAAAAATCACAAAGCACAAAAAGCATGAAGTACAAGATACAAAAAGTCCAAAGTACAAAAATACTGAAAGCTAAAAGTACAAAACTTCCGAAGTATGAAGGTACAAGAACAATAAAATCTGTAGTACAAAAGTTCTGAAATATGCGGAAACACCCTAGCACGGAGTATAGAAGTACACTAAAACCCCAAAAGTATAAGTAAGTTGACTGGAGTACATGTATTCAACTTTTGGAAGTAAAAAAAAAATACTTTTTTGAAATTTATCAACATGTGATCTAATTTTAAAAATATCAACACGAGGATCATAAATATAAAAACGATTCATAATTTGGACAAAGGGTTTTTAAGATATTCCATTTTTAAAAATTCGAAATAAATGCACATACGGTTTTGGCGTCTCATCCGGGTGTGGGTTGGAGAAATCCAACAAAATTCTCTTGTTGTGACACTCCATGAAAGAAGAATGTGACACTTGAAGCACAGAGAGGACACGAGAAGGGAAAACGCGACAAGACAATGCGCGCAGTTTCCCTTCTTAAAGATTTTATTTTTTATCCGGTTGTAAAGTATCATTTTCCAAGAGAATTATTGGGGTGTACCACAAGCCTCATTTTAATGAGCCAAACAATTCAACGACACATGCTTATTAAATGTCTAAATTAGAATTTCAAATCCAAATGGAGATTAAGTTTGAAATTATGAAAAATGCTCGCTGCAACAAGTGGGAAAGGGAATCCACATGGTGCCACCGATTAAATTTCATTATTTCCTTGCAAGCTGCACATAGGTATACATATCACAGAGATGCAATTTCTTAGCAACTTGGCAGAATGCATGCATACTTATAGAACACAGATCGCTCGAAGGTGCTTGGTCTGGTGGCCCTCTACCCTCTCGATCTCGTGGCTTCTGGTGCAGCACTGCAGCAGTTCATCGTTGGCTTTCGCGAAGCAGTGAAGCTTCAAGAAGGACGTGTGTTGGTATGGCTACTACTTGCGTACGTTTATGTCAGCTTTCTACTACTCTCTCCGATCCGTATTAATGGTCGTGATGAATGAACTAACCAAGTACAAATTTCTTTATAACTCGCGTCCCTTAATTAGGATCGGAGGGAGTATAAGTTATGCGATGCTTGTTTATCTCGTAACTAACTGGATGTATTCTCGTATAAGGGATTTTCTACTCACCTATCATGAACACATGACAGGGAAGTCTTAAATCTCTCTCATTATTTTTTCCTAATTATCTGTGACTTATAATTTTTATTCACCGGCCTGCCAGGTCAGTCATCACTTCATTGGTTACTATGTTTTGAATCGGGACAAGGATGGCCAATATGGAATTAAAAAAATTCTTCTTTTATTTATGCCAAATGCCCATGCACGCATGAACAAAGCTAGAAATTAAGCTGTGATGCAGCCAGCTAGCTAAATCCTGGTGGAGGAATATCTCGGCAGAAGGAACACTTTCATCCTTGGGGGAAACATGTGCCTGCCCCTTGGTACTCTCCCTGGCGGTATGTCGTGCACTATTCGCCGCCGCTTGGGTCTTCCCTGATGGCCAAGGTTGTTGCGCATCGAGAGCTTATCTCGGCGGGTGTTGCCCGTGTCTAAAATATAACACATATAGTTATGAATCGCAACACACTATATTGAGTGTAAGTGCATCAAATAGTTATGCGTCCTGCGAGATAAACATACCTAATGAGGAGATCACCAGTACGAGGGCCATGATTACGAGAAATAGTTGGCTATCCTTCATTTTAGCTTTGGGTGGATGTCGGTGTTGATCGAGGGCTTGGGTTGTTGGAGGAGATCGAAATGGGATGCCTTAGGTTTTATAGAGGGCATGTGGTGCCTCTATTGAATAAAGGATATCACCATGTGGTTCCTTCGCTAGATAAGCTCGCATGAACCAAAGTCCGGGGCTTCTGACACCTGTGCACCAGGAAGCTAGAGTTGTCGACACGGTGCATATGTAGTGTGCAATGTGGCAATACATCCGAGAAAGCGGCGTAAATTCTGCCGTGGCCCATGGTACTTCTGCCTAAAAAGCAGAGCCCAATGATGTGGATATACACGAAGTCTAACACTGTGACATCTGAGTAATTGAGTTGTCGACACATGGATATGCGGTGTGCAACATGGCAGCACACACAAGCAAGCTAATAAGTTTAATTCATCGACGATGGTACTTTTGCGTAATAACAGGAACCACTTCTGCGTAATAAGCGGAACCTCTAATATGCACATGCATGAACGTCAAACACACTAGAATGTGAGTACTTCATAATTTGCAGGCACATCCCAGTATGCAGTGTGTGTGATGGCAACACGTAGAAGATAACTTGACATGTTTTGTCATCCACTCGGCAACTCTTTCTCGTACGGAAGTATAACAAAATGATACATGAGTAGCTGTTCAGATGTCTGTCTAGTTTAGAAAAGTAGAGGCACCACTAAACATGTGAATCATATGCAAATTGAGGTACATGTCACAACATGTGAATCATAATTTTTGTATATAGATGTCCATACCTTATCTACGTGTCTAGCGACGATATCTTGCCGGCCATAGACTTATTCCTTAAAAATGGAAAATGGGGATGTGCATACATACATAAGTCGGACTCAATGCTAATTTAGTAGTTTCCAATAACTCTTCTCATAAACAAAAGAATACACACACATTTCACCATGTTGTGTGAACTGAAACGAGGTGCCACGAATCTTGTGGTAGTTCTGCTATACGCCAATACATTATCCTACTTTTTCAGAGTAGAGATGTGTACACCTCGTGTAGGTGCTCTTTCTTCAATTGTATACATGTCTTAAGAGTTCAAAGTGTTAACATGCATACATATGCCAGCCACATGGAAACCCACGTGTTTGCTATTGAAGATACCAAAGAACATACGAGACATTGATCTGAATACAATACTCGAGTTTCCAGAGGATCTTTGGTGGTTTCGTATAAGCATATAGATGTGCACACCATACATATGAACATTTATGGTGATTTTGTCATCAATGATGGGATGGGTGCCTAAAAGTAGAAAGTTTCTATGTGCATGCATACGGAAATGTGACACCATGACACATTACACCTTATTACTTGTCACTCTCTCATCCTCGAGTGACGAGTTTGTTGAGACGGATGTGTTGGCATCTAGGTCTGATGTTCTGTTTGCAAAATAGGTTGGCTACTTTCTCGTCAATTTGGAAATGGCTTGCCCTGAATATGGTAAAGAGATTACTTGCGTCTTGGCGGGGAAGGCTTCGGAGGGTGTTATCATTATGGTGGAGAGGTCTCTCAAAAAGTCAATGTTGTGGGGGTACCTGAGAGACCCTCCCTTAGGAGGGTACCCGGTGCGGCCCATTAAGGGGTACTGTAAAACTCCTCAAGTGTGTATACAGAAGCCCATGAAAATCCAGGACACAACAGAAGGAAGATCTACGTCGATAAGATTAGGAAAGAGTAATTACCGACTTAGAGTCAGAATCCAACTCATGTACAACCCCTGAGACCCCTGCCACCTATATAAAATAGGGGAGGGGTCACAATAGAGACAAACAACCCTAGATTCAGAGCTAGCCGAGATCTAATCTCGGGAGAGCACCCCCTGTAATCGACACCTTTTTACACCATCGAAATAATTTCGACGGGCAACAACCCGTCATATCGAGTAGTCCACCAACGCCTTCTTCCTTTACTAAACCCCGGGTCCCTAACCATGGGGATTATTGAGTTCACATCCTCGACATTGGCGGCTCTGTGTGAATCTTGGGTGATGTATCCGTGGCTCCATCGATTTCATCCTCAATTTACGACTCGGCGATCTGGGTGAATTCAATCCGATTTGGGTCCATCGACTTCACCAGGTACTTGTCGGCTTCACGACCGGCGTTCGACTACGTCAACATGAGCATCGATCTGAACATTGGAAGCCTAAATTTCCGCTCGGGGTGCGCGGGAGTGATACGTCTGGAAGATTTAAACCCACATCAATCAAAAGAAACAATCGTTCCAGGATTTTCGAGATTGTCACTCAATGAGAAGATCTTTGAGTACTCCTACCCAGACAACCCGCACGTACACTTCGTTGCAATGGCCAGATGTGTTGAGCAGTCATCTTATGAGAGCGAGGACGGTGGCGATAAGACTGACCCACCCAAAACCGACGATGAGACACACGCTACGGAAGAAGACGAAGGAGACAAGGAGAGTGAAGACAACATCGATGTCGACCCGGAAAAGTCCCTACCACCAGAAACTTAAACCCCGACAGGTAATGACGGCGAACTCAGAGCCACCTCTGGGTCGACAACTAAAAGCATGAAAGGCAAAGCCGAAAGACCTAGGATATACGTAACACGGGAGACAATGGAGCTAGTCACTTCGTTAGTTGAAAAAGGCCTCCCTCTCGCACCAGACGCTACTACGAAAGAGCGCATGGCCTACAAGTGGAAATTATATCAGCATAGGAAGAAGCTGATCAAGATGTATAGGGACTTAGACGACACGATTATCCCAGAAGTACACTCGACAGAAACCTCGAGTGGCGGGGTGCAGAAACCACCCGCTACCAAACGACAATCAAGACTCGAAGATATGCCGAGTGACCACATGCAGGGCACTCGAAAGACGCTTGACCTCGAACAAAACGTAGAAGCATTTGAATTTACGAAAAAATTGGCGCCCAGAACGCCTCAGGAAAGGCCTATGCAGGTCCAAACGTATTTAATGTCCATCAAACCATCACGAGGTGACCCTCGTGGAGAGGTGCATGATGACATGTTGCGAGAAATCAGCATAGCAAGCGCGGAATTGAAGCAGAAATCTATTTCGCAAGCAGATACATCTGTCCCACGAGTAGAAGTACCCTCAAAGTTGCGGAGAGTAAAGGTCAGGGCTACCCCAGCAGCGCACAAGGAGGAAGCCCCAAGGAATTTACGAGACCAGATCACACAGAATAAGGTAGACAGACGTAGAAGGAAAAGAGCAGCAGAAACACCGCCCCCAAGGATAGGTAGAACCCGAGATAGAAGCCCATAATCTGACTCGACTGAGTTGGATAATGAGGAGCTATGCATCCCTCCTTGTTTTACTCGAGAGATCCGTCAGGCCAGGAAGCCAAGGCGATTTAAATTAATGGCTGAAACACCCAAGTAAGACGGTGAATAGGAACCCGAAGTATAGTTGGACGATTACTTGACATGTGTAAGATTCCAAAAGGGAAATAGAACAACGGCAATGTAGAGCCCCCAGACCAACAGTCCAAGGACCCCCGATATGCATACATTCACGATCCCAGATCACACCAGTCGTGAACATCATATCAAGTTGGTATACATATTTTATCATCCATTACACGAATACATAAAGGTTTTACAACAGATGGTCACACGACCAAGTCCAACACAACTGCCGCGCAGGGCACGCAACATAGCAAACATAGCGGAAGGAAAAAACAACACACAACGTGGTAGAGCCCAAGTCACGCCTTAACATACATGCTGCTGACCGGGAGACGAGCCTAGTTCGCAGGGTCATCAGTGTAATAATCCTCCTCGTAGAACTCCTCCTGAGACTGCTCCTCGAAATCTCGCAAGTAGATACCAGAGACGAAACCAATATGAGTACATTTGAATGTACTCTGCAAGACATCCTTTAAGAAGCTTATAGAATGCAATTATGCTTATATGGTGGAATGGGTAGGCTATACAATAGGGTTTGCTACCCATAATGGATGGAAAATACATCATGGTTGATTTTTGTTATCTCTATACCTTTGTGAAGAAGATACTTCAAAATAAAATAATATAGTTTCTCTTGTAGATATTGCATATCCAAAAAGGTCTTGTAAGACTTTGTTTAATAAAGAAAGTTTTTCTTTGCAAAACTTTTTGTAAAACAACTTTCAGCTTTTCCTCATACGTACCTCACAGGTACAAAGTTCACCTTTCTAGTACCTCACATGTACAAATCCTTTTTAAAAAACATCCTTTTTGAAAGAATTTGCCACAACACTAGCTACATGGCCATTCAACTGTCCATATCCGAGGACGCGGCTATTCCGAATAGTTTTACTCTGCAGAGGTGTACGCAATCCACAAGATCGAGAACATCCGCCGTGAACAACCACGGACTGTCTCTGACATTATGCAAACATCAGATAACTGGTCCTAACCTTACACTATGTTCAAGCTAGTAAATTACCATCTCTTCAACTGTGTTTGTTCTTATCGGCATCATGTCCCACACCGCCATGACAGGAGACCCAACTGTCGCGGCCGGAGGGAAAATTAATCCCACACTTTGCATGCCTCGTGTTTCATAACTTGGCGACATTTCGGTTCAAGGGATCCCATCCCTTATAGCAATTTGAGATAAGGACACACTAACAAGAACAAGATTCTAGCCAAGCTCCTTGCCCATGTTGGGGTAGAGTAGCAGTACGATAAGGTTGTCCAGCAAAGACTAGGTTATGTGTCATTTTTTAGAACACTTTTCTCCAAAAATGATCACCTCTCAATCCTCCTGTGGACAAGATCCCACCTTTCCACCGGGTTTTCCATAAAACCTTTTGCAAAAATCACATTTTTAGGGTGTCCACTTAGGGACTTCATGTTATTTTGTTTTTGGTGGTGAAAACACCATATGGTGGCTATGAGCTTGGTAACACCAAGTTTTGACTACTGGCATGATAATAATTTATATAGTATTAACATTAGTAATAGCCACAACCAAAATAGTTTTGTTAATCAAAGTTTTATAAAATTTCAGAAGTAAAAACATGCATGATAGATAATGATAAGTGTAGTAGAAAGCTTCAGGATAGTTTGCCTTGAAACTCCTTGGGTCCCTAGCTTTGAAGTAGGTTGAACTTGACACAAAGCTCTACGACATCTTCTTTTTCGTTTTCTAACGTCAAAAAAATAATAAAGGACACACACTCAGAATCAATGGAGGCAAACGATAATACAAAGAAATCACATACAGCAAACAAAACTCATGCTAAAACAATCACTCAATGTTTATCAAGAAACCATAAATCAAACCCACATGGCATAAAAGCTAGTACTAAAATACTTATGGTTGGGAAACCTTATTCCTAGTCTAAAAGTCATAGGTTTAGTGGGTGTACCGCTCTCATACCAAGACATTGAAAAGGTTAAGATAGCCTTTGGTCACAAGGGTGAGACAACTGAAGTAATAACAAGCATCAAAAGTAATACCCATGCTAGTGGGTATTTACCACAGTGCAAGCAAGCATCAACTAGATAAGTTTCCCACGCTACTAGGAAAACAACTATAGGAGTAATGGTAGGCATGGCGCACCTCACTTTTGGTGTGTCACGCCTAATAGCCGTGGCGCACCACAAATAGGTGCGGCACGCGCAATGGCTTAACCGTGGCGCACCAGAATGTGGGTGCGCCACGCCTACGTGTGGGCCCATGGTGGAGAGGTTCCCATGGAGAGCCGTGGCGCACCTGCCTGCTGGTGCACCACGACTATCTGAACTAGGCGTGGCGCACATAGGTGTGGTGCGCCACAGCTATGACGTCCACCTATAATTAGCCTAGCCGTGGCGCACCACACTTATGTGCGCCATGCCTAGTTCAGATAGCCGTGATACACCAGTAGGCAGGTGCGCCACGCCTATGCGTGGATGCATTTTTAAGTGTTTGGACCACCTCACTCCTCCCATTTCCCCACCTCTCCACCCTATTTTTAGATCTGGTCGTCCCCCACCTCCTCACCACCCGAGAAAGCCACCGCCTGACAGGATATAGGCCCACATGGGGACTACCCGAGCCTGCAGAGACTGCACTCGACGCCTGAGGAACACGGCGTCCAAGTGGGTTCCCGTAAGTCCTTTAGTCTTCAGAGTGGCCACTTGAGCCACCAGGTCTTCAGTCCGAGCAGTTTCTTCGACTGAAAGCTGATTCTTCCACGAGTTCCTGGGAACCACCAGCTTGTCCAGATCTACCTGAGGGGAACCATCAGAGTTGGGAGAGTCCTTCGCATAGAACCATCGACTCCTCCTGCCGGTGACGGAGTCGACGAAGCCCATCGTGAAGTACCCTGATTTCAGGTTGACTTGTATGTTGCAACCCCCAACTTCATGCATGTCACTACTGCTGGGCTGCGCTTTGACGTTGAAAAATTGTTCGAAGAGAGCCTAGTGCGGTGCTACCCCGAGGTAGCACTCGGACAACACGATGAAGCACGCAACACCAAGTTCGGCGGTAAGTCGTTCAGCTGCATGCCGTACACCTCCATGAGCGCGAGAAGAAAGTGTGGAGGGGGAAAGATACACCCCTGGAGATGTGGTCCACGAAGGCCACTCGTTCGTTGGCCTCCGGGAGCGGGCGTACCTCTGAGCCCGGGCGCCTCCATGATCCAGTATGAAGGATCCCCTCGCGTTCGGCGGCGGTGAGAAACTTAGCCGTACCGATGGATTTTGTCCACCTCCCTCCCTTTCGGTGTCGGCCCTCTACTCCGTTGGATGCTAAGGAGCCGCCGTGCTTTCGAGTGTGCACCATGGTGTGGATTTGAAGAAGCTCGGGAGTTCGCTAATGGTTGCGAGCAAGAAGATGGAGTGGATACGGGCGCGAGGAAGAAGAAGGGGAAAAACTTACACCTCTCCCTCGCGGTATTTATAAAGGGTAAATCCCCCCCGCATCGCGGGATCCTTTCCAGATTAGATCAGCCCAACACGTGGCGCGAGGAGGCCAACCTCTCCGCCTCCACACCTCCCACTACGCGCGAAAATCTAGGCATTACCTGGCAACTCCTAGATTACCGCGCACCAAACGGTAAAAAAGTGGTCAAATATCCACCCGAGAAAGCCACCGCCTCACAGGATATGTCCACGTCGCAGCAAATGTCTCATCCCCTGATAGAAAGATAGAGTAGTACGTCGCTGCTGACGGATACTACTCGAATAATAAAGCCTTCGAGTAACCAATAAGTGTACTCGGGGCACGAGTAGATTTTCATGAGAGAGAAATTTACTCGAGTGAGCATGAATGTCGAGGTTTACTCCTTCAACATTTGTTTGATTATCTACGGTAAACCGAGCCTAGAGTACCCTAGAGGCGTACAACTACGTCAAAACTCTGAATGCCATGTTCATAAGCATGAAGGTAAGACCCACAGAACATTTCCAATGGACTTGGAGTTGCACCATCGCTGCACTACCTAGTATTTCCCATACCAGCAGGTGTGATGAAAATCCCGATGGACGCGTCGCGTGAAATTAACTGATAACTGGAATTCGACTCGGTAAGACTTCAACACTTTGAGTCGAGTTTCCGTAGGATTTTCCAGGATCGAGCCAGAGGACTCGAACCCTGAGTAGATTATTCGGTGTATTCTCCGAAGTGAGATTAATTGACCTCGAGTTGTCGAGCAGTTCAAACCCGTATAATCGTTCCTCCTCCTAGAAAATTTCTTTGCAGGAAGAATACCTAAAGGTAAACTGTTTGTTAAGGTTGAGTCACTGGATCAAGTATTCAACTCGATCAGGCACTCGGGGGCTACTGTTGTGGGAGTACCCGAGAGACCTCCCCGGTGCGGCCCATTAATGGGTACTGTAAAACTCCTCAAGTGTGTATACAGCAGCCCACGAAGATCCAGACCACAACAGAAGGAATATCTACATCGATAAGATTAGGAAAGAGTAAATAGTGACTTAGAGTCAGAATCCAACTCATATACAACCCCTGAGACCCCTGCCACTATATAAAGCAGGGGATGGGGTCACAACAGAGACAGACAAACCTAGATTTAGAGCTAGCCGAGATCTAATCTCGAGAGAGCACCCCCTGTAATCGACACCTTTTTACACCATCGAAAAAATTCTGATGGGAAGCAACCCGTCAAGTCGAGTAGTCCACCAGCGCCTTCTTCCTTTACTAAACCCCGGGTCCCTAACCATGAGGATTGTTGAGTTCACATCCTTGACAATCAAGAAAGAAGAAATGTGTCGGAAGGAAACCTTCCGCTTGTGCTTGATTGTAGGGGCCGTTTTGGGTTCCCGGGTTGTCATTTCGTGGTTGTTTTAGATTGGGCGAGTTTGTTGTCGATTGGATGGGTGCTTTCTTGTGAGTTGTTTGCTTGTGGTCATGTTTTTGTTGTATTGGTTTTCGTCCGGTTTTTCTTAATCAACTGAGCAACTCTCTTCTTCTTAATTAATAGATTGGTTCGCCCCCGTTTTATAAAAAAAAAAGCTTGGAGAGAGGAGTTGACTTTCGAAATTTTCAAAAAACACCCTAAATTTAAAAATCTTCCTCTTAGTTGTTAGTTGTTACCCCTTTCACCTAAGCCTAACAACGGGGCCCACCCGTTAGATACACACTTACAACATATCAGACTGAAAGAACAATATTTTTGTCACAATATTACCGACTAGGGGCTGGTTCTTGCGAAAAAATTCCTAGCCACGATTGTGATGTTTTTTTTTTTTTGCAATCTTCTCTCCTAATGGTGCAAACCCAACAATGCAAGCAAAAACCGTTCTACGAAGATGAACAACTTCAGTCTACAGAAACGGGTGCAGACAACTGAATAAAAATTCCTCTCTTATTAAATCATGGCTACATCAACAAAAAGGTGTGAGCTGTTTTCATCAAATCTGCCCACATCCGTAAAAAATACTGTATGTAATTATGAAAATGAAATTAACATGGGAAGTGCATACCAAAAAATTGTGAAGTGCATACCAAAAAATTGTGAAGTGCATACCACATTCCTCTCTTTATGCTTAATTTGTGAAGTGCATACCAAAAAATTGCATGGTGGTAGAAGCCGATTCCATTCCTGATGCTGGCATAATATTGCGTGGGCTGGGTGAGATTAACTCGTTGTAGCAAGGTCAAAAAAAACCTCATGACAAAAAGGACACCAACAAAATCTCGTCTAGAGAAACCTCTCCGCTCGCTGCACGGCCCACGTTAATAAAACAACTACGAGAAACCCTAGAAAATGGGGGAAAACAATCCGCCGCATCAAAGAATCTATCATCTCCTCTTGCGCTCATGCCACTGATCAATGTCTACTTGTGATTCCCCTTCCACGACACTTGGCTCGGCCGACAGCATGACAGAACTCCTGGAGTCGAGAACGCTCGCCGAGAAACTAAAACATGAAACCAAACCCGTGCGCTCCGCTGAGAGGAGACGAGGGGCGGAGGACGTACCGTGCCTGCCGGCAGCGGCCGCTCCTACCGTCGGTCTCTCTTCCTGTCTTCCATGGTTCCATATGTGTGTGTCTCTGTTAGAAGAAAATGATACGCGGAAGAGGAGGATAGACGCGGAAAAAACCACCAGGCGCTACTGACCGGGTAAAAAACCGGAAACCCACTCTTGAACCAACCTGGACCGCGGGAACCAAACCACACGCGCGGGACACTGTGATGCGCGCGGGATTGCATGATCGTACGGTCAGAGAATCTGACTGATGGCGAATTACAAAATTAGCTAGCTGGAAAATAGTAAAGGTGCAAATTAAAATGTTGTTGGCTCTCAATGTAGTTGTGGTACCAGAAATGTACCATATTTGTGGTTTTGAACAAATGTGAAAAATTGTGCAGATCTCAGTTTAATTAGCGGTACATGATTGTTGCCATTTAGGCTGGTAAAATGCCACGCCGATATTTTGATGCATGCGGCGGTAAGATCATCGTATACACCGAACCAACAAGATCATCATATACACTGAACCAACAAGATCATCATATACACCGAACCAACAAGAACTATCTCGTCAAAGATCAATTCAGGTCATATTCTCATACTAACTGTCAGACTGAGTACCAACAAGATCATCATATACACTGAACCAACAAGAACTATCTCGTCAAAGATCAATTCAGGTCATATTCTCATACTACCTGTCAGACTGAGTACCACCAAGTGGTAATGTAAGCTTCCTAAAAAAGGTGGGAGCTAAACTCTCCTCTCCTCAGATGCTGGTCCCACACCATCGGAGCTAAAAAAGTTGGGGAGGACGTGTTTATGCACAAGCAGAGGATAAGTCCTGTAACAAGTGGAAATGGAGAGAACTCAATAAGTAAAGCAGAAGTTACTGTACAATTATCTATGACTCCCAATCTCAGAGTTACAGTAATGCCAACATACCTTTCTATCTGATGAACTTGACGTTGTTGAAAAAGCAGACTCCAGGGTGTATCTCGTGTAGGTAAGAACCATAACGATCTACCAATGCCTCCAAAGAGTCAAACTGCATGGCAATTGGCAGATATTAAGATAAGATCTGCCATCCAAATACTACAGCAGCCCAAATATCTAGAGAGCCTTGTCTGGAACGCAGGAATTACACAAGAAATGTTTTTCTTATCAAAGAAAGCACTGCCTTTTCTATTACAAGAGAGTTAAAAAAAAATCCAGGGTCATCTTAAGAATCATGAAACATCTCAGAGTCCTATCGTGGCCTCACATCAACAAATAGAGCCCCAGATGAAAGGCAAAATGGAACACAAATTAAGAGGGCAAGTTACCTCGATTGCCTCAGCCTCGTTATATACGAATACAAGCCACTTATTCTGGTCTCGAACAATGCCGACAAGCTTCCCTTCATGACAAAAAATCTGTACAAGGATTTAAAGAATAAACTGGATCAATGTATGCATAGTTTTCGGTTTCAAGTAATAATTATGAATTTATGTTGGTCATATAAACATGCAAGAAACACATGAATTACAAACAGTGCATGTCGACACAAAGATATGCTTACATGTCCTGCAGAAAATACACGCATTTATACAGACCATTTCATGAAAGATGCAGAAAAAAAAAGATTTATGACTACCGGAGCTTGCAAGTTCTGACAAGATTACCTAGTCACGCAGTACTTCTCCAATGATCAGTCAACGTATCACATATAAAATCATTTGACAGTTCACAGCCAACTAAGATTCATAACTTCACCTAAATAAATCGCAGCCAGGAAACTTCCCAAAATATATTGCAATACGTGACCAATTCAGGCAACCGTAGCTTTAAGAACCTCGAATCCATCTCCTGTTGCTATATACAATCTCAGAAAAACCCTCTATTCAGACTTCAGAACAACTCCTTCTGAAGACAATACCTTTCTCATATATACTGCATTATCCCAACATGTATTATGGGGTTTGGCATACTGTGGGTGCACCTTAAACGAACATAGCATCCAACACCAGTCAAGAAACAATAACACACCAAACTGGTAAATTTGCTGTGTAACTCCCAGGGAAATCTATATCAACCAGTAATACTCATCAGAAAAAAACCTTAACAGACGCACATTAAGTGGATAGTTCCATCTACAATTTAATTAGGTAGAAGCAAATGCGTTCTATGAACGTACCAGTGAGACAAAATTACATTCAATTTTGTGAGTTAAATTCCGGAAACGAATGAAGACCGAGTCAGGGTCAGATAGTATCTCTTCGAGGAGGTTGAGCTGGTTTTCCTCCTCACTCGGTATGATGTGCATGGCTGCAGCATAATAAGCATATTAGTGTAAACTGGAATTTTTGTGGCGGCAGCCTTTTGAATAAGTAGTTATGTATGGTGAGATAATTATTTTTACCCAAGAATTGTGAAATAATAAGAGAGTTTAAAATTGCAATGAATTGTTCCAGGGGAACATATTTACCTAGTGTAAAGAACTCTGACATGCTAACAGGAAGCTGGTCAACTTGCCTGCATTCGTTATCTGCGAATGACTTGACCTGCACAGGACAACGAAAACTCGACAATTACTACTAGCTGGAAAGCTACATCGACCTATAGAACGTTTACTACGCAGTAAATCGCTCTGCTATTTGAAGTGAATCCACATGTAGTAGATTATTTTACGCTGACCTCCCGAGAGATTATTTCTTTATTGCACAGCTCCTTTGCTGGATTGGCTACCTGTCTCAACGTCTCAAAAACCTTTGTGTCACAAGGAAAGTTGACAAAATGCATTTCCTGAAGAACTTCCAGCATTTTCAATCCGTTAAGAATGGTGGTTACAATGTAAGAAGATGTATTTACTTCAACCTGCAAAAGAATGAAAATCAAGTCACCAGTTTTACACTTCTCAAGGCATGCGACATATATGCGGATAAGTTCAGATGGATTGATACTAGTAGTTTGTTTCATATGGATTACGTTCCGCATTTTACGAGTCAAAAGGAGCAGATAATTTCATTTGGAAAGGAAAATTTTCATGCAAACAAAAGGACATATCTAGGTGTGTGTTCATTACAGTGCATCTGCATACATGCCTAATAATATATCAATGTGCATACAGAGCAGGGAACATGGTTAATTATGGTACATGAAAAGTCAAACAGGGGGGCTTTCATTTCAATGTTAGGACCTTTTCATTCTTCAAAATATATGACATCCATATTTTACTTGGAATCAGTCGCATAGCATCATAATTACAAGATAGTACGGAATGAACAAAGGAAAATAAAAACCAATAAAAATAAGGTTCATGCAGGGATATAGGTGGTACTGAAATCATACATTTTGACCTACAGTGCTGTCATCTAAAACTTGGCGTATTGTGTCCCTTATAGAAATCAGTGAATCAGTTATGTGGTGGTCATCTTTCTCCCAGGCAGTGAAGATAGCGTATAACATTTGACTAATGCAGGGGCCTTCATGGGACGGCAGGGTGCACACAGGCCGTCTCTTAAGAAATTCATCTCTGAAACACCTCAAATTCCATAACATCTGCACATATTCATACAATATTAGAAGCAAGTGTGCGTCAAGGGACATAGCCATGTGCTAACTTTTCGTTACCTGAATGATGAAATTGAAGATAAAGATGTCGTTGGTACCCCCGTTGAGAACTTCAATACTTTTTCGATAAATGGAAATTCTTGTTGTTTGCTCAGAAGGTTGGCTTGAAGACCCTGGATGAGATTCAAGTTCAGAATAAATAACATCTTTCTGCGTAACTGAACAAATTTGAAAGATGATAGCACTGAGCAGGTTGAGTTTGTTTAGCACTGACCAGTTGACCACTTGACCTGCCTATACATACTTGATTAAGTTACAACCGATCGTAACATCGTCATCCAATTATTGTGGGATATCCTTTCCACCACAGTAACCCCATAAATGTAGAACCTGCTTCTTAGTTTTTTTTTTCCATTTGCTAGTTATAACAACCGGTTATTGCAAATTCAGTACAGAATTACCTAAGTAAACAACTGCTGAGTAAAAAGGATGTTCAAAGCCAGTTCTAGAGAGAACTCTCTCCTACTAATCTACGATCACACCATAGAGCATACTATCGGTAATGCAGAACATCTGTCCAGGCTAGACCTTATTCATGGGCGGTCTGACCAGTACTGGTTTCTCACATGTAGGACAAGATCAATCATGTTCATGGAAGAGTAATTTAACATGAGTTCAATGATACATTAAATCTGGAAATACTAATGGAATGACAACTACATAGTGCTACTGCTAGAAATTCTTACAACCCAAGAAATGGAGCTCCACTTTGAGCGATGCACTGTTATAACTGATAAAAATTTATGATCCTCCCTTTTCTCTGTATACACAGCATGATATGTCGAATATGAACTGCATAGTACTACTAACAGAAATTCTTGATAACCCAGAAAGGGAACTCCAGCTATGAGCCATGCATGCATTGGTATAGCTTATAAAATTATAATGTACTTATCATCCTACTTATGCTCGCTGTATGGAGTACAGATTTCCTTTGGCTGTTAGTACCTAATAGGTTTGAGGCACTATTTACGCCACTTTGATCATCTGCAATGTTAGAATTTGGCTGTATCTCCGATCTTCCCATCTTATCTTCAGCATGAACCTCCCTAGAATAATAATGAAACTTGTTAGGCATGCATATATATATGATAAATCTCATAAAACTAAATAATATAAAGGAAGCAAAGGTGCACTTAGAAAAGATGTTATATACAATGAAAGAAAATCATCTCAATCAGCCATAGTAGAGAAAACTTCCAAAATGAGACCAGTTATGCAGCTGATAAAATTTTGCGCCTTTTATGGTCAAATAGTTAGTACCACTATGTTTAGTTTTTTTTGTAGCCACACATCAGTATTATCAAATGCAAAAATAATCAAAGACTTTCTAGAATGGCATCTGATGTAGAAGCTTACTGCAAGTGTTACAAAAAATTCACCAAAAATGAATACTGAAAATGTGAAAAAGGAAGAAGCTCTGCTTAGTTTGCTTCAAGTCAATTATGGATTTTTTGGACTATATGGCTACAATTATTTATTTCAATAATTATTTTCTCATTTATCATCGAGTTTTAATAAATAAAATTTCATAGCACAAGACGACCATGAAAAGTTGGGAGTGCAGGAATCATGCTGAATCTATTATTGTGTTAGTTTTATGCATATAAATTTGCAATATACAGGTACCATTTTATCTGCAAAGTCCTCAAATAAATACTTACAAGCACATGGTAACTATCTTTAACAGATCAATCTGAAATCTCAACTTCATACGGGGACAAATATTACGGAATATAATGATGCATTGACCATTTGGACGAACATTCATTAAATAATATAATGTACTTCCTCCGTCCGGAATTAAATGTCACAAAGTTTGACAAAAATGGATGTATCTAGACATAATTTAGTGTTAGATATATCCACTTTTGTCAAACTTTATGACACTTAATTCCGGACGGAGGGAGTATATGCAAGTGTCTATAACGATAACATCAGGACAAAATTTTGATTTACTGTGAGGCTAATGCTATTTAAAAGAAATAATCTAAGAACATTTTTCATTTCACCACTACTTATCTGCTTTGCAAGAGAACATACTGCCTGTTGTTTGTTAGTCTAACTTATAATAAGGAACTAAGCTTTCGTCCTAGTTAATGATTTTCCATATGCTCATCCTCCTTACTGTAAATTCAGATCTATAATAAAGAAGCTGACAATAACTCCAATACTGCACGCTGACATAAACAGAGGATACTACATGTTACTATCTTCAAAATTAGCCCTCGGTTAAGAATTGGTTTCGGCAATTTTAATGGAATTTAGATCATACATAAATAACATAAGATATCAAACTTTTAATTTAATGTATCTAATATTTTACGAATTATAAAACAAAATCTGGTCTGCTTTTATCATATCAAGTGTTGCAGATGCAGAAAGTTCTGTTCAACTGTAGCAAACCCTTCCATTCTGTTATTTAGTAGCCACCAGATCAAAACACGATTTATTTAAGAAGAAATGTGGGTGAAACACCGCATAGTAAGGTAACCATGCCATGTAAATGCGGAACAAAAAAAAAAGTAAATGCCGAATGTAAAGAGAAATAGCTTTTGACATACCCGCAAGGAAATATCACATCGATATCATCATTGGATATCTTGCTTGCAGCTTTATGTTCACTCAAGGATTGTAATAACTCAGTCTGTACAGATGGTTATAGGCTTATATGTCAGTGCACAGTAAGAGAAAACAGACATAGTTTATGAACAAGCAGCTGCAGTTGTAAACGAACCCATATGAATGGTTTTGCAAAGGCCATGATGATTAAGCGATAATCCAACATAGAGATCTTGACAAATTCTAACCACAAGTCTAGAACTTTAAGACGAGCCTCATCAAACTGCAATACAAACAAGTTGAAGATTAGACTGATAAAGAGAATTGTCAGCAAGAATGTGCAAAACTGAAGATAACTGAAACAACTTGATGCTAATAAAGTGAAAATTTCCAGACCTCAGCCCTGGATTTGTCTGCAGGTAAGAGCTTCAACTTGTCCTCGATCTCTTCTAGGATCTCCTTTCCTGGTATGCATTTCTCCTCTTTCAATGCAGAGAATGACAATTCTTCACTCGGAAGAGACAAGATTTTAAATACAGACTCCGTCTTATTGAAACGGAAGAAGTGGCCGCCCTCCGAATCTTGGTAGACAGAAATCTGATCCAAGTAACCATCTAGCAATACGTATTCAGCACTGCGCTGTGAATCATCAAAGACTGAAAGAAGCCCTGGCAGATGCTTGCTGTTCATGTGTTCCAAGAGGGTATGTACATCTGCTAGTAACTCGTTGCCAGCACAAGAGGGGCAAACCCAAAACCTCCATGACCTGTTATTCTTGACAAAGCTCAGTGCATCAGCTATGGTGGTTTGTGCATCCCACTTGTAGTTTCTGAAGTTTGCATCATAGTACTCCTGCAGCTCAACGAGTCGCACTGATAGGAAGCCATCCTGCTTCTCACTTGCCATTGAGCACCGGAAATCATCAGCCACCAAAAACAGCTTTCCCAGTAAGCATTCGAGCTCCTCGTGTACAGAATGTACCCTATCCTGGAACTCGTCTCCCTGGACCGAATCGGGAGGGACGTCCTCCGACTTGGGGTCAACAGGCTCCCGCATGGCAAATGCCCGGACGCACTCAAAGGAGAAGGTCTTGTACAAACCGAGGACGAAACAAAGCTTGGCGTGGAACAGGGCCAAGACAAGTGAGCCCCCGGAGCTCTTTGCAATTGCATCTTCTATGCCTTTGCGGATACGATCGAGGAAGGGCCTCCTGTCCATGCCGGGGTCAAGGGAGCACAGGCGCCGAAGCTGCATGTGTGCGCTTAGTAGCTGCAGGCGTGACGATGAGGGGAAGCTGTTGGCGAGATCTTTGGCCTTCTTGAGTGCCTCTTGGGCATTGCCGTTGGCGTCAAGCTTGAGAACTTTCCTGACGAGGTCGGGAAAATAGCGCTCAATGGTGCGGAGGGTGTCAAGAGCCGCTTTCCTGCAGTCCTCCACCCTCCGGTGCCTGGTGGCGTTGGATCGAACGGCGTACAGGGCACTGTTGTCCGCAGGGTCGACGGGGGACGCGATACTGACGGCGTCACGCGCCACTCTCTCTGCCTCGGCGTGCTTCAAGCCCAGGAAGAGCACTCTCGCGAGGAGATCGGAGATGGCGATGCAGTTGGGGACGAGCTGCTTAGGCCCTGGCGATGTGGCCGTGCGCGGTGACGATGTGGTTCGCCATGGCCTCTTTATCGCCCGCGCGGGCGGCACGCCTGGCGGCGGCGTCGTGGATGTGGCCCGCGAGGTGGAGCACGAGAGCCGAGTCACTGTGCTTGGCCGCGAGATCGTCCACGCGCGCGATCGCATCGTTGTGGCGGCCCTGGCGCTCGAGCTTCATCGCCGCCTCCGCCCTCTTGCGCAGCGCGGCTGCGGCGTTATCGCGCGCCATCGCCTCGTGGTTCAGCGCCGCCTCCGCCTTGTCGCGCGGCTTCATCGCGGAGATTTCTGCGGGGAGGAACCAAACGGCGGCGGCGGGGCGCACGCGAGGTGGTTGCGATTTGGTTCGTCGGAGGCGGAGAGGAAGATTTATCTAGACTAGAAGAGCTTGGAAGGAGATTTCTGCGGAGGCGGCGCGGGCGCACGCGAGGTGGTTGCGGTTTGGTTCGAGGGAGGCGGCGGGCGCACGGTGACCAAGGTTTATCTACCGGTTCGGCGCCGTGTGGACACGAGGATCAGCCCATCTGGGATCGATCTTGGTGGGGCCCGTTCGTTACTTCCTAAAATAACGGAAATCTTTCTTTCTTTTTTGCTCAAAATGGCTGCACGATTTGTGGTTCGGGAGATCACAACCACCATGGTGATTTTGGGAAACGCCGGTCTACCGTCTTCATCAAATCAATAAAACCAGTACAGTTAGTTAGAGAGTACAAGTATAGAACAAAACTGACTTATAAGAAATCGGAACAACAAGCAAAAAAAAAAAAAAAAACACGCCGCTTGAAATGTTCCAGATCCCTAACAGCCGGCAACAATCGCTGACCGCAGGTGACTCTAGTGCTGACTTGTCGATGAAGCATTCGTGCCACCAAGAAATCACGCTCACATTTGCAACCTCGAGGCTTCCTGTCATCAAGGTGCCCCTCTTCATGTCCGAAGAGGGCCCCTGCCCCCTCGCTCGGTTTGAAGAGCGCCGTATCCTCGGGGTTGGAAAAGCTCACCCTTGAGCACATATGGTAAGGAGATGACAAAGACAACCAAGGAGATTAGAACACAAACAAACTCACCCGAAAACATGCCTTGACAAGAAGGGCAACACCTACAACCATAAATCATCCACACAATATTAACCGGCACACACTAAGCTTTCAAGATGACGCCTCCAAGAAGGGAAGGATGCCAACGTGTTGCTGCTGTCTGGTCCAAAGTGGGACCAAGATTTTTATCTAGAGTCTGAGGACAAAGTTTCGTAGAAATTCGACAGATCTGGGTAAGAAAAATGTCTCGTGAAAATCTTTATTAGCGCAAAAGTTTTTCTTTGTACGCACGACACAAAAAATATCTATTTCTGTGAAACAACTTCATGAGCCCATTGAATATCAAGATGTACGGGTGAAATGCTTTATTCGAATTTTTTATATTCTAAAATGCATTTAAAATAAAATTTAAAAACCGAGAGCAGATAGGTCTCGGGTGCCAAAACGAATACCCCATTTTATTTTGTCTTCTCTAAGATGACACGGAATGAATAAGAGAAGACAATCTTCTCAACCATTAAATACGTCGTAGGCAGCCGAATAACCGCATATAGCAAATCCGGTTACCATTAGTTATTTGCTCATACAACGACGCACCCACATAAAAAAATCTCCTACAATTATCACGGAGATCTCACTGTCGCATGAGTAGCATCATATGATCTCAACGCAATATCTACCATCCTTAGCAAGATAATTATGAATTTATTATCCATGAATTACGTTCATCAATTGGTCTGTGGTTGGGGAAGAGGGATTTGCAGTAGAAGCTGCACTTGCATCCCTTGGGAACGCAGAGGCCTTCTCCTTTAGTGTATATCTTCAGGCACTCTGTGTAGCAGGTGACCGGTTTACAATTGCCGGAGTAGATCACCTCCGAGCAGTCGTACTGAGGAGGATATTGCGCCGCCAAGGCTGTTAACCACATACATAGACGCGTTACAGAAGAAAATTATCTTACGAGGATATATATGAATTGCATGATTCATAACATTAAACTAATCAACATCTATCAGTACCCGAGGATGACACCAAAAGGACAGTGGCAACGAGAAGCAGCAGCTGGTTGGCAGTCGTCATGATCTGAACTTGCGGTCAGGATTGGGACTGCAAAAGAGATCACAGTTTTGATGACAACTTCTTCGTATTTTTTGTGACGGTGCTTTGTATAGAGGCATGTCGTCCCTAGCTAATCTGTCAATGGTAATTTATATCATGACGTGACTTGTATTTTGGGAATCACATTAATTGGCATTGATATATGGATTAATGGCTGCAGGGATCATGCATGGCAGTTTTTATTTCGCAGAGATATGGATCAATGGCTTTAATTGCCTTGAAGATTTTTTTGCGAAAATTTTAGGAAGATACTGATCTTAGGGGTCGCTCGTTTGCTTCGCTGCGCGCTACCCCCCGTTGGGCCTTCTGCTCGTATGTTGGGCCCAATAAGCAATAGACTTTTTTCTGGGCCAGTTTTATGTGTTTTGAACCGAACTGAAATGTCCAAGCTAGTAACTAGGAGCAGCGACACATACGCTAAGTGTTTTCACCGTGTTCGGCTAACGTTGCCTACGTCAGTTTTGCCCATATTTTGTTGAGAAAGTACAAACGAGATGTTACAATGTTTTTTCTGGATGTTTTTTCTAGACAAATACATGTGTATTTAGAATTCATTTGGAATGATATGTTTATGTGCTCATTGACATGTTGTAAACATGTAATTTTTTTGTTGCTATCGATTTACCTTTTTGTTGAAATAGGTGATGATTTTTGTTGCAACTGAAACAGTGACAAATTATTTGGTTGCTTACCAACTTTTTTTAATTGATGCAAATAATTTTTTTGTTGCAATATGTTGTGATTTTTGTTGAATTGTTTAAATTTTTTTTTGCAACGCAATAACATATTGTTTAACTATTATTTGTAACATTACTTATTTTTCGAATTTTTTTTGGAACAATTTGTTGCAATACTTTTTTTTTTATACACGGGGCGATAATTTTTGTTGCGATACCAGTGACTTTATTGCAATGCCAGTTTTGCTGTAATTACCGAGATGACCAGAAGCAACACAATATACCTTTTCGTTTTAAGTGGGGCTGCTGTGCTAAAATGTAAAACAGTGTTGATTCAAGTCATCGGATGAAGATCGGATGGCTCACGAGGGGACCTACGTAGAGCGTTCGCCAAAATTTTATAGCTTCGCATTGACCTGAAGTTGTGCATCATTTTGTAATGCGAATCACTTCTTTTTTTGCTTATCTGGAGACACGCTGTGAAGGAAAAGTACTAGCCTCCTTGACCAGGTTCACCATCGGGTCCTGAGTTTTCCACTTCACCATCAAGCTACACTTGAGCTTGGCGATGCAAGTCACGATGGTATCAGTATCAAATTCCTAGCCCTGGATCTTCCATCCAAGCTTAGCTCCGTCTTTGGCATGTACTCCATCCGTCCCAAATTAGATGCATGCATTTGTCAAAATATAGATATATCTATACACTAATATGTCTAAATACATCCATATTTTAACAAATCTATGACAACTAATTTGGGACAGATGTAGTTGTTTGTAGAGCTTGATGAGAGTTTTCAATCGGGGGAGTGTGGCCGTGAAGAAGACTTCTCACGAAATGGCAATGGGGAGGGCATGGACTTCACGTGGATGGACACCTAAAGGACCACCAATTATCAACGAAGGCAGATTGAATCCATATTGGTTAAAGGAATCAACATCAGCTTGGTCATGCCTAGTGCGCAGGCTGTCTTGGAAGCAAAATGATCCTTCGCGGAGTAGAGCTGCGACACGCTGCTGCTGCCGAGCATTTTCCAGTCATTCTCTTGCCTGAAACCTTTTCGTGTGCTTTCTTCCAAACGAACGCCAGAGCCTAGAGGGTTCGAGGTTTCTGCAGCTCGGGCAGGACCGACATTCTTCTCCTTCCAAGCATATGATCTGGACACCAGCTCCTCGTTATTCCTAGAGACATCCTTCTCTTTGTTCTTAGCTTGTTCATGGGGTCGGGTCAATTCTACTGAGGTTTGAATAATCTATGGTCTCTATTTCATCGTCGCCATCATCCCTAATGTCTTTGTCATGGGGGTTGGGCAAATGAGCTTGAGTTGAACCATGAAAACGAATTCCGTCTCAAGGCCATTGTGGAACCCTTGCATGTTGGAAAAGAGAAGGATGCATCCTAGGAGGTTTGATGGGGCGTGAGAGTGAGACAACATACTCACATGACCATTAGGGAATGAAGCGGCCAGATCCGAATCTCATTTTATCCAAATCGTGATCTCTTCCCGCCTGGCACAAATGCCATGTCGGCGAGAACCACTCGCCCGAGGGGCAGCTTGTGCCTCCAAGGATCCAACACATCGCCGTTGTAGCCACCTAGGGTTTTACCACCGAGTGGACACATCTAGGAGACCGCACCTCACCACCGGTCTGACGACTTCTCCATTATAATCATCGCCATAGACCTCTCCTACTGACGCCCAGAAGCGGGAGCGGTGGTGCCGCTACCCGATGCCGATGCTAGCGGGAAATCCGGAGAGGCAGCACGCCGCCACAACAACACCTTGGTCGACTCGACATTGCCTCGCAATACACGAGAGGGGGAGAGCATAAAATTCATTCTTTTGTCCATTCCCAATAGCAATGTGATATCTCATCGATCCCTCGTGTACTCGTATCTCATCTTGAGCGGTATTTGCATGGAGTGCAATGGGATCACATTGACCACATGTTTTTTGTAAAATCACCATGTATTATTTCTATGCATGACACACCCAATCGAAACATGGTGTCCCGCATACATATAGCAAAGCTGTTGGTTAATTTTCCACCGCCAGAGATGGCAGCGACGCGCAGTCTCCGTAATAGGCGCACATACAGCCCGCACGGATGCACTCTCCTATTCCCCCTTTGAACTCGTGGGCGCAATTCGCGGAGCAGTCTTCGTGGTTGCACGTTGGACCCGGCGATACCAGAGTATTGCACCAATTTGCCATGGGCGGAGGTGATGGTGACAGAGGCGGCGCGCAGTCTCCGGAGTAAGCGCACATACAACCCGCACGGATGCAATCTCCTATCCCCCCATCAAACTTTCTGGCACAGTCTGCGGAGCAAGCATCATGGTCGCACGTCGGACCCGGCCATATCATAGTATTGCACCAATTGCTGCTCGGCCTCTCAGGGGCAAACCTGGCCGCCGTGGCTCCTTCTATGTATGATGAAATTATAAGCATTCATAAGTAATCCAGGCAGAAAAAAGATATTCACATTTCTATGGGCTATGTGCATGGATGAACGGAAGTATATACCTGATGGTGATACAAGGACGATGGCCAAGAACAGTGCTATGTGGATGATCTTCATCCCTGTCCCGGGGGATTGGTTTCCCTGTCAATTGACGTATGTGTGTTCTTTTGAATGGTTGATTAGCGTATCTGCTAGATGATCAACCACAAGGGTTTTTATAATAATGGTGCATTAATTGGTTCCTTGGAATCGCACAAATTGGATGGAAAATTTGATATGCCTCGTCATTTACCATTTCTTAGAATAGATAGTGTAGCGTATAAATAACTTGTATCTTGTCCTCCTTAATTAGTTTGCACGGAATTAATGATGACTTATCTTGCTGCGGCGTATTTTTTTTAGTGAATCTAAACTAATACAAAAGGACCCAGAGTGGGTGATCTAACCGTTTTTTTATTTCGTTCGTGGTCCAATAAATCTTGATCATCTTTGACTAGTCGCAGTGGGATATCATAGCAGTATTATGCATGCCATCTTAGCAAAAAACTCAGGTGACACCGCAATTAATGATGAGAGAGATGATAGTAATATCATAAGTAGATACACATAACACATTCCAATATAGAATGAGTCTATAAACCTAATAAATGTTATATGCATGATACTACATACATGTTAAGTTAGTAACATATGATGGTATTATGTGCATAATACTACTATATGTTACTTCCCACTGTGCTCAGTCTAACCATTACATCTAATGGTCCATATCTTTTTTTATAGCGCTATAGAGTATCTAGAGAAATCCTGGTAAAGCTATTATTGGCTATATGTATTTCTTTTTCTATAATTTTTTAAAAATATAGGTCTACATGTGGCCCGAGAGCAAAACGACGCACTTAGTTTTATTTCTCTTATTATTGATGGATTGAAGAACATCGTGCGCGGATGACAAGTTTACACGGAAAGATCGAAGTGGGAAGTTATCACCTTATTTGAAAGAAAAACAACCCTCCTGGTAAATTTCCATGAAGATCAAAGAAACAGAATGAACATTGAACATTACAAACTCAGAAATAACAGGAGGAACTAAATCTGAAACTTAGTACAGTCCAGGAAAGCACGGAGCAATGCCGACCGACAAATTTTACCACCCTACTGGGCTATGCTCCTCAGTTGGCGCCTGGCGGCAGGTTCAGGAGACGCGGAATCGCAGTAGTACAGGCACGTGCACCCCGCGGTTCCGCACTGGCTGTTGACGGCCTGGACGGCTTTGTCGCAGTGATCACTGCACGTGTCGGCGTTGCAGCTTCTGCCGACGTCGATGACCTTGGTGCACGTCTTCTCTGGCGGAAACGGGCCGCCGTCCGCAGCCACCTGCCATGCGGAGAAGATCTCTGCATGCGTGCAAAGGAAACGAGCGGTGTTGATCTCGTGTTAAGGAAGATCTGAAAGAAATAAACAGCCATGGTGGGTCGGGCTTTACCTGAAGATACCACGAGGAGGGCGACGGCGATGAGGATAGTCCTCATGGCTTGCCGGTGGCGGTGGTTTAGTGTTTGAATTCCTTCTGATCCAATCTAGCTAAAGATGATATGTGGGATCGATAGGCACTTGCAGGCTGTATATATAGCGGATTATTCAAGGATTGAAATGGATGGGTTTAATTTCCCTGCAATAAATTCCCAGCTAAATATATTGACATGAGTTTTTTAGAAGGGCATTGAGTAGTACCATTTTTAAGAAGAAATCCATCTGACAAGAAACATGCAGGTAACGTTTCCATCTCAATAAAAGTGTTCCAAATTAACATGGGTCCCGTCGGAGAGTATATGTTAGAATAGCTAGAAGTATTTCAGGGCAATTAATAATTTGCTGGTAATTCTTTCTTTTTTTGTATGAAATTTGCTGGTAATTCATGACTAGGATCTTTATCAAAAAAAAAAAAATCATGACTAGGATAATAAGAGGAACAAGATCATGTGTACCCCTTATATACCAGAATGAACATAAATAGTGCAAATTATGAAAGGGCATGTTTTTTTGAAATATAGAACTCCTACGCGTTCCACATCATTTAGGGAAGGCATAAAAAGGTATCTCTTACCATTATCACTTGCACATCACCATTATGGAAGCCACTGAACAATTGTAGCAAGTCGTCCATAGTGCATAGATTATAGTTAACTTGGGGAACTAATGGTTTAAGATACGTTTCTTTGGTTGCTACATTCACCTGTAAAACTATAGACTGACCATAATAAATTAGAGTTTTGCTGAAGATAAGATGAGTTCGACAAGACATTGTCCAGTAAACACACAGAATTATTTGTGCTAACACACACAATTACACCGACTCTTGCAGTTGCATATCGATCACATCGCCATCAAGCCCCCACTTATGGGTTTCCAAGCACAGAAGTATGAGATACGACCTCTGAAGTCCTAACACACCAGAAATAAAGCCAAGGATGAGTTGCCTGGTCACCAGACCACCGGGCGGCTATTATGAGTAGCGCCCGCTTGCCTGGCCGAAGCGGCCAGAGAAGCTGAGGTTGTGGCTGTGGTGCTGGAAGAAGTCATCGTCTTTGTGCGCCGCGTGAGTCATGGTGAAGGTGGGAGCAGGGGCCGCGACTCTCTTGCTGTTCTCATGTGAGGCTATTGTTTTGGACGCCGATGCGGTTCGGTCTCCAGCTACACCGTTACCTAGCCGTAGATGGGTTGAACCTGTGGAATTCACCCCATCTGCAGCGGCCTTCATAGAGGCAGCGCGAGACTGCTCCTCGAGTTGTTTAGAAGTGAGGAAACGTCCACCGGAACCTCTTTGTCGCTTCATCGCGTGAAGATGACGAGATTCATGAAGATAGGGCTGCAGACGGAGATTGCACTCAAATGTTAGGCGAAGCAGGGTAAATTACAAATACAGAAGTTCATTTCACATAACATGGACAATAAATAAGATTCTTAGGTTTCAACTTGCAAGAGGAAAGGAAGATTAATTAACGATGAAAAGGTAAAACACAAGACCAGCAGCGGAAAGAACCTTTCTATTTTTTATGAGTTTGTTTTGCGCCTCTAACTTAGCTCGCAGTTGTCTTCTGCGAATAATCCCATGATATTGTTTGGGATTGACAAATATGGGCTCATCCGCCGCTAATTCAAGAGGCAAGGGGACTCTTGCTGTTGTGGTTATGCCTCCTCCAGACATTTGGGGATGGAACTGTTTTATGTATAACTGGTTAGTCCAGATCCTTGAAAAAGTACAGAGAAAATAAGATGGTTAATACATCATGCATGAAGGTCTCAAGAGTACATGTTATTGTTACCACACCAATCATCTTTTGCTTATCTACTCCTCTGTTTCATATTACTCTGCATATTTGTTTTGCCCAAAGTCCAACGATGTAAAGTAGAAAACAAAATACTAACTTATACAATATCAGTTAATATTATTTGAACCATCAAGAAATATAATTTCATATCATATGCATTTGACGTTGTAAATGCTGATATATCTTTACAAAAAACGACTTTGACTGAAACTAATATGTGGAATAATATGAAACGGAGAGAGTAATTGGTGATATACCAACCTAGGAAAATAGTTAAAAGCTACGACTGCAGAAGTACTATTGGTGTGAGCCTAAAAGCTACTACCTCTGTTCCACAAAACAAGGTGCCTAAATTTTTCTAGAAGTCAAACTATGTAAAATTTGACCAAGTTTTAGAAAAAAACTGACAATATGCACAATACAAAATAAATATAGTAAGATATATTATGAAATATACTTTGACATGATATCTTCATAGTATCATAAATGTCGATAGTTTTTTTCTGAAAAGTTGGTCAAACTTTACATCAGTTCATTTTTATAAAAAGTTGTATGCCTTCTTTTAAGGAATGTGGAGGTAGTACATCTGAGGGTAGACCGCAGCATGATTGCAAAATATAACAGAATGGTAGGAACAATATTGATCTGGCAGATAACTCTACAGGACAAGTCAATTATTCAATTTCTGTAACTACAAACAGGGACTAAAAAGGAACTCTACAGGACAAGTCAATTATTCAATTTCTGTAGCTACAAACGGGGACTAAAAAGGACACCACATTCATTTCAGGGAGTTGCACGTACACTGTAGATCCGTAGATATGTTAAGAAAGCACAGTTTGGTCAGGGAAAGCACGAGCCTTTAACAATTACCACTGTTCGGAACAGTGCAATTGACCTATGAATTATAACTATGTGCTGGTACCGCATACTCGTCTTCAAATTCGACACAGTTAAGGTTTTCAACCATCACCTTAAAATTATTCATGCCAGTAGCCAATTAGTTTAGACTTCTCAAGACAAAGAAAAACAATAGAACTAAAATTTAACCATGTATTTGCATGTGAAAGAATGTGAAATACTGAAAGCTGGTCCAAACGAGCGATATAGACCATAACTCCGTATTCTCATCCCTGTCGACAGCGACCACTAGAGAATTCAGGAGTCAGATCCACCAGCAGCCATCAGCAACAACAACACATTTTCCAACCTCTGTAATTACTCATAACCATAGGAGTGCAGTTTTATCAAAGGCGTTCAAAGATTCATAACCGAATCCATTCACAAGCTGTCATACACGCTCATTAAAATGTTATAGGTTTATAAGGTCATCCCGCGCTGAAGCTCAAAGATTTCGGAAGCTAACAACTAAGGAGAGTAAAGCAGTTGTCAGATTCACATACCAGAGCGCGTGACCCATAGGCCGGCCAAACTCCTGAACCAGAATCACCGAATGGGTATGAAATACAAGCCTGAATAACATGTGGAAATACAATATCAGTTAGTACACCCCGAATCAAAGAATGGGCCTGAATATCCTGTTGATGTTTCCGAAATGAAGTTTCAGTTCACCCTGACAGTTTACCATTGGCTGGCCATAGTCGATGGTTTGACTTCCAAACACAGAGTGCTTATTATTACTAAAAGCCAAAGTTGACCTCATATGATCATCAACCATCTTCCCGTAGGAATCACCTGCTGAAGGAAGGGAGGCTGTATGAATTAACTGTGTAATGTTAAATAAAGAAATGAGTCATTATGTAATTACACGGTATGAATCCTATGCAACCCAACTGAAGTCCCCGAAAGTCCTCAAAATGGTGTGTTACCTACATGTCATCTTAAGTTTTCACCTAGCTAGTATCCGGAACAACCAGCACGGAATTGTTTCTTTCAAATTTCCCATTACACTTGGTTTCGTAAAATAGGAAGACAACAGTTCAACAAACAGAGCAAGTGGCACACGGTGAGCTTGTTAACTTTTTCTGCTAGTGCCTCTAGTAAACAAAGGAGGAAGGATCAATCTTTTGATGATATTTAACGGCAATGAACTGATGGTGGCATCCCAATTCCCAAGAACATGCATATAGACAAGGGGAGAGCTGCACAAGGCCAAAAGTCAAGAACAGCTCCGAGCTGCGCTCTGACGAACCGTCCACCATTCCATAACCCATAATGTTAAGCTAAGAGATCACTACATATGTGAGATTTGGAGATGAAAACCCAAACCCACATACGTCTCCACCAAGTCATGCAAGATCAATTCTCCGAGAAAAAACCACTACAATCCTTCTGTATAAGAAAAAGATCTAGTGGAGACGACGCGAAGATCAATTACCAGCGCAGCTCAACGACCCAGACATGGCGGAGGCGGCCTAAACGAGAAGGCTATACTATACTAGGGAGGGGGTGGGGAAACCTTTGGGCGCGTAGGAGGAAGACGAAGTGGGGAGAAGCATGGCTCTCCCACGCGCGTGCCCAGACACCACCCCTCTGTCCCTCGGCGCGTCCGCCCGGGAAAGCTCGCCTCCACCGTCCCTTCCCTCCTCTCCCTCTGGCCCCTCCTCCTCGACCGCGTCGTTCCCTTGGGCTCCCTCCTTTTATCTATCCCCTTGCTCCGAGGAACACCCGCAGCGCCATTTCTTTAATCGCGCCTCCGTGCGTCTGCATCCGGTGCGCCATCGCAATATGCCCCAAGTGGGGGACAACAGAGAAGAGAACATTGGCAATAGAAAAAAGCACAAATCGCTTGGCGCCCCCCGAGAGTGAAAATTCCAAATCTGCAATTTGCAAGTTGTGCGTGGGGTTGTTTTCTTTATATAAACAAGAAGGTGATGGTTTTATAGTTTTTATTTAATTCCGGTGAGAAGGGGACCAATGATATTTTTATCGCAATGTCAGTCCATAGGTTTTGTTGAACTTGAGTATCGTTATTTGCAACGACCGGCCGAGTGGTGACAAGGAGGGGCTGACATTATCATGACCACGCGTGGTTTATTCGGTCAGTCGTTGCAATGAAAAATGAGTATTCTATCCGAGAGATAGCAACAGATAAATTGGTAATCACGCAACTTGGAGCGAGTGACGCCCTAGTGCGTCGAGGCCTTTCCGTAGTTTAGACTTATTTTTTCCATGAGTGCAGCACCTGTCTTAGAGACGGGCCGTGTGAGACCTTCTCTTTGGTCCTACGGAAAACACTTGATTCGCCGTCATCGCTTGTATTATATATGGCTCATCATCGCCGCAAATTAAATATTGGTACTACATAACTTTATCTGTACGCATGCTAGAATCATGTCATCCTACTCGACATAATCATACTTCAGCATCAGGAAGTAGTACCTAGGGAAACCATATAACCACCCAAAAACCCTTTTTACACTAGAAACCAAAGAGTGGCCTAAGTCCATGTACCCGTAGCAAAAAGCATTGTGGCTCTCGTGCCACTCGTGGTAACTGAAGAGGATTAAATATGCGCTGAACGCTAGTGTTTGCCAAAATTTTCGGTTGGTAACGTCAGGCATGGCCCACTGGAGGTCACCGTTTAGTTTGCTGGGCACTTGGTGTGAGCATCCGATGCAGCTTAGCTGGTGGGGCTCCTTGCCTCCTTCGAAGGACAGGTAGAGTAGGTCCCCATGATTTATGCCGGCGGTTGCTATGTATAGTAACCCTCATTAAATAAGCTATTAATGAGCATGGGGTTCCACTTATTTGAAGACTCTTTTTCAACATGAGGATTATTTATGTTGTCAGCTATGGTACTGTGTTTTTCTTAGAACAGGGTGTAACAAAAAAAATGGAAAAAAGTACAAATGCAGACGTTCATACGTACAGTCATATGTATGTACATACAAACACACTTACCGCTATGAATGTACGTGCACACATCTTATTTCTATGAGCACCTGATCCGAAAGATTAAGTAGACGGGTCGAATCTGTAGATTAACACAAAGTCACCACAAAAACCTTGTTATCTGTAGACTTGTATGGCATGATTCCGTTAAAAAGTACTACTCCCTCGTTCACAATTACTTTGCGTTCTAGGATTAGTCAAGGTCAAACTTTATGAAGTTTGACCAAATATATAGGAAAAAATATCAAACTTATAAAAGTTTGACTTTGAAAAAACATAGAACGCGAAGTAAATAAAAATGGAGGGAGTACTATCTTGACGAGTAGTAATATTAACACGACACAGTAAAAAATGATATATTTTTTATGTACAGCAACGACACAAGATGCATTTGAAAAAGTGCAATAAATACATGGGATGCAACTGAAAACATGTAGTTGGAAGACACGACGTAATTGAAAAGGCAAAATTTTAAAATTGCATTTGAAAATATGCCATGCAGTTGAAACAAGTGAAAAAAAAATATAGTTAAAAAATGTGATGCAGTTGAAAAATATAGTTGAATCAAGTGCTTCACTGTCAACTGCACTTTTTAATCAACTACATCATTGCCAATGCATGAATAATGCAAATGAATAACTACAAACTACATTGTTTACTATACTTGTATGTGTAAATACTTTTAGAAATAAGTTATTTTTGTAAACGAAGCCAAAGAAATTGACACTTTCGTTAGATGTTTAAAGGTACAAAACTACTTGAAAGGCGCACAAATAATAAACTCTACGGCATGATGGAACTCAATGGCTCCACCCTATCTATACTCGGCATGAAAGTTGGCCTCTTGCTTGATCTTAACCAGAATTGTTGACGATATTGATGAATGATTTGGAAAATTCTTGTATTTCTTTCGTTCCAAATCTTCCAAGAAACTAGCATGGCTAACGACATTGTGGCGACCACCAACCTTTAACTGAGTGATTACTTTCCAGCAGATGTCCATGTCAGAGTGGCCAAGCAATCCTGAACCGTGCCCCATATGCGTAAGGGGAGACGATATACAAAAAGGATACGAGTGGTCGTTTCTAGTACTATCTTACAAAGTTGGCAAAGGCCAAAGTTCGGCCAACTCCTCCGTTGCAGACGATGAACGGTCCACACAATATAAGGGGAAGTAAGACATGGAAAGAATTTGTACTTGGGGGCGGGAAATTGTTCCAAATAAATGGTCTCGTCACCATGGAAATATTGTGGTCGAATTGGGCATGGTACACCGAGACCACCAAGTAGGTACCAGAGGGGGTAAGTCTCCAAGTGATGGTTTCAGCCAACTCCTCCGCCGCAGATGATCAACATATCCTGGAGAATAAGCCATGGAAAAACTCACTATTCAAGATATCAGCCGATATTCCGATAAATCGGTCGATTCATCACTTACCGGTGTCTGGTCGGTAAGATAAATCAACTGATATTTCGGGCGATATTCCGATAAATCGGCCGATTTACCACTTATCGGGGGTCGACCGATAAGCGATATCTTGAACAAAACTTTGTACTTGGGGGCGTGGAAATTGCTCCAGATAACTTGTTTAGGGTTAGGTCTTCAAGTGATGGTGTCGGCCACCTCCTTGTTAGGGTGTATCTCCTGAAGCTTTATCGAAGAAAGAACAATTCATTGAGTTGTTGGACGTTAATATACCGGCGATGTGTCTACGTCATTTGTCAAGCATTGTTTAGGAGAGTTTTTATTTCACATTTTTTTTAGGGAATTCCTTCGGTGATTATACTTTGGAGGGTGTACTCAGCACCGTGACTGAATCAAGGTACGTGTACATATATACCATTATAACACATTAGTCTACCATACACAGCTCGCTGGACCACCTCTAATGAATAGCAACACTGGAGCAGAACGAAATGATGTTTGAACTACGAGTGCGCATCTAGATATATATAGCTCGGGAAAGGATCGATGTTTGACAAGTCGTATTTCGTGGAAATAAAGCGCGCTGCACTTTGATTATTCCTCGCTGTTTCCATGGTGCCCCATGCCGCTGCGTAACACCCAAAAAGAGCTGCATGCCCACTCGACTTGTTCTCTCGAGAAGGCCGTACATGCAAGCAGTATGTAACACCCAATTGGGCAATGGCCATTCTTGCTGTTCCCGGACCACCTGAGCATGCATGCATGGATGATGCATGGAGATCAGATCATACTATCCACCTTGAGATCGAGAGCCCCGGCCGGCCAGGCGTGCAACGATTCCCAAAGTAGCATTATTCTCCCCAGCACTTGCTGTTTTTATCAAAGGTGTATACCCTTTCTAGCTTCCATGATACAGTAGAGGTTCTTTCTTTTTGTGTAGTACAGTTCAGTTAGGTGTAGCTAGGCTCCACATTTATACGAAAAGATCATTTTCCAGTCAGCCACACGAAAAGAGGGACGTTTGCCGAGGGAGATGCACATGATGTTCCATTCCACCTAGAAGACACTATTGATGCATGGGAAACCAATGGTTGCGCCTTCTTTTTTTGTAAAAGTTGGACTCTACCCTTGGTTCCAAAATAGTACTCTACAGTTGCCTACTGATGTATGATAAAATATTGACACTCGCAAATAAAATAATCTCAGTGTATTTTTCATGAATTTTGTGAACTTTTTCTTTTTTTGAAAACCCATTCTGATCTAAAAAAAACTATTTGTAAGTATTTAAAAATTATGGGAAAATCTGGATCTAGACAGTGATGTCTCTTATAAGTATGCAAAATCACAATGTGAAATTATTTTTATTATGGACTACACAAAAATGATAAAATGTGAACATTTGAAAATATGTGCATTGTTCACTGTTATTTGTGTGTGGATTAAAATACAAAGTATTTCAAATTAAAAATTTACACGTTTATGGGAGACATCATTGAGAACAATCATGATTTCTTTTAGATTTAAAAAAAATTAAATTGGACTTTTATTTATTCATTAAATAAAGAGATCACTAGAGCTCGGGAGCATGAATCTCCACTCTCTTTTTTTGTATTAGCATATGTTATTGAGAGAATTCCACTTTTAACCTCTAGATATGCAATTGTGACATTAATTACCCTGTCAAATGAAAAAAATGTATAAGTTGCCCATTTAAAAACCTTTGTGCCCCTTTTTCTGATGCATATCCACTGGCCAATGTATGAGATGATGATTTTGCAAATACATGGACAATGACGAGAAACTGTGTGGTGACCCAACACACCACTGCATGTGTAGTGCGCAAGTCGATGACATAATACTCACAGAAGGACTTACCTGTGAATATTACATCCCTCAGAGTGGTACAACAGAAACACAGCGGGACCAGGCAAAACTATAGGATACAAACTTCATTACAAAATCTTGAGAATCTCTTTAATGAATCAAGAAGATCTCCTGCAAATAAAACATCAGAAGAAACAATTCGAAGTTCCAAACTGGAGAATAGCTCTAGCTCAGAACCAAATCCACTACGACTGATGTCAGCCCTAATCTAAGGCTTGAAACAACTAAGTCCGAGAATGTTCTCCACCTGCACCTAGATAGAATCTCCTCCACCAGTGTTGTTGATGACAATGCTTTACTGGCTAAGTAAGAGATCACTCCACTTAGCTTCATGAGGTAGCGATGGCTTCATGATGACGACTTTCATAGGGCTTCAACTCTAAGTAGGGGATCAAACGGGAACGAATGAGTAACGAGCGTTACTCAACAAGTTCATGATATATAGTGGGTAGTTTGATGCACTAACTACAACTTTAAACTCGAAAGAGTCATAAGATAATGCAAGGTTTTGTAAAACTTTCTTCAAGAGGTTGCTTATAATTCTGAAAACTATGCCCGTCAGACCATCACAGGAGCTAGAACTTCATGGAGTTGCCTTTCCTGTAGCGTCCGCAGTTCCTTCCCGGAACATGGGGTAACATGCCACATCCTTTTACACTCTGCAGAGGTGCGTTACTTTACCCATGGACGACCAAGACCATGTTGCACAACCAGGTGTACATTCCTGTCCACTCCCACTTAGGAGTGGGGCCCGGTTGTTGGTCCAAGCCAAACCGTGCTTCTCCGCACAACGCATGCCCACCCATTTCTGCCAGCAGGTTGAACCCCTGATTCCACCCCTCACGATGGATATCTAGGCGCCCCTGGCAGACCATCATAGACCCCAGAGTCCACGGGAATTAAGGGATCCCACCCATGTGCATGTAGTCTCGCAAGACCTACAACGGACGTCTCTGGCAGCCCGTTGACATGCGAACGAGAGAAGATCACAGCTGACTTACTCCCCCCATAGAAGACCCATGGTTAACGCGGTATTTACAGCGCACCGAGTTCTGACGGAATTTGTGATTAATTCCTAGGTAATACTTTCCCACGAAGATGGAACCTTCCTTTGACCTATTCATCTTACCATGGTCCCATCCGCCCACCAAACAGAACACTACCACTCGGGTAGTCATTCAATTAGTCATATTATTATAAAAATAGGATCATGCATTCTTTTGAGCATAGGTGGTAATACGATAGGGTTTTTGTAAATAGTTCGTTATGAAATACTGCAAAGGATATGAGAAAGTGATGAACTTGCCTGAGATTGAAATAACCATAATAGTCCATGTCTTCGGGTTCGAGGGTCGCGTAGAGAAATCCAAACATCTGAAAGATAGCAAAGTAGTCCTTGTAAGGACTACAGAAAACAATGGCAAGATGATACATGCATAGTAATGATATGCATCGTGAATTACCATGGAAAACACCTCGGCTTACAAGTGTAAGCCACGTTGACACCATAACTTAGTGACAAAGCTTTTAGGTGAAATGTTTCACTACTTGTGGTGATGTGGTTATTCCTTTTAGACTTATGTGTGTTTCACTTTTATATAACAAATACTTTTTATCATGTTTAAATTATAAGTAGACAACTTATGGTTAGGCAATAAGATGATAATACATAGAAAACAACTCTTGAAAAGATAACAAACACATTTTATTTTATGCTCAAAGGTGTAGAGCTAATGACAAAGAGTTTATTTGAAAATGAGGGACTAATACAACTAACTCTATCATCACATAACTTTCTAATGACTAGTGATGTTAGGTTTAGTAGTTGTGAAAACATGAGAGTTTTATTAATTAAATTAAATAATATTGTGGCAGCTAATTCTGGTTATAATGGAATATTATAGAATTCCATTATACCTTTAGAAACAAGTTTATAATTTCAACAAAATGTCTTGTGTTTGACATATTTAAGTTGAAAATAATTTTCTCTTTAATTTGGTATATCATTTGATGCTTTCTGAAAATATTTGAATAAGTTGTTAATTTATTAATTTTAAATGAATTAAATGACTAGGCAAATATTGCACACATGAAAACTTGGTCGAATGACTATGAAAAAATCATAGATAGATTGCATTTTTCATTTTGGAGCATTTTGGTATATAACTTGTATTTTTCTGATTTTATGAATTATTTATTATTTTTCTCAATTTTAAATGATTTAATTTAATTAAAGAAATATTTAATTTTAAATTTTATCAAACATTTTTGAAAAGTTCACAAACATTTAGATTATATTTATCTGATTAATTTGATATATTTTTTGAGTTATAGAATTAAAGTTATTGAATCAATAAAATTAAATTTATTTCTGTTATTTTTTAATTGACAGGTGGGACCCACCTGTCAATGATTTAATAAAAAGAAAAATAAAAGGATAATGCTCCTGACGTCATGCTGACGTCAGGGTGACATCACCACAAGAGGGGATTTCTCCCGTTGAACTGCAATTCGACAATTAAGCTTGAATTGGTGTAATTGGTTGCTTGCACTAGGTAGATGGGGTCGTGGGGAGTCTACGGGTGGCGGCGTCTTGACCAAATGGTCACCGAAAGATCATCGGCGGTGAGCTTGCGCGGCGGCGGTGACAGTGGTTTGGTGACCGTGAAGTACGAGGCATGGGAGAGCGAACCTAGGAAACGAGGATGCTCACCAGAGCGAGGGGAAGGTGATGGAGTTGTTGGGGAGGCAAGGGAAGGTCGGAATCGCCGGCGGCGTTGAAAATCGGCCGGCAGCCGGAGTTGAAGACGACGGCCAAATTCTTCGGCTCCAGGGCATCCTACCATACGAGGCTCAACGAGGAGAGAGAGTAGATGACGACGAAGCTCGTGGTAGGCACGGCGTCGTCCCTGGTGGCCGGAATCGAGCACACGGCGACGACGGCTGTGAGTTAGGGTTTCGGTTTACGCGGCACATAGGCAACGAGAGAGAGAGCTACTGCGCACGAGTGGAGTGGATGGTGACGTCTTCCCCTGGTCTTATCCATGTGAGCAGGGAGACAGGCAGGAGGTGGCAACGACGGCGTGGCAGCGCGACATTCTCCTCTGCCTTCTGGCTCGAGGTAGAAGAAAAAGAAATGAAAATTACTGGAAAACCCCCTAGCAGTTTTTTAAAAATTACCTACCGGTCCTTCTGTTAACAAAACTGAGAAGAAACCCCTGTTTTCAGGGTCTATTTGTAAATGGAAAAATTAATAAAAATCATTTTTAGAAACCTTATCAAATTTCCCAAGTCACCACATTTTGATTTGGTGAATTTGGAGAATATTTGTATTTTCTCTTGGGTGTTCAATTTTAAGTGATTTTATTGTTTTCACTCCATTTAATTTATTACATGGCTTTACAGTTATTTTAGGCATGATTATCATGTCCACACAAAACACATGTGGTTAACAAAGTGACAAAACTTAATTGGAAAATTTTAGATACAATTCTTTTTAGAAAATAATTTGGTAGCATTACTTGGTAATGTTTCAATGCACTGAAATGAAAATCACCAAATAGGATATTTTATTCCATGCCATACCAAATGCTTTTGATTAGGTAGTGGGCTTGTTTTCTTTTGTATGGCTTTGTTATTTTCATCTTTGAGGTTCTTATCAATTCTGGTGGGCATTTATTTATATTGTGTGTAAGCCATGTTTGATATATTAGGTTCTTTATCAAGTGGAGAACATGTGTGGCTTTGGAATCTATTCGTTTGTTTTCCACCTTGTTTACAAGTATGGAGGTTATCCAATGTTGTTATTTGAAAATGTAATCATTTATATGGTTATGTATGGTTGACTTTTTGTTATTATCTATATTTGTTATATGTATGAGAAAGATCTAGAAAACAAGGGAATTAATTTGTTTTCCCCTACCTCAACATATCACAAGACATATGGATGCAAGGGCTTGTTATCATTTCATACTTGACACTTGTTTTCATTAAACATATTATTATGAGTTCCTCCTCTCTCATGAGCTTGACAGATGTTATAGTTTCTCTAATATTTTTCCTAATGATTCACTAGATAATTTCTTATGATCCCTTACTCAGGCAGTATTGCTTCTTGTGGTCTTCTTTTGCCCGCAATATCTTTGTATCTAGTTGCCACTAGTCTTTAGGTGCTGCCTTTGTCACTTGCAAGCAAGATCAGCTCTTGGATTCCATCTTCAACTGTCTCACCCTTATGGTGAAAAAAAACCCAGTAATTCCAAGCAAAGATTTTACTTAGATGATTATAAAAGTATGTAAGTTTGTTTTATGACATCAAGTTGCCATATGCATATAAGAAGAATTTGTTAACAAGTGGATCAGACTTGCCTCCAAATTACTACTCATATACAATAGGCTGAGATGTACTAGGTTATTCATTCTTCTGTTTGTTTGTGTATGACACTCAATTGTTTGAGTATACAAACGTGATCTGTTAACAAGGTGTACAAGGTTGTTACCAAACTAATTCTATATAACACTAACATTGGAATATCACACTATTCCAAGAGAGTTAATAAGATCAAATCAGGATATAAGAGTTTCCAAATACTCTTATAGTAGATTGGAGTAACACTTCTAGAACACTCTAAATAATCTTCCTGAAGATCTTCTGGTGGTAGTTCCTCTTTTCTTGAGGGTGCTTCTCTTGTAGAATGCCTCTGAGAAGATTGGAAACAAGATAGAATGGTCTAGCCAAAATAACAAGATCTAGATTAAGAGTTAGTTCATGCTTTTATTATACTTCCATACACTTATTATTTTATTTCCCAAAGAATAAATACTTGTTTCATATTTGATTAGTTCAACTTAGCTATCAATTCAATTCCTCTAATAGAGGTTATAACTTGTTGTTATCCATTACTTGTATCCAGAGGTACTTTAGTTGTGGAATGTTGATGTTGATACAAATGTGGACTATTTGTGGAATGAGGACTTAATATAATAAGTTGATCAAATGGTTCATTGATGTGTTGAGGTTTCATCTGCTCACTTGTATAAGATGCTTGAAACAATGAGCATGTGAAGGTTATTAGAGTTTAATGATTTAAGTCAAAGTTATCAGTGAGTTTCTCAGAGTGTCATGTTGTTATTTTATGTTTTTCATTTGTAATCATAATGCAGATATAGAGGTTTGGGAATATCATATGTAATGATCAAGGTTTAACAGTAGTTTAAGAAGATTTATCTCTTCTTTAAGATACTTCTTTTATGGTTGATGAGATATGTAGATATTCGATAAATATGTTAATACAATTATTATATCATTGTCTGTATGATTTGTGTTCTATTAAACCTTGGTTATTTACTTGTGAAGGTTCTCTTAGTAGGTACTAAATAATTTGGAAAGATGTTGTGTGAATGGTTGATAACTTAAAGAGTTATTGTTTGAGAGGACATAACACCTCTGTTGATGAGATGGTTAAATTGTGTAATACTCATTGGTGGAAGTACGATTATCAGTTGTGTGATTTGGGTACTCACCCCTTTTTGGGTTGTAGATATCTAATGAATTATCCCAAGTCACTTAAAGACTTGGGGTTAAGGTTGTTGAGAATTTGTGTTGGTCACAACCAATTATGGTCTGAGTAATCAGATGATTTAGTTACTTAATATACTTGTTATAAAGATCACTCCAAATGTACTCTTGACTAGATGAACTAGACCTATTTCATCATGTCAAGTGAAACGTTGGTCACTTTGTTTCGTTTAAACTTTCGCGCCAAAATTTCTCGTACTTTTAGATGCATGCTTTGCAAATGCATATATTGAATTTAGATCCTTATAACCTCCCAAACACTGGGATGTTACAGTATCTCCCCCTTAACAAGAACTTCGTCCCGAAGTTCAACCTCTCTCACGTAAAGATAGGTAGAGAGAACTTCTGTAGACCGTTGATTCTTCACAATTGTTTCCTTGTGTTGACCTTGGCATGTGTAGCCTCTTCTGTTGATTGTTTACCTTCCACTGTCTTGCACTACGATATAATACTTTGCCTGTTATCATGACAACTTTGTTTTATCACTAAACCTTCCTAATGGTCTCACGAAGAATACGTGGTATTTCCACCATGTTGTGGATATCAAGTTTTAATCCCCGATGAATAGGTATGATCTCCTATCTTTCAAAATTTTCCGAAGAACATTTGGTATATCCACCAGGTGATGAATAACCAATAAGATTCTTCTGGTACACTAGATATTGTCTATGGTTAAAATTGTATTTGGTTCAATCTAATGGTCTCAAGAGAAAGACTGCTCAAATAAACTTGTACAACGTAGTGTACATTGACTTAGACTCAATTATTAGTGAAAATATCTTCGAGTTTCCTCGAGTTTTAACTCTTTCCTATATGTCACTATAACCTATTCCACTAGTTACTTCCTATGGTCCTTATATATCTTTGGGTTTCAACTTCTACACGGTGAATCTATGATCAGATTTCTCAGCTTCTACCTATTTTCTTCTCGAATATAGCTACTCATGTGATGTTCTTAGCATCACTTGTGGTATATCTCCATGTGTTGATGGAATATGTCACCAACTCCAGGCAAGATGTGGTCTGTGGTCCATTCCCATAAGTGGCTTCATTGTCTTCTGCCTTCTTGACTTCCCGGTCTTCCAGAGCTTTGGTAGTTGTATCAATCTGCTGATAACTCAGACCGCTCTCATACTAATCCTATACCCTCTAGACCAGTAACATCCAGAAAGAACTCAGTGTTTGCACATCAAGTTCAATCTTCATGTACAGATCTAGTCAATCAAAAATCCAAATAAGATCCAATAAATTCCAAATACATTTATCACTCATGTATCAAAAGCCTGTGAAATAACAGTACTTTGAGTAAAGCATCTCAAGTACCAAGGCTCTTAAATGCTATACACTACAAGTAGGTATATAGTACCCTATAATCCTAGTCTACACAACCACTCTTTGCCTCGGTAATTACTCCAATTACATGCCTTACTGCAATGGAATAAACTCAGACAAATGATCCTATAGTAGTTGTTGTCTAACTGGGTTCCATATAGGACTAAGCACCATGTCAATTGAATTACTTCATCTTGATTATGATAAGCTTCTTATGGCATCCGTTGATCCTTCATGTTGTGATCACACCTTAGGAGTAGTAATGTAGCTTCCATCAATGTTTATGCCTTCTTCTAATACTATACTATACTATAGTGATTCACCTCTGGACTTGATAACTAAGGATATGGTATATACCCCATAGTTACCATAACTAAATGTCTCTTAATGATTTTCATACATCCCTTGTGGATGCCTACTTCACTCACTCTAGACCAGGTTCTACTCCGTCCTAATCATTCATAGAATGGGGGTAATCATATCTGTGTCTTGATCATCTCTGACTATGTCAGAATTCTTCTTCTTAATGAAACTAATAGATTCTAAACTTCTAACTATTCATACCTAGGTATAAAGAAAATAGATAAGTAGATTTACTCAAGTTGAGTAAGAATATTCTATACAAGTATGACTATATCATTCTCAAGTGAATGATCATCATACATGTAGGAAATTTGATTTAGATAAGATGGCTTCCTATAGTCTTTACCAACCTACAGATCTCCTAAAAGGTTTTAAACCTAAGGTCGCTTCGCTCTGATACCATCTGTGGTGACCCAGCACACCACTGCATGTCTAGTGTGCAAGTCGATGACATAATACTCACAGAAGGACTTACCTGTGAATATTACATCCCTCAGAGTGGCACAACAGAAACATAGCGGGACCAGGCAAAACTATATGATACAAACTTCATTACAAAATGTGAGAATCTCTTTGATGAATCAAGAAGATCTCCTATAAATAAAACATCAGAAGAAGCAATTCGAAGTTCCAAACTGGAGAATAGCTCTAGCTCAGAACCAAATCCACTACGGCTGATGTCAGCCCTAACCTATGGTTTGAAACAGCTAAGTCCGAGAATGTTCTCCACCTGCACCTAGATAGAATCTCCTCCACCAGCGTTGTTGATGACGATGCTTTACTGGCTAAGTAAGAGATCACTCCACCTAGCTTCATGAGGTAGCGATGGCTTCACGGTGACGGCTTCCATAGGACTTCAACTCTAAGTATGGGATCAAACGGGAACGAAAGAGTAACAAGCGTTACTCAATAAGTTCATGATATATAGTGGGTAGTTTGATGCACTAACTACAACTTTAAACTCGAAAGATTCATAAGCTAATGCAAGGTTTTATAAAAATTTCTTCAAGAGGTTGCTTTTAATTATGAAAACTATGCCCGTCAGACCATCACAGGAGCTACAACTTCATGGAGTTGCCTTTCCTGTAGCGTTCGCAGTTCCTTCCCGGAACAGGGGGTAACATGCCACATCCTTTTACACTCTGCAGAGGTGCGTTACTTTACCCATGGACGACCAAGACTATATTGCACAACCCGGTGTACATTCCTGTCCACTCTCACTCAGGTGTGGGTCCTGTTTGTTGGTCCAAGCCAAACCGTGGTTCTCCGCACAACGCATGCCCACCCGTTTCTACCAGCAGGTTGAACCCCTGATTCCACCCCTCACGATGGATATCTAGGCGCCCCTGGCAGACCATCATAGACCCCAGAGTCCGCGGGAATTAAGGGATCCCACCCATGTGCATGTAGTCTCGAAAGACCTACATCGTACGTCTCTGGCAGCCCGTTGACATGCGAACAAGAGAAGATCACAGCTGACTTACTCCCCCCATAGAAGACCCATGGTTAACGCGGTATTTACGGCGCACCGAGTTCTGACGGCATTTGTGATTAATTCCTAGGTAATACTTTCCCACGAAGATGTAACCTTCCTTTGACCTATTCATCTTACCATGGTCCCATCCGCCCACCAAACAGAACACTACCACTCGGGTAGTCATTGAATTAGTCATATTATTATAAAAATAGGATCATGCATTCTTTTGAGCATAGGTGGTAATACGATAGGGTTTTTGCAAATAGTTCGTTATGAAATACTACAAAGGATATGAGCAAGTGATGAACTTGCCTGAGATTTAAATAACCATAATAGTCCTTGTCTTCGGGTTCGAGGGTCGCGTAGAGAAATCCAAACATCTGAAAGATAGCAAAGCAGTCCTTGTAAGGACTACAGAAAACAATGGCAAGATGATACATGCATAGTAATAAGATGCATTATGAATTACCATGGAAAACACCCCGGCTTACAAGTGTAAGCCACGTTCGACACCATAACTTAGTGACAAAGCTTTTAGGTGAAATGTTTCACTACTTGTGGTGATGTGGTTATTCCTTTTAGACTTATGTGTTTTCACTTTTATATAACAAATACTTTTTATCATGTTTAAATTATAAGTAGACAACTTATGGTTAGGTAATAAGATGGTAATACATAGAAAACAACTCTTGAAAAGATAACAAACACATTTTATTTTATGCTCAAAGGTGTAGAGCTAATGACAAAGAGTTTATTTGAAAATGAGGGACTAATACAACTAACTCTATCATCACATAACTTTCTAATGACTAGTGATGTTAGGTTTAGTAGTTGTGAAAACATGAGAGTTTTATTAATAAAATGAAATAATGTTGTGGCAGCTATTTCTGGTTATAATGGAATATTATAGAATTCCATTATACCTTTAGAAAAAAGTTTATAATTTCAACAAAATGTCTTGTGTTTGACATATTTAAGTTGAAAATATTTTTCTCTTTAATTTGGTATATCATTTGATGCTTTCTGAAAATATTTGAATAAGTTGTTAATTTATTAATTTTAAATGAATTAAATGACTAGGCAAATATTGCACAGATGAAAACTTGGTCGAATGACTATGAAAACATCATAGATAGGTTGCATTTGTCATTTGGAGCATTTTGGCATATAACTTGTATTTTTCTGATTTATGAATTATTTATTATTTTTCTCAATTTTAAATGATTTATTTTAATTAAAGAAATATTTAATTTTAAATTTTATCAAACATTCCTGAAAAGTTCATAAACATTTAGATTATATTTCTCTGATTAATTTGATATATTTTTATATTTTTCTGAGTTATAGAATTAAAGTTATTGAATTAATAAAATTAAATTATTTTTTATATGACAGGTGGGACCCACCTATCATATACGATTTAATAAAAAGAAAATAAAAGGATAATTCTCCTGACGTCATGCTGGCGTCAGGGTGACATCACCACAGGAGGGGATTTCTCCTGTTGAACTGCAATTCGACAATTAACCTTGAATTGGTGTAATTGGTTGCTTGCACTAGGTAGATGGGGTCTTGGGGAGTCTACGTGTGGCAGCGCCTTGACCAAATGGTCGCCGAAAGATCATCGGCAGTGAGATTGCGCGGCGGCGGTGACAGCGGATTGGTGACTGTGAAGTACGAGGCACGGGAGAGCGAACCGAGGAAACGAGGATGCTCACTAGAGCAAGGGGAAGGTGATGGAGTTGTCGGGGAGGCAAGGGAAGGTCGGAATCGCCAGCGGCGTTGAAAATCGGCCGGCGGCCGGAGTTGAAGACGACGGCCAAATTCTTCGGCTCCAGGGCATCCCAGCATGCGACGAGGAGAGAGAGTAGATGACGACGAAGCTCGTGGTAGGCACGGCGTCGCCCCTGGTGGCCGGAATCGAGCACACGGCGGCGGCGGCTGTGAGTTAGGGTTTTGGTTTATGCGGCACAGAGGCAACAAGAGAGAGAGCTACTGCGCACGAGTGGAGTGGATGGGGACGTCTTCCCCTGGTCTTATCAATGTTAGTAGGGAGACAGGCAGGAGGTGGCAACGACGGCGTGGCAGCGCGACGTTCTCCTCTGCCTTCTGGCTCGAGGTAGAAGAAAAAGAAATGAAAATTACTGGAGAGGTTATAGTTTCCATTAAACATATTATTATGAGTTCCTCCTCTTTCATGAGCTTGACAGAGGTTATAGTTTCTCTTATATTTTTCCTAATGATTCACTAGATAATTTATTATGCTCCCTTACTGAGGCAGTATTGCTTCTTGTGGTCTTCTGTTGCTTGCAATATCTTTGTCTCTAGTTGCTGCTAGTCTTTAGGTGCTGCCTTTGTCACTTGCAAGCAAGATCAGCTCTTGGATTCCATCTTCAACTGTCTCACCCTTGTGATGAAAACAACCAGTAATTCCAAGCAAAGATTTTACTTAGATGATTATAAAAGTATGTAAGTTTGTTTTATGACATCAAGTTGCCATATGCATATAAGAAGAATTTTTTAACAAGTGGATCAGACTTGCCTCCAAATTACTACTCATATACAATAGGCTGAGACGTACTAGGTTATTCAATCTTCTGTTTGTTTGTGTATGACACTCAATTGTTTGAGTATACAAAAGTGATCTGTTAACAAGGTGTACAAGCTTGTTACCAAACTACTTCTATATAACACTAACATTGGAATATCACACTATTTCAAGAGAGTTAATAAGATCAAATCAGGATATAAGAGTTTCCAAATACTCTTATAGTAGATTGGAGTAGCACTTCTAGAACACTCTAAATAATCTTCCTGAAGATCTTCTGGTGGTAGTTCCTCTTTTCTTGAGGGTGCTTCTTTTGTAGAATGCCTCCGAGAAGATTGAAAACAAGATAGAATGGTCTAGTCAAAATAACAAGATCTAGATTAAGAGTTAGTTCGTGCTTTTATTATACTTCCATACACTTATTATTTTATTTCCCAAAGAATAGATACTTGTTTCATATTTGATTAGTTTAATTTATCTATGAATTCAACTCCTCTAATAGAGGTTATAACTTGTTATCCATTACTTGTATCCATAGGTACTTTAGTTGTGGAATGTTGATGTTGATACAAATGTGGACTGTTTGTGGAATGAGGACTTAAGATAATAAGTTGATCAAATGGTTCATTGATGTGTTGAGGTTTCATATGCTCACTTGTATAAGATGCTTGAAACAATGAGCATGTGAAGGTTATTAGAGTTTAATGATTTAAGTCTCAGTGAGTTTCTCAGACTGTCATGTTGTTATTTTATGTTTTTCATTTGTAATCATAATGCAGATATAGAGGTTTGGGAATATCATATGTAATGATCAAGGTTTAACAGTAGTTTAAGAAGATTTATCTCTTCTTTAAGATACTTCTTTTATGGTTGATGAGATATGTACATATTCGATAAATATGTTAATACAATTATTATATCATTTTCCACTTGTGGGTTTTGAGTTAACACCTGTCTGTATGATTTGTGTTCTATTAAATCTTGGTTATTTACTTGTGAAGGTTCACTTAGTAGGTACTAAATAATTTGGAAAGATGTTGTGTGAATGGTTGATAACTTAAAGAGTTATTGTTTGAGAGGACATGACACCTCTGTTGATGAGATGGTTCAATTGTGTAATACTCATTGGTGGAAGTAGGATTGTCAGTTGTGTGATTTGGGTACTCACCTCTTTTTGGGTTGTAGATATCTAATGAATTATCCCAAGTCACTTAAAGACTTGTGGTTAAGGTTGTTGAGAGTTTGTATTGGTCACAACGAATTATGGTTTGAGTAATCAGATGATTTAGTTACTTAAGATACTTGTTTCGTTTAAACTTTCATCATGTCAAGTGAAACTCCAAATATACTCTTGACTAGATGAACTAGACCTATTTCATCATGTCAAGTGAAACTTTGGTCACTTTGTTTCGTTTAAACTTTCGCACCAAAATTTTCCGTACTTTTAGATGCATGCTTTGCAAATGCACATATTGAATTTAGATCCTTATAACCTCCCAAACACTGGGATGTTACAAACTGAACATATGTTGAAGTGAAGGTTGGACATGATCGTCGATGAAGCCTTCCAATATACATATTTTGTCACACCAGTAGGCCCAGCATGCCAGTTTGTTCTAACGAAACACGCGAGTGTAAAATGGAGATAAAGCCTTACATATTCAAAAAAAAAATTGAAATGGAGGTTCTACCCACAGCTTCTGCATCAAAATAATGCACATAGCAGGTTTATTTTATTAATAATAAAAGCGAACCACGAAGCCTTACAAAGAGTTACAAGAATCAATCAAAATCCATCTGTCTGACGAACATCGTCACACCTACAAACTCTTGATAAAGGGGGTGGTCATTGTCGGAGCCACATATTGTGATCTAACACACCAACGAGCATCATCTAATCCGGTTGCTTCCACTAAGCCGCCCGATGACGAATTGCGAGCACATAACCGATTCAGCAGTCCCGCAGTATACACCGACGTGCACACTCGAAAGCCGCTGCCGCCGATATTCGCCAAACTATCTTCTGGAGAGATCATTGCCGACACCATGTCAGGCCTGCCATCAACGCCGCCATGACGCCAAATAGCCCCACCTTCCTGCGCGTTTCCAACATCCCGTGTCCATCGCTGAGATCCCATGGTGCCACGCCGCCAAGAATCACCTTCGTTGATGCATTCGAAGAAACACCACTCCAACCTCCAGACCCTCCAGCCAGAGCGTACTCCAGAACGATGCCCCAAGAGGCTGAACGACACAGAAGCGTCGCCATCGTCTGATCTGGGAGACCCAGATCTAAGGTTTCCCTCGAAGCACTAGGTCGGGCGACTGACGGCCGCAAGGACGCATTCATGAAGTTAACAACGCCCACGGGCGCCGTCGTCATCGGCCCCAACTGGATCTCAGCTTTCGCCTGACCAACAAACCTCCCAAGATCCGCCCGCGAAGGGTCTTGGGGACGGTCGAAACCACCCCCAACCGCACATTGCCGGGATCGAAACCACGCCGCCGCACCACCGAGGGTTGCAGCCCAGCGACCTATATCGCAGCCAGGTTGTCGATCTGCACAAGAGGAGGCCTCCGAGCCAATCCCGCACCGCCGATTTAGTGGAGAGGTCCTTGCCCACCAGATCCCGATCGGATCCGCACCGTACCGCTGCGACGAGCCAAGAGACCGGCCGGCCACCACTTCCTATCGGCGACACCCGCCACCGTTCTGCGCGCAGCCGCAGCCGGGCGACCAACCAGCGCCATCGCAGCACGGGCCGAGGCCGCTCCCGCGTGCATCGGGGCGACCCGCATCCACCACGATCCACGGGTGGGAGGAAGATATTCCCCCGCCACCGCCGCAACAACACGGGCCTAGCCCCGCGGCAACCACCAGCGGCAGGAGGGGAGGGGAGGACGGGTTGGAGCGGCGGCTAGATCCACCCGAGTCGCCCATGCGTAGTGTATGTAAAAAATTAATTCATATATGGTGTATGTCTAATTTTGTTTCACTTGATAGGGTAATAAGAGCCACAGATGCACAAATGGGTAACTATGTTTTTAGACATATCACCGGTGATGAATCTTTGAAGAAAAAAAAATCCATGTAAAAGGTGTCGTGTATTTTAGAACGGAGAGCTTACTTGGTACTGGGCCGCGTTGTAAATTTTAGTTCCGGTGAAGCAGAGCATGTCCCCGCAGAAAAAAGAAAAACTTAACCATGCGATTTCCAGCTAATGACAGAACTGGGAGGCAATGATCTCAAGCCGCGAGGCTGGCCGACAGTGTGGTGCCGTCGTTTGCCCCCCGATTGAGGGTCCAGGAAGCACCGCCTGAGCAACGACAGGAGAAACGAACAATGCGAGGACGACTATGATACTACAGAATTGCAACAGCAACAAAAATGCAGATGCCAGACAAAAGATGGGTAATTAAAACTAAGGTTAACTGACAATAAACGTGGTTTACCTCGTAGTGGGTATTGCAGTATGGCGGTACGTAGACATTGACTTGATCGATCTCTCACAGCAGAACCAAAGCGGTATGGCGGTACGTAGACATTGACTTGATCGATCTCTCACAGCAGAACCAAAGCGGTATGGCGGTAAACTTTCTGGGAAACTTACGGTACGAAGGGGTAACACCGATGGGTAACTTACGGCTTTATTGATAAAGTCCAGTGCAATGACTGACAGCGACTGACTGTGTCTATTAAAGAAAGATACTGTAATAAGTAGAATTTTATGTTCCAAACTTTCAACTGAACCCCCTTAACTTACGGCTGCCTGCGCAGTTAATAGCTGGAAGATGGTGCATCTTGTGCTGTGTTTGTGGATGGAAGCTGGCAGTTCTGGTTTCTTCCTTCGACGTTGTAGTCGTGCGGGGATGTCAGTTCTGAAGTTCGATGGCGTGTCCGGGGACACGTTGCCCTGGTCTGATTCGTTCAACGACAATGGTTTTGCTTCTGGCAAACTATTTTGGAGGTCCGTAAAGCTGCAGATCAGCGATGGAGCCGCGTCGAGCTCGGATGAAGAGGTGATTTGTCTTCTCTCTTTTGGTGGTCACTTTGGTGGTGCTGAAGGAGATGGACAGGCGCTGGTCTTTTGCATAGGATTATACTATCCTTCCAGTACTGTAATGTCGGTGTTTACGTGTCTTGTAACCGGATATTTATCTTATGAATGAGAACGTATTACCTTGCAAAAAAAAAGAGTCCTGGGGCTTATTGGGCTGGCGGCCCAGAACTTATCGTCTGATTCTTCTAGTACAGTAGTAGTAGAAAAAAAAAGTAGTTCAGAGAAGATTGAGATCCTTTGATCATTGTGTTGTCGTTCATGAGAAAAGAACATCGAATGTGGAAGCTCATAATCTCGCAAAATTGGGTCTATCATTAGAGATAGGTAGGCATGTTTGGCTAGGTACTCCTCATGATACATCAATTGTACCTGTAAACTTGTCGGTTGATTAATATAGAGCGAGCGTTTTTATCAAAAAAAAAAAGCAGTAGTAGTAGAAAAAAAAGGAAACTCCTCATTGTCAGTTTCCACTCCGTCCGGATTTTTCTCAAAAAGAAAACGTTTCCACTCTGTCATGAAAACGGAAAATTGATTTCTAGTTTGCCCCCAGCCGTGGCGATGGAGCCCGCCTCGGCGAAATCCGCCGCCGCCACCAAACCCCAGTCCCTATCCATGGCGCAAGTTTTCCCGAACCAGTCCCCGATGGCGATGACGACGGCGGAGTTGGAGGCGGCCATCGCCGCGCTCCCGGCCAGGAAAGATGCCCTGCGCGAGGCCTTCGACCACCTCTCCGCCTGCACCCCCTTCCCGCTCCCCATCACCTGGGACGCTCTAGACGCCCACATCTCGTCCATACAGTCCTCCATCTCTCTGCGCCACCGCCAGCTACGACTCCTCAAGGTGGCCCGCCCCACCCCTGTCCCAATCGGTAATGACGAGAAGCGCACACATCAAGAGACCAGCGAGGAGGAAGACGAAGCGGAAGAGGGGGGGACGAGGAAGTAGTGGAGGAGGTGGTGGTGGAAGAAGAGGAGGAAGAGGAGGTCGAGGTGGAAGAAGAGGTGGTGGTGGAAGAAGAGGTGGATGAGGAAGAGGAAGTCGAGGTGGAAGAAGAGGAAGAGGAGGTGGAAAAGGAGCCTGCAGATGAGGAGATGTTAGATGGCAACAATGTGGCAAACAATGAACATAATTCTGACGAGGAGATGTTGGAGGTTGAAGAAGACCAGCTAAAAGATCATAAGGTCTTAATGGTAGCCACAAATGAGGCCGACGACAAGGAGAAGAAGGTCCACAAGGTAGAGTATGGTGAAGAGAAGCAGAAGGAGTCTGATGATGGTAAGATGGAGAAGGAGGACACCGGGGAAGCCAAGACGGTTTTGTTAAAAGGAGTGTATCCAGATCTTCAAGGTGTTAATACGTATCTCGTAAATACGTGCTCTACTATGAACACCTAAAGTATGGTGACCATCGTGTTGAGGAATAATATCGCGCGGGAAGAGTACCCTATGGCTGTGCGCCACGCCAAAGATGCCACTGCTTTTATCCTTGACGTTGTCACGAGAATTCTGCTCCAAAACAAGGTCAAGACCAACAAGGCCTGGGAAAATTGTGTTATGTTGATCCGCTGTGTGCCTTTGGTGGAACCCAAGCTTTCCGTGCACACGACAGAGCAGGCCAAGGAGCTTGCAAAGGACTGGAAAAAGGCAATCGACAATGGGGAGAGTGGTGGGGATCTTTGCTCGCATCTTTGGCACTGTCCCACACAAATATCAGAGGAGGAGCTGCATCGATCTCTGCAACGGTCTTGGTCTCGTCAATAGGATCAGTGGTACGAATAATTCTTTCTCAATTCTGATTCATAATGTGTTATGCACTTCAGCTCAATATATGCTAGGTGAGCAAGTCATGTTAGTGTCAATTAAATTTTGTTCACAGTGAACATTCACACTATGTAACTTTGCTGGACCTTAGGATAAACCATAAATAGAGAATTTTTCAATGTATGATATATATGTAGGCAACCCATTGTCCTGCCAATGTTTAACAAACCACCAATAAGATAAGCCTTTTCCATGTCTATTGTACTTCACTTTCATGATTTTTATTAGGTCTGTGCAGCCTGATGATTATCATTAGTAGACTAAGATTGGGAGCAAAGAATTCTCAGTTTGCTTATCACAAGAATACCACCATTTGGCCTAATAAATGATATCCACTTTACATAGCACTCAGGAAATACTGTATGCAGTAATGTTGTACTTACGTGGTACTTACTATCTATATTAAAAGCTTATGCAGACCTTTGATGAATTTGAGTAAGAAAGACTTCTTGAATAAGTTGTGATCTCTCCTTGTCATCGCCATTTAAACCCAAAATTTATGAAGTAGTTTCTGCACTAGTACCAGCAGCGGAGCATCAGAAGAATTGCTGGATGGGCCATCCTTCAACCACAAAATTTTCTTTCAGGAAATAGTAGCCTTATCAATCTAACCCAGCAAGAAAAAAAGAAGAAGGAATGGCTAAATGTTGGACGGGCCATGGCACACATTTGCCCCAACGAAGCTCCTCCCCTGACTAGTACCACTCTACGACTTAATTGCGGGCCTATTCTGTTAGAATAATCTTGATTAGGTTAGTGCTTAATTAGGCAAGTTTCCATGCATGTGTGACATGTGGTTTGGTTGCATGGAAACATTCTGTTAGTAGTTAGTGTCTGAGTGCATGTAGGTTTGCACGTGAGTCTAGCTAGGTTGAGCGGTTTTTGGTTGTTTGTTTTTGCTTTGTAGTAGATTTTGAGTAGACTATACTAACAACGGTCATACAGTATGACTGTTGTAGTATAGTCTGAGCAGGTTGTTGTCTTGAGGATCGTTGGTGTACCACTAGATACTCTAGATCATGGTGGATTGTGCGGTCGTGTATTTATACACAACAGGTCATGGTCTTTGACTCTTTGTACCACATTGAGTGGAGTAGATTTTCATACTCGTCTGTTCGTCTATTTCAGTATTTTGATATGATCGATCGGTTGGTGAAATCCAACAATTGGTGTCAGATCGAGGTTTTGAAGTCACGCTTGCCTAGGGAGGTAACTTCTTAGTAGGGCCTCTAGGAGGGTGATCGTTGTTCGGTGGAGCAACATGGATAAGACAGTGGGCCCGCCGTCAGAGAGGCGGCATGTCATTGTTGGTTGGAAGAAGTCAAGTTCGTCTTTGAGGTAGTTGGATGATGAGTCTTATCTCAATGAGGATCTGTTGTAATAGAAGCATGTCACGGTTGAGGGCTGTCTAGTGCAGGTGTCGCCAAGGGAGAAGAATGTGCGCAAAATACAAGTGTCTTGATGAGAAGATCAAGCTCAGGCGTGTAGTGGGACGAGATCCAGGGAAGGTGAGCCTCTTCAATGAGGGCATGTCTCAACATGAGGCTGTGTGATCATATGGCTCTCATACATTGAGCTAGTTGTGGTGTTGTCCTCATGCAAGAGGCCGGATCATACGTTGAGTTGAATAAACAAATCACGATTCTGCAACCTGTCAAGATCTTGAGGTGGGGGGTGGGGGCAAAGAGGACAAAGAGTCGAGATTAGGGGAGATTGTTAGAATAATCTTGATTAGCTTATATTGTTTAATTAGGAAAGTTTCCATGCATGTGCATCCCGTGGCTGGCTTGCATGTAAACATGATATTAGTAATTAGTGTCCGATTGCATGTAGTTTTGCATCTGATTCTAGCTAGGTTGAGTTGTTTTTTTGCCTCTACGATAGAGTCTTGAGTAGGACCTTCATAGTAGGTGTATATGCTGTGACGATGCTCCCATCTCTTTTCTGCGGGGTGCATGTTATGCCGGTTCTACTTAGAGGAACAGTCCGTGATGTATATATAACTCATGAACCTTTAGAGTCTAGAGCATCTTAGGCTAGACCTGGCTTTACCGTATCCTGTAATTTCCACTTCACTTTCGGTTTGTGCTTAACCTATTCAGCTCTTAGACTGGTCAGTGAGTGCTCTCTTAGCGTGCTTCTTTGTTTTAGCTTTCGGCGCATAACTCGTTATGTTATGAACTTATGTGTTTATCTGTTTCCTGTGCCGAGATTCAGATCATTGGGAAATAACAGGGGGTGTTAGGTTCTATTATTACAGGATGTTTGGACTGGATGTCATTGTTCCATGTGTGGCCGAGGCGAAGAAAAACTGAAAACGAGCTCTGGTTCTGAACGTATGATACCATGTAGTTTCTACTCTTTGTGGGGGGAGGGGGGTAATATGAGCTGCTTTGTCAGTCTTGGTGTGGGGAGTAGCTTCAGATAGGTGATATACATAAATGTGCTAAAATAGAGAAGCTTTCAGTGGAAACAACCAACACTAACATGATTTAAGGCAGGGAATTGGTTGGAAGGGAAAAGAACCCTAGCTACACCAGTAAAAGTAAAGTGTAGGTTTTATATAGTTTAAGTGGAGCCACAGTGGTACAAGTGCCCGGGGTTAGCGCTAAAAACATATTAGGGGTAGCCACAATATAACTGTGGGACATGATTGTGCATACCTATGAAAGTATCGATGTATTACGCAAACATGCTTTTTTATTTTTGTTATTGTATGGCAATGTTTACACGATTTCCATATGTATCTACTAGGTCTCACGAGACACGAAGCCCGGGCTGCAATGGCTGGCTGACCTATTGGCGTCTTCATAGGAACGTCATGAATAATTTCCCCCCCCCTTTCTTGACAAAAATTTAGAATTGGTTTGCTTGCTAGAATCTTCTCTTGTGATTCCAAGTAGGACTTTGTCTTTGGAATTGTTCGTGTACAAGTAGGTTGTCTAGATCGTTGTGTGTTGTACGGTTATGTATTTATTCACAACAGGTCATAGTCTTTGTAACACACTGAGTCGAGTAGAAATGAAGAGAAAACAAGGCTATCACGTGCCTCTGTATGAAAGCTTTTTCATACGCATGTGTTAGTCTATTTTTATTTTATCGATCTGTGGGTGAAATCCAACATACTACACTTTGTCTTTTGGCATTAGTACAGGGCTACACCTTATGACCTAGTTTGAATGTTCAATTGGAAAATAACTATCAAGTTCTATAACAGAGCTACTAAAAGATGCAGAAAGAGAATTGGATGATAGATCTCACTGCTTTTGCATCATCATTTTGTTTATATTGCTGAATAGTTCCTGCTCGATCACCCAAGTGTTCACCATCTTAACATTTTTCTGCAGTACCTGTACAGTTAGATGTACTGTAGTACCTTCATCTTGCAGCAGTTTTTTTCCGGAAGAACGGTTCATTTGTACGATATTATCTGCATTTGTGGTTCAAGATCTGTTGTTGATGTTTTCCATGTCCTCATCTTTGTGCAGACTTAATCGACTATTTGATTGGAAATGGAAAAGAGTTGAACGCCATACAAATGATACAGGTTCTTAAATTGGTGAAGAAATATCCACCTTTTTCTCTTCTGGAGCGATATGTTGAAAAGGAAAAATGGACTGCTTTGGAGTTATTTAGCAAGAATGTATTGGACAAGTCTCTGGTATGCATTAGAACAAGAAAACAATTACATTGCAATCTGATTGTACTACCAACATCGTAAGAGAATTTATAGAGCTTCATAGTTGATTTGTTGTTGCAGCAAATTGTCATTCACCCATAGTTGAGATGCCTATGCACATTTTCTGTTCAGAAGAATTAATCAATTGCATTTTTGGAAAATTCTACTTATTGTCTTCTTTCTCAAACCCCCTTGAGTACAGCAAGTCAGACATGTGAACGCGTCCTTTTCTTTATGCACAATGTATTTCTTCACTGACTGTATTTTTTGTTGTTTAATGATGTTGCATCTACCTATGAACAGAAACCGGCCAAAACCAAGGAGATTGAAAAGCTAGAGCTTGCACGTACAATGATTAAACAACAACGGGCTGATTCTAGCAGAACGATTACTATCTTGGAAGAAATTAACAACTTGTTGGCTGAGTATACAAAAAGTCGTGCTTTAACACAGTCCTCCATATCCCTGTGCCACCACCAGCTACGAGTCCTCGAGGTGGCCCTCCCCACCCCTGTCCCAACCAGCGACGACAAGAAGCGCGCACATCAAGGGGAGGAGGAGACGAACGACGAGGAAGCCGAAGAGGAAGTAGTGGAGGAGGTGGTGGTGGAAGAAGAGGAGGAGGAAGAGGAGGTCGAGGTGGAAGAAGAGGAAGAGGAGGTGGAAAAGGAGCCTGAACAAGAGGAGGTAGATGCCAACAATGTGGCAACCAAGGAACATAATCCTGACGAGGAGATGCTGGAGGTTGAAGAAGACCAGCATAAGGACTTCGTATCCACTGATGAGCCCGATGACAAGGAGCAGAAGGTCCACAAGGTAGAGAATGGTGAAGAGGAGCAGCAGGAGTCTGATGGTGAGATGGAGAAGGAGGAGGCCGGGGAAGCCAATAAGGTTTTGTTGAAAGAAGTGTATCCAGATGTTCAAGGTGTTGATAAGTATCTTGTAAAGGCGTGCACTACCATGAACACCCAAAGTCTGGTGAATATCGTGTTCACGAATAGTATTGCGCGGCAAGAGTACCCTATGGCTGTGCGCCACGCCAAAGACGCCGCTGCTTTTATCCTTGACGTTGTCACGAGAATTGTGCGCATCAAAAAGATCAAGACCAACAAGGTCTGGGAAAATTGTGTTATACTGATCCGTTGTGTGCCTTTGGTGGAACCCAAGCTTTCCGTGCACACGACAGAGCAGGCCAAGCAGCTTGCAATGGACTGGAAAAAGAGAATCGATAATAGGAGGAGTTGTGGGGATCTTGGCTACCTTGCCTCATGTGCCTTCCTGTTCTTCCTCATTTCTTACAACATCGTATCAGAGTTTGATGCTGGTGAGATCATACGCCTATTTGGCACTGTCCCACGCAAATATCAGAGGAAGAGCTACATCGATCTCTGCAATGGTCTTGGTCTCGTCAGTAGGATCACTGGTACAAATAATTCTTTGTCAATTCTGATTCATAATGTTTTATGCACTTCAGCTTAATATATGCTAGGTGAGAAAGTCATGTTAATGTCAATTAAATTTTGTTGACAGTGAACATTCACACCATATAATTTTGCTGGACATTAGGATAAACCATAAATAGAGAATCTTTCAATGTATGATATATATATGTAGCCTACCCCTTGTCCTGCCAACGTTTGACAAACCCCCAATAAGATAAAGCCTTTTCCATGTATATTGTACTATACTTTCATGATTTCTATGCACAGAGGACAAAGAGTCGAGATTAGGGGAGATTAGTACAGTAAGCTTGATTAGCTTGTAGGGTTTAATTAGGCAAGTTTCCATGCATGTGTGTCCTGTCGCTGGCTTGCATGGAAACATCATATTAGTAATTAATGTCCGATTGCATGTAGTTTTGCACCTGATTATAGCTAGGTTGAGTTGTTTGCTTGCATGTATAGTAGAGTCTTGAGTAGGACCTTCATAGTAGAGTCCAAGTAGGACTTTGTCTTTGGAATCGTTCGTGTACAAGTAGGTTGTCTAGATCATTGCGTGTTGTCCGGTCTTGTATTTATTCACAAGAGGTCATAGTCTTTGTAACACACTGAGTCGAGTAGGAATGAAGAGAACAGAGAGCACACATGCCTTTGGACGAAAGATTATCGTACGCATGTGTTCGTATATTTTTATTGTATCGATCTGTGGGTGAAATCGAACATATTTACACATTGTATTTATGTTATGACCTAGTTTGAATGTTCAATTGGAAAATAATGATGAAGTTCTATAACAGAGCTCTACAAGATGCAGAAATAGAATTTGGATGAGAGATTTCACCGATTTTGCATCATCAATTTGTGTATATTGCTGAATAGTTCCTGCTTAATCAACCAAGTGTTCACCATCTTAACATTGTTCTTCAGTACCTAGTTGCCTTTATATTGCAATTTTTTTTTGGAAGAACAGTTCATTTGTAGGATATTATCTACATTTTTGGTTCAAGATCTGTTGTTGATGTTTTCCATGTCCTCATCTTTGTGCAGACTTAATCACTTATTTGATTGAAAATGGACAAGAGTTGAGCGTCATACTAATGATACAGGTTCTTAAATTGGTGGAGAAATATCCACCTTTTTCTCTTCTGGAGCAATATGTTGAAAAGGCAAAACGGACTGCTTTGGAGATATTTAGCAAGAATGTATTGGACAAGCATCTGGTATGCATTAGGACAAGAAAACAATTACATTGCAATCTGTTTGTACTACCAACGTTTAAGAGAACTGATAGAGCTTCGTAGTTGATTTGTTGTTGCATTAAATTGTTATTCACCCCATAGTTGAGATGCCTATGCACATTTTCCGTTTGGAAGAATGTATTATACCCCCTAACTAGAGATAGGAATTAAGCATTTGCATTTTTGGAAAAATTCTACTTATTGTCTTCTTTCTCAAACACCATTGAGTAAAGCAAGTCAGACATGTGAACGCATCATTCTCTTTATGCATAATGTATTTCTTCACCGGTTGTATTTTTTGTTGTTTAATGATGTTGCATCTACCTATGAACAGAAAACGGCCACAACAAAGGAGATTGAAAATCTGCGGCTTGCACATACTATGATTAAACAACAACGTGCTGATTCTACCAGATCAATTAATATCTTGGAAGAAATTAACAACTTGTTGGCTGAGTATACAAAAAGTCGTACTTTAATAAAGGCCTATAATGCCTTGTCATTGAATTCACAGAAGCACCAGAAGCGCAAAAAAGAGCAGCAGGAACATGAGGGGCAAGATAGACAAGTGCAGGGGAAACAAAGAAAGCTGGCAGGGAACCAGGAGCAGCCACAAGAGAAGGGGCAGCAGCTTCCGCCGCGCAAGCCACAGGAGAGTGGGGACCAACAGAGACAAGATAATAAGGGGAACGCACAAGCGAAAAAGCAGAAATTGCAGCAGCAACAAAATGAGCCACAGCAGCACATAAACCAGCCAAGGCCATGCGCTACCAAGCTAGCAACACCAGTTGGTCCTTCACCAAGATTTGTACCACCTGTGGTTCCAAATGTGGCAGAGATTAGTCGCATTGGGCACCAACCATTTGCTGTAATTTCTCAATATAATCATTTCCAGCAAAATCCTTCATACAACTATCCATCTTTCTATCCCAGATAACACTTGCAGTAGGTTCTTGAACAGACTACAAGTCAGATGTAGGAGTAGCAAAGAATTACCTGACATTTCCCTATTGTTGTTATACACTTGTGTTGATGAACTTAACAACCTTGACTATTCTGCGTGTTTGAAGGATCGAGAGGTTAACTAGAGGGGGGGGGGGGGTGAATAGGTTAACTACAAATTTTAACTTCTTTTTCAAGTTAACAAGGTAATGCTCAAATATAGATTATCTAGATTATGCAACTAGGTGAACAATCCTATATGTTGAGCAAGTACAACTAGCACAAGGTAAGTGTATGACTAAGCTAGTAGTAACTAGTAAAGGTAAGTTGAGGAATAACCGAACATAGTGACGCGGAGATGTATCCCGAAGTTCACTTCCCAATGGAAGCTAATCTCCGTTGGAGCGGTGCGGTGCCACCAAAGTGGAACACCGAGTAGGCCTCAAATGCCACACCGTATCTCCTTCGAGTCCTTCCACCGATGTGGATAGGCTCGAATCACTATGTTGCCGTTGAGGTTGACAACTAGAACCTTTACAAGGATGAGGCACACTCCACAAGATTGGAGGGTCCTCACCAAATCCCAAAAGCCTCCAAGACTCCGAGAAGCAAGATCCACGGGCACAAAAGCACCGGGGATGTCAACAAGGCTCCGAGCTCCGATGAACTAAGAGCAACAAGATTCCTAGCTCCAATGAACTAAGAATGACAAGATCCCTAAGGGATGAGTGGGTGGATTTCTAATCGACTCGGTGGAGTTGTAGATCGGGGGTGTCTCCTTCAAATCCCAAAGTATCACGAGCTTTGGTTGGGGATTTGTGGAGATCTTGTTCTTGAGCTTGAGCTTGATCAATCAATGGTGGTGAGAGAAAGTGTGGGTGAGATTGACAAAGCAAGGAGGTAGGTGGAGACCTCCTATTTATACCCGTGTCGAAAATACGGCAGTTGGGGGGGGATTTTCCCTTTCCCGCGCCCCCCCGGCCTGGGGGCCGGCCTGGCCGGCCTGGCGGCTGCCAGGGCCGGGCCAAACCCACCCCGGCATGGGGGCGGCCTGGGGCAGGCGTGGGCAGCAGTGGAGGCCGGCATGGGGCGGGGGGCGAGGCCGGACCCCCACCCGAGCACCCCGGCCTGGCACCCGGCCTTGGGCCGGCGGGGGCTGAGGGGCGAGGCCGGACCCCCACCCGAGCGCCCCGGCCTGGCATCCGGCCTGGGGCCGGCGTGGGGCTGCGCCAGCCTGGCCTGGCCGGCCAGGAGGCCGGCCACCCTTTTTCTTTGTCTCCTTTCCCCTTTTCTTTGCCGTTTCTTTTCTTCTCTTCCTTATCTTTTTCCGTAACCTTTTCTCCCTTATTGCTGCAGCTTGTATGATATTTACGGGTCGACATTTTCTGAGTACACTTAGCAAAACACATTAGTCCGACTATATGTTGTAATCAAACACTCAAAACAGGATTTAGAACCTATGTTCTTTCAATCTCCCCCTTTTTGATGTTTGATGACAACATACGGATTTGCGTAAGAAATAATTTTGCATAGCTATTTGTGAGAGAAGTAACATATATTCGTACTCCCCCTATTTATGTGCCCATACCAATTGACATGTATATTTGATAATCATGATGGGTGCTCCTTTTATAGTCTCAACTTCACACTATGTTTTATAAGATAATGAAGTGGCTAAGACATATTTATGTGAAGTGCAAGAATTAATCCAACCAAGATTTTGCCATTGACGATACACATGTATGAACATAAGTGAGCAATAATGTTTACCACTAGAATGATCTTACCATAGCATTCTTCTTATGAATAACAACTACCCTCATTACGGCTTCAACACATCGAAATAGTGAGTAGATGAGATAACATGATAGTCTTGCTATGATCTTCAATATATCAATTGTCACACGCATAGATAAAGAGTACGATAGATAAATAAAGACATAGTCTTACAATAACACCAAAGTTCAACAAAACACACAAATAGTTTCAACTAAGAATGACGAAAGCAAATCACGAAGATAAGACGCAAATGAATGCATGAAATGCAATGCAATGCGTGAATGTTTCTCCCCCTTGGCATCATACACCAAAAAGGGAGAAGGATGCAATCCAATCACTCGTCGCCCATGTCCTCATCTTCTTCAACGAAGTCCTCTGGAGGAACCTGACTGGAGCTAGCCTCGGCGGTAGTGTATGGCCCCGCAAAAGAGCCGAGTGAGCTAGCATCATCTCCACACCAATAAGTATGCTTAGACTTCCACTTCTCCTCGGAAATCTCTTCGGAGCTGGGAGGACTAAGGGGAATCTTGAGAGCAGTCTGGATGGCGCGCTGACGGCGACTAGAGGCTTTCCCCTTGCGATAAGCCTCATAATCCTGATGTTGCTTATCAATGAAGAAGCAGTTCATCTTCTGAAGAATCTTCTTGAGGTTGAAAGTCTCAGGAGGAGGAGAAGGTGAGGGAGAGCAGCGAGTAACTGACTCGGTGCGGGTGCGCTTAGGCCTCGGATCAGCAGCAGTCTCAATGGGAGCATCATACATAAGAATAGATTTCTTGGGAGTCACTTTGGCATAGTTGTTGATGAGACCTTCTGGGATGCGGGTCTCAATAAGACGCTGAATATATGAGCCATAGATGGGGACCCGCTTTTCCCTAACCACATTCTGCATCTCCTGCCACATGTAGTCCAGAACATCCAATTGCTTCTTGGCCCTCATCTGAGACTCAATGTGGAATAGAAGGTTGATCATCCACTTGCGTACCTTGCCCTTCTCACCAAATTTAGCGTTGATGGTGTTGTGAAGGATAGCGTGTATCATATACCAATGCTCAGAAAAGAACTTGATCTTAGGAATATGCATGGAGCCGGTACCTTCGGGATAGCAATGGCGAATCCCCTCCTTGGCCTTCATAATCTTGTTGGAATCCCCATGTATGCGAAAATAGAAGGTATAGTCAAACCGATACTCGGGGATACCCAGAATAGTACCAAAATCATCCATGGTAGCCTCACACTTGGAGCCACCGCTCATCCATGTCAAGGTACGCGGGAGACGCGTGGGGCCTCCAGAGGAGAAGTGAACGGTGGAGTAGAACTCCCTGAGCAGCTCTGGAGAGAATGTATGAGCAAGGGTGTCACCCATGAGAGGAGTGAGGTTGTGGTAGTCCATGATTGTCATCACTTCGGGCCACTTGTTGCGACCATACTCAATGTCAAAGTAATGTTGATCCACGTGACTGTGCTGAAGCTTGCCAAGAATAAATTCATGCATGACTTGATGCATCTTGCAATAGAATCTAGGATCCGAGCATGTGCTTTCACCAAACTCATAAGGATTAAACTTGAGCCTTTCTTCATCAAAGTCGGTGGTACTAAGACCACCCCAGTTCTTGATCACGGGCTCCTTCGGATTGATTGGGAGAGAAGGAGCATGTCTCCGTGAGGGAGTAGAACCGGAAACATCCAGGGCACTCTTCTTGCGGGCAGTGCGAGGGCGGAGAGAGCGGGAGGCATCGGACTCATGTTGAGGAGGAGAATCACCTGAAACATATGATGCATGGATATGGAGCATGATAATGAGTGCACATGGTCGTTGTTTAGGAGAAAAAAATAATTAAACCATGAAGCTATGGGACAACGACATGGTAAACGAAATACTAGCCCAATAGTTAGTGAACACAATATTATGAGTGTGTGCACATTATCATAGCATGTGTATAGGATTGTGTGATGTGGAAAAAAATATATTGGACATGATACTAGAGACCATTAGGATGTAAAAATATTGAGGGTATATCATGCACATTATGTCACAATGAGAGGATTTAACTATGGCGAACTATGAGAATGTAATTTGCAAAGGTAGGTGACGCATAGTATCATAGGGCTAAGGCTAGAATACGAGGAGCATGGAACAACAACATGGCATAACATAAGAATAGATGGAACACATGTCATCAACAAATCATAATATAGCATAGCGGTATGAACCCTAGCATTAATAGATGGAGAAAAAAATCTAGCATACGAACACAAGAAAATCTAGCATATGAACACTAGTACAAGCACACCGATAGAGAGCACTCACATACACCTAAACCATAGAAGAGCCCAAAGAAAATTACCCGAGTTCGAAGCCATCTTCAAACAAAAAGCACTAGGCAAGAAATTGACCCGATCTCCTCCAATAAGGGAACAACAAGAAATCCGTGTGGAGGAGGGGCGGAGAGGGCCGAGGGCTTGCGGATCCGTGAATTTGGGCGGTGGGGATGGGCTAGGGAGGTGGGGGGGAGGGGGTGAGGGTAGAGCACCTAAGGGGCTCTAATGGAGGTGGAGGGAGGAGGAAGAAGAGGTGTGGGGCGGTTTGGGTGTGGATGGGGTGTGTGTGCGTGTGCTTGTGTGGGCAGCGCCCCACACCGGCCTGGGGCCGGGTGGCATGCCGGCCTGGCCGGCTCGGCTGTGCGGGGCGGATGGGTGGGCGGGGCGGCCGGCCTGGGGCCGACGCGCGGGGGGAGGAGGCCGGGTCGGAGGCCGGCCAGGCGCCCGAACGGCCCGGCCTAAGGGCCGGCCTGGGGCCGGATCGCGGCGGAGGCGGGGCCGGGGTACTGGCCGAACGCCCCGGCTTGAGGGCCGACCTGGGGCCGGCACGGCAGTGGAGAGGCCGGGGTGGGAGGGAGGACAGGCGCGCTCGAGAATTTTTTGTTTTTTTGTTTTTTTTTGTTCGGCAGTTGGGTTGGGTTGGGTTTGTGTGTGTTTGTTTGTTTGTTTTTTTTGTAAAACAAATCTAAAAAGCAAAGAAGACCTACACAACTTACCAAGCCACAACGCGCAACAAACAATTAAAAAAAAGTTCAATTTCAACAGATTTTCATGAATATATTCTAACAAGTGAATCTAATGTCTTAATAACACATTTTCATGAATTTGTTTCTTAGGGCAATTTTATTTGACCATGTGCACGAATGGAATGAGAATGATGGCATGCATATGATGTTTTCATTTGTATCCAATGGAAAAAAACGAGAACGAAATGAGCAACATTGGATACCAATGAAATATGAAAACAAGTGGAAGGGCAAATGAGTGAACATTCGAACACAACTGTCGCATTGAAAATTGGTGGTGGCCGTAGCCACCATGTTTGAGTATGTTCGATATGTCACCGCGAAGATATATCTTGGGTGCATTGTCGAGACTCATCATTGAAGCACATGATGTCATTAAAAATGATCATTTAGGCACGATTTGTTTATTTATGCATTATAAAGGTAGTGTTGGCTCATTGATTGAGCTACACTCCCCCTATGTCTATGCGTGCATCTAAATCCAAATAGGAGTCTAGTAGGGGTGTGTATGCAAGATTTTCAATCAACTAAAATTGCTTGCACATATGATGTTGAGCTCACTCCTCAATTCCTTGAATCTCTTCACATCTAGAGGCTTGGTAAGGATGTCGGCAAGTTGATCTTTAGTGTTGACATAAGAGAGTGAGATATCACCATTTGCCACATGATCCCGAATAAAATGATACCGAATCTCAATATGCTTGGTCTTGCCATGAAGTACCGGATTGTGACCAATCTTAATAGCACTCTCATTATCACATAAAAGAGGCATTGTCTTAATCTTAATTCCAAAATCCTTAAGACATTGCCTCATCCATAAGAGTTGAGAACAACAACTTGCGGCGGAAATATACTCCGCTTCCGTGGAGGAGGTGGCAATACAATTTTGCTTCTTGGAAGACCAACACACAAGGGACCTACCAAGAAATTGGCAAGCACCCGAGGTTGATTTTCTATCCACTTTGTCACCTCCCCAATCCGCATCCGAGTATCCCACAAGATCAAAAGTTGTGTTTGATGGATACCAAAGACCATGAGTGGGAGTGTCAACCAAGTACCTAAGTATCCTATTGACCGCAATCATATGGCTTTCCTTGGGGTTAGATTGAAATCTTGCACACAAACCCACACTAAACATAATGTCCGGTCTAGATGCACAAAGGTAAAGCAAAGATCCAATGATGGATCGATAAAGTTTGGGGTCTACCGGTATACCTTCATGATCCAAAGAGAGATTTGTGGTTGTTGGCATTGGATAAGGTAATGGTTTGGCATTTATCATATCGAATTTCTTGAGCATGTCTTGAATATATTTGGCTTGACAAATAAAAGTCCCTTCATGATATTGCTTGATCTCAAAACCTAGAAAGAACTTCAATTCTCCCATCATAGACATCTCAAATTCACTTGTCATTAGTTTGGCAAATTGATCTACAAAACTCACATTAGAGGATCCAAATATAATATCATCAACATATACTTGGCATACGAAGAAATGTCCATCTACACTTTTGGTAAAGAGAGTGGGATCAATTACCCCAAGTATGAAACCACGATCTACTAAGAACTCCTTTAAGTGATCATACCAAGCACGTGGGGCTTGTTTGAGGCCATACAAAGCCTTATGGAGGAAGTAGACATGGTTAGGATACTTGGGATCCTCGAACCCCGGAGGTTGTTTAACATATACCATTTCATTTATAGGTCCATTTAGAAAAGCACTTTTAACATCCATTTGATGCAAGATGAAGTTATGACTAGTGGCAAATGCAAGTAATATACGAATGGATTCAAGCCTAGCTACGGGAGCGAAAGTTTCACCGTAGTCAAGTCCTTCGACTTGAGAGTAGCCTTGAGCAACCAATCGTGCTTTGTTGCGAATCACTTGCCCATGAGAATCTTGCTTATTCTTGAACACCCATTTAGTTCCAATGATATTGTGATCCTTGGGTCTTTCCACTAGTGACCATACTTTGTTTCTCTCAAAATTATGAAGCTCTTCATGCATAGCTTGAACCCAATCTTCATCTTCAAGAGCATCATACACTTTCATGGGTTCAACATGAGAGACATATGAGTGAATACCACAAAACTTGAGTACTTGTCCACGAGTGGAGACACTTCTCCCCAAGCCACCAATGATATTCTTTTGATATAGTGACTTTTGTTGCAATCTTGATGCTTGACGAGACATGATACGAACTAGAGCATCATCGGGATTTTCATTAGGTGGAATATCCTCATCATTTCCTTCATCAAGACCATTGTCCACCCTTATTGGAGTTCTTGGTGAAGTATCACCAAGACCATTTCCACCATTATCATTGGGTGGATCTTGATCACTTTCTTGATGGGAGATATCCACATGAAGATCTTCTTCTTGTTCTTGGTTGACCATTTGATTGGTGGTTGATGTAGAGGGCTCCACTTGCGTAGAGCTAGTTCCATCCTCATTTGCCACAAGGTGTCCCTCAATGGGTATAAGTGGACCTACACCCATTCTTCCTATGGCTATGGAGGATGGTTCATCACCTACATCATCACAATCAATTTTCTCCACTTGGGAGCCATTATCCTCATGAAATTCCACATTCATAGATTCTTCAACACACCCGGTGGATATGTTGTAGACTCTATAAGTGTGGGAGTTCGTGGCGTAACCAACAAAAATACCTTCAAAAGTTCTAGCATCAAACTTAGACAATCTAGTTCCCTTTATGTATACTTGGCATTTGCACCCAAAAACTCGAAGATATTTGAGGTTGGGTTTGTTACCGGTTAGAAGCTCATATGGAGTCATGCCAATCATCGGACGAAGGAAGAGTCGGTTAGATAGATGACAAGCGGTGTTGATGGCTTCGGCCCAAAAGTTATATGGGGATTTGAATTTGGCCATCATAGTTCTTGCCATATCAATAAGTGTGCGATTCTTCCTCTCCGCAACACCATTTTGTTGAGGGGTGTACGCGGCGGAATATTGATGTCTTATCCCCTCATTACCTAAGAATTCATCCATGGTGTAGTTCTTGAACTCGGAACCATTGTCACTCCTAATGGACAAGATCTTGGTGTCATATTGGCGTTGCACTTCGGTAGCCCAAGTTATGAATCTTTCTTGAGTTTCACTCTTCTTCTTGATATAGAAAACCCAAGTGTATCTGTGTAATCATCAACAATAACCAAACAATACTTCTTGCCACCAAGACTATCATATGTGGGAGGCCCAAATAAGTCCAAGTGAATGCGCTCAAAGGGTCTTGTTGTGGCGATGATTGATGTCTTGGGATGATTATTCTCATGCATCTTTCCGGCAATACAAGAGCTACAAGGGCGATCTTTGGAAAAATTCACACTTGTTAGTCCTATCACATGCTCACCCTTCACAAGAGTTTGTAAATTTCTCATACCGACGTGGCCTAGGCGGCGATGCCAAAGCCAACCCACGTCGGATTTAGCCATTAGACATGTGGCGATATGTGTAGTTTCTTTCGAGAAATCCACTATGTACATACCGTTTTCCACAAATCCAACAAAGGCTACTTTAAGAGAAATAGTGTGAAGGACGAGCACATGATGACGCCCAAATACACATGTAAAATTGCACTCGCAAAGTTGCAAGACAGAAAGAATATTATAGCCAAGGGACTCAACAAGGAGGACTTTCTCAATGGATGAATCCGGAGAAATGACCACCTTGCCATGTCCCAATACCTTAAGTTGTGAGCGATCACCAATAGTTACATGAGCAAATTTGAGAAGTTGGAGCTTCAAGTCTTCTAATACTTCTTTGCTTCCGGTCATGTGTGCGGAACAACCACTATCAATCATCCATGATGTTCCACCGGAGATACATCCCTACAATGAATCAACTTCTTGTTTTAGGTACCCATTTTTGGATGGGTCCTTTTTTGTTAGTCACAAGGGTCTTGGGAACCCAAATAGCATGCTTGTAATCATCACCATATGAGGTGCCTACATACTTTGCATAAACATGACCATCAATAGATTTAAGAAGCACATAAGATGGGTTATATTTTCCCGCAAAGTTGTTGTGAGTAGTAGTGTTCCTAGGAACAATACTTGTAGCAATAATATCAAACTCATCTTCCTCATTAGCCAACTCCCCCTCCTTCACAAAAACAATAGAGTTAGTGGAGGGAGTTGACTTCTTCTTTTAGGCCACCTTCGATGTGGAACCAAAACCAAGGCCTTCTTTACCAACAACTCTCTTATGATTACTCAAAAGATCATTGAGGTTCTTTTGGCCTTGGATGCATGTGGCAAGACCTTTGTTGAGTTGTGCCTTCAACCTATTGTTCTCCTCAATGAGAGTTGCCTTGACACACAAAGGGTTAGTAGCACAAGAGTTTTCATTCACAACTCTTACTCCTTTTAAGGTTTTGAGCTCATTTGAAATAGTACGATGATCCATTTTAAGCTTATCAAAATCCTTAATGAGTTCATTATACCCTTGGTTAGTTGCATCATTTAAACTCATGAATTCCGTTACCTTAGCAAAAGCATGTTGACAATCAAGTTTAACTTTAGCTATGTCAATTGCAAAGGTTTCTTCTATGCTTTCTTTAAGGCAATGTGATTCATCTAGAGCTTTCTCAAGCTCCTCAATTTTACTAGCATCATCACGAGCAAACTTTTCAAGTAACATTATTCTCTCCTCATGTTCATCAATGAGGCCATGTGCCTCACTTAATTGATCCATGAGAGAGATAAAGATGGATTTAGTTTCTCCTTCTAGTTTTTCAACAAAGTTTGTCAAGGGGTCTTCCTCGGCACAATTTAGTAGTGAAGGAATAGAGGAGTTAGCAAGTTTAAGTGTAGGAGTCACCTTTGGGGGTATACCCTTGGCCATGAAGCACTTGTGACTCGAGGGGCCCTTGTTGTCATTTGGGTTGGAGAAGAGAGAGCTTAAGTTAGGAGGTATGACGCCCCTAGCCATGGCCGCCATACCTACTTGTTCGCCTTCACCATCACTCTCTTCACCACCGGATGTGTACTCGACTTCTTTAGCAATCATTGCCCTAGGAGGGCCTCTCTTGATGAAGTTCTTGGACTTGGGAATGAAAGTGGATTTCTTGATAAGTCTTCCTCCATTCTCAATTCTACTCTTGAAGGGACACTCGGCAACGAAGTGCTCGGAATCTCCACAATTGAAGCAAGTTCTTGCTTTCTTCGTGCTTGAGGATTCCTTCCCTTTATTCTTGGTGGCATTGGATCTAAAATCTCCTTTCTTCCACCACTTGTGTTGAGCAAGAGCCAAGCATTCTTCATGTGATGTCTTCATCTCTTTCTCGGAGACCTCATGAGTGGATCCACCATCATCACTTGAGTCATTATCTTCATGGGAAATGACATTGGCCTTCAAGGCAAGAGATGATTTCTTTGCTCCGTTTACGCGGGCCATGACATCATAGGAAGTTTGCTTCATGACCTTTAGAGTGATAAAGAGACCCAAAACATCATTTGGGGATAGGTCCAAGTAGTCGGCCCTTGCTTGTACATTCATCACCATATTTTCATTGTATGGAATCAAGGTGAGTAGAAATTTCTCCTTGACCCAATTCTCCGTGCAATCCGTGAATCCACTATCTCTCATATCATTTACAAGAGCCTTGAGCCTTCTAAACATGTCTTCTATGTTCTCTCCATCACCCAAGTGAAAGTGTTCAACTTTTCTTTGAATGATTGACTTCTTGGATCTTTGGAGGTTGACATTGCCGTCAAACATATCAACAAGACCATCAGAAGCTTTCTTTGCACTAGTGAAGGACCGGATGTGCTCAACTCCTTCCCTTTCCATTGCCCTTTCCAACATGTGCAAAGCATGAGCGTTGAGTTGCTCATCAATGATGTCACTTGAGCTTAGATTTGCGGGATCCTTTGGCTCATATCCCTTTTCAACAATTCTCCATATTTGCATTGAAGAGCTGCACATGTAAGACTTCATGGAAGCTTTCCAATTAGTAAAACGATGCCGATCCACCAAAAGAGGTGGACCAAGATGAGTAACATGTGGATGTTGAACATTAGGAGCATTGTTATAAGCAAAGCCAAAAGAATTTCCATCACCACCATTAGGTGAGGATGATGCGGATGCTTCTTTAGTTGGAATGGGTTTTCCATGTTCATCTAAAATAATCTTTTCACTAGATTGTTTAGATGGAGATGTCAATTCTCTTATTAGTCCCTCCATCTTTTTCTCGGAACTATCAATCATAGCTTGGATTAGCTTTTGAATCCCATCCATGGTGACGGGATCATCGGCCATCCTTACCTCCTATTTTAGGCGGTGAAGCCTATATAAAGAGACGAGGCTCTAATACCAATTTAAGGATCGAGAGGTTAACTAGAGGGGGGGTGAATAGGTTAACTACAAATTTTAACTTCTTTTTCAAGTTAACAAGGTAATGCTCAAATATAGATTATCTAGATTATGCAACTAGGTGAACAATCCTATATGTTGAGCAAGTACAACTAGCACAAGGTAAGTGTATGACTAAGATAGTAGTAACTAGTAAAGGTAAGTTGAGGAATAACCGAACATAGTGATGCGGAGATGTATCCCGAAGTTCACTTCCCAATGGAAGCTAATCTCCGTTGGAGCGGTGCGGTGCCACCAAAGTGGAACACCGAGTAGGCCTCAAATGCCACACCGTATCTCCTTCGAGTCCTTCCACCGATGTGGATAGGCTCGAATCACTATGTTGCCGTTGAGGTTGACAACTAGAACCTTTACAAGGATGAGGCACACTCCACAAGATTGGAGGGTCCTCACCAAATCCCAAAAGCCTCCAAGACTCCGAGAAGCAAGATCCACGGGCACGAAAGCACCGGGGATGTAAACAAGGCTCCGAGCTCCGATGAACTAAGAGAAACAAGATTCCTAGCTCCAATGAACTAAGAATGACAAGATCCCTAAGGGATGAGTGGGTGGATTTCTAATCGACTCGGTGGAGTTGTAGATCGGGGGTGTCTCCTTCAAATCCCAAAGTACCACGAGCTTTGGTTGGGGATTTGTGGAGATCTTGTTCTTGAGCTTGAGCTTGAGCTTGGTCAATCAATGGTGGTGAGAGAAAGTGTGGGTGAGATTGACAAAGCAAGGAGGTAGGTGGAGACCTCCTATTTATACCCGTGTCGAAAATACGGCCGTTGGGGGGGGGGGGGATTTTCCCTTTCCTGCGCCCCCCCGGCCTGGGGGCCGGCCTGGCCGGCCTGGGGGCTGCCAGGACCGGGCCAAACCCACCCCGGCCTGGGGGCCGGCCTGGGGCCGGCGTGGGCAGCAGTGGAGGCCGGCGTGGGGCTGGCCAGCGCCCAGCCAGCCCGGCCTGGGGCCAGCGTGGGGCGGGGGGCGAGGCCGGACCCCCACCCGAGCACCCCGGCCTGGCACCCGGCCTGGGGCCGGCGGGGGCTGAGGGGCAAGGCCGGACCCCCACCCGAGCGCCCCGGCCTGGCATCCGGCCTGGGGCCGGCGTGGGGCTGCGCCAGCCCGGCCTGGAGCCCGGCCAGGAGGCCGGACACCCTTTTTCTTTGTCTCCTTTCCCCTTTTCTTTGCCGTTTCTTTTCTTCTCTTCCTTATCTTTTTCCGTAACCTTTTCTCCCTTATTGCTGCAGCTTGTATGATATTTACGGGTCGACATTTTCTGAGTACACTTAGCAAAACACATTAGTCCATCTATATGTTGTAATCAAACACTCAAAACATGATTTAGAACCTATGTTCTTTCAGTGTTGTGATGTGCTATTTATTTTCACAACATGAATATACCTTTTTGATCCTCTAAATTGCATCTCATCACATGATGTGGCATACAACTAGCATTTGCCAAGTGGGTTTATCCATCTGTATCATGTCACGTAAAAGACTGGACCATAGGGCTGGAGGTTTGAGAATGCAGCAGGTAGCATCCACATGCATGCATATTACAAGAGCATGTGATTAGCCAAAGCAGGGTTCTAGCCAAATGGCTCTCGGCTTTCATGGCTTTTGCGGCACGTAAAGTGTACATTTCGGTAAGTATGTATATCAGTCATTGTCATCGATATTTCTTTAATGCAAATGTTGTATCTTAACATTGCCAGACATTGCAAAGATTCTGAAAGGTAGCTACTAAAGAAGAAGTTGACATTTATGATCGCGGCATCGAGATGCTGATGACAGACCATCACCGCATTGAGAAAGCCGAAGGCAGCAAGTAGAGGGAAGTTGACACTTACAATTAGCACAGCTTTGTAGGAGAACTTAGCGGAGGAATTAGGTATGCAATGTTGATACTACTCGCTCATTGATACTCTAGCTTACACTGTACCACCGGTAACTTTACCCCCGACTCAAAAGCCGACATAAATTTATATCTATCATAATTTTTTCTAAACCCGACATGAAGAGACGACTATCTTACTGCGTTTTTGTTTGTGTCGCTAGCCTTCGGCAGCAAGATAATGTTGCCCTAGTTGAATGGTCGGTGTAGCTTGTGTTGAGGCTGGAAGTTTATATGGTTGCGGCGATGATGTCCCGCTTTATTGTCTCCTAGCGGGGATTTGAATAAGGCATGGATGAGTGAAACCATCCGGCCCGGCGTTTTGATGGAAGAGAGGGCGAGGGCCGCGTTTTTTTTTTTCTTTTTATTTTGAGACTACGCAATTGCGTGCCTTATACTTATAGAAGGTAGAGTTTAGGTAGTACAAAAAATTATCCTAGCCGTGAACCCACAGCCGGACAACGAACACACCTACAACTAGCACTCGCTAGCCCCACTCTCGCTCAAAGCTTCTATCACCTACACCCGCAACGTTCCAGAGTTTCATATCCTCCACAATTCTCGCTGCAAGCAAAACCTCATTACATTGTTTTTGTATGGTCCTGAAGACTCTTGTGTTACGTTGCTTTCACAAGCTCCAGCATATCAAGACGACCCAATCATCAAATTTTATCTTTGTCTTCCTATCCATGCCAATCCCTAGGCGTCCAGGTTCAGGATGCTAAACGGTATCTGCACCGTTTGGTTATAGGCATGCCACACTCTCGTAGCAAACATGCACTTGATGCTCCGCTGCGTCCTCCTCTTGCAGGGCGAAGACCATGTCTTTAATTTCTTTCTTGCAGATTGGAGCATCAAGCTGGGAAAGATCATGCCCCTGGTTGCCAAGGGCCTCCAAAGTTAAGCATGCAGATCTAGGCACCGGGTGCCCAAATGCACCTGGATATGGCTGAAAAGACATTACTTCGTTTGAGATGGCCATCCCTTCGGAGGAGGTGTGGAGAAACCTTTTTTTTAGATATGAGTCCAAAGGCCCAACGTTAAATTACTAATGCACCAAATGGTGACAAGGATATGTACAAAGCGCTGAACCCATCTTACAACATCGCTCTATACACACACATTTTTTTTAGAACCATGCAGAAGCACTGCATGTATTAGAATTGTGATTACAGCTATATGAATCTAGAAGTTCTCAACACATGAGAGAAAATAGAGATTAGAGCCAGGTCTAATCGTGAGAGTACACCTCAAAAACCCTATTAGAAGAATCTCCAACTCAATTAGAGGGGCTTTAATTAGTAGTCTAATTAGAGGCTCTAATTCTATTAGAGAGAGAGAGAGGCACGGGGCCAATTAATATGTTTTCCAATGCCTTGGGGGTCCTAGGGAGTTCCTCCCCCAATTCGCACCCAAAGAAGGTGGACGCACCGCCTTCCTAGGGCCAATCGGATTGGACTCCCTTTGGGCGTTCAACTCTCCTCCTTCCTTTTTCCTCATTTTTCCTTTGGTCTTTTATTTTTCTCTCTTGAACCAAATAAGGAAGGAACCATGGGGAGTGATATACCTTGTGTGGATCCCTAGAGCCCACCATATAGGCCCCAAAATAATGGGTGCGGCCATGACGGAATTTCTCCCCCCCCCCTTCGGCACTCCCCCCCTTCATTTTTTCCAAAAATCTTCCAGAACCCTGTGACCACTATAGGTAAAATCATCAACCTTATCTATTGATGTTAGAAACATATTTCTAACACCCCGAGACATCTCGTGTCCTCTGTTATCTCTCCCATAAAGTTCTGCCACTCCTGACATTATTTCTCTTGTATAGCAACTTCCCCGAAACACCTCCGATTGACATCAGACTTGTTTCTATGACATCGTATCGACACCAACCATTCATAAAACCATTAGAAAAATATTTATCCTCTCAATTAAATTTTGGAATGGCTTAATCATGTGACCCATAAAGATTTGGTAACAAACAGACATGTTCGGGAACTTACCGAACAATAACCAACATCGAGACCGTGGATGCCCATGATGGTTCCTATGTTTCCACGAAGAACGAGGCAACCTTTAAGTTACTCACTGCACCTATTACCATAACTTCATGATACCAACATTATCACGAGGTGAGATAATGTGCTCTAGTATGATCAAACCATTTGATCATAACACATATAGAACTCGTACCTTTTTTTTTGACACAAAAGTGGTAGGGAATATCCCTATTGTGCCATTTTATATAATTAAAAGGGAGGGAGTTTAAAAGGTGTAGCAGATGATATAGAGAGTCTCATGGGTTCATAAGGTATCTAACCATGACTGCATGCCATCCTTAAGGGTAGGCTTAGATGTAATGATATTATTAGAAAATCCAGCTTTCAATTGAGATAAGCATCTAGGCATATCTGTTAACTGATTTCTAAATATGGAACTTTTTCTTTGATCCCAAATACTCTAGCATCCCATAATAGTGATGTCCATGAAGAAGTGGATAGAATATATTGCTTTAGAATATTGAATCATGTTATAAGGTCCAAATCAGTGTTCCATTCAATTCCAAGAGCCCGCCAAAAGCTTTGGCTAAAGCTACATTAGAAGAATAAGTGCAGAAGAGTATCTTCAGGGTTAGTATCTTAAGTTAAAACTTTTTGCTGCGCATCCCTTGGGTATTTCGAGTGCAACTGTGGCTAGGAGTCACCCCTTTTTTTTTGTTAAAACCTTTTGCTGCGTAGGCCCCGAGTATTTCGAGTGCAACTACGACCGGGAGTCACCCCTTTTTCCTGTTAAAACTTTTTGCTGCGCAGACCTCAAGTGTTTTGAGTGCAACTGCGGCTGGGAGTCAACCCTTTTTCTTGTTTAACTTTTTCCTGTGCAGCCCCCGAGTATTCTGAGTGTAATTGCAGCTGAGAGTCACCCCTTTTTTCTGCTATTTTTTTTTGCTGCGTAGCCCCCGGGTATTTCGAGTGCAACTACGGCTGAGAGTCACCCATTTTTCCCTTTTAAACATTTTACTATGCGGCCCCGAGTATTTTGAGTGCAACTGCGGCTAGGAGGCACCCTTTTTCTGTTAAAACATTTTGCTACACAGCCCCCGAGTGTTTTGACTGCGACCACGGCTGGGAGTCACCTCTTTTCTTTTCCATTCAAACCTTTTGTTGCATAGCCCGTGAGTGTTTTGAGTGCACTCGAGTGGGGCTGTGGTTAGTTTGCGGTTGTTTTCTGTGCTATTGGTTGTAAAACAGAAAAAAAAAGTCTCACGGTGCAGAGGTAATGTTGCTTGATTTTTTCATGCAAGATACATAAATGGCTAGAGTAGCCTTATTCAAATTGTAAAAGAAAAATTATGTGTAAAAGAGACGTAGCTGCGAGATGTCCCACGGGTTCTTGTAGAAGTTCCCTGTCTTTTTATCCTTGAGCTTGTACGCGCCTTTCTCAATCACTTCCCCTATCATGTAGGGGCCTTCCCATGGAGATGGTAACTTTTCGTGGATTCCTTACTTCAGTCGCGACACCATTTCCCCAATATTAAATATTTGACTTCGCACCTGACGGGCATGGTAGTTGCGTAGATCCTGCTGATATATTGTTGATCACGCGAGTGCTATGTCCCTAGCCTCATCGCAACAATTTGCAACATCTTCTAGTGCTCTATTTGAGTCCTCCTCATTGTAAGTAGTGAGTCGAGGAACTCTGTGGCGTACCTCAGCCGGCAGCACTGTATCTACACCGTTACCATGAAAATGGAGTGTACTTGGTTGATTTGTTTGGCGTAGTTCTTAGGCTCCATAGTACCGAGGGTAGCTCTTCTGCCCAGCCTCCTGCGGCTCGCCTGAGTGGTGTAAGAAGGCGTTTCTTGAGTCCGTCTGTTATCTTTCCATTTGACTTTTCCACCTGTCCGTTGGTCTGGGGGCGTGACACCGATGCATAGGCAACATTAATTCCTAGTTCTCTACAATAGTCCTGGAACTTGACTACTGCGAAATTGGTGCCATCATCTGTGATGATAATGTGGGGGACTCCAAACATGTGGGAAATTGATCTTATGAAGTTTACTGCCATTCCTGCATCTTGAGACGCCACAGGTATAGCTTCTATCCACTTAGTGAATTTGTCGACTGCTACCAACAGCCTGGTGCACCCCCCCCCCTTTTGACGATCGACATAGGGGTCCAACCATATCGAGTACCCACTACTCAAAGGGCCATGGGAGTGGTATCATGTGGAGCTCAATGGCAGGAACATTGGGTCTTGTTGCGAAACATGACTCGCAGTGTTGTACGATGGATTTGGCGTCAAGCTCTGCCGTTGGTCAATAAACATCCGGCTCTGAATGCTCCGCGGACTAGACTTTTGCTTCCCACATGGTGTCCACATGTTCCTTCATGAACATCGAGTAGTATCTCTCTTCCCTCTTCTGGGGTCACGCAACTCCATAATAAATCTGAGATGTTGCGCTTATGGAGCTATCATGTGTATATTGTGAATGCTTTTGCACGACGCATCACTCGTCGTGCTTCTGCTTGATCATATGGCAGTTCTTTCCGTGTAATATAATTTACCAAGGCTTGCATCCAAGTGGACTTGACTTGGAGAACCCGCTCTACCCCGTCCATGGGTGCGCTTTGTCTTCAGGTTCTGCTTGATCTGCTGTACCGTACTCGGTTGCTTCTTCTGTGGCTACCATTTTGCGTTTGATTAAGGGTTGGTCAATTACCTCATAGAAAACTTCGGGTGGTATTGGTGCGCAAGTTGACCCGATTGTGTCTAGTGTGTCTGCTTCTGAGTTGCTTCTCCTTCCAATGTTCCGCAACTCACACCCGTCAAACTTGCCTTCGAGTCTGTTGTAAAGCTCTCGGTACGCTGCCATGTTTTCTGATGGGGCGTCACACTACTTCATGGTTTGTTGTACCACGAGGTTTGAGTCACCATAGATGATGATTCAAGTGTCTCCTCATGCTTTAGCCGTCTTCATCCCGTGTATGAATGTCTCATATTCTGCTTCATTTTTCGAAGTGTTTTTTGAAGTCCATCCGCGGCACGTAAAACATCATGTCTCCTTTGGGTGATGTTAGTACCACTACAGCTCCTGATCCTTCTTTCCGCTCGGAACCATCGAAGTACGTCGTCTAGCTTTTTGACATGGCTGGCTTCTTTGGTTTGTCGAGTTTTACCCACTCAGCGAGAATATCAAGGAGTACTTTTGATTTGATTGATTTCCTCGACTCGTATGTTATATCTCGCGGATCGACCTCAATCCCCCACTTCGCGACCGTAGTTTTTTAGTATTTCTGACAAGCGTTCTTTGGACATAACTTTTATTGGGTGTTGTTGGAAATAGTGCCTTAGCTTTCTGGCTGTCATGTAGACTCTGTAGGCTAGCTTCTGGTGATGTGGGTAGCGTTGCTTTGATATTGACAGGACCTCACTGAGGTAGTAGACAGGTCATTGTACCTCGTGCGTGACACCTTGCTCGGGTCGTTCCTCGACAAGCACTGTGCTTACCACTTGCCTTGTTGCTGCTAAGTAGAGTAGCATTGGCTCCATTTCCTGAGGGGCCACCGGTACTGGTGAGGTTGACAGAGTGTGCTTGAGTTTGTGGAAGGCGATTTGGGTTCCGGGTGTCCACTTGAATAGTTCTGACTTCTTTATCAACTTGTATAAGGGGAGTGCTTTTCTCCAAGCTTGGATATGAACCTTCTAAGTGTTTTAACTCTCCCTGCTAACTGATGGACCCCTTTAACGTCTCTTGGCTCTTTCATTGTGAGAATGGCCTGGATTTTTTCTGGGTTGGCGTCAAATCCTCTAGCGGACAGAAGGTACCCGAGTAAATCTCGTTTAAGTACTCTGAAGGAGCACTTCTTTGGGTTCATCTTGATTTTATACAAATCGAGTGCCGCAAAAGTCTCTCGAAGGTCGACAATAAGGGTTTCTGCTTCATTATGATCAAGGCACAATCTTGGAATTCTACAAAGAAATTATTGTGCTTTATTAAATATTGAGTGTTTATCTTAATTTGAAAATAAGACAAACAAAGAATTTTTTTCTAGGGATGTTACATGTTTTCCATATATCAAGGATTGTTTTGTCCACTTGGTGGTCATCATCGAGAGCATTATAAATCCTTTTGGTCTGATGGTTGGTGTTGCCCCATTGAAAGCACCATTTATAATGAGAATTTCTAAAACTAGTGGTGGTAATATTAATTTGAAGATCTTGGAGTTGTTGATTGGCAATACTAGATAATGGAAGGTGAAAGAGATCATATATAGTTCTGCCTATAATAGTCTTAGCTGATTGGAGACTAATCAGATTATTTTTGGCGTAGGAATTCAAATGTGGTATTTATCTTCTGCTGGGTCTTCACTCCATTTATCATACCAGAAAGTCATATTGCCAACTTTATAGGAGGTTAATTCTATATACTCCTCCAATTGTGCAAGGAAATCTTTCCACCAAAAGAACCTTTAGGATTACTTGCATGGGGAACCGATCCATTAGTGTGATATGCATTCCATATAAGATTAACCCAAGGAATGTCCTTGAATTTTTAAAACTTGTGGACATTTTTCATGATAAGGGCTTTATTGTGGATCCTAAGATTGAGGATACCAAGCCCACCTTTGTCTTTAGGTCCGCATATTAAATCCCAACGGGCTAAGCATTAGCCACTGTGATGATTATTGTCATGTACACTCCATAGTATTTCTCCCCACTTTTTTCAAAGTGAACCATGATAGTAATAAGAACATTAAGATAGAACATAGAAAACATGGGCAAAGAGGAAATTATAGAATTGAGAAGTGTTAATCTTCAGTGTAAGATAACAGTGAAGAGATACCAGATAGTCTCCCGTGTAATTTGGATACCATCGGCATGAGGTATTCAACCGATGGTCTTGTAGTCCCTAGAGGAAGTCCAAGGTATGTAAATGGAAGAATTTTAATTTTGCATCCAAATGATTATGCCATATGTTGGATATCATTGTGATCAACATTGATAGGAACAATGGTAGTCTTGTTGAAATTAATTTTTAGTCGAGTATACTGACTGAATTCTAGAAGAATATTCCCGAGCCTACCCAATTGAGTGTTGTCAGCTGACATTATAAGAAGAGTGTCATCAGCAAACTTTACAGTAGGATGTTTCTGTCCATAGTTATTATCAGTATGAAGTGAGATGTCTCCATTGTGCCATGCAGGATTAACAATTGTCCGAAGAAGATTAGAAGTGTTGACAAATAGCAATGGGGAGAGGGGATCTCCTTGTCTGACTCCTCTTTTGTAAATGATTTTTTCCAGGTACACCATTAAGTAGGACAGAAGTTGGTGCAGAATAGATGATCTATTTCATTAATGAAATACAATTGAGTCAAAATCCTTTTGAAACAAGCATAGAAATAATAACATTGTACTCAATCTTGTCAAAGACTTTTTCAAATTCAATTTTCAATATGATAATAGGTTTTTTGGACTGATGGAAAAGTTGTAAATACTCATAGGACCATCCAAGGCAATCCTGAATAGTTTTTCCTTTAATAAAACCATAATGTTTTTGTGAAGGTTAGGGATAATCACATCTTGCTATCTGTTTGCCATAAGTTTGGTTTGTAACTTGAGAGGTAAACTGACTAAAGAGATAGGTCTAAAATCATTCATATTTTCTGGATCTTTAATCTTTGGCATAAGAGTGATAAAGGCGGTATTAATAGATTGTAGATCTAAAGACCCTTCATAGAAATCATTTACTAACTTGAGAAAGTCCTGCTTAACAATGTTCGAACATTTCTTGAGAAAAATCAATTAAAACCATCCGGGCCAGGTGTTAGTAGGAATGTCCTTAATAAGAACATTAATTTCTTTCATACTGAAAGGATTATACAAATGAGAGAGGTCATGTGATTGGATCATATTGGAAAGATCATATATCATGTTTGGATTCTCACAAATTCCAAGTTTGTCATTGTAAGAGGCCCACATGATGGGAGCTTTATGATCATGATCAGTAATGTCAATGCTAGTAGAATCTTTAATAGAAGTGATGTAATTTCTTCTATAATTAATTGTAGCAATTGAATCGAAGAACTTACAATTCTCATCTCCAAATTTAGACCACTTAATCTTGTCCCTACACTACCAATAGATTCTCTTAGCCTCAATTAAATTTTGTGTGTGTGGGCCTGAAGGATCCTTCTAAAGATGCTTTAATGATTAGCCAACTGCCTCTAATCCTCAATGTCATCCGGGAGAGCAAGAATGAAATAGAAATTTTCAATGATCAAGTTAGGCTTAGAAAGAGATTTGCTCCATTTTTAAGACCTTCCTTGGGAACATTGTATTTAGCATGAAGAGTTGTGGCAGAGTCTTTTATATGAATAACATGATTCCAACAATTGTCAACAATGTCATGGAATCCATGGAAGTCACACCAATAATTTTCAAATCTGAATAGATGAGCTTTAGGAATATGGGTATACCAAATTGACGTTTATGGGAATATGGTACGATCCAGTTTTAGATAGTGGAATGGCTAGAGTATTGGGGAATTCGGTGGTCCATTCATGTGATGTGAAAATCCAGTCCAATTTCTCCAATAGAGGATTCTCCTGCATGTTACTCCATGTATAGGTCCTTCCTTTAAGAGGTATTTCAATCAAGTCATGTGATCGGATGGCATACTTGAAAGCAAGCATATTATTAGCATTTCCATCACCTATGTTCCTGTCTTTAGGGCTTATAATTAAATTGAAGTCACCCATAAGCATCCAATATAGAAATATTAATGAATCCATATCCATGTACGAATTGATAAATTGCTTTCTAAGCTCATTGTGGGAAGGTCCATATATATTAGTCAAGGTCTATTTAAACCCAGAGAAATTGTAAATAAATTCCACAGTAATATGGAATTTTGACTCGTCAATAATATTTCCTTTGGAAATATTTCCATTCCAAATGGTAATACGTCCCCAAGAATTTCTAGCTGATGGAGTAAAGGAAATTAGAGAATCTATTTGGACAAAGTTTTCTAATGAAGAGATGGACAAGTGATAATCTTTTTGTTCCCCGGAAGAATATAATGGCACAATTACTGTCATCCACTTTTTCTCCGATTTCATCACATATTTCATAAGAATTAATACCTCCAAGGTTCCAGTCAAGTATATTCCATATTCTATTTATTGATGGAACAATTATAGGAGAAAATGTCTTCCAACATAATATAACTATGTGTGGCATAATGTAATGTATAATACATACACATCATCAGGTGAGAGAAAATAATCCAATCATGGCTATAAATAGTGGATTATGGATAGAACCTGTGACCATATCTTGTATGAAAAAAAAGAACAGATACAACAGTCGAGATTGAGATTCTCAAAAAGCAAGACAGGAAAAAAAATAGATAGAGTGGTTCCATAATATCCCAGATATCCAAACCTAGTGCAAAACACTCTAAAATAGTGTATTAATCATTACAGACCATGATCTAATGAGTAAAGTTCTTGCACTGAAAAAGCTAAGATAATGCTTCTGCCATAGATGGCAGAGAGTAAACTGATGGACGTGTAACATTATTCCACCATTGCATTCAGGATATCATCTTACACTTCACTAGGAGGTATCTAGCACTTCTTAATGAACATTGATTGGATAATGTTAACCGGCAGAATAGGTGGTGGAGGAATTGATTCATCAATGATTTTAACATCATATTCATGGGTTAGATTTTTTTTAGTTTCTTGGATGAGATCTTCATTGCCTTTTCTTTAGCATCTTAATTCTTGCAACCTGCACTAAGACCAACAAGTCTTCTACTGCGCCTGACCTGGGTATCCTCATTAGGGACAACAAAGAGAGAATTATGACCTCCAACTAGCTATGAAATGTTGACCTCATCCAAATCATATGTGTCAGATATTTCAAAGATAACCCCACTGCTTGGTGCAGGAATAGCTTAAGAAACATAGTGAATTTTTAGCATGCATTTTCTCTCCTTACCATCCACTCCTTGCACATAAAGTGTAACAATCTTGGAACCAATAATGTCACAAGCGGATATGTCATTCAATAACTTGGGGGCACCATTCAGAACGTCAGACATAAGCATGTGAATTGTTGTAAAAGCATATGTGGCCTCAACCATAGGTTGGATGTTGTCATGGATCACATTAGGGCTCTGAGGTGTGGTATGAATAACTAGCTCATCAGCTGCAAGTGCTGCATGTCCCTCATTGGAAACATTAGCATGACCAAGATTTCCTTGATTATCATCGTCATCAACTAGAAATTTTTGTTCCTCCCATATACCACCAAAAGGCAGAGCAGGTAAAAGGTGCGGTTCCCACCATCAGGTGGAAGAGGGTCCTTATCACCCCCATGATGTCCAAGAATAGTCCAGGAGTGTCCAGTGCCACCATATCTAGTGTTCTCACAAAGAACCAGACTAATTGGAATTTCCAATATGTGAGGAACTCAAATTTTCGCAATGATTCTAGCCTTATTTGATTCATCTCTGTTCCAGACCAAGAATTTTCCATACTCACTGGAAGATTCTCTAACTTTTTCAACTAACCAAGCTTCAGGTGGGTAATTAACCATCATGACCCAGACATCATGAGTGAAAGTACAATCTCTATGATTAATACCCCTATCAAGAGAAATAATGCACAAAACTGAGTCTCCAATGTCATATGGAGTATGAAGGATAGCAGTGTCACGAGAATAAGTGTTGGTGAACTAAACGAGAGAGGCACCTATAGAAGAGCGAGAAAACTTACGAACTGTGTATCCAAGTTTCTCGATAATACCAATGATAAGATCTGCATATCCAGTGAAGCGGTTGGGATCTATCGGAGGCTCCAATTGAAATTGGTGTGGTTGTCACACTAAATCAGTTGCGACCCATCGAAGACGTGATAGGCTCTTCGACGACGATGAGCGCAAGGTGGTATGATCTCAGTACCAGGAGGGAGGTGAGGTTAGGGGTCACATGTCTAGGTCGCTGTTGGGCAACGCAGATGGGATTCTTTGCAGCAAGGGTTTGGCGGAGGTGTGGTGGGCGAGTAAGCAGAGGAGTCATGCAAATCGGTAGTGGTTAAATTGGCCAGGAGTTCAGGTGCTTTCCGTTTAATGCAATGTTGTCGAGATATTTTGTGCTTTCCCAAACAATTCTTAGCAATGTGACCACAAGCATAGCAGGCCGAACAACGAATCTGAGAAGTACGCAAAGCAACCCAATGCTCCAAAGCTAGACATCAACTGCAAATGGGCTCAGGCGGGATGCTAAATGAGGGTTGGGTGGGTTGGGGTGGTGGCGATTTGTGGGATTGAGTCGGAAGGTGGAGGCTGGGTTGGGTAAGTGCCATGAGAGAAGGAGAGCAGTGAATTGAAAAAGAAGGAGAGCGGGAACTAGGCGCGTGATCCAAGGAAATGAGATTATCATCATCCATAGAAATTGGTGAAGTGACGGTGGATGGACAGCGAATAGGAACATAGATCCGACGAGGTCGATGAGAAACCGAGTTCATGGAAACATGATATTTACGATGAGAAAAAACAGTCCATTCAAAATCGTTCTCATAGATCCAAGCATTATATTCCCGTGACCATTTGGGACCTCCTTCACTCCATAAGTTGAAAAAACATTCAAATGAGGAACATGAGTAGGAGGCAACTTTGTAGATCATGAAACCAATATCCTTGGAATCAACCGAGAAACGGAAGGTGCAATCATGAAGGAGTATAACGCTAAAACCAAGAGGATCACCACCCAAACATGCATGGAGAGCATGGCCAACATGATCTACATCAATCCGAAAGAAGATCGGCCAAACGAGACCAACATGAAAGAAATCAGATCGGGAGAGGAGGGATGGAAAGAAGTGGAGAAGATGCATCAAACCTTGATTTGGAGGGCCTTGCCCCGTGAGGGGTCAAGATATCCCTTGATAACCTAGAGATCCATTGGAGGGATCAATTGCAATCGCCATGGGAGTCGCCTAGGGAGCCGTCGGGGGGTGGGTAGTTGGGAGGGAGACATTAACCTTTGTTCTTCCCTTCAACGACCATAACTCGTATGTATCGTTCTCTTTTCCCATCCATATCCTCGATGTCCTTGTAATAAATCACATTGTATTTGGCCTGGCAATTGGTTGACATCGGTGATATTGAGAGGGATGAGAGTATGTATCTCTCCATTTCCTAGAGGAGTTAAGTATTATTCTTGAACTATCTGAATTCCATTACACGCTCTAGATTATATCCAGACGTCAACATTATAATCCCCTATTATAGTGGACGTTTGAAGACATCCCAAGTATGAATGTCGATTGTGGTTTCACGATATGCTCATAGTATAGGAATTATAGTCAATGACAACTCCATATGTACTTTGATAAATAAATTAAAATTGTTAGTCTCTTAGCGAGATCATGTACTCGGGTAGGTTCAGTACTATTGTTGCCCTAAAAATAAACTCTTATGTTTCCTAGAATTTATCGATGTCCATGCAGGAAAGCGTGATCATCTCACAAACCATAATCTAAGCTAATCTTATAGACAAGATTAGGAGTGTTTGTTTATATCTTCACACATGCATAAATGTTTTCCTTTAAAAACCCACTTTTCAAGTATTATGTTGGTTATATCATTATGATCTAAACATAATTATGAACTCGGAGATAGAATAATAATCCGATATTATTTTCTCTCGGGCATTGATACGTCATAAATGTATTCATAATTTATGATGTTCCATGTTGTTTTCATACTATATGCTACAAGTTTCTTATACATTTTATGTCATTTTTATGGATTTTCTGGGACTAACCTATTGACAAGATGTCACCGAGCCAATTCATGTTTTCTTTTGTTTTTACTTTCAGAAAATTGTTCTGGAAATATTCTCGGAATTGGAGGATTCAAAAGCCAGAAGTCTTAGGATTCCCGGAGGGTCAAGGAAGTCCAAAGGAGGCCTGGAGGGGGGCCCTGGAGCCCCGACACCATGCCTGGGCGCGGGTGGCCCCCTGGCCGCGCCTATGGGTGGTGTGGGGCCCTCAGGCGCCCACCTCCATCGCCTTTTCGTCTATATATGCCCCCTGATGCATAAACCCTCGAGAGCTCAGCATTTTTCCACGAAAAGTTTCGTAGCTCCGTCGTCGCCGATGACAAATTTTGGGGGACATAAATCTCTGTTTCGGCACCCTGCCGGGACGGGGAAGTGCCCGCGGAACCATCTCAATCGACTCCACCGCCATGTTCATCGTCTTTGCTGTCTCCTATGATGAGGAGGGAGTAGTTCTCCCCCGGGGATGAGGGCTCTACCGGTAGCTATGAGTTTCATCTCTCTATCCCATGGTGTGATATTTATATGATCACAAGATTTATAATCTAGTTGAATTAGTAGATGTTACTCTTCATCTATTATGATACTCAAGTGGTTTTGTTGTGAGATCTTCGTAGACACTTTGATCATGGTGTAAAGGTGACAGTGTGTGCACCGTGTGGTTTAGCATGATATTTATATCTTGTGTTGGATGACCCTTTGAAATTGTGGCGTTTGTTTAGTACTAATTTGGGGCGCTCATAGTGACAGCGTGGGGTGCCCTAGAGATGGAATACAGACTTGAGGAGTGTTGTCACAGCCCTACGCATGGATTGGTGTTTGTTATCCGACAGGAGAGTGGTTCAGAGTAGCATAGTGAAGAGAGACATTTATGCATTCAATTATGTTATTATTGTTGAGAGTGTTCGCTAGTCAAAGTATGATCCCTAGGCCTTGTTTCTAAGCATTGGAACACCGTTTTCAAACCAGTTCTGCTACATGTTTGCTTGCTGTCATTTCTATTTCAGATTGCAATTACTACTTATAATCATCCATATGACTTGTATTTCACTATCTCTTCGCTGAACTAGTGCACCTATACAACTGACAATTGTATTAGGTGTGTTGGGGACACAAGAGACTTCTTGTATCGTAATTGCAGAGTTGCTTGAGAGGGATACCTTTGAACTCTACCTCTCTGAGTTCGATAAACCTTGGGTAATCCACTTAAGGGAAAATTACTGTTGTTCTACAAACCTCTTCACTTGGAGGCCGAACACTGTCTACAAAAATAGACTTCTACTGTCCACCGTTAAATTCTTGAAAAATCACAGAAAGATCAAAATGACCTGCAAATTTTTGTGCAACGTAAGTGCCCCGAAAAAATTCGTTTTAGCTAGGCATAAAGCAAGGTGGATTGCCTCCCACAATCGTTTTTCTTTAACACTTTTTAGCTAGGCATAAAACAAGAATCAAGTATTATCTTCTTTACCGATATCAATTTGTTTTTCACATTCATTTTTACCCATATACTTCATCTTTTTAGTATCACAAGTTCTAAGAAAACATAATTATTATTTATTGCACTTTAGTTTCGCTTTCTTTATGAGAAGTATGCATCTATGTCAAAAAAAAAAAATAGTGTGCTAAAGAAAACTAGTGGCGGCCTCCCCCAGATGTTATACATCCTATAGCAGGCTAATAATGTCCTATATTTAAATCGCGTTTTGTTCGAGAATAAAATATTTCAACAAGAATGAAGGATATAGTGCAAAACTGCCTAAACATTATATGAAAACATTGTTCTCCAATTGTCTAGAAATCTAACATCAATATCCCACGGTGCGACAACATAGAATAAATTAATTATTCAGAATCATCAGCATTAGCGGTACCATCTTCCAATATGTAATAGAGCCCAGCAGATTGCAATTCATCATCATGAAAAACTGAAAGAAACTTCCTTCTTTTCTTCACCAAGGTGGAAAACTCGGCCCTTTGGGCTTATATGCTAGGAAAAAATAGCGTGCTATTTCGCGAATAGCACCATAGTGAGCATAATTATTAAAATCTAGTGCGGTCTCTTCCGATGTAGATATACTATAATGCACTATTTTTCCATGATCCATATAGGTAGAATCCGTTAGCAATCCAAAAAATTTGTCTTTCTCATAAAAAAATGTCCTAAGAATGGTCCGCAATTGGGAAGTGATGATAGCCTAGTGCAAAAATGATGTGTTTTCGTATGTTATTATTCACTCAAGTTATATGGTGGCACCGAGAGAAGCGCAATCGTCACGTATTCGCATTGTAAGATTTGTGAAACGTGCTGAGAATACGCGCGCTTCTGTCATCAGGTTGTGAAACGTGAAATTCATGTCATAAAGTTGCCACGTGCCAATGTTTTGGTCACGCAATTAACAAAAGGGTGTGCCTATATTACGGTTGACTAAGATTTCGTTATGTCTCAGTCAACCACGTGGCAGTCTGTTGACAACATGCTTTCCGTGCTAATCCTTCTAGCGAGCTGGTAGTGTGGTATCCTCCATGATCATGTCAATTTTTTTCCTTTGTGCGTCTCTCCGATGGCTCACGCTTGCAGGCAATCTGAGTTATGCTACATCGGGCTTTTGATCTATTGGGCCAACTTATATCCAACCAAAAATAACAAGTTTTCGTTTTTTATTTTTTAGTCACGAAAATTATATTTAGTTTTTATATTCACGTAACTTTTTTACTTAAGTTATCACTTTACTATTTAAGAAATAATCATTGAAATAACATGAAAAGTCGTGAGTTAAAATTAGCGCCTGTTAAGAAAATATATGTGTTGTCCTACATGTGTATTGAAACATGTGTTGAAATTTATAGAAAACAATGTTCACGGGATTCAAACGTTCATCCTTATCCAAATAAAGCTTCATGTATTTTTTATAAAATTCATATATTTAAAAAATCTTTCATGTGAAAAAATTATGTTGGATTATGTTTTACTAAAAGCTAGCACGAGGTTCAAAACGATTTCAGAGAATAAAAAAATGTTCATGGGATCAGAAAAATGTTCAGGTTTAAAAAAGGTCCATGTGTTCAGAAATATTATTGTATGTAATCTAGTTTTGAAAAATGTTCATGTCTCTCAAAACAAGGTTTATATGTTTGAAAAATTTCCCGGTATCAAAAAGGCATATTTGCGGCAAAAATATTCAAGAAATCAAAAATAATGTTTGCAACTTGACAAGTATGCTCACAGATTCAAAATAATAAGGTATGTTGTTTTAAATATGCATGCAAGGGTAAAAGAAAAATAAATAAATAGAAACATATAGCAGAAGAAAATAATAATAAAAGGTATATAAATTAAAGAAAAGATAAAGAGGAAAATTTAACAAGGAAAAATAACAAAGAAAAGAAAAAATAGTAGAAGTTGCGACATATAGAATCTTTTGAGTTGCACATTTCACAAGTTAAAAAGTGCAACTCAAAAATCAAGAAAACAAGTAGAAGTTGCAACTCGTTGTCTAGAAAAAAGTACAACTCGTCTATGAATAAAGGAGAGAAACATGTTACAGAAAAGTGCGATTATTTTTAATTGTGAAATAGTCACTCTTTAGACTTGCACGTTTCACAAAGTTAAAAGTGCAACTCGAAAATAAAACGCGAGTAGAAGTTGCAACTCGTAGGTAGTTTCACTTATCTCTTTAAATAAGTGCAACTCGCGTCAGTGGAATAAAGGAGAGACACCTATTGTAGATGGACTTTTCTGAACCTAGTTGCACATTTACAAGTGAAAAATGGGTAACTCGGACCAAGTTGCATATTTCTAAGTGGAAAAACGTAACTTGGACCTAGTTGCATATTTCTAAGTAGAAAAGTGCAACATGGACCTAATTTCACATATCCAAATAGAAAAGTGCAACTTGGACATAATTGCACATTTTCAAAAACAAAAAAGTGCAATTTGGATCTAGATACACATATTCGATTCAAAAAGTGCAACTTACCCCTATTTGCACCTAAGTTGAAAAGTACAACTTAGCTAGTTGCACATAACGAGTGGAGAAATGTAGTTTAGATCTAGTTGCACGTATCTGAGTGAAAAAGTGAAACTTTTACGTAGTTGCACATATCCGAGTGAAAAAGTGCAACTACCTACTTGCACATTTTCGAGTGAAAAACTGCACTAGTTGCACATTTTCGAGTGGAAAAGTGCAGCTACCAACTTGCACATTTCTGAGTGGAAAAACTTCACTAGTTGCACATTTCAAGTGAAATAGTGCAATATAGACCTAGTTGCACATATCCAAACGGAAAATATAAACTTAGACTTAGTTGCACATTTCCAAGCGGATAAGTGCAACTTGGACCTAGTTGAATATTTTCGCTAAGCCATACATTCTTGATAAAAAAAAGTGCAACCCTTATAGAAAAACTTATTGGATTGCACCTTTTGTAGATAAAAATTGTAACTTGTATTAAAAACCGGTGGCTAATTGCACAATTCTCTCGAAATAAGTATAACTTGTATAATTGAAACTATGACGTAGCAAAAATGCTACCTATATAAAATTGCTAACATTTTAAAAAACATATTAAACATTGTTTGCACTTTTCTCAAATGAGATAGTTGTACAATTTTAAAAAGTGAACTATATAATTATTAGGATAAAGATTAGAATATATAATAATTAAGAATATACAGAAAAAGGCGATGTGCACAAAATAGAAAGGTACAACTCCAGGCATTGAAGTGCAACCATGAAAATAAGAATACTGAAGCTAAAATTAAACTAGCAACCAATAATATTTCTATTTTTTAAGTTCAACACAACAAGAACCCAATTTGCACATTTTATATATATGATCGGGCACACAAAAAATAATATTTAAAATTCTAGTGTATTACGAACTGCGACCGTGAAGTCAAATAAACTAGAGTGGGCTACAAAAAAATTATTCAATCCAATCATATTTAAAATGATCATGCCAGAAAATTATTGAAGTGATAAATTGCGAATAATGAGAGAAATAACAACATAAATGAGAGTGAACAATAAAGAAAACATAGGAATGAAACACAATAAGAAAAATGATATGATAGTGAATAAAAAATGAGAAAAAATACATAAAAAGGAAAATTATAAGATACGGACAAAATCGAATATAATGATACTGTAATATATGAAAAGGTCTGGCTTGCTGAAACAATCGAGTAAATTCGGTAGCTGAATCGGTTCAGCGTGTCAAGCTAAAGCAACACGTCCCTGGTTTGAATCACAAAGGCTGCCCATTTATTTTCTCTCCTATTTCTAAACAAACGAGACATAACAAAATCTACGTCCGAGGATTAGCAAGTCCGTTAACAAAAACAGTTTATATTGACCTAACATTTGGAATAAATAAAAATTCATTGGGCGTAAAAAATAAGTCTGCCACTTCACGAAGTAACCAAAACTCTCGCAGTTTGTGGCAGCTTGGTGGCCTGAATTTCACGCAACACGATGACGCGCGTTCATGCAAACTTCACGTTGACATTCAATCTATTCACAGGCACAATGTTCCATGTTCAGTGTATGATTCATCGAGATCACATGAGCCAGAAAGTCAGCTGGATCGTCGATCGACGACTATACAACCATCTCGTCTGACAGAACGCGCGGCCTAGGCGGTGCCAATCCGGCGTCCCTCGTCCTCGGCAGCTCGAGGCCGCCGTCAACCGTCGGCGGCAAGCTGTCGAGCTCGAAGAGGTCGGAGCTGGACTCGCTGCTCTCCTTGGCCCTCTCCCTCTCCTCCGCCGCGCCGAGCGCGCGCAGCAGCTCCTCCACCCTCCGTTCCGCCTCCGCCGCTGACTCCCGCGGCGCCGCGTCCACCTCCGTCCCGCTGCCGCTCACGTCGCGCAGCCTGATCGCCGTCCTGGCTCCACCTTCGTGCTCATCATCCCCCACGATCTCCACCGCCGGCGAGAACCTCACCGCCCGCCGCCCGGGAGTCAGGAACCCGCCAGGCGCGGTCGCCGCGGACTCCCGCCGCGAAGCGCGCGAGGACAGGATCGACCTCGCGGACGCCGGCTCCGCCTTGATCGCCGGCAGGGCAGCCCGCGATTCCGTCGCGTCGATCAGCGAAGAATTGGCCGGCAGCTTCCTGTTGCAGAGCAGAGCGTTCAGGAGGCACGCGAACGGCGCCGACCTGGTCCTCCTCTTCTTCTTCCCGGCTCTCTTCTCATCCTTGCCGTCCCCAGGCGGCAGTGGCGTCGGCGGCGGCAGGAGGAGCGACGGGGGCTGCGGGTGAGGCCGGACGCGGCAGGGCCGCGGCGGCTTCTGCGACCGCGGCGACCGGGAGGACGAGGAACCGGACGGGGACGAGGCGGTGGAGTGACGGCGACCGCAGGGGCGGCGGCGGTGGCCTCTCGTCCGGGGACACGTTGGCTCGACGGAGGTCGTCGGCGGGCGCGCAGGCGTCGCCGTCGAGGGAGTGGTAGATGGCGTCGAGCAGCGCGGCGGAGAAGGACGGGTGGTGCTCCCGGTCGCGGCGAGGCGGCGGGACGCGCGCGGCGGCGTCGCCGTGGCGCGGGGACATGGCGCCCGCGCGCGGTGCCGTCTGTCGTGTCTCGAGGAAGTGGGAAGAGAGTGGTGCGGAGGGAGGAGTGGAGGGCTCGATCGAGGATGGCTAGCTAGATACGGACACGGTCGTGGTGCGTTCGTGCGGAGGTGTCTGTCTGTCCGGTGGGTTTGATTCGAGAAGAAAAATGGCGCGCCACGCACAGGCACAGCAGAGCACAGGTGGAAACAGAGGTGGGTGGCACTGTCCGCACTCCGCTCTGGATTTGTTTTCTCTCCGCACGACGTACGGGGTTCGTTGCGTAAAGCAGAGGCCACAAGGAATCGGAGCGTACGTGCATGGCATCCGTAGATTTTCTTTTTTTCAGTGAACGGTGAGCTTTCCGTCAGGCGGCGGCAAAGCCGTTTCCCGGGCCGAAGAAAGGAGCTGGCGTTGCTTTTCTTTGACGGGTGCGACGGGTAGGCGCCGCTTGCTTTCCTTTTACGATATCAGGATGGTGCGCTTTTGTGGCCGTGGTTCATGATGGTGTTGGCCAGTGCCGACACCGGCATGTAGAATACTAGATGCATCAGCTAGATTAACTGATTAAGGGCAGTGCTGGACGTCCCCGGATTTCCAAAATTTCCAGCCCCCGGGTCTCCATGTTGACACGTGTCTTTTCATTCCTCTAAAATCCCGTTTTTGCTCCGGTAGCAAAAAATAAATACCCGTTTTTCTCTGGTAGCTAAAAAAAATCCCGCTTTTGCTCCTATGTAGCAAAATAACGTTTCGTCTCAGAAAAATAAAAAGAAGACAAAATCTCGCCGGAGACCCGTAGCAAAAAAATTGCTACAATAGCAAAAGGTCGATTTTCACCGGAGACATGGCTGGGAGGTTCTCGCTCGCCGGAAAACCTCATAGCAAAAAAAATATACTTATATAGCAAAAATATACAGTCATTGTAGCAAAAAAAAAATTATTTAAAATAGCAAAAATCCGACCTTGCCGAAGATATCACCGGAGTTCCAATAGCAAAAAGTTTGTAAAAGAAAAAGCAAAAAGATTACAGAAATGTAGCAAAATCTCGCCGCTATAATTTTCATAACATGGACCGAGAGGACGCCGTCGGGCGCGGAGCGGAGGAGTGCGGAGTACGGGGTGACGTCCTTGTGCACGGTCCAGCGGACGCCCTCGGGGGTGGGCTCGGCGGTGGTCGTGCGGAGGAGCTCTGCTCCGTCGAGCCAGACGGCGGTGACGCGGTCGTCGTGTGGAGGAGCTCTGCTTCGTCGAGCCATAGACGTCCTTGCGCACGGTCCAGCGGACGCTCTCGGGGGTGGGCTCGGCGGTGGTCGTGCGGAGGAGCTCTACTCCGTCGAGCCAGACGGCGGCGACGCGATCGTACTAGTCGAGAGCACAACCTAGGACCAAGGCGTGGGGAACCCCGGGCGGGGGCGCGTACGCGGGGCCAAGCAGACGCCCAGCACGGCGCCCGACGGGCGAAGCAGACGGAGTAGGGCGGTGGGGGCTCTCGGCGAGATCCGGGCTCGTCAACATGGTGGGGCCACGGACAGGAACCGGGGGTTCATCCCCCGGATGTTCCTTATCATTTCCCCTAGATTAAAGTTCACGGAGCACGTAATAATATATGAGTGACTATTACTTCATGCCCTTAGAACACGTGAGAGCATCTGCAGCCAGCGTACCCAGGCCCAACCCCGCGTGCTTGGCAACCGAAATCCGGCGGAAGCCAAAACGCGCAAAAACAATGTCCGACCGTTTCACTCGCATGGGGCATGTCATGTCAGTGAGTCAGAATTCAGTCGTCCACATCGCCTCGGCTCCTACGCGCATTGATGACGCCGGTCAGTTTAGACGCCACGCAGATCAGTCGAGCAGTCCAATCGGCCCACACAGCAGAGTTATGGCGTTGCCGCGCATCGGCTATCGTGTCCGCGCGCCGGTACATAATGTCACCATCCCGGTCCGGGAGCCGCACACTTCTCGCCATTCTCGCCCACCTTCACGATTGTGTACGGGTTCCCACTCCACGGCGCGGCCGCCAATGGCTTCGGCCGGCGCACCCTTCACCTGTGGGAGGCCTGGTTGCTGCATCAGACGAATTTCCACGCGCTGCTCGGCATGAGCGCACCGACAACACGACGGCTCAGCGCAAGAGGCATCCCCGTGCCTCTGTGCCTCTGTCGCCCACCTGCCCCGAGCGGGCCATCGTGTAACCATGTAGTTATAGGATATGCGAGGGTAGTATAGGATTATGCATTTTCGCATTCATGTGTCTTTGCAAAATCAGGGTAAATTTTGCGCTTTTTGTGAAAGAATGAGTTACGACGACAAGTTGAGTTGGAATCGACGATCTGGAAACAAGTCGTCGACATCTCGCAATAACACTTGAGTTACCCTCGGCTCGTATATTTTGGATTAGGCTCTGTTTCCGACAAAACTATTTGGAAGGATTTGGAGGGAGACCAACTTTTTGAAATAAACATCATTCCTGATGAATGAGATAAGTTTCAAACATCTAATCTTATCTTATTTCTAAACCCTGGATTAAAATTACAAAGTACATTGAATTGAACCATTTGAAATTCAAATGAGTTAGCTAGATATTTGAATTGTGGAGCTGATCAATTTAAAACAGATGAATAGTACACTGTTGATCGATGGAAAATCACTCATCATTTTCTAAACTTCTATATTCAAACAAATTTAAACACCATATTGATATTCAAATTATTCCAAATATAATTCAAACAAGGATTTGAATTGTACAATAAGTAATGGAATTCCAATTTCATTCATGTTCAAACACGAGAATACAAAATATATATTACAAAGAATATTACAAAGGCAACAATATCAAGATTGCAAATTTGAATCTAATTCACTATTCTAACCTATTCTAAACCTATCTATCTTCTATCTTGATGAAGATTCTTCAACCTGCAAAAACAAAAAAGCTTTGCTATGTTAAAATGTTTTCCCACACCAAATTGGGGCAATTTTTATGTTTTGGATGCAATGGAGCCCCGACTAAGATGAATTCTTAGACATGTGCTCAAGTCAGTGATAAATCAATTCAAATATAAAGTAACAGGAGCAATTGTTCAACAATGGCCCACGATAAACATTCCAGTAAAATCAACTAAATAGACGTAGAGCATAACAACCAATGACAACAAGCAAATAAGCACCAGAGTGCTTTTCCAGCACACAAGATCCACATGAAACAATTGCAAAGTCCAACAACAAGCTCAGCTGAGACCATCATCTGGAAAATGCGCATAATTCATAACTAGAGCCGACAGATAACAAGCCAACTAGACATCTACACTGCATTGCGCCCATATTTAATAAAAAGTCCACAAATTAAAGTCACTACCGGTATAAGGAACCGACAGAACTAATAATCATAAGAAAACTTAGAATTATAAAAAAAGATCATGATCAAGGCATCCAATGAGGCCAAGTGAAGCACGGGGCAGAAGCTACAAGAAGCCCAATACAATATAGCCCATGCATACTTGGATCAGGGGAGTAATCTCAAGCCCACACGAGTTACTTCCAGCCTAAACAACATAAAGATCTCACGACAGCATTTATTTTACACGCACAACCGCATAGGTTGAAACTTGGACCCTAGACCACACTTCCAAGGAGCACAATAACCCATTGCATGTCCTGAGGTGTCGAGACCTCAAACAGACCCAAAGTAGTATAAATTTAACCGCTAGCCGCATCAGCAAGCACACACACACATTGTTCTTCACCAAGAATAACTCACGAAGCGACAAGTACACCTGCAACTAGAAAAATACACACTAGGATGCTGAATCAGCTAGGAGGAGCAGGAAAACCCACAAGAAGCAGGTTGTTCATCCTCCTGAAGCTAGAGCAGATCTACACCTACAACAGGTTATTATTATCCCGTGAGAGAGAGAGAGACCACAGCACATCACAAGGATCTGGACATTGCTAAATATGCTTAGTATGTATCCATGATCTGTATCACGTCACAGAGAACTTGGGGGAGCAGGGGAGGTGTGTATGTATCCGTTCTTATATAGTAAATCACACATCAATGATAAAATATCATTGGATACATTAAACCTACAAAGATACAACTTTATGATGTCTCCTATATTACTACTCTTGTAGACTATGTTGGGCCTCCAAGCGCTGAGGTTTGTAGGACAACACCAAATTTCCCTCAAGTGAGTAACCCAAGATTTATCGAACTCAGAGAGGTATAGGTTGAATGTATCCCTCTCTAGCAACCCTACAATTAAGATACAAGAAGTATCTTGTGTCCTCCAACACATCCAATACAATTGTCAGTTGTATAGGCGCACTAGTTCGACGAAGAGATAGTGAAATACGAGTGATATGGATGGTAAAGCAAGGTATTGTAAATCTGTAATAAAAATGGCTGCAAGCAAACAAGTAGTAAAACTGAAAGTAAACGATGTTACAATGGTGAAAAACAAGGGCTAGAGATCATACCTTCACTAGTGGCAACTCTCAACAATATTAACATAATTAAACACATGATATTTACTCTAACAACATGCATTAAAGACATAACTCGGAAACTGTTCCTCGTGAATTAAGTAGGCTGAGAATTACGTAGGGCTACACAAGCACACCTCAAAGTTCACGTTCATGTCAATGAACACCCCAATCCTAAGCACCACAAGCTATCTCTTGAGTAGTACCTTTCTAATCATACACATCATCCGCACTGTCACCTTGGCACTATGAAGATTATACTAAACACAAGCATTAAGAAACCTCATTATTTCAATTCAATCCAACATAGTAAGAACAATTTCATGATAAGTATCCCTCTAATTCAAGGTTCATAGAGTCACACACGGCACCCGCACTGTCACCGTGGCACCGTGGAACAAAGGTGACTCCGGATAATTATACTAGATAAAACGAATTGAGCACATCGTATCCATTACATAATGAAGGGTAAACATCATAGATTCAACAATGATAACATATCACATGATCACAATCAAGATCACATCATGGAGAGAGAGATAACCACATAGCTACTACCGAGGAGGGACTACTCCCGCATCATCGTGGGAGGCAGCAACGTCGATGAAGATGGCTCCGGGGGCACTTCCCCGTCCCGGTAGAGTGCCGTAACAGAGACTTGTGTCCCCCTGAATTAGGGTTTTGGATGGCTTTGTAGCTCGCATGCGTTTCTAGAAAAATCGTCGGGGGTTCCTCCGTTTGTAGGTCAAGGGTGAACTTATAGGCGAAGAGGCAACGCGAGGCGGTGTCGGGGGCCTCCAGGGGCCCACCAGGCGCGGGATGGGGGTGGCCGTGATACGTCATAAACGTATCCTTAATTTCTGATGTTCCATGTTGTTTTCTTATTGTTTCCCACATGTTTGCTATACACTTTATGTCATTTTTATCGATTTTCCGGACTAACCTATTGAAAAGATGCCACAGAGCCAGTTCCCTTTTTTCTACTGTTTTTAGTTTCAAACAAGTTGTTCTGGAAATATTCTCGGAATTGGAAAATTCGAAACCCGGAAGTCTTAGAATTTCCGAAGGTTCCACGGAGTCCCGAAGAGACCCGAGGGGGGCCTCAAGCGGCCCACACCATAGGGTGGCGCCCCCACCCCCTTGGCCGCGCCGGGGAGTGGTGTGGGCCCCCAGACCTCCATCGCCTCTGCCCTTTCGCCTATTTAATCCCCCGAGACATAAACCCTAGATATATTCCACTTTTCCTGAGAAACACCCGAGGCCGCCGTCACCGTCATCCCGAGATCGGGAGGGTTCTGGAGCTCTCCCTGGCACCCTGCCGGAGGGGGACATCATCACCGGAGGGGTCTACACCACCATGCTCTCCTCCGAAGTGATGCGTGAGTAGTTCATCTCTAGACTACGGGTCCATAGCAGTAGCTAGATGGTTGTTCTCTCCAATTTGTACCTCATGTTTCGATCTTGTGAGCTACCTATCATGATCAAGATCATCTTTATGTAATGCTACATGTTGTGTTTGCTGGGATCTGATGGATTTTGAATGCTATGTCTTCTGATTATCAATCTATCATGTTATCTTCATGCTTATATTATTTATGATCTTGAATACTCTCCGTTATTAGTAGATGCTCTGACCAAGTAGATGCTAGTAACTCCAAGAGGGAGTATTTATGCTCGATAGTGGGTTCATGCCTCCTTTTCATCTGTGCCCGAGTGGCAGAAACGTGATGGGTGGAGGTTGTGTTGTTGCCATTAGAGAGAAAACAACAATGTTTTGTCTAAGGATGATCTTATTGTTTACATTACACACTTTGCTTCCTGTGATTATCTGTTGCTTGCAACTTAATACCCAATGTTTCTTCGGATGATATTCGGAGGGTGGATTTTTAGTCATAGATGCAGTTGGATAATGGTCTATGTATTTTGTTGTAATGCCCGCATGAATCACATAGTAATCTTTATGTCTTGAATATGCACTACGGTGCAGCCTTCATTTCTGTCAATTGCCCAAATGTAATTTGTTCACCACACATGTTATTTATCATTCATAGAGAGACACCACTAGTGAACTATGGACCCCGGTCCATTTTCCTCATACTGATAATCCACCTACTGCTTTCATATTGTTCCTACTATTTTCCTACTGTTTTCCACACCATACGTTTAACCTCTTTGTTTTCAGCAAAATCGGTGAGATTGACAACCTCACTGCTGTGCTGGGGCAAAGTGAATTGATTGTGTTATGTAGGTTCCACGTTGCTGCTGCACCGGTAGTCCGCCCTGCCATCTCAGCTGCATCAACCTTCACAAGTGATTTTTCCTCCTACTGGTCGATTCAACCTTGGTTTCTTTTCTGAAGGAAAACTTGCTGCTTCATTCTTCACACCTTACGCTTGGGGTCTCCCAACGAGCGTGTGTCTGCACTCCATCAAGCTTTCATGGCGCCGTTGCCGGGGAGCAAGAGAATTTCTGCAAGGGGAGTCTCTCACTTCCAATCTCTTTACTTTGTTTTTGTTTTTCTTAGTTTATTTTATTTTGTCTTGTTTGCTTCTCTTTATCAAAAACACAAAAAATTAGTTCTTATTCTAGCTGTAGTTTTATTCCTGTTTTTAATCTTGCTAAAATGAGTATTCCTGAAGTTGAAGTTCGTTCCTTTAAGCAACAAGGTGGAGAAAGTTTGAAAGATGCTTGGTATAGGATAAGTGATGCTCATCATAGATGCACTAAGAAATATTCCACGTTAACCCTTCTTAGGATTTTTTATGTTGGTATTACTAGCTGGTATAGGTATGTTCTAGACACTCTTACATGCGGTAATTTTCTGGGAACACCTGCTTTGGAAGCCTGTAATTTGGTTGAAATTTTAGTTGGAACACTGAAAGTGCATTTCGTTTTCCCAGTGTTTTGTGTGTTAGTTAACAATACTAAGTACATTATTTATCGAGGTGTTTAGTGTGCAGGTGTTATACTTAACATCGGCATCGAGCACTGAAAAGTCGGTGAAGTTTGGCCTGAGGTTTTTGGGACAGAACTCAACCGGATTATTCGGACCGGATTATTCATCCTGGACCGGATATTCCGGTTGCTGAGAAAGGCGCTAAAAAATGGCTAAGGACTGAGGATTTTGCATACTGGAATCAACCGGATTATTCGGACCGGATATTTCATCCTGGACCGGATATTCCGGTTACTGCGAAAAATTGCTAAGGACTGAAGTTTTGAGCTACTGGAGTCAACCGGATTATTTGGACCGGATTATTCATCCCGGACCGGATATTCCGGTTGCTGCGAAAAACTGCTAAGGACTGGGAGTTTTGAGCTACTGGAGTCAACCGGATTATTTGTACCGGATATTTCATATCTACCGGATATTCCGGTTGCAGTTGAGGAAGTGGAAAAATGGCTAAGGACTAGAAGATTTGCGTACTGGCAACTACCGGATTATTTGTACCGGATTATTTCAGATCAACCGGATAATCCGGTCCAGCACTGCAGTTCAGCGTGGAGCAAACTAACCGGATATTCCGGTCCAAACTTGAACCGGATATTCCGGTACCTTTTTTCCTGCACAACGACTAGTTGTGAGGAGGGACTATAAATAGCCCTCCTCTTCTTCCTCAAGATCTAGTTCTTCCCCTTAGCATTGATGAGCATTTAAGAACTCACCAAATCCCTCATAACTCCCAATCCCTCCACCCAATCTTGAAGATCTTTGGAGGATTGAAGGAGAAGGCCCCGATCTACATCTTCACCGACCCGTTCTTCATTTCCCCCTCTCTAGCTCGAGGGATCTTGCCTAGGGTTTCCTCTTGTGGAGAACCTAGGCATCTTGTTTCTAGTTGGTGATTCAAGAGTTGTTGGGAGCCCCCAATTAAGTTGTGGGTGTGTGCCCCAAGGTGTTTGTAAAGGATTTGATCCCCGCCTCAAAGGGGTTCTATAGTGGAAGGTGAACTAGGCCTTTGTGGCGAAGTTCATCGGAGAATAGGGTGAAGCCTTAGTGGCGTTGAGTAGGCCTTTGTGGTGAGCTCACACCCCTCCAACGAGACGTACTCCCCTAAAAAGGAGGAACTCGGAAATACATCGTGTCTCCGTGTGCTTCCATCGGTTACCTCGTTCCTCCCTCTCTTTACTTACTTGTACTTGTTGCATTGATTGCTTGTCTTGTCATATAGGTAAATTCATCACTAGTTGCACTATCTAGAGAATTTACCTTTCTTGTCAAGCCTAAATTTGAGAAAAATTAAAATTTGCCGTAGCACCTATTCACCCCCCCCTCTAGGTGCCCATACTATACTTTCAATTGGTATCAGAGCCTCGGCTCTTCTATCGGGCTTAACCGCCTAAGAGTTTAAGTATGGGTGATGAGGATGACGCTCCGTCCGAAGGAAATGTGTCCATGAATGATCTGAATGCTTTGAGAGAATCATTGACCTCATCCATAGACACTAAATTTGAGGAGTTGCGTCTACTCATGACAACACTCCTCAAAGCCAAGGACCCGGAGGTGGTCGACTCATCCCCTCCGGAAACGGAGGGTGCCAAGATTGGGGTTGATGGTGAACCACCTAAAACTGCTTCCGCCGAACAATCTGCTAAGAAGGGTGTGAATGGAAAGGAAGGATATCATGCCGTTGAAGGCCACTATTCTCCCGATCCTCCCATCCCTTTTCCTCATATAATTCCTAGGGGAGATCCACCTAAAATTGATGCATATTCTTTTCGTGAATGGCAATACTACATGGAGACTCACTTGAACTCTTCTTGTATAGATCTTTGGAGAATCACTCGTGATGGATACAAGCCATATGATCCCAAGAATCTCACAAGAAGAGAGGTTGTAGATTGCCAACTCAATTACACCGCTCTGTCCATCCTTCATCAAGCCGTGGGCCCCAATCACATGCCGCATCTTCAACACTTCTCCACCGCCAAAGAGACATGGGATGCCCTTGTCGTCATGTTTGTTGGGAATGAAAGCATGCAAAGAAATCGCTATGACACCTTGACCAATGAGGCCGAAGGATTCTTCATGCGTGATGGAGAAGATCATGTTGACATGTATCGGAGGCTCAAATCTCTTGCCACCGCCTTCTCTAATGCGGGTGCAACACATATTGATGATGCTTGGATCAAGAGGAAGTTCATAATTGCCGTGATGCCTTTCGAGGGCACGGATATGAAGAGCATTCAAGGGAGACATGATTTCTCCACCATGACCTCTACCCAAGTCATGCAAGAGTTGAGCTCCTACAAAGTGCAAACCAAGAATGCTCTTGACAACCGTGCTAGGGCCATTGGAATGCATCAAGGAGCTTCCGTTGCTTTGAAGGCCAAGGTGTTGACAAGAGAAGTTGAGAATGATGAAGATGGTGAAGAAGCATTGCCTCCATTGAAGGAACAAGAATATGATCCCGTACTAAAGGATCTAATAGCTCTCACCGTGCAAAAGTTTTGGAACAATCCCCCAAAAGGCAAGAAGTTTGTTGAGGAGAAGACCAAGTCTCGTTATGGTAATGATGGGGCTCAAAAAGTGAGATCTTGCTTCAATTGTCAAGACAAGTACCACTTCATTGCGGAATGCCCATATGAAAATAGAGAAAACCATAGCGGCAAGCTCATCCGCAAGGACAAGTCCAAGGTTGAATACAAGAAACCTCATTTCAAGAAGAAACCTTTCAACAAGAAGACTCCTACCAAGTTTGTGCTCTTGACTCAAGAGGAGTATGATTCCGGGAGTGATGAAGAAGAAGAAACAACAAGTGAAGTGGCCGCTCTAGCTATTGCTTCCACTCCATCTTCGTCATCTCTCTTTGAATCCCCCAATGAAAATCTTCCTCAACGCGATGCCAAGTGCTTCATGGCTAAGGCTACGGAGGACTATGCTTCCGGTGGGACTAAATGGATTCTTGATAGTGGATGCACTAATCATATGACCGGAAGCAAAGAACTTGTGACGGAGTTGCAACCAAATGACATCCAAGCAACCGTCACCTATGGGGACTCGTCCAAGTCTAAGGTATCCGGATTTGGCAAGGTTGTGGTGGCTCCCAATATCACTATCGTGAACGTCATGCTTGTCGAATCCCTTGGTTACAATTTACTTTCCGTCCGTTCTCTTAGTAAGATGGGTCTTTCCGTCTTCTTTGATGGTGATATGGTGGTCCTTTTGAGAAGCAAGACTCTTGACGTCGTTCACGTGGGACATGTTGAAAATGAGTTGTATGTGGTGGACTTTTCGAAGTCAACCAACACTCAAGCAATGTGTCTTTTCGGGAAGGCGGACTTGGGATGGTTGTGGCATCGCCGCCTATCCCATGTCAACATGAGAACTTTGCAAAGTCTTCACAAAAGTGGCCTTATTGTTGGACTAAAAGAAAATGTTTCCTTTGCAAAGGATCGCGTTTGTAGGTCATGTGTTGAGGGGAAGATGCATGACATTGTGCACAAGGCCAAGACTATTATCTCATCAAAGAGGATCTTGGAGCTTCTTCATGTTGATCTCTTTGGTGCCGTGCCCGAGGCAAGTCTTGGCGGCAAGAAGTATTGCTTGGTGATTGTCGATGATTATTCAAGATACACTTGGGTTTATTTCTTCAAGTGCAAGAGTGAGACTCAACAAACCATCATCGACTTCTCCAACGAAGTGCAACGTCAACACAATGTGCAAATCATGGCTATTAGGAGTGATAATGGGTCGGAGTTCAAGAACTATACATTGAATGAATTTCTTAGTGAAGAAGGCATTCGTCACCAATACTCCGCCACTTACACTCCTCAACAAAATGGTGTTGCCGAAAGGAAGAATCGCACTCTCTTGGATATGGCAAGGACCATGTTGGCGGAGTACTCTTCTCCCCAATATTTATGGGCCGAGGCCGTATCCACCGCATGCCACTCCTCCAACCGCCTCTACATCCGCAAAGGCTTGAGCAAGACCCCATATGAGATCCTCACCGGCAACAAGCCCAACGTATCCTACTTCCGTGTATTCGGTTGTAAGTGCTTTTATTTGATCAAGGGTATTAGGTTGTCGAAATTTCAATCCAAAACTATTGAGGGTATTTTTGTTGGTTACGGTGCCGAATCCCACACTTATAGAGTCTATGACAAAGCCTCACGGATTGTCATAGAATCTTGTAGTGTGGTGTTCGAGGAAAATGACGGCTCCCAAGTGGCGCAATTTCATGTTTCAAATGTAGATGTTGAAATGCCTCAAGAAGCCATAGGAAGGATGGGTGTGGGATTCTTCCGCCCCATCGAGGGACACCTTATGGCGACTCGAGAAGGACTATGCTCTACCCAAGTGGAGCCCTCCTCTACATTTGAAGATCAAGCCAAGGAGCCACCTACTACACCTAACCGAGAACATATTCAAGACCCTCCTCTCATTGATCAAGTGACTCCGCAAGTCGTACCCACTCCTCTCACTAATGCGAGTCAAGATCAAGGCCAAGATCATTCTTCCTCGTCATCCTCTTCTCAAGTTGAAGCTAGTGTTGAAGATATTGTTGATGACAATGTTGATGATCAAGGCCATGTTGGTCAAGATGGGGACCCAAATGATCAAGATGATCAAGTGATCCCTCCTCGAAATAATGAGGAGATCGAAGCCCGTCGCATCAAAAGGATAAGAAGAGCTTTGAAGCAAATTGATGCCCAAGATAACAAGGTCTTGGAGGATGTTCAAGCTAGAAGATCCACTAGAAGGCAATTGGCTCATTTTTGTGAGCATCAAGATCATATCTCTATGGTGGAGCCTAAGAAAGTGTATGAAGCTCTTGAGGACTCCGATTGGGTTGAAGCTATGCATGATGAGCTCAATAACTTTGAGCGCAACAAGGTTTGGAGATTGGTTGAGAAACCCAAGGATTGCCACAATGTTATTGGCACCAAGTGGATATTCAAGAACAAGCAAGATGAGAATGGCATTGTCATTAGGAACAAGGCAAGATTGGTCGCTCAAGGTTACACCCAAGTTGAAGGCATTGACTTTGATGAAACCTATGCGCCCGTGGCTCGCCTTGAGTCCATCCGTATCCTCCTTGCTTATGCTTCCTCACATAATTTCAAGTTGCAACAAATGGATGTGAAAAGTGCTTTCTTGAATGGTCCACTAAAAGAGGAGGTGTATGTTAAGCAACCTCCGGGGTTCGAGAATCTCAACTTTCCCAACCACGTTTACAAACTTGACAAGGCTCTCTATGGTCTCAAACAAGCACCTCGTGCTTGGTATGAGCACCTTAGGGAGTTGTTAGATGATCGTGGTTTCGAAGTTGGGAAGATTGACCCCACTCTCTTCACCAAGAGAGTAAAGGGAGAGCTTTTCATATGCCAACTCTATGTGGACGATATCATCTTTGGCTCAACTAACCAAGCTTTCAATAATGAGTTCTCTAAGCTTATGACTGACAGGTTCGAGATGTCTATGATGGGTGAGCTTAAATTCTTCCTTGGCTTTGAGATCAAGCAATTGGCCCGTGGTACCTTCATTTCTCAAGCCAAGTATACTCAAGACATGCTCAAGAGGTTTAACTTCCAAGAGGCAAAGATCAAAACCACTCCTATGCAAGTCAAGTGTCATCTATCACGCAATCCAAAAGGGAGTAAGGATGTGGACCAAAAGCTCTATCGTTCTATGATTGGTTCTTTGCTCTATCTTTGTGCATCTAGGCCCGATATCGTTTTGAGTGTAGGTGTGTGTGCAAGGTATCAAGCGGCTCCTAAGGATTGCCATCTAATGGCGGTTCATAGAATCTTTCGTTATTTGGTTCATACCTCAAGATTTGGTTTGTGGTACCCAAAGGGGGCACAATTTACTCTCAATGGATATACGGATTCCGATTGGGCGGGTGATCAAGATGATAGGAAGTCAACTTCGGGGGCTTGCCAATTCCTTGGTAGGTCCCTTGTAAGTTGGTCCTCGAAGAAACAAAATTGCATCTCTCTCTCCACCGCCGAAGCGGAATATGTTGCCGCCGCAAGTGCATGCACCCAATTGCTATGGATGAGGCAAACTCTCAAGGAATATGGAGTTCATTTGGACAAAGTACCTCTTCTATGTGACAATGAAAGTGCTATCAAGATTGCATACAATCCGGTGCAACACACAAGGACGAAGAACATTGAGATTCGCCACCACTTCATCCGTGATCACGTGGCAAGAGGAGACATTGCACTCGGTTATGTGCCCACCAAGGAAAATCTTGCGGATATTTTCACGAAGCCACTTGATGATGCAAGGTTCATGTTCTTGAGGAATGAGCTAAATGTGATTGATTCAAGGAGTTTGGCTTGACTATCTTGTGCACACCCCTATAGATGAAACGTGTTCGAGCTTAGATGTAGGCATGGACATAGGGGGAGTGCTATCCTAACACATTGGGTTCTCCCTCCCCCCATTATGCCCATAGCAAAAATTCATTGTAATCTCTCTTTTTCTAATGTTGAATTGTGAGCTTCAATGTTGAGTTTTGGCAATGCCCCCAAGATATATCTTCGCGGTTGCATACCAAGAACTCTTACATGGTGGCTTCGGCCACCAACCTCTTCATTGCGAAGAGTTGGATCTTAGTTGGGTTCTTCTACTTGTCATTTTATTGCATTTCGTGTGTTTTTCCCGGCTAAGTGTTTCTTCCTAGGAAAATCCCACTCAATTGGTATTTTTAGTTGGTTGCTTCTTGCTCTTGAGAGGGATAAGTACTAGTCTCAGTTTGGTAATTCTATCCTAAGCCATTCTCTCAAAAAGCCTCTCTTTCTAAGCACTAGTGTCGTCCGTTGAAAACGAGGAAATTTCGAATCTGGAGGCAGTCGGAATTTCTGGTTTAGTTTTGAACCGGAATATCTGGCTGTACCGGAATATCCGGATCAAACTTGAACCGGAATATCCGGTTCGGCGAAATCCATATAACCTGGAGCCCGACGGGGATGGGCAGTTCTTGCCCTATTTCCCGTCCGCTCCTCCCCACCATATCGCCGCCGCCGTGGTTCTTGGCCTCCCGGGCCGTTTCCTCCGCAAGATCTTGGAGATTTGACCCGGATCTTGATCTCCTCGCGTTTTGGATCGATTCTACCCAAGCTTTTCTCTCCATGGATCCCGGTATAGTTCAAATCTCTTGAATCTTGGTGCTATAACCCCACCTTCCATGGATGTGCGTTTTTGTTGGCTTGCTTGGTAGATTTCGTTCCGAAGAGGACTCCCCATACATGCTAGAGATCATAGAGTAGATCACTTGTTTGCAATCCTTGTGGAAATCTGAGATTTAGGTTGATTTTGTGCTGTTCCGAAATTTACCGGAATATCCGGTCCACGACTGAACCGGAATATCCGGGTAACCGGAATATCCGGTTCAGTTTTGAACCGGAATATCCGGCTGAGTCCAGTACTGTATTAAGGGCAGCCCCAAATGAATCTTTCCCAGATTTCCACCTCGATTGTTTCCTGTCATCTTCTCTATCGTTTCTATGTATGATTGTATCCGTTGAATGACACTAGTGTACTCATCTTGTGCTTTTCCTACTCTATCTTGTTTCACAGATGGTGACCACGATCGAAGCGTTCCGAAGCGCAAGAAGCTTGTCTCTACCCGTAACAAGAGGAAACCTCGGCTCAACTATAAGACCGACATTCCGATTCAGGAGTTCAATGAGCTCAGAAAGAAGGATGCCTATCTTTCTCCAAGGGTTGGCATTATTGATCCTCGTTTCTGGAATCTGGAGCAGTCCTACATTTACACTGACATCTATTGTGACTTCCGCTATCCGTGTCGCCCTATGCATCCATATGACCATGCCGCTCTCAAGGCCAAGGATGAGTTTGCTGATGCTGCCAGTATTGTTGAGCGCTTCGGTTTGGTGAAGCTGATGGAGACCCAGTGCAACTACAACACGCAGCTGGTGATGCAGTTTATGTCCACCCTCGTGTACTCCACTGGTGATATTGTGACCCGTCTTAAGTGGATGTCTGGAGATACACCTTGTGAGGCATCCTTTGAGAGGTTTGCTCGGCGTCTTGGCTACTCTTACAGCGAGCACCCTCCTCTTGGTCACCGCGTCCATGAGGTTGATAGGCCGAGGAGGGAGGTGTCCATGGCTGAGCTTTACGCCCCTGGTTTCACTGTTGGGGGGCTTGAGGGACTGCTTCCTCTCTATGATCAGCTGGTGCGTATCTTCAGAGCTTTCCTTGTGCCGAGTGGAGGTAACAACGATGCTCTCACCACTCCTCTGTGCAACCTTCTGATTCTGGCTAAGGAGTGTATGGAGGAAGAGGACCCGGCTGTCTCATATATTGTGGATGTGATGGACATCATCTTTCACGAGCTCTATGCTGCGATGATTGGTGGCTACACCATACCCTATGCTCCCTACATCATGATGCTTATCAAGTATGAGATGCGGAAGGAGTACACCGAGCTTCCCATGGTTGAGCACAAGGTGAGGAAGCTGTATGTCAAGAGGAAGGTGAAGACTGCGGCTGCTTCTCGGAGTGCTCCATTTGAGGGTGGTTCCTCTATGGGTGGTCCTTCTAGCTCTCAGTCTGCTCCCAGGGTGCCTGTGTCTGATCTCACCACCTTGCGCAACGTCAGGAAGCTATCCTGGTTTCAGCGCAACGTGCTCTGCATGAAGCTGGACATTCACAAGGAACAGTACAGGGCATATCGCAGGGACACTGATTTGGCCAGCTCTCAGCGTCAGATTCTCCATCACGTGAGTGGTGGCACTGGTGATGTTCCTGCTCCTCTTGATGCTCAGTCCTACTCTGCTTGGTCTGCTGAGGATTCCACTCCTTGGGAGAGCATTGAGGCGGCCCTCAGGTCTACTCGGGAGACTGCTTCACGAGCTCATGATGCTGCTGCTGATGAGGAGGAGTCTGATGATGAGCAGGGATCTGGAGACGAGTCGGATGCTTAGACCGTGTCTGGGGCGTTAGTTAGCTATTTCCCTCCTTTTTGGTGTCTCGATGCCAAAGGGGGAGAAGTAGCTATTATAGACTACGGGATTTGCATGGGTTCGGGCACAAGCATTTGCTTTTATCCTTCCTTGAGAGCTTGTGTCCATTTTATCTTCATTTGTCGTGCTTGTGAACTTGTCGTTTATTGTCGTTTAAAACTATGTGTGCTATTATGTGTGTGACTATTGGTTATCTGGATATTATCATGGTTATCTATTTATGGTGTGTTGGTTATCTATCGGATATGTTGAGGAGATTATCTATGATTGTGCTTGGTTATTCTTGGATATATCGTTCTCGCACAAGGTATATACTTCTTTACACTCAACATATTGGTGATGTTGTCTCTTTGTCGTGTTTGTTACTTGTTGAAAATCTCTTCCTATACATCATTGCATCTATTTGCGTTTGAGGCAAACAAAAGATATGCATAGAGATAGGGGGAGAGATTTTCATCTTGTTTCAAGCATGCTTACTGTCAAGGTTTATTGCAAATCTTAGTATTGTCATCTAACACCAAAAAGGGGGAGATTGAAAGTGCATTTCGTTTTCCCAGTGTTTTGTGTGTTAGTTAACAATACTAAGTACATTATTTATCGAGGTGTTTAGTGTGCAGGTGTTATACTTAACATCGGCATCGAGCACTGAAAAGTCGGTGAAGTTTGGCCTGAGGTTTTTGGGACAGAACTCAACCGGATTATTCGGACCGGATTATTCATCCTGGACCGGATATTCCGGTTGCTGAGAAAGGCGCTCAAAAATGGCTAAGGACTGAGGATTTTGCATACTGGAATCAACCGGATTATTCGGACCGGATATTTCATCCTGGACCGGATATTCCGGTTACTGCGAAAAATTGCTAAGGACTAAAGTTTTGAGCTACTGGAGTCAACCGGATTATTTGGACCGGATTATTCATCCCGGACCGGATATTCCGGTTGCTGCGAAAAACTGCTAAGGACTGGGAGTTTTGAGCTACTGGAGTCAACCGGATTATTTCTACCGGATATTCCGGTTGCAGTTGAGGAAGTGGAAAAATGGCTAAGGACTAGAAGATTTGCGTACTGGCAACTACCGGATTATTTGTACCGGATTATTTCAGATCAACCGGATAATCCGGTCCAGCACTACAGTTCAGCGTGGAGCAAACTAACCGGATATTCCGGTCCAAACTTGAACCGGATATTCCGGTACCTTTTTTCCTGCACAACGACTAGTTGTGAGGAGGGACTATAAATAGCCCTCCTCTTCTTCCTCAAGATCTAGTTCTTCCCCTTAGCATTGATGAGCATTTAAGAACTCACCAAATCCCTCATAACTCCCAATCCCTCCACCCAATCTTGAAGATCTTTGGAGGATTGAAGGAGAAGGCCCCGATCTACATCTTCACCGACCCGTTCTTCATTTCCCCCTCTCTAGCTCGAGGGATCTTGCCTAGGGTTTCCTCTTGTGGAGAACCTAGGCATCTTGTTTCTAGTTGGTGATTCAAGAGTTGTTGGGAGCCCCCAATTAAGTTGTGGGTGTGTGCCCCAAGGTGTTTGTAAAGGATTTGATCCCCGCCTCAAAGGGGTTCTATAGTGGAAGGTGAACTAGGCCTTTGTGGCGAAGTTTGTCGTGGGATAATCACGGCAGATGTTACCTGGGGTAACTGATCTTGGGGCAAGACGACACAGGTATTTGGGAGAGGGTTTAGCTCAGAGGAAAACATGGTGCAACTCGATCTGGTAGCCGGCAATCAAAGTCGCCGAGTCTCCGATCTTGATATAATAACTCAACTCTGGGATTACACTTGATGCTCGATATCACACGATGTTGCTAGGGTTCTTAGATCTCTACTTAAAACTATACCTGGGGGTCGGTTTATAAAGCACCCGTACCCCCTAGCTTATTCGGCAAGGCATATTTCGAATCCTACCTGGACACGGCGCACTAACCATAACTTTCCTTTACAATAACCCATAACCCAGGCCGTTAAGCCCACAAGTTTGGGCCTTCACAAGCTTCTTTATTCTTAGCCGAATCCTGCACACCATCCTTTGGGCCGGGTTATTCCTCAGAGCTTGGCATACCGAGTTAGCATCCCCCTGTCAGTAGTCCCCAGAATAGCCTGGGCTTCATGGATCCTCCTTGAAGCGCTTGCTATTCCCCGCAAAGATGTCGAACATACGGGCATATGGAAGCCGAGTTAAGATGTTTTGATATTCTGCTAGGCCTCACTCCATGGTGGCCATGTAATAACCCGGATTTGTCCTCCAGACACTTAGGTTCAAATTCCCAGGTCCAGACTACAATAAAAATGCCAAGATCTCGTGCTCGATAATCAGTCCCGTCATTACGGGGCAAATCCCTTCCTTCTTCTGTCCCAATGCCTTGCCCAATACTTGACGCATATCTCGCAAAATCTTCGCTGATAACCATTACCCCGCGGTTTCCGGCTTCTGGCCGTTAGGATAGGCTCACCCTTGCCTTATAAATAGCACTTAATGGGTAACCCTAAGCCCCTCACCACGCCACAACTTCCCCTCTTCTTCCTTGCTCCTAACACCCTCGCAGCACCACCGTGAGGAGCTCGTACCTGCTACCAACGCAAGATCGCCAGCGGCCGCGCCCGCCCTTGAGTCGCCTTGCGCCACCGTCAAGTGTCACCGTTGCTCCTCCATTTCTCTCATTCGAGCCACGCCGCTCGTCGCCATCGTATTAGACTCCAATCTCCCCGGTAAGCTTCTCGCAACCAGTTAATTCAACCTCACAACTTTCAATTTATCCAAGATCAGATCTAGGTCAACCCGCAAGTCATTTGTCCGATTGCACCAAATTAGATCGATTCGATGCTTGCCAACTCCTTTAATCATCTTCCCTATAGTCACAAATGATCCTCCAACCATCATTGATTACCAATTTTACTTAAAAATCATCCGCAAACATTTCCATCTAGATCCGTTCCTCCTCGATTTTCCGCTTATTGCATTAACACCCGGAAAAACCCTCCTTTTCCAGCTATTTCATTTGCGGTATAAATATGGGCAACCATCCGTCATCCCCAAATACCTTTCCCTACGTAAGTGACCAACAATTTCCACAAGTGTGCTCAATACCCGGACAGTTCTCAGCTTCGTACCTTCTTGATACCTTTATACTCGGATACTTCAGCATTCCCGGATCTTATTTCACACGCCTCTTCTCTTTGTGTATTGCAGGCTGGCCCCATGGCTCCCAAGCGACAAGGAAAACAACCGGCTCCAGCGAGGACCACCCAAACCATATCCGCCAACTGGGGGCGTTCCACAACCACGAAAGCCAAATTGGACGAGCTAGCCGAATTAGGAACCCTCCCTTCTCAAAAAGACATCCACTGGAGGGTACCGGGTAATGAGACTCATCCCACCCCCGAAGAAAACGAGGTAATCTGCTTCGTTGAACACGTGACCCGAGGATTTCGTCCTCCGGGTCATCCTTTCTTTAGGGAGGTCTTAGATCATTATGGACTCCGGGTGTTCGACATAGGGCCTAACTCCATGTTGAACATTACCCACTTCATTGTTCTATCTGAGTCGTACTTGTGCATGCCACCGAGTCTGACTCTTTTCATTGAGTTATTCCAGTGCAAGCCGTGCCGCGAAAGCGGCGACGGAGCGCTTCTCACTTGCGGCGGGGTATCCATCCAACGCCGTAAGAATTCTTTGATGCCAACCCTCAACCTGCACTCCCACGTTAAACATTGGCAGCTATCTTTCTTTTACTGCCACGATACCTCCCCCAACAGCGAAAAGAAGCTGCCGGGTTACTCAGAGACCCCCCTCAAGCCCTCCGAGTCTTTCAATGCCTTCGCATCAGACTCAGACAGGGAGGCAATCCTTCCTTCGCTAGCCAAGATAGCCATTCTCTCAGCCCAAGGCCTCCTAGGGCTCAATTTAATAAAAACTTGGGTCGATTTCCGAATCCAACCTAATTCCGTTCGCACCAAATTGATGTGCGAGTATTCGGGGCACACCACAGACGCACTCCGCTACTCCACCAAGAGCTTTGCGACTGGTGATACTATAAAGACCATCAAGGGCTTCTTGGCGGAGAAACTGGAGGTGATAAAGGGCATCGCCGGGTTACCCCCGTTTACCCGGGAGAATCCAGCTCCAGCGGTAATACCCGGCTCTCATAACTTGTTTCCACATTTCAACTCGATACTGCTTCTAAGCCTTAATCTTATCTTTTTACCTCAGGCTGATGACCCTTTCTGGAGAGTTGAACCACTCCCCCCCTCCAGAGACCCGGAAGAGGAGGACGAGGCGGCTGACGATAGTGAAGGTACTCACTCAGGATCTGCATATTTTTACTTGCATTACTTTCCTCTCGTCTGTCTTTTTTCCAATGAATACACACCTGGTTCGCAGGGCTAGAGGACGAGGGTGGAAACAATGAAGACGACCCGGAGAGAACCGAGTCTGACCCAGAGGCAACAGTCGGGGCCAAGAGGAAAGGCAGGGGGACAGTGTCCAAGGTTCCTTTTTCCTCATTATCCTCTGAACCTTACTCCTTTGACGTCATGCGACGACTTAACCATCAATTATCAAATTCGTCATGCTTGAAGGATTCTTTCCCAGCCAAGCGCAGAGTAACTCGGAGCTCCCCAGGTGAAGATCCCCTTAACCCGGGCATCTCCGCCCCCTCGGTCCCTCGTGGCAGTGCTCCTCCATCTCGTTCTTCCAACTCTCCTCAGCGCCACCCTTCTCCTAACCACCCACGTGCCGGGCAATTCCGGGTTCCACTAGTGGTTCCTGCGAAGACCTCATCTGCTTCCAGTGGCGAGCTCCCACCAGATTACACCGTAAATGCCGGGTAAGTTTTTGCTATATTATTTCTTTTTGCATCTGACGAACTTTCATTCAAGCCGCCGTCATCATTAATAACTGCCTTTTCTCATCTTTCCTTCAGCGCTCAAGTCACCGTCAGTGACCCGGAAAACACAGAAACGGATAACCTCCAGGTGGAGAAGCCGACTGACGACGCAGACGCCGCAACTGGTGGTGATGCGACAACTAACCGGGAACAAGGCCCTCTGAACAATCCACTTTCCCAAACCGTCGGATCTCCTTCCTTATCGGAACCAGTAGACGAAGAGATATAAATTCTAGATACAAGGATGAGTTCTCCCAACCCGGACACTCAGACTGTCCGAGTCTCCACTCCAAATGCGAGGAGAACCCCCCTACCAGATGATCAAGCTGCCGGCTCTTCCGGGACTCGCTCCGAGGAGTTAACTTTTGCCCAGATGCTGGAAACTCTGCGCACCTTAAGGGCTAACGAGGAAAACATCTTGGGGTCTTTAATAACTAAACACGAGGTAAATTCGATTAATATTGCTTGTACCTTTGTCCAGTCCCCAAGTTCCAAGTGAGTTCATTCATGACTTGCTCGGGACTTTTATTATACCAATGACTGATAACTGTGCTCTTCTACCTGACTAATGCTTTTTTAACATCCGTGCAGTCTTTCGTGACTCAATACGAGGAGAAACTGGCGGGCGCCACCAAGCTCATCGAAAAGGAGGTAGCTTTACGTGAGGCAGCCGAGGCCGAGTCTAGGAGGAATAAGTTGATAATGAGAAAATATAGGAAAAGGGCTCACCGGGCAGAAGATGACCTAACAAGCCTTTCCGTCCAAATATCAGACACATATCGTGCTTTACTTGGTACGTTTCCTCCTCCGGTTTATCTTTTTGATAGATAGCAATAGTTTCCCGACTTATGTCTCCATTTCCTCAGGCCCGGACGAAACCATGCCGGAAGAAGATGACATGGCCAAGCTGAAAACCATGAATAGCGCTATCCGGCAACTATGTGCCGGAACCAGATGGATCCTTGATGAGTTGCGGTGGCCGGGCAGAGGACATGTTGATCTGAAAAGGCTGTTGGACGCCCTATCCACTGTTCCCGAGTGGATTCGGCATTGGAAGCGCTCATCTTGCCGGGTTGGAGTGACCCGGGGGCTTGCACTTGCGAAAGCTTATCTCCCCAAGCTCGAGCTAGCGAGGCTTATGGGCGGCTTCCCAGAGTTCAAGCTTGACGGATCCAAGTTTTCAGTAAAGGATTTTCAGGCCGTCCAGAAGGAGGTCCGTTACCCGGCCAGCGTAATTGCTGATGAACTGGATGTTAACATACTTGTTCCAGCATATGATTCTGCCGATAAAGTAATTAAGTCGGATCTTCCTGAGCCGTATGACATGCTGGCTCGGTGGAAGGAGGAAGCCGCTGCGATAAGGGCGGAGGCTGCCAAGAAGCAAGCTGAAGCCGGCTCTGCTTCTGCTGCCTCAACACCAGTCGTTCCGCCCCCTGCAGGGGCTGGTACCGCTGATCCGGGTGCTGCTGCTGCCACCAATGATGGCAAGGGTAAGGCCAAGATGGACGCCGAATGATATATGGTTTCTAATGCCTCTTCTTAGGCGCCAGTCGGTCGACATACTTTTTGAAATAGTCATATTTTGGTCGGTGCGCCTGTGCACCTTTGATATTTTTTCACCAGGATTTTGTAATGCACGCTAAGGCCTTGATATACTCGATGCCTGTTCCGGCCTTTTTAAGTTTAAGCTCATCTGTTCTCGATATCTGGTTTTACTTATTGTTCCTTTTGTGAAAACTCAATTTCCGGGTCTCATGGGTATTGACAAGCGGATTTTGCTTCGAAGTCCCCAAGTCCCCAAGACTCGGATATTTGGATTTTTGCAACTATACAAGTAAGCCAGTTTTTCTCTTTTCAAGATTTCAAGCTACCGGGCCCGGATTGCCGAGTCTAGGACACTTGATCTTGAAAAGGGAACAAAATGCTTATTGCTATTTTCACAAAGATCCACGAGTTGTTTCACATAGGTTTTGAAGTTATGCTTAATAGTCGTTGAGTTTCCAGCTATTCAGCCTTGTACTCCGCATAACTTGTGGTTTAGATGACCCTTTTGACTGTCTTGTACTGTAAGCCGGCTTTCGCGTGGATACCATGTTGTTACATCAATACGAAGACGTAGCCAGCCAATCCCCGTCGGGTTTCATGACTAACTGCCATCGTAAGCGAACAAATCATGCCACTTTAATGCGAGTCACATCGAGGTTAAGTAAGAATAGCCAAGAAATTTGGACTTCTTTGTCCGGTTATAAGATTGTAGCCGTACTCGTTTGCAAGTAATCGGCCCTTATAACTCATAGGCATCATGGCCGGGTCTTTGAGTTTATAACTGTGCTATTTAAGCGACCAGCCCCCAAGACCTAGATATACGCATCGTACTGAGAATACATAACCTGATAACAACCATCTCTTTTCTTGATAACCATCTCTTTTCTTGATAACCATCTCTTTTCTTGATAACCATCTCTTTTCATGATAACCATCTCTTTACTTGATATGAAAAATGTAGGTCAGCAAGCCGCCTCATTAAAAACCCGTCCAGTCCCCAAAGGTACCCTGGATAGGAAAAGAGTACGTCAGAAAACCTGCTGCCTATTACATCGTGCAATTCCACTTGCCAATATAGTCTTTACTAAGTATAATACGGACGTAGCTGAGCCACGTTCCATGGCCTATCTCTTTCTTGCATAGATGAAGTGGTGTGTGCGGTGTCGTTGACTGTAGCCGACTCTTCCCTTGCATCTATCAAATAATATGATCCGTTATGCAGATTCCGGCTTATGATAAATGGTCCTTCCCATGGTGGTGATAATTTGTGTTTTCCTTCGTTTGACTGTACCAGGCGCAGAACCAAGTCTCCTTCCTGGAATACCCGGGTCTTCACACGCCGGCTATGATACCTCCGTAGATCTTGCTGATATATGGCTGATCTTTCCAGGGCTTGTTCTCTTTGCTCTTCTAACATATCTACGGCGTCCTGCCGGGTTTTTTCGTTCTCTACTTCGACGTAAGCTGATACTCTAGGCGAATCGTGAATAATGTCACTCGGTAATACTGCTTCCGCACCATAGACCATGAAGAAGGGTGTCATCTGAGTGGATCTGTTAGGTGTAGTGTTGATACCCCAAACCACAGAAGGAAGTTCTTCGACCCATGCACCAGCAGCCCTGACACAGGGAACTCGCAATCGTGGTTTTAATCCGCGAAGCAATTCTTGGTTTGCCCTCTCCACTTGTCCATTGGCCTGGGGATGAGCCACTGATGCCACATCGAGCCGGATTCCATTGTTGCCACAAAACTTCTCCATCTCACCAAGGGACATGTTGGTTCCATTGTCGGTAATTATGCTGTGGGGGTACCCGAACCGGTAGATAATCCTTTTCAGGAACTTGACTGCTGTAGCTGCTTCGCAATTAGTAACTGGCATAACCTCAACCCACTTGGTAAACTTATCAATAGCCACCAAAAGATGTGTCTTCTTGCATGGTGACATATGAAAGGGGCCAACCATGTCCATACCCCAGACGGCAAACGGCCAAGTTAACGGGATAGTCCGCAACTCCATAGCCGGCACATGGGTTTGGCGAGCGTACCTTTGACATCCATCACACCTTGCTACCAATCGTTCCGCATCCGCTAGGGCCGTGAGCCAGAAAAACCCGTGTCGATAAGCTTTAGCCACAAGAGACCTTGTGGACGCATGATGTCCACAGTCGCCTTCATGGATTTCCTTGAGAATCTGTCTGCCTTCTTCCGGCGCTACGCAGCGCAAAAAGACTCCTGCTGCACTTCTCTTGTACAATTCCCCATTGATGATAGAATATCCCTTTGCTCGCCTCAAAATTTGCCTTGCTAATACCTCCTGTTGTGGTAACTCGCCTCGTGATAGGTAGGCCAAAAACGGTTCTGTCCACTCGGGAATAGTACGTACAGTGGCTACGAGTCCTGAATCCGGGTCTTGATTTGCCAATTCCTCCTCTGACTCGATTTTAACTGATGGTCGCCATAATTCGTCCAGGAAAACGTTAGGTGGAACCGGCTCTCTGCGCGAGCCGAGTCTGGCGAGGGCGTCGGCTGCCTCATTCTTTCTTCTGTCTATATGCTCCACCTCATACCCGGAAAAACATCCTGCAACCCTATCAACTTCCCTGCGGTATGCTGCCATAGTTGCGTCCTTTCTATCCCACGTTCCTGACACCTGCTGTACCACAAGGTCCGAATCTCCGAAGCATCGTGTCCTCTTGATGTTCATCTCTTTGGCTACCTTTAAGCCATGCAACAGGGCCTCATACTTGGCCACGTTGTTGGAACAGTCGAAGTGAATTTGTAGCACGTAACTTAATTTGTCCCCTTTGGGTGATGTTAGCACCACCCCAGCTCCTGATCCCTCGTACTGCTTTGATCCGTCGAAGTGCATGATCCATGACTCGGAATTTGGAACCGTTGCAGTCATGCCTGTATGTGTCCAGTCGTTAACGAAATCAATTAAAGCTTGAGATTTGATTGCTGACCTGGGTTCGTAGTTGATATGATAATCCCCCATCTCTATCGCCCATTTGGCTATTCTTCCCGTCGCGTCCGAGTTTCTGATGATATCCGACATTGGTATTGAACTAACCACTGTTATGGGATGTTCTTGGAAATACGGCTTCAGCTTCCGGCTGGCCATAAAGACCCCGAACACCAACTTTTGCCAATGTGGATAGCGCTGCTTTGCTTCTGATAATACCTCGCTGACGTAATAAACCGGCCTCTGAACCGGGTATACTTTCCCATCCTCTTGGCGTTCCACAACAACTACTGCACTGACGGCTCGGGGGCCAGCTGCCACATATAGTAACATAGGTTCTTTAGGACCCGGCGCCGCTAGTACTGGTGCTTCAGATAACTGCTTCTTTAGTGCCTCAAATGCCTCATCTGCCTCTTGATCCCACACGAACTTATCTGATTTCCGCAAGAGCCGGTACAATGGTATTGCTTTTTCTCCGAGTCTGGATATGAATCGGCTCAAGGCTGCTACGCAGCCCGTGAGCTTTTGAACATGCTTCAAATTTTCCGGTTTTTTCAGACTCTGGATGGCCTTGATTTTATCTGGGTTTGCCTCGATTCCTCTCTCGGAAACTATGAAGCCGAGTAATTTCCCAGCTGGAACTCCAAACACGCACTTCGTCGGGTTAAGCTTCATCTGGTACCTCCTCAAGTTTTTGAACGTCTCCTTTAGATCATCGATGAATGTCTCCGCCTTCCTAGTCTTGATGACCACGTCATCCACATAGGCATGGACGTTACGTCCGATTTGGTCCTCAAAGCACTTTTGAATACACCGTTCGTAAGTTGCGCCAGCGTTCTTCAACCCAAACGTCATAGTTTTATAACAAAAGGCCCCAAAAGGGGTTATGAATGATGTTTTCTCCCAATCCTCCCTTTTGAGCTTAATCTGATGATACCCGGAATATGCGTCCAGGAAGCATAACAGATCGCTTCCAGCTACTGCGTCTATAATCTGATCTATCCTCGGCAGCGCGAACGGATCCTTTGGGCAATGTTTGTTGAGACTCGTGAAGTCAATGCACATCCTCCACTCATTGGTCTTTTTCATCACTAGAACCGGGTTAGCCAACCAATCCGGGTGAAATACTTCCATGATAAAGCTGGCTGCCAATAGCCGAGCGATCTCTTCGCCTATAGCCTTCCTTCTTTCCTCATTCATTTTCCTCAAACCTTGCTTCACGGGCCTGGACTTGGGATCCACATGCAAACTGTGCTCAGCCAGTTCTGTAGGGATACCCGGCATGTCGCTAGGTGTCCAGGCAAACACATCTGCATTCGAACGAATAAACTCCACGAGCGCTTCCTCCTGCTCTTTTCCCAAGTTAGACCCTATGGTGAACTGTTTAGTGGAATCCCCTTCGGCAAAATCTATCTTCTTGGTGTCTTGCGCTGCCTTGAATTTTGCTCTCTCATCCTCGGTATTCGGCTTTTTCAAGGCCGTTCTATCGTCCGGGTTTACTTGAGACCGGTAATATTCGAGTTCTTCCTTTCTGCATGCTTGCTCGGCCATAACCGAATCTCCTTCGTCGCACTCGGCCGCTATATCCCGGTTCCCATGTATAGTGATGGTCCGTTTAGGACCCGGGATTTTCAGCTGCAAATACACGTAGCACGGCCTAGCCATGAATTGGGCGTAAGCCGGCCTCCCCAGCAGCGCGTGGTAAGGACTGCGCAATTTGACCACCTCGAATGTGAGCCACTCAACTCGATAATTATCCGTCGATTCTCCAAAAGCAACTTCCAAGGTGATCCTTCCCTCGGGGCTCGCCGAGTGACCCGGTACGATCCCGTGAAAGATTGTCGAACTTTTCTGCAGCTGGGACTCTTTGAGACTCATCCGTAAGAAGGTCTCCCAATAAAGGATGTTGATGCTACTTCCACCGTCCATCAGGACCTTCTTCAGTTCGTAACCATTAACCTGTGGAGCAACCACCAATGCCAAGACTCCTGGACGCTCTACTTTTTCCGGATGATCTCTTCTACTCCACGTTATCTCTTGTTCTGCCCATCTAAGATATCCCGGCGCGGCCGATGAAACCGAATTTGCCGCTTGCTTTGACGTCTCTTTGTTCCTGCTAGAAGTTCCTGTAGTATGCACATGATATTGTCCTTTTAAATTAGTCGTTCGTACCGTGCCGATGAAGATGTTGATCCGGCCGATCGTCAATATAGATCCGGACTCGAGGTGATCCGACTCTGGCCCCCAGCCGGAATCGTCCACCATCTTTTCTCCTTCGTGGTCGATGTAGATTTCGCCAATGACAAGATTCTCCATATTCTTACGAGCTTCTCCCGTGATGTAAACACCTTTGGACGCAGGCCCCACGGTGGGCGCCAACTGTCGTGGGATAATCACGGCAGATGTTACCTGGGGTAACTGATCTTGGGGCAAGACGACACAGGTATTTGGGAGAGGGTTTAGCTCAGAGGAAAACATGGTGCAACTCGATCTGGTAGCCGGCAATCAAAGTCGCCGAGTCTCCGATCTTGATATAATAACTCAACTCTGGGATTACACTTGATGCTCGATATCACACGATGTTGCTAGGGTTCTTAGATCTCTACTTAAAACTATACCTGGGGGTCGGTTTATAAAGCACCCGTACCCCCTAGCTTATTCGGCAAGGCATATTTCGAATCCTACCTGGACACGGCGCACTAACCATAACTTTCCTTTACAATAACCCATAACCCAGGCTGTTAAGCCCACAAGTTTGGGCCTTCACAAGCTTCTTTATTCTTAGCCGAATCCTGCACACCATCCTTTGGGCCGGGTTATTCCTCAGAGCTTGGCATACCGAGTTAGCATCCCCCTGTCAAAGTTCATCGGAGAATAGGGTGAAGCCTTAGTGGCGTTGAGTAGGCATTTGTGGTGAGCTCACACCCCTCCAACGAGACGTACTCCCCTAAAAAGGAGGAACTCGGAAATACATCGTGTCTCCGTGTGCTTCCATCGGTTACCTCGTTCCCCCCTCTCTTTACTTACTTGTACTTGTTGCATTGATTGCTTGTCTTGTCATATAGGTAAATTCATCACTAGTTGCACTATCTAGAGAATTTACCTTTCTTGTCAAGCCTAAATTTGAGAAAAATTAAAATTTGCCGTAGCACCTATTCACCCCCCCCCCTCTAGGTGCCCATACTATACTTTCAAACACCACCTACTAAGGATGTTAAAACTGATATCTGATACGTCATAAACGTATCCCTACTTTCTGACGCTCCATGATCATATTTTGCCAATTGCTACATGTTTTCTCCATTATTTATAGCATTTTTATACGTTTTCCGGACTAACCTATTAACAAGATGCCACAGAGCCAGTTCCCTGTTTTCTGCTGTTTTTTAGTTTCAGAAAAGTTGTTCTGGAAATATTCTCGGAATTGGAAAATTCGAAGCCCGGAAGTCCTATTTTCCCCGGAAGCATCCAGAAGACCGAAGAGGGGCATCAGGGGGCCACACCACAGAGTGGCGCGGCCCCCCGGCCGCGCCAACTATGGGTGTGGGACCCCCGGCCTCCACCGCCTTCGCCCTATCACCTATTTAAGCTCACCGGATGGAAAACCCTAAACACCTGATCAAAATCCCCGAAAAAGTTCCGCAGCCGCCATCACCGCCAACCCCAGATCAGGGAGGTTCTGAATCTGTTTCCGGCACCCTGCCGGAGAGGAGATCATCACCGGAGGCCTCTTCATCACCATGCCTGCCTCCGGAGTGATGTGTGAGTAGTTCATCCTTGGACTACGGGTTCGTAGTTGTAGCTAGATGGTTGTCTTCACCTCATATGCCTCCATATTTAGATCTCATGAGCTACCTATCATGATCGAGATTGATCGTATGTAATTCTCTGTGCTGTGTTTGCTGGGATCCGATGAATATTGACCTTATGCCAAGTTGATTAGTCTTTATTTGCATATGTTATTTGTGATCTTGCATGCTCTCCGTTGCTAGTGGTTATTCTGGCCAAGTAGTTTCTAGTGACTCCAAGAGGGAGTATTTATGCTCGATAGTGGGTTCATGCCTCCTTGTTGCCTTGCTCGAGTGACAGAAACGTGAAGGGGGAGGATGTGTTGTTGCCATTAGGGAGAAAACTGCGGTGGGAGTGCCCGCGTGCATAATCATTGCTTATATTACACACTTTGTTTAATGCAATTATCTGTTGCTTGCAACTTAATACCTGAGGGGGTTCGGATGATAACCCGAGGGTGGATTATTAGTCATAGATACAGATGGATGTCGGTCTATGTATCTTGTTGTAATGCCCGCACTAAATAGCATAGTAATCTTCATGTCATATTGTGCACTATGGTGCAACCTTTATTTTTCAATTGACCAACTGTAATTTGTTCACCCAGCATGCTATCTTTTATGGAGAGATACCACTAGTGAAACTATGAACCTTGGTCCATTTTCCACACGGTTAAACAAACCACAACAACTTCCTGCTTTCTTTACTTTCTGTAAGCATACACTGTTTTTCCACACTATACGTCTAATCTTTGTTTTCAGCAAGACCGGTGAGATTGACAACCTCACTGTACCGTTGGGGTAAAGTATTTTGATTATGTTGTGTGCAGGTTCCATGTTGTTGCTGACACCGGTGAAGCACCAGCACCACCGTCAGTGGCATCAACCTTCCGAAGATTATCTTTCTCCTACTGGATTGATAACCCTCGTTCTTAACTAAGGGGAAAACTCCTACCGTTGTGCTCATCACACCTTCCTCTCGGGGTTGCCAAGAACGCAGAGAAAGGATTTAACTCTGCCAGAATCAAGGATTTTTCTAGCGCCGTTGTCGGGGAGAAGGAAGTCTTCTGGCAAGGGGAGTCTCTCACTCTCAATCTCTTTGTTTTTTTTTGTCTTGTTTTTATTCTTGTCTTGTTTTTATTTCTGTATATCAAAACCACAAAAAAATTAGTTTACTTTATAGCATAGAAAGCAACTCAAGTATTTTCAAGTGTTGTTATGTTTGCTTTATCATGCTTGCTATCAATGTTTGATGTCTTTGAAACTAGATCTTTTAGGTAAGGTGGGTTCACGAATGAACAACAAAAACATTATAAGGAATACCGCTTGTCACAAACAGGGATACACTTATGGGAGTAAATTAATAAATTGCATGACTATGCTAAAAACTTGTGCTCTACTTATAATGTTACTTATTGCTTTGATAAATCTTGTTGCTGTAGGAGGTATAAACACCTCCCTTTTCAATGTGAGTATAATGATAATGTTACCATATCTTCTTATGTTAAGGGAAATTATGAATTATATGGTGTGGAACAAATTGAAGAATTTATTGCTTGGAAGGGTGCATTCGAAATTGCCTATTTGCTTGAAAGTATTGATGATGCACCTTATAAATATGAGATTTATGCTATACTTGAATATTGCTTTGATAATTACAAGGATTGTAATTACTACATAATGGAATATCTTAATAAATTCTCTCAACCTAAGGAAGTAACTGATGCCTTGCAGGAGCCTATGGAATAAGAAATTGCTGAATCTGGAAGCTCATTGGATGAAAAAGAGGAGGAGAGTGATGATCAAGAGGAGGAAGAATGGAGCTACCCATGTCAACCTCCCAATGATAGTAACTATTTAACTCATACATTATTTGATTAAATTGATACTTTCTATACTTGTGAACTTGATACTACTATGAATGAAACTTGTGAGAATCATATTGCTATTGTTATGTATAATAATCCATGCTACTTGGATAAATCTTATGATAATGCTCTTGATGATGGTCCTATGTTACTTGATGTTATGAATTATAATGATACTGAAAATAGGATTTCTATAATGTGTCAAAAAGAGGAGCTGGTTTTAAATTTTGATCCCACTATTTTTGAGCTTGATATGAATTGTGTGCTTTTAGGCCATGACAAACATGCTTTATGTGATAATTATGTTGTTGAGTTTGTTCATGATGCTACTGCAAACTATTATGATAGAGGAAAATATGGTTGTAGGAATTCTCATGTTACTAAAACACCTCTCTTTTTGTTGAAAGTTTTGAAGTTGCTCTTGTTCTACCTTCCCATGATTTCTAGTTTGAGCTTCTTTAATTTATTTCTTTACAAGATTCCTATGCATAGGAAGTGGCTTAGACTTAACTTTGTTTTATACTTGCTTCTTGATGCTCACTTTTTCTTAATTCATATTTCTTATGTGAGCATCTTTGCTTTTTATGCCTAGCTGAAAGGCGTTAAAGAAAAGCGCTACCGGGAGACAACCCGTTTTATTTTACTGTTTTCAACCCGTTTTCTTTCGTTTTCTTTGGTGTGCTTTGCACCTGGGTGTTGTCTATTTCCTTAGCAACCCCGATGTATCTTTTATTTTGAGTTTTTGTTGAGCCAAATAAAGCCACTAGTGGAAAGTTGATATTATATTTAGGATTTCTGCGTAGGAAATAGATTTCTGTTGTCCACTGTAAATTCCGTTAAGAAAAATCAAAATGGCCTAAGATTTTTTGTTCTTAATCCTGATTTATATATGCAACTTTTCTTAGAATACCACTTTTTTATTTGAGCAACAGAAGATTTTTGAAAAAATCGATCTTTACATGTTGTTCTGTTTTTGACAAATTTCTGCCATTTATCGCATTTCCATCTTAATCTCTTTCTTTTGGTGTTCTTTTGAGAAAAAGAGTTTTGAAAAAAGTTGTGACAGTAGCTAATGTATTTTTGAGTGTTATACTTGTGTTGAAACTGAACCATGTGGATTTATTATTTCAATTGCACTAACGTTGCTAATGAAGATTGTGAGAATTTTGATGTGAAGGAAGTTTTGAAGGGTCAAGAGAAGAGGATGATATGAAGTGATCAAGAAGAGTGAAAATCCTAATCTTGGGGATGCCCCGGTGGTACATCCAAGAAAATTCCAAGAAGAATCAAGCATCTAAGCTTGGGGATGCCCAAGGCATCCCCTTCTTCATCAGCAAATTATCAGGTCACTTCTAGTGAAACTATATTTTTATTCGGTCGCATCTTATGTGCTTTACTTGGAGCGTCTTTTATTTTTGTTTTCAGTTTGCTTTTGCTTTTGATTTCAGTTTGTTTTTCCTTTAATAATAAGCTTGGTTGTACCCCAGCATTCTTTTATTGGAGAGTGACACGCTCCACTTTTTCTTGAGAATACGTTGTATTCTCAATCTCTGTTTAGTTGCTGCATTTATTCAGCTCATGTTTTGTATGTATCTCTTATTAGAGCTGTTAGTTTTAGTAGTGTTATGTGAGTACTCTCATGTTTTCTTGCTGTATCATAAAGAGTATTTTTGTTAAAGCATGTTTTTTATGGTGCTTGTTGGGAGAAACAAAAGAAAACTGCTGCTTGAAGTAGAATTTATAACAGTGCTAGTAGAAGCTTGTATAGACTGTGGCTAGGACTTTTTCATGCCATGCTAAATGTTATTTCAGTTTTAAAGCCTTGTGGTTATTGAGTAGCATGATTAGCCTCAAATAGCTGAGAGTGTTTAATATGTATTGAAAGATTCATGAGTTGTTCTTGTCATAGTAAAGCATCAATATATGGTATTCTCTTTCGAATGTTTTATTTGGTTGACTTGGCGCATGCTCACACCATGTTTATGACAACAAAACAGTCATGAATATCCTCCATGACCACTTAGTTTTTTAACTTGTGATACTGCTTATGTTTTAATTAATGATGCGTATGTCGCTATGCATGATTATGGCTCTTATGCTCTCTTGATTTGTCGCTCCTAGTCTTTTGCTAGCCTCCACCTGTACTAAGTATGAGCTCTACTCGTGCATCCGAACTCCCTTAAACCAAAGTTTTTCCCATTGTGTCCACCATACCTACCTACATGTGCTATTTAACTGCCTTTCCAAAGTAAATTGCTCATGTGTTACCTTTAAAACCTTCAAAATTACTCCTGCTTTATGTTCCTGTTTTTGCTCATGAGGACGTAAATAGAGAATCTTTATCTCACTTGTTGATTGGATTTCACACCCTGGACTAGTGGTTTCATCCGCTTATCCAAATGATAGAAGAGCTGGCAGCGGGGTGCCCAGCCCCAAATTAATGCATACAAATTCTCTTCACTATTTTTGCCCCTGATTTATCAGTCAAAGCATAATTGTGTGAACAAAAGAGAAAGAGGAATGACCTTCTACACCAATTGTGTCCTTCACCATGGGAGCCGCTCTTGTTAATCCAGTTGACTTGTGATGTACTGTATTTTCTGTTTACCATTCGTTGACATTAGCATACATCTCCCAAAATATAGACACTCCTCCACGGTATGTGATTGTTGGCAGGCACCCGAGGATTCAGTTAGCCATGGTTTGTGAAAGATGGATGGGAGGAGTGTCAAACTTTTAATACCTCTGTTTAATAAAATAAAATATCTAGCACATGAGTGATCCCTGCTTCCCTCTGCGAAGGGCCTTTCTTTAACTTTTATGTTGAGTCTCCATCTTCTAACTTTATGCACAGTTGAGAGAGCATTTTTGCCATTCTGAGTTCTATGTGCATTTGTCCCATAAGCATCAAAAATGAATTTGTTCTTAAATTATGTGATATTGTTTGTTCTTAAATTATTTGTTCTAGTCTTCCTCTTGAATTTTGAAGGTGTCATGGCATTTATGTTTTGCCCCACTCTTAAGGACTATCGAAATATCACTTTGCCATGCTTTCTCTATACCTGAAACAAACATTTACCTTTCTTTGAATTATTATTCATGATCCTTTATTTGAGTTACTCTTCGTGATGCAAAGTAATTGCTATGCTTTATTATTAAAGTTTTATTTATCATGCCTGTGATTAAAGTCTTATGATCTCAACATGCATATGCTTTTACATTAGATTGATCAAGTTTGTGTTAGTAGCATGTCACCTCAGAAATTATTGTTTTATTGTTTACCTACTTGACGACGAGTAGGAACTAAGCTTGGGGATGCTTGATACGTCATAAACGTATCCCTAATTTCTGAAGCTCCATGATCATATTTTTCCAATTGCTACATGTTTTCTCCCTTATTTATAGAATTTTTATACGTTTTACGGACTAACCTATTAACAAGATGCCACAGAGCCAGTTCCCTGTTTTCTGCTGTTTTTTAGTTTCAGAAAAGTTGTTCTGGAAATATTCTTGGAATTCGAAAATTTGAAGCCCGCAAGTCCTATTTTCCCCGGAAGCATCCAGAAGACCAAAGAGGAACCGAAGAGGGGCAGCAGGGGGGGGCCACACCATAGGGTGGCGCGGCCTCCACCGCCTTCGCCCTTTCGCCTATTTAAGCCCCCCGGATGGAAAACCCTAAACACCTGATCAAAATCCCCGAAAAAGTTCCGCTGCCGCCTTCACCGTCAACCCCAGATCAGGGGGGGTTCTGTAGCTGTTTCCGGCACCCTGCCGGAGAGGAGATCATCACCGGAGGCCTCTTCATCACCATGCCTGCCTCCGGAGTGATGCGTGAGTAGTTCATCCTTGGACTACGGGTTCGTAGCTGTAGCTAGATGGTTGTCTTCTCCTCATATGCCTCCATGTTTAGATCTCGTGAGCTGCCTATCATGGTCGAGATTGATCTTATGTATGTCTCCGTGTTGTGTTTGCTGGGATCCGATGAATATTGACCTTATGCCAAGTTGATTATAGTCTTTATTTGCATATGTTATTTGTGATCTTGCATGCTCTCCATTGCTAGTGGTTATTCTGGCCAAGTAGTTGCTAGTGACTCCAAGAGGGAGTATTTATGCTCGATAGTGGGTTCATACCTCCTTGTTGCCTTGCTCGAGTGACATAAACGTGAAGGGGGAGGATGTGTTGTTTCCATTAGGGAGAAAACAGCGGTGAGAGTGCCCGCGTGCATAATCTTTGCTTACATTACACACTTTGTTTAATGCAATTATCTGTTCCTTGCAACTTAATAACTGAGGGGGTTTGGATGATAAACTAAGGGTGGATTATTAGTCATAGATGCAGATGGATGTCGGTCTATGTATCTTGTTGTAATTCCCTCACTAAATAGCATAGTAATCTTCATTTCATATTGTGCACTACGGTGCAACCTTTATTTGTCAATTGCCCAGCTGTAATTTGTTCACCCAGCATGCTATCTTTTATGGAGAGACACCACTAGTGAAACTATGAACCCCGGTCCATTTTCCACACTGTTAAACAAACCACAACAATTTCCTGCTTTCTTTACTTTCTGCAAGCATACACTGTTTTTTCCACACTATACGTCTAATCTTTGTTTTCAGCAAGACCGGTGAGATTGACAACCTCACTGTACCGTTGGGGCAAAGTATTTTGATTGTGTTGTGTGCAGGTTCCACGTTGTTGCTGACGCCGGTGAAGCGCCAACACCACCGTCAGTGGCATCAACCTTCCGAAGATTCTCTTTCTCCTACTGGATTGATAACTCTGGTTCTTAACTAAGGGGAAAACTCCTACCGCTGTGCTCATCACACCTTCCTCTTGGGGTTCCCAACAACGCAAAGAAAGGATTTAACTCTGCTAGCAGTCAATATCACTTTAGATGATGTTATTTAAAAGCTAAACTCTATGGAGAAAATTTTTCCAAAGTTCCTTGATAATGCTAGCAAGGTTAATGAATCAATATTAAGTATCAACAAGAAAATCACTATTTTAGAAGCTAGCAATATTCATGACAATCAAAATATGAGGATTGGTAAATTAGAGGAGGCTATGGAAACTGTAAGCTCAACCTTTTCTTCTCTTAAGTTTAAAAGAGAGAAACCTTTTGTGGGGAAAGAGAAAAAAATTATGTATGTCCCCAAGGCACCTAAACCGAAATCCCCTAATGTGCTTAAAATTAATAAAACTTTTGGTGAAACTAAAAGTGATTTGCATGTTGAATCATCTTCAAGGGTGTCTAAGGTACCCATTTCTACAATTGGGGTTTTGGAGGAAATTATTGATTTGGATGCTTCTTCACTTGAAAATACTTGATTCCATTTTTTGGGCCTAGCTAAAAGGTGTTGAAAAACACTTCTTGGGAGATAACCTATGATTTAATTTTTTCTTTGTTTTTCTCTGTTTTCTTTGAGTAATAGGGCGTTATACTTCTGTACAAACTCCTTTGTATCTTTATTTTCATTTTTTAGTAGGGCCAAGTAAGGTTTCTGACGAGAGTTGGAGTTGGTTTTCGGATTTCTGCGTAGGAAACAGATTTCTGCTGTCCACCATAAAAAATCGTATAAAATCCTGGAAGATCAGAATGATCTGAAATTTTTTATGCTTATTGCTCAGCTAATTCCACAAGTTTTTTTCTTTAAGTTTTTTTATCTGACCAACGTAATTGCCTCGAAAAAATTCGTATTTATAGACTGTTCTGCTTTTGACAGATTCTGCCATTTTTCTTGCATTTGCTCTTTTGCGATGTCAAGTGGATTTCTTTGCTTCACGAAACATCAATGGCTGTAGCTAATGTTTAAAAGTATCAATAGCACTTGTGACATACAGAACAATTGGATTTTTAATTGTTGCACTAACCCTCTAATGCGAATTACTGTTTGAGTGTGGTGTGAAGGAACTTTTCAAGGGTCGAGAGAAGAGGTGATATATGTGATCAAGAAAAGTGCAAGGGCAAAGCTTGGAATGCCCCCGTGGTTCATACAAGCATATTTTAAGAAGACTCAAGCATCTACAACCCCTTGTTCATCAACTATCTATCAGGTCACTTCTCGTGAAACTATATTTTTATTCGGTCACATCATATGAAGATTACTTGGAGCGTTTGTTTGTTTTTCTTTCAGTTTCCTTTCTTTTCTTTTGTTTTCCTTGCTGCAATAATATAGTTGGATCCTAGCATTCTTTGTTTGGGAGAGAGACACGCTCTGCTTTTTCGTTTGAATACTTGCTATGCTAGTATTCTTATTTTTTCTTCTAGTTGGTGCAAAAAATTCCTGTTTAGCTCTTGTTTTCATTGCATCTCTTGTTTAGAGCTATTAGTTTTAGTAGATTTTTGTGAGTCATCTCATGTTTGCTTGATGTAGAATTTAGAGAGTTTTTGTTAAAGCATGTTTTATATGGTGCTTGTTGGGAAAAGAAACTGCTGCTTTTGGTAGAATTTTTAACGGCGCAAGTAGAAGCTTGTATAGACTGTGGTTAGAAACTTTTCATATAATGCTAGATGTTATTTTAGTTTTAAAGCCTTATGGTTATTGAGTAGCATGATTAGCCTAAAATAGCCGAGAGTGTTTAATGTGACTTCGAAAGAATCATGAGTTGTTCTTGTGATATTGAAGCATAAATTAGTGGTGTTCTCCTTTGAATGTTTTATTTGGTTGACTTGGCGCATGCTCACACCATGTTTATGACTATGAACTAGTCACAAATAGCCTCCATGATAATTTATTTTTTGAACTTGTGGTACCACTTATGCTTTGATTAATGATGTTTATGTCGCTATGCATGATTATGGCTCTTATGCTCTCTTGATTTGTCGCTCCCAGTCTTTTGCTAGCCTCCACATGTACTGAGTATGAGCTCTACTCGTGCATCCAACTCCCAAAAACCAAAGTTTTCCCATTGTGTCCACCATACCTACCTACATGTGGTAATTAACCGCCACTCCAAAGTAAATTGCTCATGTGCTACCTTTAAAACTTTCAAAATTACTACTGTTTTGTGCTTCTGTTTTAGCTCATGAGGACGTAAATAGAGAATCTTTATCTCACTTGTTGATTGGACTTTCACACCCTGGAAAAGTGGCTTCATCCGCTTATCCAATGATAGAAGAGATGGTTCGGGGTGCCCAGCCCTAAATTAATAAATACAAATTCTCTTCACTATTTTTGCCCCTGATTTATTTGTCAAAGCATAATTGTGTAAACAAAAGAGAAAGAGGGATGACCTTCTACCAAGATGCGTCCTTCTATGGGAGCCGCTCTTGTGAGTCTAGTTGGCTTGTGACGTACTGTATTTTATGTTTACCATTCGTTGACATAAGCATACACCTCTCTTAAAAAACTTTTTATACCTATGTTTAATAAAATAAAATCTCTAGCACATGAGTGTGTTGGGAATATGCCCTAGAGGCAATCATGTATGATGTAATTCCCACTGTATTCATAAAGTTATTAAGTTGTCCTTGTTTTGAACATCTGATATATGTCATTGAATATGTGATTCGATTGTGGAACTATATATTCATGTTGTTCATACTAGATTGTCCTTGGTCATTTAGGTTGTGCTGGACACACACCCTAGACTAATGTGAGTGTTGGCTGATGACACGGTTCCACTTGTCATGGGCATGGTGATGCCATTCCAACGTTCACGGATTTGGCTAAAGAGTTTAGCAAGTCGGACTGACCCACATTGAGATGCAACGATCAAGTCGTCATTTGCATGTCTCAATCAATGTAATCCTTAGACCTGAGGTTGTCGCACAATCCGAGTTGTGGATCATCGACTTAGGTTCTGTCAAACGTTGTTCTGTGACAAGGCAACTATAAAGGCAGAGTTCGGGTCGAATGAGAAGCAAGCTGCGTGATGTGGATAATCAAGATGGGATTTTGCCCCTCCGAATGGAGAGATATTCTCTGGGCCCTCTCGAGTGATATGATTCAGGAAGCATGGCCATGCGCGACTCAGTTAAGTGTTAACTGTGTCGATTGACTAAGAGTTAGTCAGATGAATCACATATCACGGATCGAGAAGAGAGTTGAGCTATTTAAGGGATGACGATAAATCGCCTATAGCTCGACAAGGTATATCGTGAGGCAAAAAGGACTAAGATGAATATCACATTGAAAGGTATGTCGTCATGACTCAATGGTACTTGGGAGTCGGCACGTTCTGCTAGGATCCGCTACCGATTGATCGATTGGGAGTTGGACTCCAATCGTGTCCAAGTCACCATGAGCCTGCAGGGTCACACACTTAAGAGCGGGAGCAAGTATTGGTTGGGTTGGACCCGAACCGGAAATGGACTGAGTTAGTGAGTCGGACTCACAGAGGGAATGGGCCACAAGTGTTGTGCAGCCCATTACCATACGCTATATAAAGAGGGGCGCAGGTTGCCCAACAGGCACGTTAGTCCACTCTCCCATGCGTTGGGAACCCTAGCCCCACTCAGTCCAGCCGCCGCACCGGACCTAGCAGTCCGCCGTCGGAGCTCCTCCTCGTACGTGTGGATACCGGCAGAGGTGCTGTACGTTCAGCACTTCGACGTTCGAGGGATTGGATCGGCCGGACCGAATCGTGGGACTGCACTGCCCCGACGCGCTGCACCGATAATCCGCACCTGCGCGTCTAGTGGTAATACTCGTGGCCTTCTACCTCGGCTAGATCTTGGGAGCATTGCGTAGGAAAAGTTTTCGTTTACCTTTACGCGCCCCAACAGAGTGATCCATGCTTCCCTCTGCGAAGGGCCTTTCTTTTACTTTTATTTTGAGTCTCCATCTTCTAACTTTATGCACAGTTGAGAGAGCATTTTTGTCATTCTGAGTTTTATGCGCATTTGTCCCAAAAACATTATTAATTGATTCATGATGTGTTATTGCTTGTTCTCTAATTATTTTTTCTAGTCTTCCTCATGAACTTTGAAGGTGTCCTGGCATTTATGTTTTGCCCCACTCTTAAGGACTAGCGAAATATCACTTTGACATGTTCTCTCTATACTTGAAACAAACGTATATATTTCTTTGCATTGTTATTCATGATCTTTTATTTGAGTTACCTCACATGATGCAAAGTGATTGCTATGCTTTATTATTAAAGTTCTATTTATCATGATTGTGTTTAAGTTCTATGATCTCGGCTTACTTATGCTTTTACATTATTGATGATCAAGTTATGTTGGTAGCATGTCACCTCAGAAATTATTGTGTTTTTATCGTTTACTTACTCGAGGACGAGTTGGAGCTAAGCTTGGGGAAACATATCCTTAATTTCTGATGTTCCATGTTGTTTTCTTATTGTTTCCCACATGTTTGCTATACACTTTATGTCATTTTTATCGATTTTCCGGACTAACCTATTGACAAGATGCCACAGAGCCAGTTCCCTGTTTTCTGCTGTTTTTGGTTTCAGAAAAGTTGTTCTGGAAATATTCTCGGAATTGGAAAATTCAAAGCCCGGAAGTCTTAGAATCCCCGAAGGTTCCACGGAGTCCCGAAGAGACCCGGAGGGGGGCCTCAGGGGGCCCACACCATAGGGCGGCACGCCACCGCCTCTTCCCTTTCGCCTATTTAATCTCCCCGAGACATAAACCCTAGATATATTCCACTTTTCCCGAGAAACACCCGAGGCCGCCGTCGCCATCATCCCGAGATCGGGAGGGTTCTGGAGCTCTCCCCGGCACCCTGCCGGAGGGGGAAATCATCACCGGAGGGGTCTACACCACCATGCCCTCATCGAAGTGATGTGTGAGTAGTTCATCCCTGGACTATGGGTCCATAGCAGTAGCTAGATGGTTGTTCTCTCCACTTTGTACCTCATGTTTAGATCTTGTGAGCTGCCTATCATGATCAAGATCATCTTTATGTAATGCTACATGTTGTGTTTGCTGGGATCTGATGAATGTTGAATGCTATGTCTTCTGATTATCAATCTATCTTGTTATCTTCATGCTTATGTTGTTTATGATCTTGCATGCTCTTTGTTATTAGTAGATGCTCTGGCCAAGTAGATGCTAGTAACTCCAAGAGGGAGTATTTGTGCTCGATGGTGGGTTCATGCCTCTTTTTCATCTATGCTCGAGTGACAGAAACGTGACGGATGGAGGTTGTGTTATTGCCATTAGGGAGAAAACAACAATGCTTTGGCTAAGGATGATGTTATTGTTTACATTACATACTTTTCTTACTTGAATTATCTGATTCTTGCAACTTAATACCCAACGTTTTTTCGGATGATATTCGAAGGGTGGATTTTTAGTCATAGATGCAGTTGGATAATGGTCTACGTATTTTGTTGTAATGCCCGCATGAATTACATAGTAATCTTTATGTCTTGCATATGCACTACGGTGCAGCCTTCATTTCTGTCAATTGCCCAGCTATAATTTTTTCACCACACATGTTATTTATCTTTCACGGAGAGACACCACTAATGAACTGTGGACCCCGGTCCATTTTCCTCATACTGATAAAACACCTACTGATTTCATACTGCTCTCATACTGTTCCTACTGTTTTCCACACCATATGTTTAACCTCTTTGTTTTCAGCAAAACCGGTGAGATTGACAACCTCACTGCTTCGTTGTGGCAAAGTGAATTGATTGTGTTGTGTAGGTTCCACGTTGCTGCTGCACCGATAGTGCGCACTACCATCTCAGCTGCATCAACCTTCAGAAGTGCTTTTTCCTCCTACTGGTCGATTCAACCTTGGTTTGTTTTCTGAGGGAAAACTTGCTGCTGCATACTTCACACCTTGCACTTGGGGTCTCCCAACGAGCGTGTGTCTACACTCCATCAGGCCACACCCGTGGGTTGTGGGCCCTACCTTGAGTTGATCTTTTGGCTCCTGGAGTTTTCGGGGGAGTTAGGACTAGTGGGTTTTTTTCAGAATTTTCTGAGCACTTTGATTTTTGACCTATTGATGACCCCCAAGTGTAGGGGATCGCAACAGTCTTCGAGGGTAAGTATAATATAATTTATTGATTCGACACATGAGGAGCCAAAGAATACCCATAAGTCTTAGCAGCTGAGTTGTCAATTCAGCCACACATGAGAAGCACTTAGCAAAATATTTTAGTAATAAAAGGTGCAATAAAACAGTGGATGGAGTGGTGTTGTGATGTTTCTCTTGCGTCCTCAACACACCTAATACAATGACAATTATATATATGCACTGGTTCAACGAAAAGATAGTTAATATTGTGGAATACAGAGTTAAACAATTATATATTTATAATATGTAATAAACGGACCAGCAAGATATTTTTTTTTGTAAAAACAGTAGCAATAATAGATTAATAGTAAAAGATGGACCGGGGTTCACAGGTTCACTAGTGGAAACTCTCCAAACAATAGAACAAGTGTTTGGTAAATAAATTACAGCTAGGCAATTGATAAATCATGGGAGCATAACAATGCTATTATGACGAGATATAGTTCACGGGTTCAAACATGGTAGGTAAGGCATATAGACCGCTATCCAGCATGCATCTATATCTAATAGTCCACCTCAAAAAAGCTATCAAGCAAATCTCTCTGGTATTAAGTTACATCAACGAAGTGATTTCTTTGTGTGCAATAGACAACTGCATTAAGAACAATACCTAATGTAAGCAATAGTTCTTATCCGTAGACAAGAGCATCGCTGTTTTCTCCCTAGTGGAAATAGCAAACCCCAACCCGTCACGTTTTTGTCACTCGAACACAGGTGTAAGGGAGGCATGAACCCACTATCTAGCATAAATACTCCCTCTTTGGAGATGAATACAATTATGTGATTAAGATATAGAAATATTGAGAATATAAATGAAAAATAAGAACCGCTAAAAATATACAAGAAAAATAAGATGAATTACGAGGCATATCTACAATTTTTTTTTTAAATTGTAGTTCTCATAATAACTATGGGGCCCATACATCAATAATAACGCCAACATTGCTCTTGATTTGCATGAAAGAGAATATAAGCATTATCAATCTTGATTGAGTTTAGATTATAAATTTAAAATACAAAATAAGTTATAAAAGGAGGGAGAAGCCAACTAATGAGGAAGTAATCCATGTCACTCATATCTATTTACATCAACATTCATGATTCCATTTATATCTTCCATGAGTGGCTTAATTTTTTTTCATGTTTTGTCAATAGAAACGAAGTATCATGGAGATGGGATGGAATATAAATAGAGATAATAATAATATTAGAAGTACATAAAAGGATAACAGACAAAACTTCTCTTGTTATTACTATGTTCTCTCAGTACCATATGTAAATACATAATTAGAAACATAAATATCGAGTTAGATCGTGATTAAGAGAGAGGATATATGGAGATCGACCTTGCTTCAAAAGTAGTAGTTGTATTAAATTTACATGAAAATAAATCCAAAATAATTACATGTTAAGGAGTAAAAATAAATCTTTAGTTAATGCCAAAATGACCAGATAAAAGTACAAGAATGATGATAATATCCATATTTTTATTTAATGCAGGTCCCTGGACTCCTCTTTGAACATACTATACCTATGTTCCTGAAAAGAAAGCGCATAAATTTTGCGAAAGTAAAACAGTGCCAAGTTTTACCAAGTTTATATACGGAAATAATAACATCTACAATAACCAGTCAATATCACCACACCCATATTATTTCCCATGTAATATTTTTTTTGAAAGTTTTTTCCTATAAGCTTGGTCAAACCTTTCATTGTTTGAGTCTAGAAAAAAACGTATAGGTCAATTTTAAGGAACAACGGGAGTATGATTAAGGTTGCACATATATAATACCATACAAAAACACGGTGTGGTGGACAAAAAGCTACATAGCAGATCTATGAGATTGTGGCTTTCGTCTTTGAGCTCTAAATTTGGAGTACATTTGATGATCGAGACTTCAGGGACACTATTTCATCTCATGAGGCTATATCACTGTGGTTTCGAGTCATGTAGATATCTTGTGAACACCACTTGTATGCTATATCATGTGGAAAATTATATTATATTTTGTTCGAACGAGGGGCAAACAGGAAGATAAATAGTCTTTAAAACAAGCAGCTACATGAAGACCAAACGAGGTTAGTATTGTATCGTCGATAAAAGGTTCATGGTCGAGGGTCAGCTTTCAAGCCAATGCATATCCACTAATATAAATGATATTGAATAAGTGGAAGTGTTTTACTTGATAAATAAGGTACTCTAATGCTAGTACTCTCTGTTAGAGCATCTCCACCCCCTCCCCATAATAAATTCAATCCCATAAGGTCGTCAAAATCTCTAAAAGGAGGTCCCAAAATCCAATTCCCAAAGTCTCCATCTCGCGCGAATGACCAAAATGCACATCTTAAAATTCCCCCCTACTCGCCTTTACTACATCGACTCGAGCCGGTGCCATTGGAGCCACCGCCTCGCCGCCTTGCATTTCTCCTGAGCCACTGCCTCCCTCATAGGACCATAACTCGTTCGGGGAGGAGATCTTAGGCTGGATAAGCCACTGCATTTAATAGATCGGCTAGTTGCGGCATGGCCAGGCATCTCCAACCGCCACGTGACCTTGCCACTACCGCAGAGGTTCCACCTAAGCTCTCTCGATCCTGTCGCCCGTCTCCCCTCGAGAACTTGCGGCCTCGGTCGCTGCTATCCTCGTGAGCTAACCGCCACGCGGTATTCGTCCCATTAGCTCGCCGCCAACACCATGGTTTTGTAGGATACAAACAAGCACATCGAGCCCATCGGTGCCCATGGGGAACAACGCCTCCTCATCTGGCGAGATATAGTTTTCTATTTTGTGCTCAATTCGAAATATTTTTTTTAAAAAAAATTGTTGAATCGGCATATTTTGATTTTTTTTTTTTTAGGAATCAACATCTGGATGTGGTATTGAGAGTTTGAAAGCCAAGTTTAGATATTTTCTCAAAAATAATCTTATATTAGAATATTTGAAGTCCACAATCGACGAGCAGAAGAAATTAGATGGGGAAAAAATGAAGAAGGCCGAAGAGAGATTGGAGCTAGCTAGTACATGAGTCAACCCGGAAGATGGACTAAGCAATGTAGAAGATCAAGAAAGAAAATAATAAGATTAATGAAGAAAAGATGCAGATTCAGCTGCATTTGGCTAATATTGTCGAAGAACACAAGATCAAGGGAGATGCAACTAGGTTGGAGATAAAAAAAAGATTGAAAGATATGCTCTCGAGAAGAAAATACGTCTACAATAAGCTTTCGTTGCTATTGTATTCTAGTCGTGGTTATAACCGTATTTGTAAGGATTATTTAGATGCATGGAGTAGTTATGTGTTTCATGGTCGTAGATCGAAAATAACAAGGACCAAGTTTTCGGAAAGCTGCCAGATAATAGCACTCGTGGCTCCTAAAAAAGGTTCTCTCTCCTTTCCCAAAATCAACATTTTGGGAGTCATCTATAGCGGCACCGGTGGAGATGCTCTCTTCTCATTTGTTTTTAGAAGTTAGGCCTGTCCCAATTGGGGTTTCTTAGCGCGGGATCATAGACGTTTTGCTTATGTGGCACACTATTTAATGATGAGAGAGAGTGGCTAAGATACAACATCGGCACGTTATCATAGGTAAAAATGGTTAATAGCCCAATCACATCCATGCATGAGCACCAAATTATTAAATTTAGAGACAACCTCTAAGAAACAATGCATTGCACTAGTAGTCTCTTAAATTATTAATACACCTATGGTAACGTGCTAAGAAACGATGCATTGGGACAGACCTTAGTCCAATCGTTAGTGCTCTCTTCTCATTTACAGTACCAAATTAATTCTGAAATTTAATATGGTATAACTGGACATAATTTTTTTTTCCTCGCGGGTACGGATCCATTGTACAAAATGGATTTTTAACGCATTTTAAAATGTAAAAGAAAAAGCAGATAAAAATTTCGAGTATACATATGAAAAAGTCTATCCGCGCGTAAAAAAAAGTTTCACATTCGAAAAGCCATTTTGGGTGGCCAGTATAAAAAAGAAAAAATGTTACGTGTGGTCATTTCTGAATATCGGGGATTTGTCTTTTTTACACCGGCCGCACAAAATGTTTTTTCTCTGCAAAATGTTTTATACATGAACACGCGAATTTTTCTTTGAATTTTTTTGACATTCTGAACTTTGGTTTTTGGGTAGGGGTTCATCTGCACCCGTGAGCCAAAAATCTATTTCCATTATAAGCCCACTAACTGCTACTCCCTCCGAACGAAATATAAGATTTTTTAGCATTTCCTAGACAATATGTAGCTAGACATGTTTTAATGTAAGATACATGTCTAGATATACTATATCTATAAAATGTCAAAACATCTTATATTTTGATACGGAGGGAGTATTAAAATTGTTATTGCCTAGTCTTAGATGAACGTTGCCTTCCTTGCAATTGGCATATTTGTGTGCCGCCGTGCCCGCAACTTCATAAGCTATTGGCATATACGTACTCCCTCCGTCTCATATTAATTGTCTAAAAGTTGGACAAAAATAGATGTATCTATCCACTTTTGTCAAACTTTGAGACAATTCTTTTTGGGACGGAGGGAGTAGTACATTTCAAAGCAAGTGAAACACAACGATACAGGTAACCGATCGGTTACATGGTGGTGCACTCGACGTGCAAAAAACGATATACACTGGACAAACTACGATCAGGTACTCATGTCCTTCTCTGTGGTGGAAGGAGCTATTCCAAAGTAATAGTCACGATAGAGTCAAGCTAGGTAAGAGGAGATGCCAAACTACATACTGTGAATATTCTGAGTTAAATAAAAGGACGTAGGCCATAAAACAAGACATCAATATGCTTTGATGGCTACATCTGAATTGCTCCGAGATAATTTAATAACGACACTAAATAAGCCGGGACTGGCAAGCTCACTGGCTAGCACACCAAAAACTTATCAGCATGAACTGAATAAATCCTCAACATGGCAAGTAAACATTGGGCGGTGCGAGCAAGAGAACGTGTTATGGACACCTCTCTGGAGGGTGAAACTCAATACTCAATATCCCATCGACCTTGAAATCGAATCGAGCAGATATTTACTTTCGCCTGCAGGATCAAACCTCTCCACTTTGGCCAAGGTGTTCTTCACTCTCCGCTCTTCGCCGTATGTTTCCTCTTTGATTTTCAGCCTGAGCAGGTAGTCCTTGAACAAACAGCTGCACATGGTGTCTGCAAAGCGGGGATCCTGCTCCTCTTTGTAACTAACGAGATCTCCCGCCGAGCAACCTAGCAACTCCTGTGCAGCCTCTTGGAAAGCCGTCACCCAGGCTGTTCCCGAGTGATCTTGGATCTGTAGCTGCAGAAGATACCTGTAGTCGCACTCCTCAAACTCCTTGTCGCATTTGTCACAGCACCACAACCCAGTCGTCCCCTTGGTCACTTTCTTATTGCACTGCCTGTCACCTTCCTTGGTAGGGCAAGCTGTGTAGTAGAAGCTGTCGCTCTTGAAGAATATAATGGAGGCCTTCACTGTGACCCAATCAGGTTTGTCCTGCATTCCAAGACCATCATCCTTGAGTTGAGCTACCGTCTTTCGGGCCTCGTTCCTTGATGCTGCAGGAGTGGCATCCCTGGTGGATATGGACTGGGTAGAAGCATCCCTTCCTCCAGCGTCGAACCATTGCCTCAGAGTATGAGCTTCAGGGAGATCAGGGTTTATGAGGAGCTGAGACGAAGAAATTGTGCCGACAGACTTGCCGTTGAAATCAGTCACTCTTCCTGTTTTCACAGCCAGCACAGGGAAGACCCCACGTTCAACCATTTCTTGCAGCTGTGAGCCTTCTCTGTTGCAGAAGTCACCCCACATGGTCACATCAACACTTCGACCAGACATATCCTTTACGTTAATATTTCTTTTCTGAGTTTCAGTGCCATTTTTCTTCTGTAATGTGGTGCAAGTGCTGACAGAGGTAACAACACCTATGATGTCTACCATACTAGTGGTTGGAGTATCCTCAATTTCACTGATCGGTCTAAATTCAAACCGCTGAGTGGGAATTGACCTATCCTCATCAGGACAAAGCTCCACTGTTGATCCATTCTCCAACATAATCTCCCACTCACTGTTCAGATGGTTAAAGTTCTTCTGTGCAGGCTTCAAGTTTCCTCTTGATACCACGTAGACTTTACCAACTTCCACAACTTCATAGAAGCGATCAAGAAGAGCGTTGAAACACGCCACCCGTATCTCACCCCCATCAGAATCAAGCAGGTCAAAGCTGAACACTTTGCCTTCACCTTTTGCATTATGGTACCGGCGGATGTCTCCCTTAGCAGTAACCCTACCCTTGATTGCCCAGCGGCCCTGGTAAGGATTTAAAGAAGATATGGGGATTATTCTAGCAGGGGCTTCATTTTTCGCAATTGCTCCCTGATTTTTGTAACTGGGTGCAGGACGGTAGGATGGCTGGGCAGTTGGTTTGAAGGCCGGAGCTTTGTTACTGAGCCTGGTGGGTGTGTTCAAAGAGTTCTCTGCCATCGAAGGTTGGAAGACTGGAACATTGCCATTGGACCTTACTGGACTCGGGTTTCCTGCCATGCCACCATATTGACGGGTTCCATTAAACTGCTCTGCTCTTGAGGGGTTTTGGCTAGAAAATTCACTTTCTGTAATGACTGGGTTCCCAATGATGTCACACTCCGCGATAAGAACTGTCAAATTCAGAACGACGAAGACCCTACAGATATTCAGCAAATCAGCTCAACAGCAAGAAATAATTCCACATACCAAAATAATGTTCACATTTGCATTAGTTACTTGGACAAACTTGAATCATGGCACATCACGATTGACATGGTTCAACAACATTTATTTATGGACAGATCACTGAAGAAACAATTAAACAGAATGAATCATCAGCTAAAAATTTGTAAATGCCAACTTGTACCATCAAGTATACTGCTGAAACAAGTGGGTACAGCTGAAAGGCACAAACCACTAATGCTCCGTTTGGATGTTTGCTTTGGGCCAAGGTATTGGATATTCGGGAGTTGCCAACCCAGAATACCATGATTCAGCTGTTTGGCGGGTCTGGATATTGGAGCTGGTTATTTGCGCTCGATATTGAGACATTGCTCCCAACCGCAAAAAGGTTGGACACCAGATGTCGAGGGGCTAGCCTCGACATTGCTAGGCATTGGCGTCCCGTACCCCTTCACGAACAGACAGAACGGCCCTAGCGACAGAAAATTCCTCCCCCCTGCTCTTTGCATGCGCGCGGCCTAAGGGGCTGCGGCGGCACGCAGGCATCCTTCTCCATCTCCGGCTGGGCAAGTCCCTCTCTCCTCTGGCTGTCCCTCCCCCCTCCCTCCCATCCTTCCCGTCCCACTCCTCCCACTGTCTGTCCATCTTGGCATCCCCTCTCATCTCTCTCTTTCCTGAGGTGGTCCGGGGATGATTGGATTGAGATTCGGTGGCTGGCGCCTCTGCATCTCGAGATGCGGCGGCCAGTGGACCCGCCTCCTGATCTCCCTCCCTCTGAGTGCCATCCCTACACCTGCACCTCCCGTCTGTTCTGCCCTACCCATGGCGGCAGCCAGCGGGTCCGGCTGCCTGCCAGCCACGGAGGACAGCAGCGCGTGCGTACTCAAGCAGATGGTGGCCTAGACGCACCTGCAGCAGCTGCTACCCTTGCGTCGTCTTCTACATCGCCCACAGCAGAAAAGGAAGCGGGCTCCTGGGATCTTGGACTGTGATAGAACTCAAGGCAAGGCCTCCAACTAGTGTTGTATACTGATTACTGAATACTGACATGCACGAACTGACCGAGAGAGGAAATTTATGATGATTTATGCTGTTTATTTGATACTCCCACAGTCCCAAAAAAGATGTCTCAAGTTTGTCTAAATTTGGATGTATCTACACACTAAAACAAGTCTCAAAAAATTGTAATTCATCTCTTAGTCCACCCAAACAGAATTATTGGCATTCAATCCCAATATCAATATCTTAGATATTGGACATTCAACCCAATACAATGCCAAGCTTCCCAATGCAAACATCCAAACGGAGCATAATTGATTCAACTACGTCGATAAAGACAGCTGCACCTCTGACCGACTGAACCAGACTCCAGAGTCATAAACTACCAGTGATTGGATCACAATTTCACACACCAAATGAACCAATTAGTAAACAAGAAACCTAATTGATACAAAGCAATGATGACTAGTGGACTACATAGCAACAATTTGCTGCATACTAAAAAAACGCACCAAAACACATGACAGACTAAATCTAATCACAATGGCCATATTATTAGTTCTGTTTCTGGGTACATTCCCATCCTGTGACTATTTGACTCATATCTTCAGTGTTGTATGAAATCAAGGTCCATTCATTAAAAATACACACCACTATTTAACCAACCAGAAACGATGAGCACTGTCGCCAGTTACGAGTAGCACAAGCACAAATAAAATCCAATGAAGTAATTGTCACCAAACACCAAGCTGTAGTGCGACCTAATGGCACCGCCTAATTGGTACATAGGTGTATTCTGATCCTAAAAAGGGATTACATCAGCAGCAATCAAAATGATTTCACAAGCAGGTCAGTGGAATAAAAATTTGACGGCTCACTGGTTAAGTACTGTTACCCCAGAGAGAGAGAGAACTTGTTCACTACTAGTTGTACCAACGGACATATACATTGAGTGTCACCTTAACAAATTTGCACCTACTGGGAAGTATCAATCTAATGCGAGAATCCAATCAATTTGAGGGAATGCATACCGCAGGTTCCAACTAGACTGCAATTACAAGCACAAAACCGCATCGCAACAATAGACCGCGAGCACGAACCCTAACCGAAACCGCCCTGATCGCGAACGCAAAGGGATCTACGGTGAGGGATGGTGCGGGAGCGAACCTTCTGCCGCCGACGACGTTGACGACGTACTCGTCGAGCTGCACGACGGTGCCGCGGCGGATGACCCCGTTGCGCGCGAGCTCGCTGAGCTGCCCGGCGAACATGGCGGGGCAGGTGTCGGCGCCGTCGGAGACCAGGCCGCGCCACCTGTCGCCGTTGACGTTGACGCAGCGCATGTTGACGACCTGCAGGATCGGCCTGAGGTTCAGGTCCCCCGCCAGCGCCGCCGGCACGCCATTCGGGGTCAGCCTCACCGACCCCATCGCCTTGCGGTAACCCTTCTCTGCGGTAGGGTGGTGGGGGGTGGAGGTAGCGAATGGTAATGTGGATTTGAACTCTCCAAAGGTTTGGGGGGCGTCAGGAATGGCGACGGAAGAAGTCGGAGGGGAAGAGGCGGTTGGTCTTGGTCGACGACGGCTCCTTCCAGGGGAAGACAGCGGCACGCTCCGATGAAATTGACCGTCGGATAGGGTCTGGGTGAGGTGATCAGACGGACGTGACTGTCCCACGTAACGAGAGCGCACGCGGCATGTACTTGGGCCTGGTCTGGGTACCTGTGGAGCCGTATGAGGCCTGCCAAAAATGATGCGACAAAGCATATGTGGGCTGGTCAACTTTATACCGAAACCTAACCAGGCCAAGCCACGGCCGAAGAGGACGATGAAGCAGCCCAAGCAGCAGCTGCGGCCGCCGGCCGTACGCCCTCTCGCGAAGCGGTTCCTCCCGTTCCTCTGCCGCGCGCTCCAGCTCCTCCCGCCGCTCCTCCGCTCGACGCTCGGCCGACTCCGACGAGCTGCTCGAGATCTACGGCCTCCTCCTCGACTTCCTGGCAGCCATCTCGACGTGCCTCGCCGAGAAGCCCTACTCCGTGCTACTCCAGCGCGGCCGCTTCGTGTGCTTGCTCGAGTCGCGCGGTCACTACGCGCGCGCCGAGGCGGAGGCCGCTGCCACTCTTGACGCCCTCCGCCGCGCGCTCTCGCCGCCGACAGACGCGAAGCCGAGTTCCAGTGTTGCTCCCCTCCTCCTCGACCCTTACATTGCAGGAGAGACTGACGCCGTCCCTGAAATCGGCACACTCGCCCTTGAGCTCACCGTGTGCCTTGCTAATTGTGCCAGCAAGGGCAAGGTAAAGGAAGCCGCCCCATACAAACGGGTTCTCGACCTTGTTGAGCTGCTCTGTCCAGCCATGGCTTCGGTGAGATTATAGGCTCTGCTAACTCTGCACTTTTTTTATTTACGAAAGAAGGCAGATACGAATGTGACTATGAGATTTTGTCCCGTTGCAGGTTTCTGACTGAGGAGTCCAGCAGGAAGTATCTCACCCTGCTTGTGATTGCACTGAGTCGTTGTGCCATTTTCCTGGCTGCCGAGTCTTTGTTCTTCACACTAACCTTGTGCGTGAATTCTGTGTTGCAACCTTAGAGGGGGTTTGAGAAGGCGCAAATGATCGAGCGCTTGCCCACTGTACGTGTCACTAGCAAATTTATTTCCATGACAGCTATACCTTAATTATATTGGTTCCTTAACGGTTTTACTATTTATTCTGGTTGAAGGTTGCACGAAAGATTTGCTCTTCTGTAGATTTGAGTTGGGGAGGGAGCACATAGCTTTTGCTTGGTGTGTTGGAGACTGTGTTAAATATGTTCTACGTGTCAAGGTAATGTCCCGCTGAAACATGTTGTGTACTGCACCGAAGTCTAGCAGCAAAGTAGGCAAACGCGGGCCAAAAAAAACACTAAGATGACAAGAGTGGGTTGGGCAAACACGATTCTGATAATCCACCGTGGAACCATATGCAACTTAAGCTTACCAGTAAAAGTGATGACTGAACAAAATCACATGAATGTTCAGCTAGAGCCTAGAAGTATGGTTTTCATATGTTTTCAAAATTTTAACTATTAGTGTGATTGGAGATGTGTGGGTGTGATTCCAAGTGAATAACAGATGCAAATAGCTGAACTTTATAGATCTATCTTAGTAAACATTGTTGTTATTGTTTCCTACCTATGGTTTACACTTTTCTATCGACAGAGTGCCCTTGTTCATAAGTAAACCTGTTATACACGCACCACATAAATACCTTACTGTGAGCTTCTGGTACCTATTCTAGTGGTGATAATGAATGTGCTAGACGTCTTGGAGCAGCAGATGCTGTTTAATAACCCTGATTCAGTATGATGTTTTGTCTTGAAACATTCTACCTCATTGTGATTACTAATGCCTAAGTCAATTTTGGATAAAATGACAATTAAGTCACGCAAAGCAGATTTCCTATTGTGATTGCATACTGTACTATAAGTTGATATTGGGTCTCTTGCACATTTTGTTCACATGTTTATTGGTTGACAGAAGCACAGAATGGAGACTCTCCTATCAAAGAACTGGACAATCCAACTAAAGCATCAGATAAGAAAGGGAAGTGCCCTTGGAGCTACACTATTATAGACTATGTGGTTCCAACTTTCGAAAAAAGCTACTTGAGGATAACTTTAGACCCCTCTCTGGTGCAACTCACATTCCGAAGGATGGACTAGCAAATACCATAAGGTGGTGGTCAGATAGAATGAAGCTCAACGACGACCTTAATGAGATACTGGAGTAAGATGCGTAAAACTGTAAATGTTCAATGGCGAGGTATCTAGGAAAATACATTATTGAAATTTTGAATTGTCATAATAGGATTATATCTTAATAACCATTATTTATTTGTTCTGATATATTGTTCACTGTTTTGAACAGAAACATGGAAAAGTTGTGGCTAGGACCCTGGAAATGCCTTCTCCTGGGCTACCAATTAACTGATCAACACAGCAACGTAGTGATGGAAAATCTAATCATTTGTCCTGAGTCAGAATTTCAACTTTAAGTAGATCCAGCGCTCATCGAGGTCATCCTTGCTGGGGTTGCATCGGAGGATGAATTGAAAAAATGTGTTTCTCAACTTATATCATATAAAAGTTACTTTGGCAGGGGAGGGTGTTGTGGAAGACAGACTTAAAGCCTTCTGTTGCCAGATTGATGCTGAAGCTCTGGTGACCCTCGAGCATTTATGCAATAGTGTAGTGAATGAGCTGGCTGAGCCAGTTGATAGAAATCCGGTCATTTTAGTCCTGGATACTGATGTGCAGGTGAGCAACATGATATCCTTATCGCTGGCTATTTCTTTTGTTATTCAAAAGGTCTTTTTAGCTCAAAGTTTTAGTTCTGCTTTACTGGTTAGCCGCAGGAAGGGATAAATATTGTGAGTGCTGTGTCATTTGCATCTTGCCTGATGTGGTCTAATGAAATTCAATTTTGTGATAAATAGTTAAACAACGGATGTGGTTAATACTGTAAGGCTAGATCTTCCGTAGGTAAAATTTAGTCATCTTAGCATGTATGTTGCTTGTCTACAACCCTGTACTGTCTGCTTGAAGTTGCTGCATTATTCTCAAAAGGATAGATTCTACTGCTAGGTTTCTCGTATTGTTTGTCAATAGCAGCCTTTTTCGGTCCCCACATATATATTCTTTAACCTCTATTTAAAATGGCTGAATGCTGATGCTTCCTTGGGAGAACTTGCCCGCGTTAAGGAATCAAGAAATATACCGCTTGCCATCAATGCGAAGCATTTTTCTAGCATTGACTAGAAGCACTAATCATCACAAAGATCCCAGTGCCACAGCCCCTCCTTTTCCTGTTATTGACCCTCTCGAAGTCTCGATGCATTCTATCTGTTGAATCGCAGTGGTGATTTGATCAGCACACAAGAAGAATTCGATCAGTTGTTCAGAAAATATGAGTGAACCGTAATGATGATCTGTTAACTAGTTAGAAATCTTCAGAAAAAAATGTGCTTCTTATTCAAACAACCTTTTTCCAACTGTGAATATTAAAGAAGAATAATTCTACATGTGTTGTATAAAAAGTACATGGTTTGGCATGCAGAATGGACAGCCTTACTGTTTTCTTTATACTCTAGAAATGGTAAATGTAAATGGTTGGAAATCTGGTTTGCTGGTAGCTTTTGGTGTAGCCTCCTTCTCAGTGTATTGTCAGTTTTTCATGGCTCAGACGTGCATTAAGTTTGCATATTAGATATAGACGATGCGACCTGCTGAATAGCTTTGACATCTGTCACAAGTAAATAGGCCATGAATCCACGAATGACAAAAGCTTGTTAAAGGATAAATTTGGATTGTTTGTAATTGTGATGGGTTGGATTGCAGGGAAATACTGGGGATGCTCCATAAGCTGAAGAGCTCGTCTTGGCCCTGAGGAATCATGGTCTTTTTCTGTACTTTGGACATGGAAGTGGTATGCACTATGGTTATAAACATTGATAATTTTGTCATTTTGTCGGCTTTTGCGTACTGTACTTGTGTCGTAGTCATTTGAACTTCCACGGATTCAGCCTTTGAGGCTATCTAAAAACCCTACCAGCATTGTGAATTATTTTGTACAAAATGCTCACCCAGCTTTTATTGAAAGCTTTCACGACAACATTAACTAGATGGCACCGTATTGGTAGGAACTACTGCTCGTGATGCTAGTGCCAGCCAATGTGTTCCAAGTCTTGAGGAATATGAACTCCCACCACCGAGTACTGTTCAGTATTGAGATACTATTTTAAAACTGGTAGCTCATGTAGCTTTTGTACCAACACAGTGTGTTTCTGTTAGAGTACGTGATGGGCCTGGCCCATTAATCTTAGGGTTTGCTTAGGGGTCAAGTAAGTCTTGCTTAGGAGTCAAGTAAACCTCTCTATATATGGAGAGGAGATGTATCAATCTAATCAAGCAAGAATTAAGAAGAAAAACCCTTCCCATCTTGCCCGGCCGTGGGAAAGGATCCCCACGGGCGGCTCTCCCGCGCCCTCGCAGCTCTCTCTCTCTCCCGCTCAAACCCTAGCAACCATAACATTTGGTATCAGATTCCTCGGTTGCGAAGTCTTCGGGGCTGTCCACCGCCTCCGCCGCGATCGCCTCGTCGGGCGTACCCACCACCATGGCGCCGCCGCCGGCGTCTGCGGCCCCGGCCGCGCCGGCTCGGGAGCCCGCCCCCATCCTCTCGATCCAGGAGCTCTCCACGCGCCTCCGCGACCTGACCGAGTCGGTCTCCGACATCAAGCACACCATCGCCGTGCTCCTCCAGCGGACGGAGCCACTCGACGCCAGGCTGCTGTCGTCGCCGCCACTCGACGCCAAGCTGCTGCAGCCCCCGCTGCCGCTGTCCGTCTCCGGGCCGATCTATACGGCAGCTTGGGCGCCGCCGCACATCCAGTCACCACCGGCGCCACCCCAACAGTACGGCGGGCCCTCCCGCTTCGCCGGTACTTACGCCGCTCCCGACGGTGCGCCATTCCACGGGGGGTCCTCCATGGTCACAACACCGGCGCCGACCCCCGCAGGGCCGCCGCCGCCGCCCTCGGCCGCGACCACGGCGCCGGTCATCACGTTCCAGCATGGGATGCCCTACGACGGGACTGCGACGACCTCGTTCCCAGCAGCGCCACCGCCGTCCCATGACAATCCCATCCAACCGATCAAGTTCCAGCCATCGCCGTCACCGCGTCCGGCTTGGATCGCTACAGACCACGTGTCAGCGGCGGTGAGGCTGCAGGCTGCTGCGCGCGGCCTCCTAGCGCGTCGGTATGTGCGGGAGATGCGTGATTTGCAGCTGCAGCTCCTCCAAGTTGCGCTTCGCGGTGCAACAGACCTCGATCTTGTCCGCTGCGTGGCGGAGCTTGGGCATGTGGTTTCCCCCATGGGCGGCGACCTCCAAGTCTACGACATCGACAGTCAGCCGGCGGGGAGAAGACATGGTGTCACCGACAAGAGCGCACCGCATAGCACCACTGCATTCCGCCGTCGGCCGCCGCGAGGGCTCCCTTGGTCCCGATGGTTTCCTTGGGATCCAGGGGGCTGCAAACGCACAAGTTCGGCGCGGGGAGGATTCTCGCCTTATCACTCGGAGTCAAAAAAAAATAAAGAGTCGGAGTCTCATTCGGGTTAGGTTATTTCATGTCAATACAATAGGCCGAGATGTAAAAGGCTTGTTTTTTAGGCGTTCAGTTTGTGTGGGGTCGAATCATCGTTCGGTTGCAGCTCGAGGACGAGCTGCATGTCCAGGTGGGGTAGTGTTAGAGTACGTGATGGGCCTGGCCCATTAATCTTAGGGTTTGCTTAGGGGTCAAGTAAGTCTTGCTTAGGAGTCAAGTAAACCTCTCTATATATGGAGAGGAGATGTATCAATCTAATCAAGCAAGAATTAAGAAGGAAAACCCTTCCCATCTTGCCCGGCCGTGGGAAAGGATCCCCACGGCCGGCTCTCCCGCGCCCTCGCAGCTCTCTCTCTCTCCCGCTCAAACCCTAGCAACCATAACAGTTTCTGAATGCAGGAAGCCAGATAGCTGCGCAGCCGCTCTTCTTATGGGCTGCTACTGCAGTAGCGGGAAGCTTCATTGCAGAGGAGGTTATGCTCCTCAAGGGGCACCTTTGTCTTATCTATTGGCTGGTTCTCCTTCCGTCATTGCAAACCTCTGGGACATCTCGGATAAAGACATCGATTGGTTTAGTAAAACATTGCTCAATTCATGGTTGCAAGAAAACTGTGCGGCCGCCAAGAGTTGAGTGTTGCCCGCTAACACAAGATGATGCTGCTGATCGGCACATTCACTGGATTCTGTTTTATTACCGGAGGACTGTCCTCATCGTCTCCCTTCAGCTTCCCCCATACTGGTGCGTCTAGGAAGGAATCGATGAGTGCGTCCGACGATGAGATATGGCGGTTGAACACCTCAGCAGAATGCGTCCGGGGAACGTGTCTAGCCAGGTCATAGAATTCAGCGAGCGTCGGGGAAAACACCATGCCGTGGCCTAAAATGCCAAGGTAGATATTGGTTTTGATCGGATCTAAACCTTCTACCAATTCGGCACAAACAAGATTAATCCGTACTTGATCTCCAGTAAATCTTGTTTTAGCATGAACTCTTTCGTGAGCTTCATGCGATTTCAAACTCATAAGTAACAGACTTACTACAAAACGTGCAACCACTCATTTGTTGTGGATATGCTCAGCTAGGTCGACTTAGTTCTTACTTGATCTTGACTAGACAATGGCTGAGATTATTTTAGCAGGGACTCTTCGGTGAGCTGCATGCGATTTCAAACTTAGAAACATAAAGCCAACTTACGCAATGCGCAACCACTAAGGGCATGTACATTCATTTAGACGCCGGATGTCTGTAACAATCCTCCACGTCACCTATAGATAGGAGTAAAAGAATAATGTACAACGGCCCGTCGTTTTGGCTATCTGCAACAGTTCTTCTTCAACCTCCGCCCCTCTCTTTTCTTTTCACCATCCCAGAAATTAACACCTGACCGTGCGCTATTCTCTCCCCGGCCACCACCCCTCCAGCGGCATCTCCTGATGGGTGGGAGGTGACGCACCAGGCCATTTTCACCATGGCCAAAGTGGAGCGTACTTTCTGTTTTGTGTGTAGAATTTCTCAACCGCAAGAAACTAGGAACAAGAGCTGCGGTCAGATTCCCTCCTAGTGCAATTGATGTTTGCCGTGTGCGCCTCGTCAACTCCAAAAACGAACTAAGAGATCTGAGCATATGTTTCAGACGGGACCTAAGAGATGGCGGCACAGCCGCACAGGGGACGGTGCACAACATCCACCGTGAGAGCAATCTGCAACAGTAATTCATGTTTTTGATGCACAAGCTCCGATGATTTCCTGGCCATCGACCTACAGAAATAAAGAGCAATTTACAGGGTAAAATTTCAGAACCGCTGAGGTGCAGACACCCTTGGTACAACGGGGAAAAGGCTGTCGGTAGAGACCGATTTTTCTGGCATACCGACGGTCTGTAATTCTACCGACGGACTCATTCTCTCTCTTCCCCTTCCCTCCTCCACCTCATGAAAAATCCTAGTTGGCACATGTTATAGACAGCTGACTGGACACCGTTGTACATGCCCTAAGGCCCCGCTTGGTTAGTCGTATTCGGCCGTAAATCTCAGGAAATTTTCACGGACCACACATGCTCCTATTAAAATCCCCTCCAGTTGCACAAGGCTCCGTAAACATACGGCCGTGGGGAACTACTGTCGTATAATTGACAGACGAACCAAGCGCGGCCTAAGTAATTGTAGGATCAATATACTTAGTGCTTGGCCGACTAAGCATGTTTCTTTTTCCTTGAAACGAGCTAAGCCCGTGTTTACTCTTAATGACAAATTATATTCCATTAGGTGTTCTTTGAGCAGCTATAAACAGAAAAAATAGACTTTTTGCACACTTAGATACTCCCTCCGTTCCACAATATAGGATGTTTTAGACTTTTTCCACATTCACATACATACACATGTATCTAGACACATTTTAGTGTATATGTACACTCACTTTAGTGTGTATCTAGACAACATATGAAATAGCTAAAACATCTTATATTATGGAACGGAGGGAGTACATTTTAGCGTATAAAAATAGCCTTCACGCATAAACAAATTCCGGCATGACTCAAGCACCTGCACCAATGACGCAGCAGGTCATCTAGTTACAATTAAGTCTGCTAGCAACTCGTAGTATCTCATTGAAGCACCGCATGCCACAAACACGACGGTAAGTGTCAAAACACGATCAGCAACACCGTTGATTGGACTAGCAGCATCGTGGATTTCCATAACGCGGATCCAAGGAAGTGTCATATACTTCCATTACTGTATGTTACAAAAGAGAACTGTTATTGTTTTAATACTTCATCCGTCTTATATTAATTGTCTCAAAATTGGATAAAAATAGATGTATCTAGATACATTCACTTTTGTCCAACTTTGAGACAATTAATAGATACATCACTTTTGTCCAACTTTGAGACAATTAATATAAGACGGAGGATCCGTACAACATATGCAATAAAAGGAGGCAGAGGTAGTATTTTAATACTAGTAATTTAACTTACTCTTTCGTGGTAACCATGTGACTGCTAAGGAGCAAATTAGGCTGGTGCCAATGCATCACAGCTTCTCACGGGCTATAGCCCCGCCACGTCACATTTTTTCCTCACTCTCACGTCACTCTCACGCCACTCTCACAGCACGGTGCCAGTACACGGGTTATAGCCCACACTATCACACTCCTCTCCCCACTATCGCCCGGCCTATCGCCCCCATTGGCACCGCGTCGCCCCGCTATCGCCCGCCCTCTCGCCCCGCACCCCTCCTATCGTCCCGCCAACGCGGGCGGTAGCGCGCCCTCTCGCCCGCTCTCGCCGGGCGAGCCTGCTACCGCCCGGCCCGCTCCTCTCGCCCCTCCTCTCGCCCGCTCTCGCCCCGCGCGGGGCGATAAGGCCCGCTATCGCCCGCGCTATCTCCTGCGTTGGCACCGGCCTTATGTCTTCATGCCGTGTGCAGTACAATGTGTTTTACATTGTGTTAACAGCCGTACGAATAAATCAATAAAAAACAGCCGTACAAATAATCCGACAACTACTGAAAATGGTTGTAGCGGCTAGTACTCGGGAAGTACTCCCACCGTTCAACAATATTTGACTTTCATTTATTTAGATATGAATGTATCTAGACATGTTTTAATATATTAGATACATTTTTATTTGAACAAATGGAAATCAAGTATTGTTAAACGGAGGAAGTAGTTTAGAAAACTTTGTCGGAGGGACCAACTGTTTGTTTCCTAAACAACGACTAGTTTTTGAGACATACTTACTAGTTAAATTATGGGTAACATGTAAAAAATAAATCGAAACTGGCTGAATTTAACTGAATTTCGATATCACCAAATTTTGAAAGATCCGAAATTGGCATAAAAACACCCTAGAGAACGCAGTCTCAAGAGGAGAGCTTTACCGATGAATGCTATGACGGTTCCAACCAATCTGAGCAGAGTTGCGAGGCGAGGAAGATGATGTTTCAAATCCATATCCACCGGACTGAATTAGGCACAACGTTCGCTTGGGATTTATAACTTGGAACTTCGGGGATGTTGCTCAAGACGAGCAGTATGCGCGTTCGTTTATCATTCAAGAAAAACGTTTATATAGGCTGTTCCGGTTCATTGAACTGATGTGGCTCTACTGCCCAAGTCGTCTTGACTCGTGTTATTCCAGACATATGAGACTTGTATACCACAAGACTAATCAACGACTTATTGAACACCGATGTTGATGAAAGCTCTTAGACGCGTACTGAGCTGTGACAGCGCTAGCCAAGTACAAAGCGAGAATTTCTTGTGCGATGCAACCTCGGAACCTCCCTGACAACGCTACTACTGAACGGACCCTGCATTCTTGTAGTCAACATAACCACTGTGAGGCTGTGAGCCAAGGCGATACGCAATTTTTCTGTGCCACGCATCAAACTCGTGTGTGTACACATGCTGCGATAAAGAAGCGCTTCGTGGAAAAATTGCTGCAACGAAAAAACATCTCCTCTAGTTCAAGAAACAAAAAGAGAATTTCCATGCGACCCTGTCAGCAGTCAAAGCAAAGAAATGTAGTGACCGCATCATCTATACTAGGAACTCCTGCAAGGAAAGAGACTGAAGAGCTTTCAGTGGTCAAAGAAAATGATATCGTGGTCGCGAACCTTGACTTGTACCCCTCCGTTCCATAATAAAAGATGTTTTAACTATTTCACATGTTGTTTAGATACACACCAAAGTGAGTGTATATATACACTAAAATATATCTAGATACATGTGTATGTATATGAATGTGAAAAAAGTCTAAACATCTTATATTGTGGAGGGAGTATTACATACCACTGCAAAAGTCTAGCAGCTTTCTTCTTCTACGTACGGGAGTAGCCGCCATGAATGCCCCAGAGCTAGGATCCGGATATAAAGGATACTCTCTCTGTAATATATTACTCGCTCCGATCCCTAATCACTACGGGAGAACTTTTATACGCTGACGGTATTTCTATACGCCGATGGCCAAATATTGGGGTTGTCAGCGTATACCCGGCATACAAGCGTATAATGGAAAAAAAATTGGGATACACCGACGGTTTTTTTTTCTACCGTCGGCGTATCCTAATTTTTTTTTACTCACTCACCATTTTGAGCATCACTTTTGCATTCGAACTCGGATTTCAACGCTCTTTAGCTCGTTTCGAAAAGGAGAAATATATCTACATCATCATGCATATTATTCAATCTAAATTCTTCAAAAAAAAATCATGAGAAAGAACGAAACAAACAAGAAAGAGTTAAGGGTTACCGGGTGTAGACCTATAAGCTTGGTTTTTCTCCAGCGGGGCTAGAGGTTGAATATTGAGAAACTCTTGGTGTATATATGATGAAATAGGTAGTTGTGTACCTAAAAATGATTTTTTTTCAAAAATCATGAGCAAACTATGAGGTGCATGTAGTTCAAATTTGACCAGTTTCCAGCGGAATCGGCAGAAACTTGTGTTTTTCAAAAGAGGTGGATGGAAACCTTTTCATATGAAACAAATTGGTTATTTGTGCATATAACATGGTCTAGTATTTTCAAAAATTGTAACTCTCAAGTTTTGCAACATATTTGTGCTAGGTCCTTCACAAAAAAACCATTTTTTACACTCGGAAAATAGAAAATGGTTTTTTTATTCAGTGAAAAGGAAAACTTCCTCCGTCAATATTGTCCGTGCTTCCAAGATGAATGTTTGCGTGAAATATGGGCATATTTAAACAAACTATGCCATAGATTTTACCATAACACCCGTCATTTGGCCCGAAACCCTGGAATGTTCGGAGGAGATAGCTTATTTTTATGAACACATTTTCAACACAAATGTCGTATTTCAAGCTTATTATTTTTGGTGTATACTAGGACATATATAATGACACCACGCGAAGGTCTTGCATCATTTTGGATTGTTCTGAATTTTTTGGAATTTTGTAAGCTGGTTTGAGGAAAAGTCAAGACGGCGGGCATGCCCGTTCGTAGCTAGGGGTTGAATATTGAGAAACTCTTGGTGTATCTATGATGAAATAGGTAGTTGTGTACCTAAAAATGATTTTTTTTCAAAAATCATGAGCAAACTATGAGGTACTTGTAGTTCAAATTTGACCATTTTCCAGCGGAATCGGTAGAAACTTGTGTTTTTTAAAAGAGGTGGATGGAAACATTTTCATATGAAACAAATTGGTTATTTATGCATATAACATGGTCTAGTATTTTCAAAAATTGTATCTCTCAAATTTTGCAACATATTTGTGGTAGGTCCTTCACAAAAAACCCCATTTTCTACACTCGAAAATAGAAAATGGTTTTTTATTCAATGAAAAGAAAAACTTCCTCCGTCAACATTGTTAGTGCTTCCAAAATGCATGTTTGTGTGGAATATGGGCACATTTAAACAAACTATGTCATGGATTTCACCATAACACCCGTCATTTGGCTCGAAACCCTCGAATGTTCGGAGGAGATAGCTTATTTTTGTGAACAATTTTCAACACAACTGTCGTATTCAAAGTTAATTATTTTTTGTGTATAGTAGGACATATATAATGACACCACGCGAAGGTCTTGCATCATTTTGGGTTGTTTTAAATTTTTTTGGAATTTTCTAAACCGGTTTGAGAAAAAAGTCAAGACGGCGGACATGACCGTTCGTAGATAGGGGTTGAATATTGAGAAACTCTTGGTGTATCTATGATGAAATAGATAGTTGTGTACCTAAAAATGATTTTTTCCAAAAATCATGAGCAAACTATGTTGTACCTGTAGTTCAAATTTGACCAGCAGAATCGGCAGAAACTTGTGTTTTTCAAAAAAGGTGGATGGAAACCTCTTCATATGAAAAACATTAGTTATTTGTGCGTATAACATGGTCTAGTATTTTCAAAAATTGTAGCTCCATAGTTTTGAAACATATTTGTGTAGGGCCTTCACAAAAAACCCATTTTTACACTCGAAAAAGAAAATAGTTTTTTTATTCAATGAAAAGGAAAACTTCCTCCGTAAATATTGTCCGTGCTTCCAAGATGTATCTTTGTATGGAATATGGACACATTTAAACAAACTATGCCCTTGATTTGACCATGACACCCGTCATTTGACCCGAAACCCTAAAATGTTCGGAGGAGATAGCTTATTTGTGAACACATTTTCAAAACAACTGTCGTATTCCAAGTTTATTATTTTTGGTGTATACTAGGACATATATAATGACACCACGCGAAGGTCTTGCATCATGTTGGGTTGTTTTGAATCTTTTGGAATTTTCTAACCCGGTTTGAGGAAAAAGTCAAGACGACGGACATGACTGTTCGTAGCTAGGGGTTGAATATTGAGAAACTCTTGGTGTATCTATGATGAAATAGGTAGTTGTGTACCTAAAAATGATTTTTTTCAAAAATCATGAGCAAACTATGAGGTACATGTAGTTCAAATTTGACCAGTTTCCAGCGGAATCGACAGAAACTTGTGTTTTTTGAAAGAGGTGTATGGAAACCTTTTCATATGAAACTAATTGGTTATTTGTGAATATAACATGGTCTAGTATTTTTAAAAATTGTAACTCTCAAGTTTTGTAACATATTTGTGGTAGGTCCTTCCCAAAAAACCATTTTTACACTCGGAAAATAGAAAATGGTTTTTTTTATTCAATGAAAAGGAAAACTTCCTCCATCAACATTGTCCATGCTTCCAAGATGCATGTTTGTGTGGAATATGGGCACATTTAAACATACTATGCCATAGATTTGACCATAACACCCGTCATTTGGCCCGAATCCCTGGAATGTCCGGAGGAGATAGCTTATTTTTTGAACACATTTTCAACACAACTGTTGTATTCCAAGTTTATTATTTTTGGTGTATACTAGGACATATATAATAACACCACGCGAAGGTCTTGCATTATTTTCGGTTGTTTTGACTTTTTTGGAATTTTCTAAGCCGGTGTGAGGAAAAAGTCAAGACGACAGGCATGACCGTACGTAGCTAGAGGTCGAATATTGAGAAACCCATGGTGTATCTATGATGAAATAGGTAGTTGTGTACCTAAAAATGATTTTTTTCCAAAAAAATCATGAGCAAACTATGAGGTATGTGTAGTTCAAATTTAACGAGTTTCAGCAGAATCGGCAGAAACTTGTGTTTTTCAAAAGAGGTGGATTAAAACATTTTCATAGGAAAAAAATTGGTTATTTGTACATATAACATGGTCTTGTATTTTCAAAAATTTAACTCTCAAGTTTTGCAACAAATTTGTGTTTGGTCCTTCACAGAAAAAAAAACCATTTTTTCACTTGAAAAATGAAAAATAGATTTTTTTTACAATGAAAAGGAAAAAAAAAGTCTTATAAATGATGTAAAATATTATATGCATGTCATATTTGAATTTCTCTCATTTTTCTAATCTATAGACATATTATTTGTCAAATTTCGATTTACGGATTTATAGGTATGAATTAGTCAATATTAAATAGAAAAGGCAAAAATGTTAATTATTATTTGAATTCAAGATTATTTGAATTCAAATTTATTATTAGTTATTATTATTTGTTTCAATAATTGTTTGTATTCATAAAATAAAAGGGTGTAACATGATGGTCCAATGGTTAACGGGATTGTTTGGATAATATTGTGAGCAACACGTCCGTTTTTTCTAGGTAGCTCACAAGAAAGAAACTACGAAGTTAAGCGTGCTGGGGCTAAAGTAATCTCATGATGGGTGACCGATCGGGAAGTGTTAGTTAAAGCGAGTAATTTGGATTAAAATTAAAAATGGTTAAAGATAAAGATAAATGTGACTAGTGTAATTAAGTGGCTAAACAAGTGAAATAAAAAAAAGAGAAAAAATTGAAAAAATAATAAAAAATTCCTGCCTATACGCCGATGGCGTATCCCAGTTTACGTCGACGGGATGCATACACCGACGGACATTAGGCTACGCCGCGGACCAAAAGGCCGACGGGGCATGGCTTTCCCCGAAAGGAGTCAGGTCGTCGGCGTTTGGCCCGTTTCCTGTAGTGAATTAGCGTTGGGAGCCACGTATTAATCTCAACGTACATAGCTACTATGCCCGACACTTTTTTGGATTGGATAAAGTACATGATATTGAAATGGTGTAATAATATCTAACAACAAAACACATCCATTTAATGTTGCACATAAACACATGATATAGGGATACAGAAGAAAGATGAGAAAATCTACTATCCAGCGCCGCAGCCCGCGTCGTCCCGTGTCGCGCGGCCACGTCCGCGCAATTGCCATCGCTGCGAGGATGCATAATGATTAGATTTCCATCCAGGTCCCACTTTCAAGGTTCCACCACCTCTCTATTTCACTTGTCGTATTCTCCATCCACGCGATCTGTCCCTTCCTCGCCTCTGCAGACATCATATCGCAATGTTGTCCTTCTAGATCCACGGGGAATCAACATGTGTTCCTCCGCTTGACGAGAAGGGGATCGAGGTGCCCGTTATTGGGCGATGTACGCAGGTGTTTCCGCTGCAATGGTGGCAGCGGAGAGATCACACGCTTGTCGAAAGGGGCGGCTCTGCCCGAGGAGAGCTTGCGCGTTCGACGACGTTGGATGTTCTGCCACGGGAGAGGCCGCACGCTCTTTGGCGGCGGCAGTTCCGCCCCAGGAGAGCCTGCGCATCTGCACGATCGTTGTTAGCGCTCTTCTCCTCGTTCCGTTTTGACCTCAGGGGGACCTTGACCACAACGAGGAGGTCCTCTTCTACATGATGGTTCAACCGTGGTCCTAGTATTGCAGGCCGGCAGATTTTGCGTTGATGTTGAGCATGCCTTGATCATAAGAGCATCTTCACCGACGACCCCAATAGAGCGTCCGGCAATTGTTGCCAGCGGATGCTATTGGGGTGCCGGCAAGCGTTGCCGCCCCATTTGGAGTGACGTTTACCACCGACGCTTCCAAAACAATTTTAACTTTTTTTCGCCATTGCTAAAATTATCCCGAACGATTACATAGTTTTAAACACATATAAAATAATTGAATTGTATAAATTTAAATAAGAAGAAATCAAATAGTCTCAAAGGACTCAAAATAAATTTAATTAAAACTCAAATCATAGCGCTGTTGCCGCTTGTCTTGATCTGCAATGTTGGCAATTAGATCATTTTAATTAAAACTCAAAATAAGTGTGCAACTGATTATTTTACAGTTGTGCATGAGCGTTTTGATCTCATATTTCTTGATGCATGTGGAGGAAATCACCAAAGCCTAATGGGGGAAGATCAAAAAGTTCGGCAAGAGAGCCATGGTGATAAACAGAAGTCAACATCACCTCCCACATCTGCTCTTTGGACCAAGTTTAAGTAGGGTATATGACAATAACAAAGCGAGATTGGAGCATGCCAAATGCTCGCTCGACATCCTTCCTTGCACCCTCATGTTCTCCTACAAAATAAGATTGGTTCCGACTTTGGGGTCCGAGATTGTCTTCACAAATGTGGACCATCTTGGATAGATGTCATATGCTAGGTAGTATTCCTTGTTGGACTGGGTGCCAATGACCTCAAATTTGCATGGTGGTGCATGAACTTCAGCAAGTCTTGCAAACACAGGAGAGCACTGCAACATGTTGATGTCATTGTGAGATCCCGCCATACCTAAGAAGTGTGCCAGATTCACAAATCCTTACCTGCAACTGCTTCTAGTACGCCTCTACAAGCTCAAGCATGACCTTTGCAAATTCCTTACCAAGCGAAAGGACAGTTCTTCCATCGCCAATGCATGCAAATGATGCTTCCTAGCATCCCAGGCCATCCTCTACCTTCATTCTATGCAAGGGTTTGAGATGTGCCAGTTTCATTCGGATTTCTCAGATAGTTTGGTCCAAACACTGCCACAACCGTCGTGCAAAACCGGTACATGGTCTTGGTGCATGTAGACTCGGTCATGCACCGATAGTCGTCCACTGTATCTGCAGGAGCTCCATATGCAAGACATCTCAATGCAGCGGTACACGTCTGAATGGATCAGAAAACCAACCAAACCGGCGCAGCCTACCTTGCGCTGGAAGTAGTCATCGTACTCCCACATGGCCATCACAATGCACATGAACAAGTCCTTCTTCATTCGAAAGCGCCACCGAAATTCCTTTGGCCCATGTGTTGGATCGTCGTTGAACTAATCGGCCATTAGCATCACATGACGTTCCATCCTTTGACGATCTTTGTTCTTCCTCCTCCCTGGCCTCAAACCTCCAATCCGAGGACTAGATTTGCTCTCTTCGGCAAGTAAACCAATAAGCCACACCAAGATCGACAAGTGCTCATCTAGTATGGTGGTTGCGTTGACATGGGCTTGCAGCATTGCGTTGGCCATCGTTAGGTCATCGTCGCTATGCATAACCTGCTGCAATGGACAAGGGAACGATGCAAATTAAACAAGGACAGAATGACACAAGTTGAAAAGCTGAGACATAGTGATAAAACATCACGTGTGCCAAGCTCTAAAAACCTTGCATGTGCGGTGTTCCCAGCGAAAGTTTTATGAGGTGGGGAAGGATACGGCTTCCAGAAGAGCCGCGACGGAGGGAGAGGGAGGAGACAGGACTGGCGGCGGGAGGAGGCAGAGGACAGAGACAGGGATGGCGGGCGGGCGGGGCGCCAGCGGTGCTGCGCAGGAGTGGCAGCGGTGGTGTGGCGGGCCAGAGAAGGTGGGAGCTGAGACGTCCACAGACGAGCCGGGTGGGGATAAAATGATGGATGATTCGCTTCCAGGACGGCCCAGCTGGCCAGGATTCCCGTGGGGGGAGGGAATTTTGTGCCGGCACGGCCAATAGGCCTATTGGGGTCGCTATTGGGGCGCCGGGGGAGATGCTCTAAGGCCATTTCGTATTGCTATTCTGGAACAGGCCGTGGTCAATTTTTCTACATGTATGCATGTCATTGCCTTTTTTTCCTATTGAACGGATAGTATGGGCACCTAGAGGAGGGTGAATAGGTGCTATGACCAATTTTAATTTTTCTTCAAAGTAGGCTTGACATAAAGGTAAATTCTCTAGATATACAACTACGGTGAATTTACCTATATGACAAGAACAACAATAAACAAGATACAAACACAAAGTAAAGGAGAGGGAACGAGGTAACCAATAACAGAAGCACGCGGAGACAAGGATGTAATCCTGAGTTCCTCCTTTTGAGGGGAGTACGTCTCGTTGGAGGGTGTGAGTTTCGCCACAAACGCCTACTCAATGCCACAAAGGCATCACCCTATTCTCCTATGAACCTCTCCACAAAGGCCTAGTTTACCTTCCACTATTGATTCCCTTTGAGACGGAAATCGAGTCCTTTACAATGAGTTTGAGGCACACACCCACAACCAAATTGGGGGCTCCCAAGAATCACCGAACATCAAAAGGAGTAGCAAGGAGGTCTAGGTTTTCCACAAGGAAACCCTAGACAAGATCCCCTCAAGTGAATGAGGGGGAAATGAAGAACGGGTTGGTGAAGATGTAGATCGGGGCCTTATCCTTCAATCCTCCGAAGATCAACGAGTTTGGGTGGAGGGATTGGGATATCTAGCTTGGTGGGTGAGCTCAATTATTGGAGCATTCAATTCTAGACGAGCTAGCTGGAGGAAGAAGAAGGGGATGGGGTATTTATACCCCAGCCCCAAAATCTAGCTATTTGACACCTTTCTGGAAAAGTCACACCGGAGACTCCGGTGTAAAGGCCGGAGACTACGTTCTAGCAAAGTATCCCGCAACACTCCGGAGGGCCAGAAACTTTGTACAACACCAGAGACTCCAGGCACACTTCGGACTGCATCCAGTGGGAGACACCACTTGGACTTGGCTCTGAAGAAACTTCAAGGGTGGATACTATGGTCTTCATAGGCCGGAGACTCCGTCCTATCCGGAGAATCCACAATGATTCCGCGCAATTTATCTCCAAAGTGCAGAGAGTGTCTGGATAGCTTCGTGTGCACGGAAATGCCAGGAGTCCGGAGACTCTGGCCCCTGCACACTGGAGACTCCGGCTGGGCCGAAAACTCCAGGAACTCTCCGCACACATTCCGTACGGGATTCAGAGGGTGACACCAATGTCTTCTTCGCTGGAAATTCCTGTGCCCAGAGACTCCGGTCTGAGACATCGGAGACTCCGGCCTGGGGAAAACCCCAGCAACTCCAGCACACCAAATTCTCTTTTGTTCCTTTTTGAGAAATAGAGCCACATTTAATAATAATTTAATAATGACCCCTAAAACATCAACAAAATTTAGAAGCATACTAATGTTGTTAACAAACACACAAAACAAGATTTAGGCGGATTTGCGCTTTCAGTCTCCCCCTTTTTGGTGTTTGATGATAACACAAGTATTTTCAAAGATAACCATTGCTTAGAGAAAGTTTTGGGAAATATAGACGGGTTTCCCCCTTGATGTGTGCACCAATTAATGGAACACAATAAACAAGGTTCTAAGCCCCCCTATGTTTTACAAACTTACATCAAGCAAAATAAATATACCGAACAATATAATTGCATAAGTAGGTACGACAAGTAAGGCAATAAGAGGATCAGCACAACATAGATAGATAATATCCTCACAAAAATAGTCTTACCACACATAATCATTGAGTTCAACATAAAGATAAGGTTCTAAAGCAAATAATATAAAAGGTAGACACAAGCTATAAAAGGCAAAATCAAGTTCAAAATATTGTGCTCCGAGCAACCCATGCAAATCCTCGGATACTAGATAGAAACTTCTCCCCCTTTGGCATCAAGACACCAAAAAGGAGAGACAAAAAACACACTACACATAACCCAAAGGATCAATCTTCCTCCTCCTCGGAGTCCTCGTCCTAATTATTATTTTGTTCATCCTCATCACCATCATCAGACTAATACTACTCTACATTTTCAGCTTGCTCTTCTTCTACTTCGGGCATAGGAGCCTTCCCACAGTTGCTAGAAGAAGATGGGGCTGAAGTGAGGTCATCAAAATCACCCCAAGGGAAGGAGGAAGTGTTCCACTTATGGTAGGACAAAGTCTGAGACTCGGTAACAGGCTCAAGAGGAGGGTGCGCACAATGCCAGCATGGTCCTGAAGACCCTTGGTCATCCTCCTTAACTCCCTCCTTTTCTTGTATGCCTCATGGTTCTCCTTGTGGACATCAATAGTCATGCAAAGTATGTTGCGCTGGAACCATGTGAGCTTCTTCTGCTCAGCTTGAACCTCAGCCTTGCCATGGAGACGAGATGGAGGATCAACATTCTTCCTCCTAGTCCTCGGAACATCATCGAACATAGATAGGTCCTCCTCTTCTCACGGCTACACCATTTTGTTGAGGGGTATATGCAGCGGAATATTGATGACGAATACCCTCTTCACTAAGGAACTCATTAAGGGTCTAGTTCTTGAACTCAGAGCCATTATCACTCTAAACATGGAGGCATAGGTGAGAGAACAACCATCTAGCTACTACTATGGACCCGTAGTCCTGAGATGAACTACTCACGCATCTGTCCAGAGGCGATCATGGCGATGTAGAGGCCCCCGATGACGATTCCCCTCTCTGTCAGGGTGCCGGAACTAGGCTGCAGAAGCCCTAGATTGGACTTTCGAGGTGTCATCGCCTCTCTATATGTTTCGTGGAAAATAACTCGGTCCCCGATGTTATTAGGGTTAAAGGGAATTTATAGGAGAAGAGGCGGTGGCCGGGGCGCCTAGGGGCCCACCAGGCGTGGCCTAGGGTGGGGTCGTGCCTGGCATCCCCTGGCCCCCCTCCAGCTCTTCTTTGGACTTGTCTTCATTCCGGGTAAAAAGCAATCTTCGTGGATTTTTAGCCCTTTCCGAGAATATTTATTTAAGAACTTTTCTGAAATATGAAAACAGCAAAAAATAGCAAATGGCCTAGGGCATCTCGTTAATAGGTTAGTGATGCATGTAAAATGCATACATGAACTTTGCATGTTATTACTTGTTTTTCCTACATATTAGCAACTTATATTCATGTTTTATAATGATTTGGGGGATTTTCTGAACAATCCCCCTTCTTTTGGTTCTAACCCTGTTTTTCCAGAAAACGTACTTTTTAGTGTTTCAGACTTTCCGGGAGCTTCGGGACTCCAAAAAGGGAAAGGCCAAAGAGTACGGTTCAGAATTTTCGAGACGAAGACCATGGGCCAAAGTAGAGGGCCAAAAGGCCTAACCAGGTGGAAAAGAGGACCCTCCACACGGCCAGATTCCTTGGCCGCGTGTGGGGCCCCCTTTTTGCCCCCGTGGCTCCGATGCCGTCGATCTTTCTTCTCCCGAGTGTCTCGTGACCTAAAAACTACTATATAAAGGGTCCCCTGGCCTTTTCGAGAAGGAGGCGGCGCCGAGAGACGAAACCACAAAACAGAGAGACAGAAGGCTGCCGTCGGAGAAGATCGGAGGGGGGAAACGCCGCCGGGATCACCCCCGGAGGGCTCCACCCCCTCTGGTGTGTTCATCATCAACATATACAGCAAGATCAGCTCCATCTCTCCACTGTAATCTCTTGGCAAACACGATGTATGATGCAATACTATATTCCCTTGATGTATTGTGTCTCCCCGTCTATGTTTGAGTAGTGAATTGTTTTTGGCAATGGTGAAATAGTTCGTTGATTGGTTGCATACAAGTTTGTTATCTTCTATGATTGTCTTTATGTATAATATATGAGTGCACACATATGTTGGGGAATGCATGTAAGGTGATCACCGGTAGCATAATGGAGTGGTGGTGACTTGGGAGTGACAGTAACCTGAGACCGAGCCACAAAGTTAAGTTATTGGGGGATATATATAGGGGACCTTAGAACGTAAGACTATGGTGGGACTTTATGTCTTAATCAATCTTGTGCAGTCATTTACTTGGCCACATGATCCATCATAAGGGGTTGTAGATCATTTACTTGACTATACCTATTCATGGCTCCTTCCTAGAAGAAACAACTAAGACTAAAACATGTGCTTCACTAATTGTGACAACCACACGAACGAAACACCTATTGTTAGAACACTTGCTACCTTGAGATACTTGAGAGATTTTCTGCTTGCTACTTGTGAAACTTGCTTAGAAACTTGCTCTAGGATTACTTGCATTTTAAACTTGCTTCACTAGTTACTAGACAAACCACACTCCACGTCACTTGCTTTTAATTAGTTAGTTCCTTTTAGTCAAACTTATTTCTTTGCATAAACAACCATATAAGAGGGTTATAGGGCTTTAGAGAATAGATAGCTTACCTTCAGCTCCTCGTGGGTTCGACACTCAAATACTTATCGAAAGGTACTACAATTGATCTCCTGCACTTGGGAGTCATCAAGCACTTTTCCGGCGCCGTTGCCGGGGAGCGTTGTGCTAAGCTTTTATTCTTGTTTGCATTTCATACTAACATATGAACCTAAAACACAAAAAAAATTATAAAATGGAAAACAACCAAACAATTTTAGAACTGTATAATATCTACCTTGAATTAGGATATGAAGTGTTTGAGGAGAAATTGAAAAATGATATGCATAACAATCATATTTGTGGTAGTACTAATTCTTTGAACACCTTTATTTCTAAGGAAAACCTTGAGCTTGGGGAAGTTTGTCTTGATGAATATGATATTTTTAGTCCCCCTACTATTGAGGATAAAAATGATATACTTGCTGATTCTATGGAAAGTTTTAAGCTTGGGGAAGTTGGTTTTGATGAGCATGATATTTCTAGTTCCCCAAGCTTGGAGGAGAAAATTCACTTTGATGATACTATGCCTCCTATATATGATGATTGCAATGAAAATTATGAATGTTTAACTGCCACTATCACTAATGAGGATTTTACTTATGTGGAGAGTAGTGATTCTTTTATGCATGTGGCTCATGATAAGAATGTTTTATGTGATATTCATATTGTTGAATCTATTCATGATGCTACTGAAAATTATTATGAGAGAGGGAAACATGGTTACACATATTTCAACAATATTAAGTTTCCCCTCTTTATGCTGAAAGTATTGAAGTTGCACTTGATCTACCTTTCTATGCTTACTATTATGTGCTTCTTTTATTTGTATCATTACAAAATGCCAATGCATAGGAAAGGGGTTAGACTTAAAAATAAATTGTTTAATATTTTTTTGGTGTGTTCCTTATGCTTTAATCTCCTATTCGGTTTGAGCACACATTTATGTCTTTTCAACATGTAAAATACCTTTACCTACTGTTATCTATCATTTAGTTTAAGATTTTCATTTTATAAAAAATTTGGGAAAGTAAATGAGAAGGATGAGTAATGGAGAAGTTGGGGTCGACCTTGAACATGTGTTGTTCATGCCAATGAAACCATTGCAAAGTCTCTATCATTAAAACTTTTTCCAAAGCTAAAAACAATAAAAAATATTAGTTCACTACTGTAACATCACATTTCTGTCTTATTTCTCATCATAAATGGAAAGAATAATCTTATATGAGAGATAAGATTAAAAAATAGTAATTAGCTGTCCAGAAAACAGATTCCTGAACTTCACTGCGAAAAATGTTTAAAATCACAGAAGTGGAATTTTGACCTGGTAATTTACGACAGAAATATTTAGTTATCACTACATATTTCATTAGTTTTAAGTTTTCTGATTTGAGCAACTTAAGTGTCTCTAAAAATTCACTCTTTACGGGCTGTTCAGTTTTTGGCAGATTATGTCTTTATTTTGCATTGCTCTCATTACTTGTGTTTTGTGTGGTTCTTTTGATCAAGGAGCAATGCACAACTGTAGTAACAGTAGTTAATATTTAGAATCAACTCATGATGTGTCTTTTCTGTACCTATGTGGATTTTATTTATGGAGGCACTAACCCCTCTAATCAAGTTTTATGTTGAGATTTGTGTAAGAAGAATTTTTCAGGAGGAAGAGTTGACAGAGATGAACAAAGATCAAGAGGGACAACCAATAAAGCTTGGGGATGTAACCTTGGTCTCACCCTACATGTATCAAATAAGTACAAGAATCCAATCTTGGGGATGCCGAGCCACCTCACTCCAACCATCATGATGTTAAGTAAGAAAACCCTAGCTATACGGCTATCAATAAAGCGCTTTACGGGAGGCAACCCGGTTGTTCTTAGTTGGTTTTTCCTAGTGTCCTCTTGCTGTAACAAGAGACTTAGTTTTTAGTTTAGTTTCTGGAGTTTTCAATAAAGTGTCAAGTTTCACCCATTTGGATTTAAAAGTTGCTATCCTAGTGCTTGGAATTTCTGTTTCAGCACGATTCTGTTCACCGTACGATTTTTCATTTTTTATCTGTAAGTCGGATTGAGCTAATTTTTTAGTATGTTATGAAACTTTGCATACTCTGTAAGCAAAAAAATTGGATTAATTTTTTGATGAGTCTAGATTAGGGAAAACGTTTGTTTTGCTGATATTGCTTTTCTGGACAGATTTTGCCTTCTTTTGTTGGATGCACTCTTTGGGTTTGGGACTTGAATTTCCTTGATCTTTTCGAGCTAGAGAGTGAACATACAACATTATGAACCTTATTGTATATCTTATGGAGCATTTGTTTTGGAATTTTGCGCAGCATGCATACGTTTTGTTTGTCCTTGCTAATCTCACCCCACAGAAAAAGAATGGGAGAAACATGTTTTGTAAAGTTTTTTCACAGGAAATAGAGGAGCTGCGCCAAGAGAGATCCAAGAGTGGTGAAAACCACAAGCTTGGGGATGTGGTGAACACCCCCCTGGACCAACACTCTTTTGGTTAGCACACGTCTACTTTTTGTTTTTCTAAGCAAAGCATTTATCGCAGAAACTTGAAGCGTCTAGTTTTGTTTTTTTAGTTTATTTGTGAGACCACCACCACAATTATCTTTATGAGAATCAGCTACTAGAATAATGGGTTGAATTAATTTGGATGCTGTTATATTTATTGGGAAAGGGATGCTTTATTTGATTATAAAAGCTACTTATAGTTGCATGATTTATATGCTGTTTTAGGTGTAGAAATTTGCAATAGTGTTGTCATGAGCTATCTCTTATTCATGTTTTTTATGTTAATTGTTAGTTTACTTAGTTTGTCATGAAATGATTAGTTCTATGGACACTAATGCATGCATAGTAGCTGGTCAACTATCTCCCTCTTGCTAGCCAAAAAAGTAAAAATTCCAACAAGTATAAACTTGTTTCCAACACCCTTTAGCCAAGTATTTCCAGTGAGTCCACCATATCTACCTATTAGCTTCAGAGCTATTCCGAGTATGTTCACCATGTTATAGTGTTATTTATGTTCTAAATTAAGATATTCACTTTATTAATTGTCATGAGCTGAATTTGGGATAGGACTCTCACGAACTTTTGAATGCACACCTTTACTTTTCATTGCACTTAATAAAAATGACCCAATAACGGGAGCTAAAAGTTTTGCGTTTGACAAGTGTTTGATTGGGAGCTACCTATAAACGTGTATCACTAGAAAGCTTTCAACATTGCACAAAAATTTACATTTGGTTGATATCATGTACTTTTGTTTTTGGACTCCTGCCATGCCGAAATGAAATAGAGGAATAGTAAGTTTTGATGAGTAAGTATATTTATGACTAGAGAAACGCATTGGGCCGCTAACCCAAGCCATGCTTGATCATGGTGGAAATTTACTTACGGCTAGAGTGGACTCTACAAACACATCCTACAATAAAATAAGAAGCTATGCATATAGTGAATGAAATAAAAAAGGATGATGAGTCTACTCCGTTTGTTCATCTTGTCATTGTGACATGGGCTGGTTTCCATGTCATGGGGCAAGAGGTACCTCTTTGCGGTTCTCTATGATGTCATTAATACTTATTATGATTGTACAAAGCTGATTAGGAATCTTAAGTTGAGTAATCATGGAGTAGGTTTTCACACTCACGGGGTATGAGGCATTCAACCAACACCTTGTCAATCACATTACTTCAACATTCACAATTTAAGATGCTAGTGATAAAGGGGCAATGAGAGTCTTAGACCAATGGATGCCACATTTCAATTAGTAATTTTAGTTGAATAATTTAGAGGCTAAATAAGACTTGATCATGTTTTACCTCTACTCAATTTTCTCCAAAGTATCCACCATATTATCTATTTTCCATTATGCTATTCTTTGACCAATATAGGATTTTATTTTTCATTTTGTGTATGCATTTGGTCCATAGTGCTTTTATTCTATTATACACTTTGTGAACTTTCATGAAGCATCTTTGCTTGCATATTTGATATTTCTTATAACATGAATTGTATGTTGCTACTCATCTACATTATGAATCATTTGATTATATGTAGCATGAATAATCTTCTTTGATATTCCATGATTGTTTTAAAATGCAAAGTCCATGTTAGTTTTATCACCTTCATACTCGAGGACGAGTATGGGTTAAGCTTGGGGATGTTGATGCATGTAAAATGCATACATGAACTTTGCATGTTATTACTTGTTTTTCCTACATATTAGCAACTTATATTCATGTTTTATAATGATTTGGGGGATTTTCTGAACAATCCCCCTTCTTTTGGTTCTAACCCAGTTTTTCCAAAAAAACGTACTTTTTAGTGTTTCAGACTTTCCGGGAGCTTCGGGACTCCAAAAAGGGCAAGGCCAAAGAGCATGGTTCAGAATTTTTGAGACGAAAACCATGGGCCAAAGTAGAGGGCCAAAAGGCCAACCAGGTGGAAAAGAGGACCCTCCACACGGCCAGATTCCTTGGCCGCGTGTGGGGCCCCCTTTTTGCCCCCGTGGCTCCGATGTCGTCGATCTTTCTTCTCCCGAGTGTCTCGTGACCTAAAAACGACTATATAAAGGGTCCCCTGGCCTTTTCGAGAAGGAGGCGGCGCCGAGAGACGAAACCACGAAACAGAGAGACAGAAGGCTGCCGCCGGAGAAGATCGGAGGGGGGAAACGCCGCCGGGATCACCCCCGGAGGGATGCACCCCCCTCCGGCGTGTTCATCATCAACATCTACAGCAAGATCAGCTCCATCTCTCCACTGTAATCTCTTGGCAAACACGATGTATGATGCAATACTATATTCCCTTGATGTCGAAGCTCTGGCTCCACAAATCCCTCGGGTGACCCTATCGGGTTTCGACTAGGAGACGTCATAGGCGCTGGTGAAATCGTCGGCTTGACAGGGGGGCGAGATTTACCCAGGTTCGGGGCCCTCGTAGAGGTAAAACCCTTACTCCTGCCTTCTGTCGATCTGTATTAGATGATTAGATCGGTTACAGGATGCTCGAATCGAGAGTAGGTCTCGAGTTTCAAGGCTTTTGTGGTCGTGCGGTATTACTTGGTCCTCTCCTTGGGGGCTCTCCTGGCTTTATATAGATAGCCAGGTCTCGAGTCCAACCCGGAGAGGATACAAACCCTAGCTTGAGTCGGTTACAATCCCTAACTTAACCCGCAAGTTGATGCGGGTGGGCTTCTCATGGGCCTTCTAGAGTACTCCAAGGGCGCTTCCTGTCGGGCCTTGACCAGAAGGCTTGAGAGGGGGTGTCCTTACTCGCAGGGTCCAGGATCCATGCCTTCGTCAGTAGCCCCCGAGCGTGTGCTCGACTGGGATTTACTTTCAGTCGAGTAGACGGTCAGAACTTTTTTAATCTCCTCTCGGAAGTTCAGCTTGGCGGTTGTTATTTTTGAAGGGTGTGTCCCCTGTATTGCAAGTTATAAAACTCGAGTATCGAGTAGTACTGGCGCCTGTTTTACGGCTTTTATTTGCAGAAGGATGTGGCACAGTAGCTTGGCTCTCCCGAGAGATCAGGGCCAATTAATTGCGACTAGGGCAAAAACACTCCTGGCCTACACAGATTCGAGACCTCCGACTCGAACCCGATGAGGTGATTGTTGCGACTGGGCCGTTGTGGACTTATCGAGTCGAACTTAACCTATGAGGGTACCCGGCGCGTCCGCTAGGATTTTTCTTCGTGTTGTTGACACGGAACTATACCGGAGGACGCAGCTTTCGAGTGCGATTCCAGGCCCAAAAGAAAGATCTTTCTGGGTCTTACCTTCGTACTCGAAGAATACGGCATCCAGATGTGCCTAGTCGGCTGAACAATCCAGGTTCTTATGATGTAGAATTATCACGTGTAGGAGAGGTAGGCTTTTTCCACCCGATGGATTCGTTTGAGCTCCATACGAAAGAAATTTCGCGTTGGAAAAAAAAACTAAGCCCGTATGAAGGAGTTTTCATGTTCGGGATGCTGTGCCCATACGAAAGAGTTTTTCGTGCATAGGGTGTTTTCCTCTCTGTTCGAAGAGGTCTTGCTTTGTTCATGGAAAAGTTGGTTTCATTCGAAGGAATCGATATTCGTACGAAGATAGTTTTCGCGTTTGAACTTCCATTCGAAAAGATCTCAATTTTGAATGACGAACGTCATGACGTCATGGCGCACTCCTCTTCTCCCGATGGGACGTGACGGAGTGGTAGCAGATGGTGGCCCACCTTGTCGGCTTTTTGACCGGGAAACGAGACGTCGCTCCCGTTTTCTACGCGAAACGCGCAGTAAATGCGCACGATCTTTTGTTAAGATCGTGGCACGAAACAGCGTATACCGCCGCTTCGTTTCATCCTCACGCGTGGCAGCCGCGATAGGTGCCACGTAGCGTATCGTACGGCTGAGATTGCTTTACCCCGTGTATAAATAGGGGTGTTAGCGCCGCAGTAAAATTTTCCCCGCTCTCTGTCTTCGTCTTCTTCCTTGCGCCCATCTTCATCTTCCTTGCGCTCAAGCTCTCGCTGCGAACAATGGCTGGCGGAAGGAAGCGTGGCGCTGGTACTCTGGCGTCTGGCGAGCCTTCTGCGCCACCCGCTCCTCGCGCCGGCGACTGGCGCTCCCCCAACACCATCGCAAAAAGCATCAAAGAGATGCAGCGGGAGGGATTGCTACCGGCGGAGGCGGAAAAGCGCGTCCGCCTCGGGAAAAGAGAAGAGGTACCCAACCCTCAGTCGAATGAGCGCGTGGTCTTCGTGGACCACGTGATTCGAGGTCTTTCTTTCCCCCTTCACCCTTTCTTCATCGGGCTGCTGTGTGCCTACGGCATACAGCTTCACGACCTTCCTCCGAACGCGATGCAGCACATTTCGTGCTTCATCGTGCTTTGCGAGTGCTACCTCGGCATTCGCCCGCATTGGGCGCTCTGGAAGGCGCTGTTCAAGATCCGGATCTTCCGCGAGAGGCCGCGGGTGGAGTCCGAGCCTGGCGAGCCACTTCGCACGGGTGGTTTCGGGATCCAGGCGCGCCAGGAGAACGCGTACTTCAACATGCACTTCATCGACTCCGCCCAAGGCTGGCGGAAGAAGTGGTTCTACGTCGTCGACAATAGCTCGGGTGGGCTCGTAGAGTTTCACCCATTCGCAGTTCTGTCGAGGCGCAAGTCTTGGAGCCACAAGATGTCAGCCGAGGAAATCCAGACGGTCACGCCCTTACTCGCAAGAGTAGCCGCTCTTCGAGACCAAACTTCGGGAGTCGTGCTCAACGGGCTCCATCTGGCGAGCCTCTTCTTGAAGCGCAGGATCCAGCCTCTTCAGCAGAGACCTTCCCCCATGTGGGAGTACCAGGGCTCAGAGGACCCCAGTCGAGTGAGCCGCGAAGAACTTTCGAATGTGGAATTCGAGAAGAAGATAGCTGCAATCACTCGACTGAAGGTAGGGGAAGAATTCCTCGACTGCTCGGTTGCAGCTTTCTCCGCTTCGAATCCTCCTCCAGCTGAGGTTAGTTTCCTGTCTTTGAGTTACCTTCATCTTCTGAATTTTTAGTCGATAATATCTTTCTTGTTTTCTTGTCTTCGTAGAGTCTAGCCGTGGCGGATTGCTACCCGCCAGCTACGGGGGGAGCTGCTTCGGAGCAAGTGTCTAGCCACCAGGACGACGCGGTTGACACCAGTGTCGCCAATGCTTCCTCGAGCTCGGAGGACGATTCTTCGGACGATGTCGAAGACTCGAATGGTGCCCTCCCGAAACGTCGTCGGGTAGATGAAGACGAAGCTACTTCAAAGGACAAATCCTTGGAAGCATCGCCTAGTCAAGCTCCTATCCATGTCACTCCACTCCAACCTCTTCCTCCTTCGGCTTCGTTTCCAGTGATAGCAGCCGCCTGGAATGCGGATGCTCTGGATGATGATGAAGATGATGAGTAAGTGTTTTCTTCCTTGTTCTTTCGCAATGCCAGTCGATCAACTTCTAGATTCCGATATTGATGTTTTTTTAATTTTCACTGCAGTCTGCAGGCGATCAGCCCGCGTCAGTTTGCTGCTAACGTTCCTCCCGAAAAGAGGAACAAAGCAAAAGACGCGGGTGAAACCCCCACTGCAGGCACCGTCCAGAACTCTCCCAGGGCAGCGCCTGATGCTGCAACTGTGGAGCTAGAAATCCCCAGCTCCGCCGCTAGGACTTCGGTCTCGAAGGAGGCGACGGACAGTTCTGCGGATCCTCTCTCCCGCGCCACCGGACAGGTAAACTTCTATCTCTTGGATTTCAAGAATTTTTTCTCGGGTGCACGGCAGTGCTCCCGATGGGAGTAGCCCCCGAGGCTGTAGTCGATCGCGTGCGATCGGCTGCAGGCTCAAAGTTCTGTTTCATCCTTTCTTCGTGATTTTGCTTTTCTCGGGTGCACGGCAGTGCTCCCGATGGGAGTAGCCCCCGAGGCTGTAGTCGATTGTAAATAATCGGGTACAGGCTCCAATGTAATCCTTCTAATTCTTCTATCTTCGTGCTTTTGATTTTTATCGGGTGCACGGCAGTGCTCCCGATGGGAGTAGCCCCCGAGGCTGTAGTCGATTGTAAATAATCGGGTACAGGCTCAAATTTGATCTTTTTAACTCTTCCGTCTTCGCGCTTTTGCAGTCACTCGTTGATTCTCTTGCGGTGATTGGTCGCCGCGTCGTTCTCGCTGAATCGGATTGCAAGTCTCTTCGAGCAGACCGCAACCGACTGCGGACTGAAAACGATCTTCTCAAGGGTGAGCTCTATCGTTCCCCTGTCTTCCACACTTCATTCATTCTAGAGGTTTTGACAAGCGTCTCTTTGCAGCTCGACTTGAATTCGCGGAATCCGAAAAGGTCAAATTTTCGGAGCAGGTAACTGCTCGAGAAGCTGACTTGACGGCCATTCGACAAGAGCTGGAGACTTCCCGCATGCAGTCGGAAGACTTCAGTCGACAGCTTGCGGAAGCGCGGAAGTCCCTGAAGGAGTTAGAGAAAACCGGCAGTAAGGCTGACAGCGAGCTTGTCGGGTTCCTCCGTCCCCTTGCTGAGCGCTTCGCGGGTAAGCTTGATGAAATTTCGCGATTCTGATTCTTCACTTGGCTGTAGTTTACTGAGTATTATTTTCTCCCTTCGCAGGTATTCTGGATGTTCCTCTAGAAATCCCTGGACTCCAGCGGGTGGATGTGGTAACCGATACGCTTGCCCAGCTTAAAAGGCACGCTGATGGAGTTTCTTCCATTGTCAGTGATGCTACCCAAGTGCTGGGGCAACTGTACGGCCGCCTCCTCGCCAAGGCCACTCCTGCACCTGCGCTCGACGATATGTTGAAGGTCTTCTCAGAAGGAAAGCTTCTGGATGCCTTTGCAGTCGCTCAATCGGAGGCTGGCGCGAAGACTGCGATTCAATTTGCTCTGGCGCACGGAGTCGAAGGGTTGGAGGAGGCTTACTCGTCCATTCCAGTCGATCTTTCCACGGGCAAAAAGGTACGGCTCTCTCGTTTTGGCGAGCAAGCCGCCATTCTTGCTCGGAAGCTTTCTGAGATTTTTGCTCGGAAGAAGGGAGGGTCGACTGCTGCTAGTGGGAGTACCAATGTAGCCTCGTAGCTTTTTTATCTCTTTCCTTGAATGTAATGAATCTTGGGATGTATTCCCGTACTTTTGTTGGTCTTAATCGAAGCATTGTGCCTTTGGAATTTAATCCTTTTGTTTGTACTCTGTCTCCCGATGGGAGTAGCCCCCAAGCGTGTAGTCAAATGTTCGACTAGAAACAACTCGAGTAGGGCATCTCACTCCTTTCCTTGTACTTCTTCCAGGCGACTGTGTGTGCCGCGGAGTCATCGGGTGGGCGTGGTAATCGAGTAAATCCACTTGTGGCTGCCGTGGGAACTTTCGCTGGCCTTCGTGATAAGGTTCAGGAGGGTGAGCGTAGACTGAAAGCGCTGCGCGGGGTAGCTGATGTGGCGATATCCAAACAGAGATTGGCAGCTGAGCGCGAGCAATTTCTGATGGATGAACTGTCTTCGATTGCAAGGGAGTTACTATGTAAGTAGTGTAGCCCCCATTCTATTTTCCTCCCCTCTGCTTCTTATCTGACTAAGTGCGCTTGCTCTTTAGTTGTGAGGCCAGATGACAGAGAGGAGAAGCAGTGGGTGGAAAACCTCATTCATCAAGAAGTTAACAGCACAAAACCTCATGCGAGTAATTTCTGGTCTGATCGCAGTCGAGGTTTTGTGATGGCTACCTTGAAATTTCGAGTCCGCCAGGCGAGAATTCTCGTGAGTTCTTTCCACGAAGTCCTGGTTGCGGTGAATGCTGCTTTTTATCCACTCGAGAGGGGTCCCGAAGACTGGAGTTATCTTCTCAGGCTGTTTAGACGAGAAGGAGAGGTTCGCACGTGCGTACGCAAACAAATGATGTGCGGCGCGGTTGTGGCTCTCTCGTTTGTCCGAATATGGCATCCTGAGATAGATTTGAACTCCGTAGCTCGGCTCCCAGGTTATGCAATCGAGGACATCACACCGTTCTATGATGCTGTACGCCCTGCAGCCGAGAAGATTATCCAAATGACCTCTGAAGAGGTAGATAGGGTCTTAGCGACTGAGAATGCTCAGCGGTTTGACTGATTATCGGATGTGAATATCCTGTAAAACTGCTTATAGTTTGTAAAAACTGTTTGTAAGGTGTATAACCTTGTTTTTGATGATATTTCTTTGTGATGCCTAGTTTTAGGTGTAGCCCCCGTGTATTTAATGGGGTGTGTACTTGTAACTTTTTAGCATGTAATCGACTGGAAATCTGTCGGGTAAATATGATGAGGAAATCATGTATTTCATTGCGATGACTGAGAAGTCATGTGTTCGAGCTACAAGATTGGCTAGCATAGCCTTATTGTTGCAAAACAAATAAACCTAGGGGTAGAATTTGCGCAGTTGCGCGATGTTCCATGGATTGGAATAGATGCCTCCGGTCTCAGGATTCTTCAATCGATAGGCTCCTCCTGGGATCACTTCGTGTACGATGAAGGGTCCTTCCCAAGGTGGTTCGAGCTTGTGTCCTTCCTTTTGCTTCAGCCGCAACACCAAGTCGCCTACCACGAATGACCTGTGGCGTATGCGTCGACTGTGGTAATTGCGTAGTGATTGTTGATAGACCGCGGATCTTGCGAGTGCAATGTCCCGAACTTCGTCGAGTGCATCCATATCTTCTGCAAGTGCTTTGTTGGAGGTTTCTTCGCTGTAGGCTACAACTCGTGGGGCGCTGAATCGGACCTCCTCGGGAAGGACGGCTTCTGCCCCGTATACCATGAAAAATGGTGTGTATTGCGTCGATCGATTGGGAGTTGTGCGGAGGATCCAAAGTACGGAGGGTAACTCCTCTGCCCAATGTCCCGCAGCGGGATGTAGACGATCTAGCAATCTCTTTTTGATGCCAGCCGAAACTAAGCCGTTGGATCTTTCGACTTGGCCGTTTGTTTGCGGATGGGCAACCGAAGCAAACTTGAAGTTGATTCCTTTCTCCTCGCAGAACTGTTGTGTTTCCTTTGCGGTGAAGTTTGTACCATTGTCTGTAATGATGTCATGTGGTACACCGAATCTACATACTATGGAGTCGAGGAACTTGATGGCGCATTGGGCGCTAGCCGAAGTTACTGGCATAGCTTCGATCCATTTGGTAAATTTTTCGACTGCGACCAGCAAATGTGTGTATCCCCCTGGTGTGGATTTGCGTAGTGGTCCAACCATGTCTAGCCCCCATTGCGCAAAGGGCCAGGCGATGGGTATCATATGCAGCTCTGTGGCGGGTGCGTGCGGCTTTGGTGAGAATCGCTGGCAGGCGTCGCATCTATCGACCAGGTTTTTTGCATCGTTGGCTGCTGTTAGCCAGTAGAATCCTGCTCGAAAGGCTTTTCCCAGTATTGCTTTCCAGCTAGCATGATGTCCGCAATCACCCTGGTGTATGTCCCGGAGTAATTCCTTGCCGTCTTCGGGTGCGATGCAGCGCTGGAGTATGCCCGAGATGCTTTGTTTGTACAATTCTCCATTAACCACCCGAAAGGATTTGCTACGCCTGATTAGCTGTCGAGCCTCACGTGGATCGGCCGGGAGCTGTTTGTTGAGCAGTTAGTCGAGATATTTCTGCGTCCAGATTGGCTCGACCAGAAAAACCTGCCGTGATATGTTATGAGTTAGCTCGAGAAGCGCGATTTGCGGGCTGACCTCTGTTTCTTGTGCTGCGGGTGTCTCTACGGCTTTCTTCACTTTGACTGATCTCTTAATCATCCGCTCGAAATATATCCCAGGCGGTATGGGTGTATTCGTGGAACCCATGTTGGCCAGTCTATCCGCCTCTTCGTTGCTGGATCTTGCAATATGCTTCAACTCGCATCCTTTGAAGCTTCCTTCGAGTAGATTATACATGTCGCGGTACGCGATCATGTTTTCAGCAATGGCATCGCATTCTTTCATTGTTTGTTGCACTATGAGATTGGAATCGCCATAAATCATCAACCGGGTAGCTCCACAAGCAATCACCATCTTCATACCGTGCAACAGTGCTTCATATTCTGCGTCGTTGTTCGATGCTGGATCATCTGGTGGAAAGTCTAGTCGCAGGACGTATTGCAGTTTGTCTCCACGAGGTGAGATAAGAACGATTCCAGCTCCTGCTCCTTCGTTTCTTTTGGACCCGTCAAAGTACATGATCCAATTGCTTGTATACTCGGGTGGCCCGGGTGTTTGTAGCTCTGTCCATTCGCTGATGAATTCCACGAGAACTTAGGATTTGACTGCATTGCGTCCTGCATAGGTGATATCCCAAGCGCCCAACTCGATGCTCCACTTCGCTATTCTTCCGGATGCCATAGGGTTGTTCATGATTGTCCCGAGTGACGCATCATTAACCACTGTAATGGCGTGTTCCTGGAAGTAATGTTTGAGTTTTCGGGCTGTGAGGACAACTCCATATGCAAGCTTCTGGTAATGAGGATATCGCTGCTTGCATGGCGAGAGCACTTCGCTGATGTAATATATTGGGCGCTGGACTCCGTATGCCTTGCCATCTTTAGGTCGTTCGACTACGATTGCAGTGCTGATGACCTGGTTTGTGGCGGCTAAATAGAGAAGAAGTGGCTCCCTTTCTTGTGGTGTTGCGAGAATGCGTCTGCTTTGCAGCGACCGTTTCAAGTCTGCGAATGCTTGTTTGGCTTCGGGTGTCCATTCGAATTTGTTCGTCTTCTTCAGTAGCTTGTAGAAGGGTAACGCCTGCTCTCCCAATCGTGCGATGAACCTGCTTAGGGCGGCCAATCGCCCTGCGAGCTGCTGGACTCCGCGTAGATTGGTAGGCTCCTTCATGGTGAGGATGGCTTGTATTTTCTCCGGATTGGCCTCAATGCCTCTGGCGGATACCAGGTATCCTAGGAGTTTTCCTGCGGGGACGCCGAAAACGCATTTTGTCGGGTTGAGCTTGATCCGATATGCATTAAGGGCGTCGAATGTTTCTTTAATATCTTCGAGGAGTGTGTCCTCTACTCGAGTTTTGATGACGATGTCGTCGACATATACTTGTACGTTCTTGCCAATGAGATTGGCAAGGCATCTCTGCATGCAACGTTGATATGTTGCGCCTGCGTTCTTCAGCCCGAAGGGCATTGTCGTGTAGCAGTATACACCGTGTGGTGTGATGAATGCCGTCTTCTCTTCGTCTTCCTTTTTCATTCGGATCTGGTTGTATCCCGAGTAGGCGTCCAGGAAGGAGAGACGTTGGCAACCTGCTGTGGAATCCACGATCTGGTCGATTCGTGGTAGAGGAAAGTTGTCCTTGGGGCAGTGCTTGTTTAGTGACGTGTAGTCGATGCACACCCGAAGGATATCCGTGTTCTTCTTGGGGACCAGCACCGGATTTGCCAACCAGGTGGATATCTTGATCTCTCTAATAAAGTTGGCGGCTAGCAGCCTATTTACTTCTTCTCCCAGCGCCTTTTGCTTGGGTTCTGAAAATCGTCGAGTCGTCTGTTTGATGGGCTTGGCGTTACGAAAGACTTCGAGTGAGTGCTCGGCAAACTCCCTGGGTATACCTGGCATATCTGAGGGCTGCCAGGCGAAAATCTCCTAGTACTCACGGAGGAGTTTAACGAGCGCGCTTTCCTATGCTGGCGAGAGGGTTGTGGAAACCATCGCGGTTTTGGCGGAATCCGTCGGGTGCACTTGGTGCTTGCGAGTGTCGCTGTTGGCGCTGAATTCCAGTTCAGGCGCGTTTTTCTTCGTGAGGGGCATGACGGAGTGGTCCGTGGTTTTTGCCAGCTCTTGTAGTTCTTCTTGCATCCCGAAAGATTTCGCGATCTCATTAAATTCTATGTCGCACTTATCCGATTTCTGGAAGTCTCCGTCAATGGTGATCACACCGTATTCGCCGGGTAGCTTGAGCTTCAAGTATGCGTAATGTGGTACGGCCATGAATCTGGCGAACGATGTTCGACCAAGAATGGCGTGGTACTGTGAGGGCCAGTCGACGACTTCAAAGTCCAGGAATTCCCTTCTGTAGTTGCGTGGGGAGCCCAGTACAACTTCAAGGTTGATTGTTCCGAGTGGACGTATTGCCTTGCCCGGAACTATCCCGTGGAAGGATGTTTCTGATTCCGTTAGGCCGTCCAGGTTTTTGTTCATTCGACGGAGTGTATCCGCGTAGATGATGTTGATGCCGCTGCCACCGTCCATGAATACGCGGGCCAGGTCATAGTTGCCAATTTGAGCTTGAATGACAAGGGCGGCGTGTCCTGGTCGATAGACTCGTGGCGGGTGGTCTTCTTTCGAGAACGTGATTGGCTGCTCGGCCATCTTCAGGTACTCGGGCTTCGTTGGTGGCGTCTGCACTGCCATGCATATTTGTCTCGAGTTAGTTTTTTGAGCTCTGCGAGAGGGGCATACCTTCTGTATCATCCCGAGGAGTTGTCCGTGCGGAGTCGGGTATGTATTTGCTCCCGTGTTTTGTTGTTGTGGTGCTGGCAATGCGGCGAGTGCCATGTTTGGGTTGGCCGGTGGAGGTGGTGGCGGTGGTAGCTGGAATTGTTGTCCGCCTCCTGGTAGTGGTGGATAGTTTTGGGTGGAAGCGAATCTTTTCTTGGCGAGCGCGTCCGAGATTTCGATGAACTTTCGGCAATCCTTGAGAAGGTGTGTTGCCTTAGTCTTGCCCGTGCGCTTGTCTGTGAACAGATGTAGCGAGCAGTACGCATCGAGGTCTTCCTCGGGTGATTTTTCTTCTACCTTTGGTCTCCATTCGCGACTTCCACGACGACCGGAGTCGCGACTTCGCGTGAATTCTGCTGCCACTAGTTCTTCTCTATCCTCGTGGTCGTAATATTTTCTTCTCTTTCTTCGCCCATGACGGTCTTCGTCGTGCGTGGGCGATGATGTTCTTTCATTGCGTACCGCGTCTTCTCCATTGGCCCATTTTTCGGCTATGACCATGAGTTCCCCTATGGTTTTGGGCGCAGCTCTGCCGAGTTCTTCTCGAAACGCGGTTCTTCTTGCTCCTTTGGCGAAGGCCTCAATCGCCACTTCTTCAGAGATTGTCCCTGCGGTGTTCCTGAGCGTGTTCCACCGCTGGATGTATTCTCGTGTGGATTCGCCACTTTTCTGTTTGCAAGCTCGTAGTTCTTCGATTGTAGCTGGCCTTTTGTAGGTCGACTGGAAGTTTTTGCAGAAATCGCGATCCAGGTCGTCCCACGATGCGTAGCAAGATCGTGGTCTCCTCTCCAGCCAGCTGCGGGCCGCTCCGGCTAGGTGCAAATTGAGGTATTGCATGGCCGTGTTCTTGTTACCACGTTGGCATTTTACTGCCGTGAGGTAGTCGCTTAACCACTGGGAGGGCTCGAGTGAGCCATCGTATTTTGTCACCTCCGAGCTGAGCTTGAATCTCTTGGGTAGAGGTGCTTCGCGAATACTGCGAGCAAAACAAAGTGCTCCGCAGGTTTCGTCGTCCGAAGACCCGGATGAGGAGCGTTCGCGATATCGTGAAGCCCTTGCTTTATCCACCTTCTTCTGGGCGAGATCGGATCGCGCGTCGTACCCGGACCGGTCGCGGTCGCTATCTTTTCTTGGTTCCTTACTTCGTTTTCTCGAGCGGCTGCTGTGGTGCCGCGAATCTTTGTCTCTCGGGCTGTCGTCGCTGCTGCTTCGACTGTCGCTGCTGCTTCGACTGTCGCCGCGGCGTCGAGCCTCTTTTCCTCGGCCGCGACGCGGCGATTTATCCTTTCTCGGAGAGGAGCTCCTGTGCCTGCGAGGCGTGTCCTTGTCTTTGTCCTTCTCCTGTCGCGCCTTCTCCAGTTGTTCCTTGCGATCGTGAGAGGCGAGTTTCGCGGCTGCCAGCCCTAGACCCTTGCGGATATGCTTGTATTGTTCCACCCGAGGATCGCTGTCCGTCGGCTGGTTCATCTGCATGTAGGTTGCCGCGGCTAGAATTGCAGCGGCTGGAGTTTGCGGGTAGACGTTGCCATCGTCGTCAACCCTCATGAAAGAAGACGTGGTAGACCTGTTGGTCCCAGCCATAGATTCGTGGTCCCTTGTCGACGCTGCGGGTCCTTTTCCCCCGGGTCGGGTACCGACCGAAGGTGCAAGGGACAGCTCGGCTCGACGTAGGCTTGACTCATCCGCCGCTCTCCTGCGACGGGCTAGATCTGCTCAGGCATCCTTGATGTTTGAGGCCGCTCTCACTAGGTGATAGTGGTAGGCGGTTAGATCCTCTTGCGTGGCGCCTGCTGCAGGTGGCTGACTCTTTCGCATGGATTCCTTGGCCCTTTTCCAGGCTTCCCGCGAGACGCCGATTAGATCGCGCTCGGTTGCGCTATATTCAGTTTCCGAGGGCTGTTCCGACCCTGCCATGCAGACTTGGGCCAGTCGTGGTCCGTGTGTCCTAGGCGCAGATCGGGGAGCTCTTCGCACCCGAGAGGGTTCCTCCGTTGAGAGTGCGTGGTAGTCGATCGTGTTAAAGCGGATGGACTCGCCGCTTTTCTCCATAGGGAAACGTGAGTTGACGGCTCCAGATTCGGGTTCAGATTCATCCGAGAAGTGGAGGATTCCGTCTCTGTTCGCCATGAAGTTGAAACTTCCGAACGTCAGGGTGACGCTCTTCTCCAGATCCTCGAATACCGGGCGTGATTCCGGCGAGTGAGGCGTGACTATGACGGATCCGATCCGTACAGGATTGTTCGGAGCCGTAGTCGATGGTTTCCAACGGGAGTTGGATGTCGATGAAGCCGAAGATGCCGGTGATCCAGCGCCCGCGATCCCCACGGTCGGCGCCAATTGTCGAAGCTCTGGCTCCACAAATCCCTCGGGTGACCCTATCGGGTTTCGACTAGGAGACGTCATAGGCGTTGGTGAAATCGTCGGCTTGACAGGGGGGCGAGATTTACCCAGGTTCGGGGCCCTCGTAGAGGTAAAACCCTTACTCCTGCCTTCTGTCGATCTGTATTAGATGATTAGATCGGTTACAGGATGCTCGAATCGAGAGTAGGTCTCGAGTTTCAAGGCTTTTGTGGTCGTGCGGTATTACTTGGTCCTCTCCTTGGGGGCTCTCCTGGCTTTATATAGATAGCCAGGTCTCGAGTCCAACCCGGAGAGGATACAAACCCTAGCTTGAGTCGGTTACAATCCCTAACTTAACCCGCAAGTTGATGCGGGTGGGCTTCTCATGGGCCTTCTAGAGTACTCCAAGGGCGCTTCCTGTCGGGCCTTGACCAGAAGGCTTGAGAGGGGGTGTCCTTACTCGCAGGGTCCAGGATCCATGCCTTCGTCACTTGATGTATTGTGTCTCCCCGTCTATGTTTGAGTAGTGAATTGTTCTTGGCAATGGTAAAATAGTTCGTTGATTGGTTGCATAAAAGTTTGTTATCTTCTATGATTGTCTTTATGGACAATATATGAGTGCACGCATATGTTGGGGAATGCATGTAAGGTGATCACCGGTAGCATAATGGAGTGGTGGTGACTTGGGAGTGACAGTAACCTGAGACCGAGCCACAAAGTTAAGTTACTGGGGGATATATATAGGGGACCTTAGAACGTAAGGCTATGGTGGGACTTTATGTCTTAATCAATCTTGTGTAGTCATTTACTTGTCCACATGATCCATCATAAGGGGTTGTAGATCATTTACTTGACTATACCTATTCATGGCTCCTTCCTAGAAGAAACAACTAAGACTAAAACATGTGCTTCACTAATTGTGACAACCACACGAACGAAACACCTATTGCTAGAACACTTGCTCCCTTGAGATACTTGAGATATTTGCTGCTTGCTACTTGTGAAACTTGCTTAGAAACTTGCTTTAGAAACTTGCTCTCGGATTACTTGCATTTTAAACTTGCTTCACTAGTTACTAGACAAACCACACTCCACGTCACTTGCTTTTAATTAGTTAGTTCCTGTTAGTCAAACTTATTGCTTTGCATAAGCAACCATATAAGAGGGTTATAGGGATTTAGAGAATAGATAGCTTACCTTCAGCTCCTCGTGGGTTCGACACTCAAATACTTATCGAAAGGTACTACAATTGATCTCCTGCACTTGGGAGTCATCAGTTAGTCAATGAAAATATCAGAAAAACAAAGGGAAACAAGAGAAAACATGGGGAAAACAAAATGTATTGGGTAGAAAACAAGCATGGAGCATAAAAACTTATAGATACACTTGGAACGTATCATGTTGCCGGGGAGCATATCTTTATCTATAAGTTCACTTGGGAAGTACACACTTGTTTTTTACTTGTTTATTGTTTCTATTTTACTAGTTAGGCCTAGTGGAAAACAACAAAAATATGAGAGAGCTTTATGAGATTTATCTTGAGTTACGACATGAAGTGTTTGAAGAGGAAATTAAAAAACCTATGGAACTTTATTTGCATGCTAGTAGAAATGTTATTAGTATGAATTCTTTGAACAACATTATTGCTAATGCTATGGAAAAATTTAAGCTTGGAGAAACCAGTTTTGATGAATATGATCTTTTTAGTTTCCCAAGCATGGAAGAGAAAATTTACTTTGATGATACTGCACCTCCTATATATGATGATTACACTGATGAATATAATGTTTTTGGAAAAAAATTATTATTATGATGATATGCCTCCTATTTATGCTGATTACAAGGATACCTATTTTGTTGATTTTGCTCCCACTCCTATTAATGAGAATGACTATGCTTGTGTGGAGAGTAATAATTCTTTTATGCACGTGACTCATGATAATAATGCTTTATGCGATATTTATGTTGTTGATTTTATTCATGATGCTACTGAAAGTTATTATGAGAGAGGAAAATATGGTTGTGGGGATTTTTATGTTACTAAAACACCTCTCTTTATGTTGAATTTTTTTTAAGTTGCACTTGTTTTCCCTTCCTATGCATGCTTGACATGGGGTACCCGAGAGACCCTCCACAATAGGTGTACCCGATGCGGCCCACTAAGGGGTGCCTTGGCAGGCCCCACTAGTAGCTACATGAAGGCCCATGAAAGAAGCGGAAGGAAAGGCTTAAGACACAAGAATAGGAAAAGCTAGTAACCGACTCGGAGTTGAGTCCACCTCATGTACGTACCCTGAGACCCGAATATCTATGTAAAGAACGGGAGGGGGTCACAAACGGGACTGACAACCCTAGATTCAGAGTTGCGCTAGATCCAGTATGCAAACAACACCCCCTATAATCGACACTTTTCACCTCATCGAAATAAATTCCGGCGTGCAGTAACTTAACGAGTCAAGTAGTCCACCAGTGCCTTTTTCCTTCAGGAAACTCCGGGTCTCTTATCATGGGGATTGTTGAGGTGAACCCCTCTTCAATGCTACTTTGTGCTTCATTGATTTGTATTCTTACAAGATTCCTATGCATAAGAAGTGGGTTAGACTTAAAGGTGTTTCATATTTTCCTCTTGATGCTCCTTCTAATTGTGCTTTTGTTCTTATTTTCACGTGATCATCTTTAAAATCATTATCCCTAGCTAAAAGGCTTTAAAGAAAAGCGCTTGTGGGAGGCAACCCACTTTCTTTTCTCATGTTTTCTCATGTTTTCTTCTGTTTTCTTTGATTTTTGGAAGTTTTACATCTGTAGCAACCTCTCGTTATCCTTTTTTATTTAGTTTTTTGTGCAAAGAATAACCTCTATTTGAAAGAAAGTGCAACTTTCTATTTTCTATCCAGATTTTTGCGTTTCACCAAAAACCTCGGTTCTCTCATCCAGAACGTGAGCATTTTTTTTATTTTCTAGACACATGCCCCAGGTTGTTATCTAATTTTCATTACTATACTACTTTTTGATTTGATCCACAAAAGTGCCTCGAAAAAATTCACCTTTACCAGCTGTTCTGTTAATCTTTTTCTTTTATGTTCTCTCTGTGGGGGGGGGGGGAGAGACTTAAAAAAGAAGTTGTGGAATTAGGTAATTTTTTAAATGGGTGTTTGACTTGTGTTGAAACTGAACCAAGTGGATTTATTATTTTAACGCACTAACATTGCTAATGAAGATTGTGAGAAGTTTTAGGTGGAGGAAGTTTTCAAGTGTAGGGAGAGAGGGATGATATGAAAAGATAAAGGATGGAAAAAAAATCTCAAGCTTGGGGATGCCCATGTCACCCCAATACATATCCAAGAAGTACAAGCGTCAAAGCTTGGGGATGCGCAAGTCATCCCCTTCTTCATCAACAAAAATATCATGTCAGCTTTCAAGACACTATATTTTTATTCTTTCATATGATATGTGTTATTCTTGGAGCGTCATTTTTTTAATTTCAGTTTTTTTTGTTTTATTGATTTAATAAATGGTTGGATCCTGGCATTTTAATTTGGGGAGAGACACGCTTCGTTTTCATTGTCTAGAACACTCTAGTTTTCACTCTTATTGTTCCGTGAGTGTTCAGTTTTTTGGTAGTACTGCGTTTAGCTCTTGTTTTTCATTCGTATTTTGTTCAGAGCTTGTTGGTTTTCTTTAGTTATATATGATTTTCTCTCTGGTCTTTAATTATTATTTTCTTTGACAACTATTTCAAATAGGTTGATTGGAGTTGGAGAAGAGTAAAATATTTCATGCTTATAGTGGTGCAATAGGAAGCTTGTTTTGACTTTGGCTTAGACTTTGGCATGTCATGTTAGATGTTATTTTAATTGTGTGATTAGTTGTTTATGATGTATCATTACTAGTATCAAATAACTGAAAGTCTTAATCTGTCATTGAAATTAATCTTGTGTTGTTTCCTCATATTGAAGCATGGCATTATGGTTTTCTCCTTTGATGATTTATTTGGGTTGACTTGGCGCATGCTCAAACCATCTTATGACTATAAACAAAGTCACCTCTAGCCTTGATGATCATTTAGTTTTTTAATTGTAATATCACTTCATGCTTTGATTAATAATGTTTTGTCGTTATGCATCATTACGACCGTTATTGCTCTCTTAGTTGGTCGATCCCAGTCTCTTGCTAGCCTTCACCTTGTACTAAGTATGTGCTCTAATCGTGCATACAACTCCCAAAAACCAAATTTCCCAATGTATCCACCATATCTACCTATATGTGGTATTGCATCGTCACTCCAAGTAAATTTCTTGTGTGCTACCTTTAAACCTTCAAAATTATTAAACTTGTTTTGTGTTCCTGTTTTAGCTCATGAGGAAGTAGTTAAAGTTTATTATGTCTTATGTCAAGCAAGGTTCTTCTCCCTTATTTCATCCGATGAGTACGGAATCTTTGATCACTAAATTTTCCGAGAGATAGTGCCAAATAATATGAACTCAAATAATATAAAAAGGCACTTTCCCATGGATTGATGAATCTTGGCGGGTACCCGTGGATACGGTTGGCCATTGTTTGTGTAAGACAAGGTGGGGGGAAGTGCCAACCATAAGGAAAAAGGAAGTGCTAATGGAAAACGCTCTCAAAAGTCTAAACATTTGTTTGACATGGGTTATGATAAATTTTTCATTACCATTCATTGACATAAACATACACCTGTCTCAAAATTATATTTTCAATACCTCTATTTTATTTAAATAAAAATCTCTAGCACATGAGTAATCCCTGCTTCCCTCTACGAAGGGCCTTTCTTTTCCTTTTATGTTGAGTCTCCATCTTCTTACTTTCTGCACCAATTAAGAGAGCATAGCTGTCAGTCTGAGTATAATGTGCATAGTCCCAAAATTTATTATTGATTGATTCATCATTATGGTATTGCTTGCTCTCAAAATACTTGTATCTAGTCACCATTTCAACTTTGAAGGTGTCCTAGCATTTATGTTTTTCTATTCCACGAAGGACAAGCTACACTTTATTATGTTTTTCTTTATGATTGAAACACATGTATCACTTTCAATGCATTATTGCTCATCGTCATTTATGTGTATTACTTTTAATGTGCAACATAGTTGCTAAGTTTACATTAGTTCAAATAATATTTATCATGCCTTTGTTAAACTGCTTTGATATCAGCTTACAATGCTTTTACATATCATTGATCAAGTTTGTGTTGGATGCATGTCACCTAAAAAAATATTTTGTTATCTCTTACCTACTCGAGGAGAACCAAAAGTTAAGCTTGGGGATGCTGATACATCTCAAACGTATCTATTATTTTTTATGCTCCATGTTTGATTTCTACATGTTTCCCTATGTTTTCCTATGTTATCTATCATTTATTGGACTAACCTATTAACAAGATCCTTAGTGCCAATTTCTATCTGTTTTGTCTGTGAATTGCAGAAAAGGTCCAAAAAATGAAAGTACTCAAAATTGGCTGAAAATTTACGAAGATTTTTTATTCACTGGAAGACTGCACGAGCCAGAAGGAAACCCGGAGGGGATCCAAGGGGCCACCGGCCCCTCCCCCCACTAGGCGCGACTACCCTCTACCTGCACCTGGGGCCCACCTGGGGGCCTCGGGCACCGCCTCTTGTCGCCTCTTCACCTATAGGATCCCTAAAATACTAATTCAGAGGCATACCGGGGGATTTTTCTAGAAACACATCCGAGCTCCTCCGCCATCCAAAATCCTAATTTGGGGGACATTAGTCTATATTCTGGCACTCTTCCGGGATGTTGCTGCCTCCCACAGTGATGTGGGAGTAGTCCCTCTAGGGGGCAGAGGGCTTGTGCTAGTAGCTATGTGGTTATCTCTCTCTATCTCTCTCTCTCTTGATTGTGATCGTGTGATATGTTATCCTTGTTGAATCTATGATGTTTCCCCTGCATTATGTAATGGATACAATGTGCTCAATTGTTTTATCTAGTATAATTCTCCCGAGTCACCTTTGTTCCACGTCTCCACGGTGATAGTGCGGGTGCCGTGTGTGACTCTATGGACCTTGAATTAGAGGGATACTTATCATGAAGTTGTTCTTGCTATGTTGGATTGATTTGGAATCATGAGGTTTCTTGATACTTGTGTTTAGTATAATCTCTATAGTGCCAAGGTGACAGTGCGGGTGATGTGGATTGATTAGAAAGATACTATTCAAGAGATAGGTTGTGGTTTTTATTATTAGTATCTTTGGATGCTCAAAATGACAGGGTTAGCGTGTTCATTGACGAGAACATGAACTTTAAGGTGTTCTTGTGTAGCTCTACGCGATTCTCATCCTACTTGCTTCACGAAGAACGATTTCCAAGCTATGTCTTTCATCCATGTTGCTAGAGGAAGTATCATATATCTAATTATATTAATGTTGTTGAGAGTTTCCACTAGTGAAAGTATGTTCCTTAGGCCTTGTTTTCCACCATTTCTATATCGTTTGTTCTCTATTTTACTACTTGTTTGCTTGTAGTAATTTTTATTATAGATTCACAAAATCTTGTTTTACCACGCATATTACCCATATAGTATCATCTCTTCGCCGAACTAGTGCATCTATACAACTGAAAATTGTATTAGGTGTGTTGGGTACACGATAGAATTCTTGTATCTTAATTGCAGGGTTTCTTGAGAGGGATAACTTGAACCTATACCTCCCTGATTTCGATAAACCTTGGGTTACTCACTTGAGGTAAATTTGATGTTGTCCTACAAACCTCTGCGCTTGGAGGCCCAACATAGTCTACAAGAGTAGCAACGTGTAGTAGACATCACAAGGTGGCCTACCCTTTGGAATTATGAATAGTCACATGAGATTTATCTATCCTTCTAATCATAGTTCTAATGTGGATGTCGGGTAACTAAATATTCATTTTTACGAATATCAATTTTAGTGGAGCACTTTTTGGTTAAATAAGTTATTTTAACTTATTGTAATTTAACCATGCACATATCTAAGTGAAACTTGCTATCCTTGTAGATAAATGGGTGTCAACAATAACTTTTTTTGTGAGATGATTTTTTTAACTGCTAACGAAACAACATTGCAGAATCGATCTGCAATCTAAGAAGAGTTCTCAGAGAAGCTAAGAAATTTTATATTATAAATGCAACTACCTCAAGAACGTCATGGGATGACATTTGTGATGAAATTTACGTGAGGAAGTTCATTTTAACTTACATGGATAGGTCGCTTCACAATTGCTTTGAGAAAGAAAGTGCGTGTGATGTGCTCGTAGAGCTACATAACCTTTTTGGAGAGAGAATTAAAATTGCTTGTTGTGAAATAACGTGCTCTCGCTAATTATAAGTTAAATCAAGGAGATCCTCTCAGTGATTATTTGGCTAGCATGATATAGTTTTATCAAAGGTTGGTGGATTCTTGGATCTCCAATGAATGCCCAAATAAATCGAATTATGTTACTCAAGTCACTCCCACTGCCTCATATGGGATATATTCAAAATTCAGATTTGATTGGGGGTACAACTGGCATAAGAAATCGTACCAGAACACTGAACACAACGGAATCTATAAGCTCCATAAGTATTGATTGGATCAGTACATCATCACAAAAATCTAAGGTAGATCCCCTAAAGTTAGTGGGAGGTAAAGGGACTAAACATCATAGTGTTATTCATGTTTTGGATATCTACTTTACTGGTCCTCACGGTGATGCATGGATATTTGACACTAGATAAGTGGATCACATTTTTAACTCTATGTCAGGGTTAAAGAATGAGAAATTACTAAGGTTTGGTGAAGTACCAATGGAAGTCAACAATGGATCACAACTTAACGTTCATTTTGTCGGCACTAGGGAACTTCAGCTACCATCAGGATTCATTTTGGAACTTAGTAGTTGTTACTATGTTCTAGTATTGACTAAAAAAATTATTTCGGGGTCACTTCTCTTATGTGACGGGTATTCTTTTAATTCTGAGAACAATGGATGCTTGATTTATTATAAGAATGAATTTTATGGATCAGTGATGACCCACAAGTATAGGGGGGTGTATCATAGTACTTTTGATAAATAAGAGTGTCGAACCCAACGAGGAGCAGAAGTTGTTGACAAGCAGGTTGGATAGAGGATTCACTGTAAACACTAGCAAACGGGTTTTTGGTGGTTTTTGATATAGCAGATAAATAAAGTGCGAGTAAATAGAAGATAGTAAATAATATTGCAGCGAGGGGCCCAATCCTTTTTAGAGCAAAGGACAAGGCGGTTGTTCTACTTATAATTACCAAACGTTCTTGAGGACACATGGAAATTTCGTCAAGTGCTTTCGATTCATATAGTTGATTAATATTTATGGGTTCGTTAAGTGCTGTGTGGGTGAACCTATGCTAATGCACCGCCCAACTAAGACTAATACATACTTGTGATTATACCCTCGCAAGCATCCTTAAACACAAGAAAGTAATTAAGATAATCTAACCACAACCTTAAAACTCCGGGATCCTACACTCCCTCGTGCATTGATTTCCTAACGGGGGTTTAGGTTTCTGTTACTCCGACCACCCCACAATTAGTAGCCAAATAGACAATGCATCCTCCTAGGCCCATAAAGGTGAATTGTCATGTAGTCGAGGTTCACATGACACCACTAGAAGAATAGCACCACAACTTAAATACCAAACCGAAAGATGTTAGTTCAACATAACTTCACTACTAACATCACGAATTCTCCCATGTCCTCAAGAACTGAATGAACTATTCACGAGACATCATATGGTTCATAATCAGAGATGATATAATGGATGATAACAATCTGATCATAAAGTGTAAACATCGATAAATCCCACAAGCATCAACTACTAAAAAGTAATCCACACCGGGAGAGAGATCTAATGAAGAGCAACGATAAAGACCCCTGATTGTTACAGAGGGATGAAGGTGGACACTGGCGGTGATGGTGCTGGTGATGAGGATGATGATGATGATGATGATCTCGATGAAGCCCGGAGTGATGACGGTGACGATGGCGACGATTTCTACTCTCCGGGGAGGAATTTCCCAGGCAGATTTCTCCATGTCGGAGAGTTTCTCTCTCTCTCTCTCTCTCTCTCTCTCTCTCTCGTGTTTTCCGCCCTGAGGCGGCGGCATAATAATTCTTCGACGATGTCTTGGGGCTTAGGGTTCCCTCGGGGTCAAGTACGCGAAAGGGGGCGCCCAGGAGTGGGCCAGGGGGGCCAAACCACCCCCAGGCGCGGCCTAGGGGGCACGTCTCCTGGTGGTGTGGGCCCCAGGTAGCCCCCTCCGGGTGCCCTTCTGGCTCACTTCCTCCTCGGAACTTCTAAGACTCCTCCAGTATCGCCCCCTCTTCTTCTGATCTTCTGAAATAGGGTACCTCGACGGTGCTTTTTCGATCAGATTTCTGGTTCTGGTGTTTCTTCTCCCATAATTATTGAACATGCAAAACAAGATGAAATAACATAAGTAATGTATCATGACATGAAATATATCGATGAATAACAGAAAATAACGATATAAAATAGTGATGCAAAATAGACGTATCAATCAGCCCCTGTCGAGGATGGTCTGATCAAACTGAATCTTGAAAGGAAAGTAGATGTCTTGCATATTGATGCTAAAAGAAAAAATGTGGTGAAATATGATACTTACACCTGGCATGTCGTCTTGTGCACATCGGGAAGGCTCTCATGAAACAAATCCATAAGGATGAATTGTTGAAATCATTTGATCAACATGAATTATGCGTGATGGGAAAATTAGCCAGAACTCAACAATATAAATGAAAGGGCAACAAAATTGCTCAAAGTCCTACACTTAGATGTGTGTGATCCTTTAAACATTGCCTGTGCGGGGTGGCTATCTCTATTTTGTGATTTTTTCTCACGACTTGAGTAGATATGGTTATGACTATTTAAAGAAGAAAAAGTCGGAAATCTTTGAGAAATTCAAAGAGTTTCAAAATGATGTCGAAAATAAACATGATAGATAGATAAAATACTTATGATTAGATCATGGAGGACAATATCAGAGTCATAGGTTTAGTCAACACAAGAAGGAACGTGGAATTGCTCCACAACTTATGCCACCAGGAAATTCTCAGAGTAATGGAGTTTCAGAAAGATGTAACTGGACCTTAATAGACTCGGTTATGCCAATGATATCACTCTCCGATCTGCAACTATCCTTTTGGTGATTTGCATTAGAAAAACTGCAGCTTACACTTTAAATAGATCATCATCAACGTCTGTTAAATCCACTCCATATGAGATATGGATGAGAAAGAAGTCTAACTTGAAACATCTCAAGGTTTGGGGTTGTGAGGCTTATGCTAAGCGCTTACAAACCACTAAACTTGAGCCTAGGTCGGAAAAATGCATCTTCCTAAGGTATAACCAAAATACCATTGGGTGCACCTTCTATAACATTATCGAGGGCAAAACTTTTGTTGCCAAGAATGGTGAATTCCTTCAGAAATATTATCTTTCAATAGAAGTCGGTGGGAGAACGATTAGTATTGAGGAGATTCTTGAATCTACCAAAGAGATTGTAAGGGACAATGCACCGAAAGAAATTTCATTCATTGTCCAACCAACAATTGAAAGGGAAGCATCTCTTCCTCCTCCCAAGGCTGACAGAACTCCGGCCAGAAATGCTAATCATGCTCAAGTTGGGCCAAGACCTCCTAGAAGAGGAACAAGAACTCGCGAACCACTAGAATGGTTCGAGAGTGAGGCTTTTATTTTATAAAATGATGTTCTAGTTCTATAAGATGGTGAACTTGCAAACTATGAAGAACCGATGAATGATATAAATTCCAATGAATTTCTTAGAGCCATGAACTCAGAAATGAAATCTATGCATGATAATCAAGTTTGGAAATTGGTCGACCCTCCTGAGGGTGTAAGACCAATTGAATGAAAATGGATTTTTAGGAGGAAAATATAGGTGGGTGGAAATGTTACCGTCCACAATGCAGGCCTTGTTGCAAAGGTTTTTTTACAAATTCAAGGTCTATATTATGAAGAGACACTCTCTCCCATAGAAATGCTTAAGTCTGTTAGAATATTGCTAATAATAGCTGCCTATTATGATTATGAAATATGGCAGGTGGATGTCAAAACGGCTTTCCTTAATGGAAATTTAGCCTATGATGTGTACATGGTACAACCATGGTTTTGTCGATCCAAAGAAAGCTTGCGAGGTACGCAAACTGGAGATTTCAATCTTTGGTCTTAAGCAAGCATCCAGGAGTTGGAATTTATGATTTGATGAGGTAGTGAAAGGGTTTGGCTTGACTCAGAAATTCGAGGAAACTTGTGTATACAAGAAATAAAGTGACAACTCTATAGCATTCCGTGTACTCTATGTCGATGATATTCTGTTATTAGAAAATGATAAAGTATTTTTTCGGAAGTTAAAGAATCATTGGAAAAGAGTTTTTGCAATGAAGGACTTAGGCGAGGCAGTGTATATATTGGGCATCAAGATCATCTGTGATAGATCAAGACATCTAATAAGGCTAAGTCAAGGAACATACATGTAAAAGGTGTTTAAGAGGTTCAACATGAATAATTCTCGAAAGGGTTACATTCGCTATGTCACCTGGAACAGTTTTGAGAAAGAAGCATTGTCCTCAAAAAGTTGCTGAGCGAAAATATATGGAGGATAAACCTTATTCATCAGCAATAGGTTCCATCTTGTATTCTATTACTTGAATAAGACCAGATGTGTCTTATGCCTTAAGTGTTATGAGTACATATCAATCTTCTCCTTGTAAAGTCCATTGGGTATCCGTTAAAAACATTCTTAAATACCATGGATAATTAAGAACATGTTCTTAGCCTATGGAAGTGATGAAGAGCTCGGAGTAAAAGGTTACTCTAACTCAGGATTTCAGTCTAATCCAGAAGATTCCAAAGCACAATCAGGTTATGTGTTCATTCTGAATGGCGGAGCGGTGAGTTGGAGGAGCTCCAAGCAAGGCACCATGGCTGACTCTATAATGGAGGTGGAATACATGGCGGCTTCCAAAGCTACGAAATAAACTTAGGGTGGTTCCTTCTGCAACAGAGTCAATTTAGCTCTATTGTGACGACAATAGTGCAGTGGCCCCAGCAAAGGATCCGATGTCTCACAGCAAGGCCAAGCACATAGACTTCAAGGATCATCTTATCATAAATCATGTGTCAAAAGGGTACACAAAGATTTGCAAAGTTCACATGGATCTAAATGTTTTCGATCCGATGGAAAGGCTCTACCACGTCTCAAGTTTGAGTCTCACCGATATGATATCGCATTAAAGGAAGACTTAATGTAATGACTAGATTATTGTTTCTAGTGCAAGTGAGAGACTGTTGAATGTATGACCAAGAGACAATAATATACATCTGTTTCATGATTAAAGTTTTATATTTTTATGATAGAACTGTTGTGGTCATTGAATGTGAGATTCATAGAAAAACCTATACACACATGTAGAAACATAAAAACACCATTATAGCCCTTTGTCATGTCTCTTAGAAAAACTTGTTAATATTAGATGACCAATGGTTTCCTGGTCATGGACATTTGTTTTGTCAATGTTAACAGGAGCACACTATTGTATCAACATTTTGACTAGGTTGACCTAGTTAGTTGCTAGCATTGATATAAATAGTGTCGTCATAGTATGGTTAATTTGTTTGCTTCCTTTGACCATGAGAATATACGGTGGTGTTCTCTGAAAGCTTACTTTAATGTAGTCAAGTATCACACTGTAACTTGGGTGATAAAAAAGGCTACTAATGGGTATTCCTGAAGGTGTTCATTTCATAGTTGTCGAGACATCATAGTAGTTTTCATAGACGGGGGTGCCATGAGACTACGGTAGAGACGTGGGGTAACGTGATCGCGTGGTGGACAGTGAACACAGGATTTACCCAGGTTCGGTACGTCGCGACAGTACGACGTGCCTATTCCTGCACTTCTCCCTAATCAGGACTAAAGCCTGGATATAGAATTACAATGTGAGGTTTAGATCTAGCTATTCGCTGAGGATCAACTTCCGGGCGAGTTAGCCTGTAGCCTCTTCTTTGTTATTCGTTATCAAACTTATCTCCCGTCCGGCTTTATATAATAGCCGGATTAGGGCTTACAGAATAGGAAACCTAGAAGACTACGATAACTACAACTTGGAAAGTAAGGAATTCGTCTTCTCCTCCAAGCCAGATCACGTGGGCCGTGATCCGGGTCCTTCTAGAATCCGGCTTCTGTGCGTCGAGTTACTGGGCCGCCCAATGGACCTTAGCCCACTACCACTTGGGCCACCCTGGTAATCCGGCACTTTGACTACCATCTGATATACCCCTAGTTGGTATATATCCGACATTAGCCCCCAAGAAGGATTAAAACTCTGATTCTCCGTCTTTCGCCATGTGTGCTTTGTCCGAGAAATTGCAATCAGCAGTCTTGATTCTTCTTATTCTTCTTTTGAAAGAGATGGTAACGTGAAACTCGGAATCTTGAAAATCCGGCTTTTCTCTTACGATCCTTCGCGGAGAAGGAACTTCCTACGTCAGCACTCTTAATCATGCTGACGTAAGGGACGTTTGGGTTTCACGCGGGAAACCCAGTAACGTATCTCTGACAGATTCTCACGGGAAATGAGGAGATAGCCCTCATTACCCTGTCGTTTCACTTCCCGGATTTTCCGGCGAGTGACACGCGTTGATCATCCAACGGTCAAAATAGCCGTTGGCACGTATCTTGACGGATTTCTGGCTATAAGTAGCCGTCTTCGTTCTCGCTGAAATCCTTCCGCACTCTCGCCTTCCACGCCATTCCTGCGCACAAGCTCTCGAGCGAAGAACCCTTTCCGAGCGCACCTCACACCCATAGCACCATCGGAGACGAAACGCGCCGCCACCAAATGGCATCCTCGCCGTCGTCCCCTACTCGCTCCACCGCGCACACAATCGACGACATCATCAGTGACTTAGATCCGCAGCTAGGATCCCCGAAGCACGCCGGCGACGAGCCGGAAAAGACCGCGGCCTCTGCGGCGGACGGAGGAGATCTTTCCGCCGCCACGAACGTTGCGGGCTCGAGCTCCGTATCTTCCCCGCCGTTCGCTCCCGAGACGGCGGAGGAAAAGATCACATTCCATGGCGACGAGCATACCGTCGCCGGAGCTAACGAAGCAACGGAATTCGTCGGCAACTGGAGTCCGAGTAACACTCCTCTCCTCCTCCTTCGACGAATGTCAAAAGAGGGATTAATAGTTAAAGGCAAATGGCGGAACTCGGAAGGCGAACTCGAGCCCAAACCAAAAGACGGAGAACGCGTCCTCCTTACCTCTCACATCGCGAGAGGTATGGGTTTACCTCCTTCCGCCTTTTTCTTAGACGTCCTTAACTATTATGGCATCTAGCCACATAATCTTACTCCAAACTCCATCCTCTATCTAGCTAGTTTCCAAGCCCTTTTTGAAGGGTATCTCGGGATAACTCCTAGTCTAGATTTTGGGCAATATTGCTTTGAGGTAAAACATAACATCACAGAAGGTATTTCTCCTATCTGCGGAACTATATCTTTCACCCTTCGGAAGTTCAGAGAAGATTGGTACCCAACGATAAAAATGTCGGAACCTGCCCAATCTTGGCTAGGTTCTTTCTTCTACCATCAGGACATCCCATTCCCTGGTAAAGAAACCGGGGTTCCTCCATTTGTTAATTCCGCCGCCATCCCTCGAGAGAGTTGGACAGTCGTAGCAGTACAAACGTTGCCGGAAAACCTGATGAAGATAAAACAATGTATCGCCAAACTTACTTCCTCTCAGCCTTCTTTAACTGGGAAGGATACCGTTTTATGTTGGTTTGGACGCCGCATTCAACCTCTTTCCTTTCGTTCCCGGCTTCTTTGCGAATACAAAGGGCCAGAAGATAGCATGAGGGGGACAGATAAGGCTTATACCAAGAATGATTTTATGAAGCGGCTTCACCAACTGGTCGCCACCAGCGATCAAATTGAAGAAAGTCTAGCGATTTATCACGTGGAAAATCTGGTCCCAAAGGTATTTATTCTTTTCCTTGCTTCCGGGTTTTCTTCAGATTAACTTCTTTCTCCGACTTTCCACATAACGTTAATTCTTTCCTAGTTCGACGAACTTCAAGGAGCTGATCTTGCTTCCGACATCGAGCTTAGCGAATTACATGCTAGCTTTTATAATAATCGGAAACGCAAAAGGCAAGTGACTTTCGGGAAAACGGTAACTGTTGACGGAATTCCCATCGCCACCTCCAAGTATTTTACTGGAGCTTCCCTAGTTATCATTTTCCTTTGGTTCTTCAAGATTTTTATTTCCCAGATATTCTCCTTTCAGCCTTGCCCCAACTCCTCTGAAGGCAAAGAAGTTGAAGAAACATAAAGCTGTTATCAAAGAAGAATCTTCTTCTGCAACGATTGGTGTGAGGGGGAGAACGGAAACACAGACGGGTGGAAATCTCCGGTCATCTATTGGAAACGAACCCATCTCCAATTTGGACAGCAATATCCAGATAAAGGAAGAACCATTCGACGACCTTGGATATATTCGTCCAGAGGCTAAGAAATTCTTCGCTCCTGCCCCTCTGATTCGCCCTTGGCCACAAGGCATATTAATTGTTCGCAATGATTTCGTATTTTCACCTCGTCAGGTCATACAAGATGGCCTTCATCACGTTGGGATTCTTTTCTCGGACTATGCAAAATAATTCAACGAGACTTTGGCAAACTTGCGAGAAATGAGCCAGGTAATACTTCCAGCCCCCAAGCATTAAGTTGAAAGCCTGACTTCTTCTTAATGCTTCTTACTATGCTTGTTCATACTTAAGCATTTGGCTTTCATTTCCGTGTTGCAGCATTCTGCTGATGCCATAAACTTAGAAGTTTTTAATAAACTTAACATCAAGAATGAAGAGGTGAAAACCCTTCATTCTATTATTAAGTCTAAGGATAATGAGCTCGCATCATCTCAGCTACAGTTATCGGAAACAACAGGTATGCTTTTACTCTGTTTTATCCGGATTATCAATAAGCATTTTCCCGAGATATTTTTAAACTCGGAATTTTTTACTTGATTTTCAGCTGCTTTGGCTAAGGCCAAGGAAGTAGCCGAAGATGCCAGCAATTCCGAACGTCTTCGCAAGGAGAATTCGGACCTTCATGAGGAGCTTATGAAGGTTCGAGAAGAACTGGAAGCCAGTAATCTGGCGCTTAGAATTGCTCAATCCAAGGCTTCCGAACAGGCGGAGAAAGATAAATCCACTATCCAGGATTTGGAAAGTATCTTAATCCTTCGTCTAAAGGAATGTTCCGAAATTGACAAGGTTCTCGGTGAGTGTTATTTCATTTACCGATTCGTCCATGTCTTTCTTTCTTTCTCTGTTTTGTCACCTAACCTTTTTGGAGGCTTGTTTCGACAAACAGGAAATTATCCAGGTCTTTCTCGCATTGACAAAATCCGAGCCTTTGGTAAGGTATGGAATGCGATCAGAAATGCTGGGATGCAACTGATCAGCAAGTTCTTCCCTGCGAGTACCATAGAATTCTCGGAGATTTATAAACTTCCGGGTGTTATCCTGGAGGTGGCGGAATCCAGGGAGTCCTACTTACGCTCCGCTGCACGGGGTGGTGCACGCATGGCCCTAGGCCTTATGCGTATGCATTACCCTGGTGCCAAATCTTGGCGTGTGGCATCCGGTATCCCTCAAGGATACACAGAGAACCAACGAGCCAGCATCTTTGATGAAATCAAAGGCCATGCTACCAAGATTGCCTCTATGGTAAACATCTCTATCACCTATCCGAAAGAGAAGGTCCCTGAAGCCCCCGAGAATGACAGCAGCGACGAAGACTCGGATGCTTGAAGGGCTATCCTGATCCTGGATGGTGGAACTTTAGACAATAGGAGCATTACTTCACTTTTACAATGTAATTCATATTGTAATGCTTCTATTCCTTTTGTATAAACAAGAACTCCGCTTTTTTGCAGTTTTTAATTATGAAATTCTTTGCAAGGTTTTCGGGTTTTAATATTCCTTTGCCTTCTAAGTTCTCTGGCTTATATGTTTTAACTGTCCTTAGTGTTTGAAATGGCTTAATAGTATTATGAATCGTCATGCCGAGTAACTGGGTAGAACCGATCAGCTTGAACTCGGAAACATGGATCATACTAAAAGCCTTTTTACTAACTAGCTTCAGTGACCCAACACATAAACAATCAGATAATACTTAGAGAAAAGTAAGGAATTTTTTGAAACTTGGGCACAATCCGAGTTTCCTTTAGCCGTTAGCAAGCTGAAAGTCATTCAGTTTTTAAACACCGAGCACGCAGGCACAATTTGGGTTAACATTGAGTATTTTGTAAGATCATTGGGAAATAGATAAGGTGGAATCATGCTTTGTACTATAATGAACTTGTAAAAACATGGATATCAAAATTCCGACAACTTTATTTCATGATCTCAAAGATGTTTACATAGAAATTGAACTAAGTATAGAAGGGACGTAACTGCTGGATGCTCCAAGGCCTTTTTGTCTCTCCTTGTTCATCATCTATCTTTCTCTTTCTTTTGCGATTCGGCTTGTCGGGATCATCTTCCGTGTCCCGAATATCTACAAGATAATATGACCCATTTTTCATAGCTTTGCTGATTACAAATGGTCCTTCCCAGACTGGGGCCAATTTGTGCTTTCTTTGCTGCACCAATCTCAGCACTAAGTCACCTTCTTTAAAAGAACGATGCCTGATTTTCCGACTATGGTAACGTCGCAAACCTTGCTGGTAGATGGTGGATCGTTGAAGCACAAGCTCGCGTTCCTCTTCTAGGAGATCAACGGCATCCTGTCGTGCTTCTTCGGCGTCTGAGTCATCGAACTCTTGCACTCTTGGGCTGTCATGGATCATGTCCGTTGGAAGAATAGCTTCCGCACCATAAACTAGGAAAAACGGGGTTTGCCCAGTTGACCTATTTGGCGTCGTTCGAATACTCCAAAGCACGGAAGGTAACTCTTCTACCCATGCTCCAGCTGCTCTGTGTAGAGGAGATTCGAGTCTTGGGCGTATTCCTTGCAGGATTGAGCTATTCATTCTCTTAACATGTCCATTGGATTGCGGGTGTGGCACAGATGCGAGATCTAGGCGAATTCCCGTTTGTCGGCAATATCTTGCCAACTCCCCAATGGAGAAATTTGTCCCGTTGTCGGTTATTATGCTGTGTGGAACGCCGTATCTCATTACCAAGTCAATGATGAAATTTCTGGCAGTTGCACCATCCAACTTTTTGATGGGTTTGGCCTCCACCCATTTGGTATACTTATCCACTGCTACGAGTAGATGTGTAAGTCCACCTCTTGCAGTTTTGAACGGTCCCATCATATCTAGCCCCCAGTCCGCAAACGGCCATGTAATGGGGATAGTTTTGAGTGCTTGGGCCGGCAAATTAGTCTGCTTGGCGTAATATTGACACCCAGCGCACGTATTAACTATGTGCTCAGCATCTGTCTCGGCTGTTGGCCAGAAAAACCCAGCGCGGAATGCTTTTTTAACTATGTTTTTTGATTGAGCATGATGTCCGCAATCTCCGGCATGGATTTCTTCAGTATTTCTCGTCCTTCTTCTGGTGAGATACACCGCTGAAAAATTCCGGAAGTACTGCGTTTATACAGACAATTGTCAATTACCGCGTATCCTTTGCATCGACGCTGTATTTGTCTTTGCAAGACTTCGTCTGCTCCCTCCGGGTACTTCTGATTGACTAAGAAGTTTAGATACGGAATTGTCCAGTCCGGTTTGACGAGCATAACTTCAATTGATTCGGAAGCCAGAGGATAATCAACATCTCCACCTTTTATGGATGGTTCGTGCAAATGCTGGACGAATACACCTGGTGGTAAGGTTTTTACCCTCTTTGATCCCATGCGGGCTAACGCATCCGCGGTCCAATTTTCCTCCCTTTTGATGTGGAGTACTTCAAATCCAAAGAAACAGATGGCGAACTCGTCCACCGTTCTCCGGTATTCGGCCATTATAGGGCTTTTGGCGTCCCAGGTTTGGTTAAGCTGATGCTGTACCAAATCCGAGTCGCCATAGCACAAGATGCGTTTTACTCCTATTTCCTTTGCAATATGCAAGCCATGAATCAAAGCTTCGTATTCTGCCACGTTATTACTGGCGTTGAAGTGTATTTGCAATACGTACTCCATTGTGTCTCCCTTAGGGGATTTTAAGACTACGCCGGCGCCAGCGCCCTCCTTCATCTTGGATCCGTCAAAGTGCATGCCCCAGTATTCGGACTCTGGCATTGGTGTTTTCTCCATTGCTTCCGTCCAGTCGGCGACAAAATCTGCCAAAACCTGGGATTTTATTGCCGTCCTTGGCTGATACTTAATGTCGAAGGCTTCTAGCTCGATTCCCCATTTGGCTACTCGGCCAGTTGCCTCCGCATTGTTTATAATGTCCCCTAGTGGTGCTTTACATACCACCGTTATGGAATGCCCATCGAAGTAATGGCGCAGTTTTCTTGACGCGAAAAACACACCATATGCCAGTTTTTGATAGTGTGGGTACCTCTGTTTAGATTCGGAAAAAACTTCACTTATGTAATATACCGGATGCTGGTCTGGTATGCTTTGTTCGTCTTTCTTCCGCTCCACAACGATTACCGCACTAATAACCCTGTTTATAGCCGTGAGGTACAATAACATAGGTTCTTCCTATTTTGGGGATGCCAAAATCGGAGCTTTCATCAAAGTTTCCTTTAACTAGGTTAACGCTGCATCAGCCTCTTCTGTCCACTCGAACTTGTCGGATTTCTTCAGCAACTTGTAGAGTGGTAAGGCTTTATCCCCCAGCCGACTAATAAACCTGCTGACGGCAACGGCGGAACCCGTCAATCTTTGGACATCTTTCACGCACGTAGGTTTCGAGATGTTCAAGATGGCTTTGATCTTTTCCGGATTAACCTCTATTCCTCTGTGAGAAACGATGAAACCCAGAAGTTTTCCTGAGGGAACCCCGAATACGCACTTAGATGGATTTAACTTCATCTTGTAGGTGCGCAAGTTTTCGAAAGTTTCTCGCAGATCCTCAAGGAGTGTATCTTTTTCCTTGGTTACGACAGCAATATCGTCCACGTAAACATGGACGTTTTTGCCAATTTGACTATGCAAACAATGTTGCATGCAACGCTGGTAGGTTGCACCTGCATTCTTCAGGCCAAATGGCATGGTTACATAATAGTACGTCCCGTATGGGGTTATGAAAGAAGTCTTAATTTGATCTTCCTTTTTCATGCGTATTTGGTGGTACCCGTAGTATGCGTCCAAAAAGCACAAAAGCTCAGAGCCTGCAGTGGCATCTATTATTTGATCGATTTGCGGTAACGCGAACCTATCTTTTGGACATAATTTGTTCAAGCCTGTGTAATCTATACACATTCTAAGAGCATTAGTGTCTTTCTTCGGTACTAATACCGGATTTGCAGACCATTCAGTGTGGATTACTTCCTGGATGAAATCTGCTGCTAAAAGCCGGATAATTTCCTTGCCAATAGCCTTCCGTCTTCTTCCGTCAAATCGACGGAGACCTTGTTTGACGGGTTTTGATCCTGGAATCACCTTGAGTTGGTGCTCAGCAAGTTCCCTGGGTACGCCTGGCATGTCAGCAGGACACCAGGCGAAAATATCCCAGTTCTCACGGAGGAACTTGATGAGCTCGCCTTCCTATTTGTCGGTCATCCCAGTCCCTACGACGATGAACTTTGTCGGATCTTTGGGATCTAGGATTACCTGTTTTGTATTCTCAGATGCCTTGAAGCTGTCTGTTGGCTTCCGAGTTTCTTTTCCTGCCGGCATTTCTGTCGGCGATACCTCCTTGGCCAATTCCTTCAGTTCTTCCTTTGCTATGAATCTCTGAGCGCAAAGGGTGTTTTCTTTCTCCAACTCGTTTGCCAGCTTGAAGTCACCAGCTATGGTGATTACTCCTCCTTTGGGTCCTGGCATCTTCAGCTTGTTATAGATATAACAGGATCTTGCCATGAATTTGGCGAAAGCTGGACGTCCGAGTATTGCGTGATACACGCTTTCGAACGGCACTACTTCGAAGGATACTTTCTCCTGCCGGAAGTGATCTTTATCTCCGAAGGTGACATCTAGGGAAATTTCTCCTAGGGATCGTGCTTGTCTGCCAGGAACAATGCCATGGAAGCGTATGTTGCTGTAATTGAGCTGGGACTCGGAGATCTTCAGATGCTTCAGTGTATCCAGGTACATTATGTTAATGCTGGATCCTCCATCCATCAGCACTCTTCTTAGCCTAGTATTCTGGACAATAGGGCTTACGACAAGAGCTTGTGTGCCGGGTTCAGGGATATTTCCGGGATGATCAGACTGATCCCAGGTAATTGGTGTGTTGGAGTACTTCAAGAATTTCGGGGTTGCCGGAACAACCGCGTTTATTTCTCGAAGTGTTCTTTTGGCCACCTTTGCTGACGGAGTTGCTAGGAATGTTAGCATTGCTTCTCCATCAACTCTCAGAAATTTGGGTTCGCCCTTTCGTTGTTGTTCCTGGATTTTTTCATCAGTGTCCGATTCACTGTCTTCTTTTTCAGCTTCTGGCTTTTGTTTGGTGGGTTTCCTTTTGGCACCCTTCCCCTTATTTCCGGATCCTACACTGCCTTTCATGTGCTTATTCAGCCGGCATTGCGCGTTTGTATGGGTGGGTTTCCCAAATTGTGAATGGTGGACACAGGGTTCCGACTTAATCCTCTCCCACTCCTATGGAGTGTAGTTGATTGGATCTGGACTGCGTCCTTTCCACTTATTCCCCTTTTCACTTCCAAAGGCTATGTTGACCTCTTTGGGTTTTGTCGTTGTTTCTGGAGTTCCTTTTTTGTCAGAACGAGGAGTTTTCTTGGCAAGTATCAGTGATTCGATATTGCCCCCTCTTGCTCTGATGTCGTCTTCGGCTGCAGCGTGTTCGTTGGCGGTTGTAAGCATAGATCCGAGATCTTTGTGATGTTTGGAACCAACCATGAACGGTACAAGTCCGGGTTTTAGGACATTGAGGAAAGCATGCATTGCTTGTACGTCAGTTACTCCAGAACAACTATTCTTCATTGCCGTCCATCTGGAGATGAAATCCACGTATGGTTCATCCTCGAATTGGGTGCAACAGTTCAGCTGGTTGATGCTGTTCGGGCGTTTGTACGTTCCCCGGAAATGCTGAGTAAATACTCTAGCCATATCATCCCAGCTGTCGACAGTTCTTGATGGTAATCCATTGATCCAATCTCTGTCTCCGTCCAGTAACATTAGGGGAAGAAACTTGACAGCTTCCAGGTCTGTCCCATTGTTGATCTGGAAGGTTGTATAGTAGTCTGAGAGCCAGGTATCCGGGTTTGTGCTGCCGGTGTATTTCTGGTACGTTGGACCGACTTTGGCAAAGCCAGAATGCAGGGTTATCATTCGGATCCTGTCAGTGAAACACTTAGGACCAAAGTATAGATCATCCTTTTCCGCTCTATCAATGTGTGCGGAATATCTTCCAGCTGAATGGACAGAAGAGGATCTACTCCTTTCTTTTCCATTATTGCGCGGACGCGCTTTTCCGGGATTGTATCTATCTCTTCCATGATCACGCCCTTTTGGATTAGGCGGAGTCCTGCTCCTGTGCCTTTCTTTATCCTTAGGAGGTGTCCAGGATCTCTCACGTCTGTGAGGTATATCGTATCTTCCGGCTTTCTCAGCTTGGTTTCTCGGAGGTGGCATTGTTTTGCCGTCATTCCGGTATTTTTCTTCCCGATCGTGGGGTTTGAGTCCACCTTTCGGGGGATGAGATCCGGTTCGGGACGCTTCATCCCTATTGTCGGGGTTTTTCATGTCTTTTCTCGGATCCTCTTTTTTATCCTTTGAATTGTCTGAATCTCCAGGTTCCTCTGGTCCAGGTGCTCCAGCGGCGCAAGTAGCTGTTTTGCATAGGGCGGAGTTATCCTGCAGTCTTCCTGATCGCTCTTGGGCCCGCTGTTGTTGTTGCAATGCTTTTCCTAGGAAAGCATACACCCCCTGAAGCTTTTCACCGTTAGAATACAAGTCATTGTTGAGGATGGAGAACGCTGCTTCCGCGTTTTCTGCTGCGGTTTTGTATATTGGTTCGCCTCTGGCATCTTTGCCGTTTACCTGCTTTTGCCAAGATGGGTTGTGAAACCTTTCTTTTGGCGGCAGTACTTCCGGTCTTACGATTCCGGGTAACCTTGTAGGTTTAATTCCAGATCTATTCTTTCTCTCGTACTCCTCGATTTCTTCCTTCATGAGCTTAATGTCATCCTGGGTTTTTTGGAGGTGTTCGCGAGTTCTGAGTAGATGTTGCTGTTGCCGTTGGAAAGCTCGTCTCCTGGCTTCCAACATCTCAGGGGGTTCATTTAATCCCACTGGCGTTTGCAACAGCTGCTGTTCTTCCTGTTCCGTCATTGGCGGAGCAAGGATTTCTTTGATTTTCTTCTCCGCAGGCTAGCATCTCCTACTTCCAGGTTTTCATCAGCTAGATCAGCTGATTTTTTCTTCCGGATTTTGTATTGGAGTTTCTTAGCAGCATGGTGCTTTTTCTTGGAAGAGGGAGGCTTTTTGACAGGTTCATCTTCTGTCAATTCCTTTACATTAGGAAATATCGGAGAAGTTTCTCTGTCTTCTCTCTCTTCCTCTGGCGGAGGGGTTTTAGGGCTTTCCTGGCTGCCGGCGTCCGTGGTATCAGCCGGTTTCGCCATTAGTACTTCATGGAATCCCTCTTGAAAAGATTTAACTTTCCTTTCGAAGGCGTCCGCGTCTTCATCTTCGGAAACAAAATCATCTGATCCGGTTTCTGATTCCAATCTTGCCTCAATGGCGGCTAGTACAGAGTCAGCTTCCGAGTTCATCGTCATGTTGACAGATGTCGGATCTTCCGCCTGTATGACGGGTGTTGGATCTTCCGTTTCTGTGACGGGTGTGTTTTTGTCTGCCTCTTGCACGGGATTTCCGTCATCCGTGTTTTCGGCGACTTCGGATTGCACCATGCCGATAAAGTGTGTATCACTTTTTTGTCGGCGATCTGAGCAGAATCCGTTATCATAGTCATCTTCGACTGGGTATAGGGCGGGTGGGAAATATTTGCTTCCACCGCAAAACCCCATTGCTTCTGCAGTTACTCCGATAAAGATGTTAGCAGATCCGACCGGTAACACGCAGGCACTTACCAGGTGGTTTTGCGCCGGTATGTAAGATCCGTTGTCGAGGAAGCGTCCGACGTCGTCGTCGAACTCCAGGCTTCCGACAGTGATTGATCTTCCGATTCCGCCGAGTATCCCAGATCGGAACTTCACGCCTGACGCCGTTTGCCCCACGGTGGGCGCCAACTGTCGAGACATCGTAGTAGTTTTCATAGACGGGGGTGCCATGAGACTACGGTAGAGACGTGGGGTAACGTGATCGCGTGGTGGACAGTGAACACAGGATTTACCCAGGTTCGGTACGTCGCGACAGTACGACGTGCCTACTCCTGCACTTCTCACTAATCAGGACTAAAGCCTGGATATAGAATTACAATGTCAGGTTTAGATCTAGCTATTAGCTGAGGATCAACTTCCCGGCGAGTTAGCCTGTAGCCTCTTCTCTGTTATTCGTTATCAAACTTATCTCCCGTCCGGCTTTATATAATAGCCGGATTAGAGCTTACAGAATAGGAAACCTAGAAGACTACGGTAACTATAACTTGGAAAGTAAGGAATCCGTCTTCTCCTCCAAGCCAGATCACGTGGGCCGTGATCCAGGTCCTTCTAGAATCCGGCTTATGTGCGTCGAGTTACTGGGCCGCCCAATGGACCTTAGCCCACTACCACTTGGGCCACCCTGGTAATCCGGCACTTTGACTACCATCTGATATACCCCTAGTTGGTATATATCCGACAATAGTAATAGTTCAAGACTGGAAATTACTACTCTAAACAATAGAGAGATACATTCATGATGTGCTTTGTGTGATAGTATCTACTAATAAGTTCGCGCACACAAAGGCATGCCATAAGTAATGGGGATACTATAACACGAACGAGTATAGCCGGATTTCGAGGATAATATAATATAGTGATTAAATAGTTCAATCACGGTCTTATCATTCATCTCGTCTCGGGGTATTGATTGGTATCATGAAGTAATATGAACTTACTTAATAACCAACAGGTTCAACACAGGTATAACTTATAGGAATCAACATGGGCGTCCATGATTCCAATGTTGATTATTGATTAGGAAAATAGTTTTACAATCATGCCTACTTGTTATCCAACCTGTAGGGGTTGTCGTGGGATAATCACGGCAGACGTTACCGGGGGTAACTTGTCTTGGGGCAAATCGACTCTGGTTTTTGGGAGAGGGTTTAGCTCAAGGGAAAGCATGGTGATACGCAATCTAGTCGCCGGCAATCAAGTCACCAAGTCTATGATCTGAATATACTATATCGATACTCGTGTTACAATGGATACTCGATATCTCGCAATCTCTATCTCGTAAACTTGTGTATCTTGTGTACTCGTCGATCTAACCCTAGGGGCCGGCTTATATAATCCCCGGATCCCCTGGCTTGCTATCCAAGGCGTACTCGGAATTCTACCCGGACACTACTTACAAAACCCTAAACTTCCTTATCGGAACCCACAATTCGGGTTACGAGGCCTACACTCCTGAGGCCTCTAGAACCCCTTTATTCCTTAGCCGGGTCTTGCGCAACGTCCTTTTGGCCGAGTTACTCCTTGGCGTTAGCCTACCGGGTTATCATCCCTCCATCAGTAGTCCCCAGAATAGTTTGGGATTCACGGAATCCTCCTTGAAGCGCATGCTATTCCCTGCAAAAATAACAAACATACAAATTCATAGAGGCCGGGTTAAGTTGCTTTAATAAACAGCTAGGCCTGACTCCATCGGTGGTCCATATAATAACCCGGTTTCCTCTGAATCCATCCTTTACTTTTCCGGGTCAATGCCCTGATGAGAATACCAAAGATCCGGCTTATTTCACTTGTTAATTGATCCAGATATCGCGGAAGAGATTTGCTTCCTATCCATTCCGGACATCCCGTCCAGCACTTAACGCGTATCTCACAATATCAGGACGGGTATCCCTTATCCCGAAATTTTTGGTTCCCGCTCGTTGGCCTAGGTTTCCCCACCTGTACCTATAAATAGGTACCTAGGGGGTGACCTAACCCCAACGGTTCATTCCTTCCACCTTCTCCTTCCTCACCGGCGCCACCTTGCACGGATTTCCGCAACGCCGCCACGGAGACCTCGAGCGCACAACCGGAGCCAAGCCGCCGCCAGCTGCGTTCATCCACGGTTCGCCCGCCGCCGCCGCCAGTTTCCGCCGCCGCGCCCTTGAGCTGCCCGCCGGGAGTCGCGAGGGGACATCACGACTGCGCCATCTGCCGCCGTCGCGCCCTTCTCCAACTCACACCGGTAAGATCCTTGCTCTCATTGATTTAGCTTCTAATTTCTCCGTTTGACCTAGATTAGATCTAGGTCCGCCGCAGGCCATTTCTTGTTTCACGCCGGATTAGGTCGCATAACTCCATCCTAGTGTGTTTAATCGCTTAACAGATGACCACACATCATTCCCCTATCGCTTGTAATCGTTAATTTCTCAACAAAATCATCCACAAATTTTCCAATCTGGATGCAGTTCGCCCAAACTTCCGCGGCTGCTCTTGATACCCGGAAAATCCACCACTTCCGGTTCTTTTTCTTGCACTAGATACACAGGCAATCAACCTTTTTTCATAACTACTTGCCGATACGTAGATATCCCATAATTTCTGTACTGCTCGTCAATACCCGGATAGTTTATAATTTTCGCTCTGTCCAGTGATACCCGGAAAATTCATAGTTTCCATGCCTCTCACTGATACTGCTTGTGAAAACTCGGATAGCTCATGATTTCCGAGTCTTAATGTCCCGTGCATTTTGCTTTGTATTTTGCAGACCGAACCAATGGCTCCTAGGAACAAAGGGAAGCAGCTGGCAAAAACAAGGACGACCCAGTCCATATCTGCCAATTGGGCGTGGTCTTCCGTGACCCAGGCCAAACTGGAAGAACTGGCCGAGTCAGGCATCCTCCCTCCTCAGAAGGAGATTCATTGGAGGGTTCCGGGTGACGAGTCCCGGCCTACCCCCAATGCTGACGAGGTAATATGCTTTGTCGAGCACGTGATCCGGGGGTTTCGCCCCCCGGGTCACTCTTTCTTCCGTGAAGTCCTCGGCCATTATGGCCTCCGGGTGTTCGACATAGGGCCTAACTCTATGTTGAACATAACCCACTTTATAGTCCTCTGTGAATCTTACTTGTGCATCCCGCCAAATTTGGCTTTGTTCATCGAGCTTTTCCAATGCAAACCGTGTCGCGAAAGCGGTGACGGGGCCCTTTTGGCCTGCGGCGGGGTTTCCATCTTGCGCCGCAAAAATTCTCCCATGCCGACTCTAAACTTAAACTCACATGTTAAGCATTGGCAGCTATCCTTCTTTTATTGCCGGGATACCTCCCCACCCGGCGAAAGGAAGTTGCCGGGTTATTCGGAGGGTCTCTTAGATCTTTCCGATACTTTTAATGCTTTCCCCCCTGAGTCGGACAGGGAAGCCATCCAGCCCCACCTGGCCAAAATAGCCGTCCTTTTCGCCCACGGTCTCGCTGGGCTCAACCTGGTTAAGACTTGGGTAGATTTCCGGATCCAGCCCAACTCTATTCGCTCAAAGTTAATGTGCGAATACTCGGGACACGTCACGGACGCGCTCCGCTATTCCTCGAAAAATTACCCGGCCGGCGATACCAACAAGACTATCAAGAGCTTCCTGACTGAGAAGCTGGAGGTGATCAAGAACATAGCCGGGTTAGCGCCGTTCACCCGGGATAACCCGGCTCCAGCGGTAAAATCCGATACTTATCCACTTATTCCCGTACTTTGACTTGATACAACCACTAACTCTCATTTTCATGCTTTTATCTCAGGCCGACAATGTTTTCTGGAGCATTGAGACCCCTCCCAACTCCGGGAACCCGGAGGAAGAAGAAGAAGAAGAACCGGCCGACACCAACGAAGGTATCACCCGGATTCCAATCACCTAAACCTCTATTACTTTGCTTTCCCATTTTTTCTCTTTTTCCAACTATATGCTTGCACCTTTCAGGGATGGATGATAAGGGTGACAAGGACGACCAGGGAGACCCGGAAGAGACCGAGAGCGACAGAAGCGAGATTGAGCCGGAAGTCGAGGTCGGAACCAAGAGGAAAACCCGCGGGGTCGTCTTCAAGGTTCCCTACTCTTCCATGTCCTCCAAACTCTACTCTTTTGACAATATGCGCGAACTTAACCGATAGTTATCAAATTCACCACACTTGAAGGATCCGCCTCCGACCAAGCGCAGAGTAACCCGGAATTCCCCGGGCGAGGATCCCCTCAACCCGGGTATTCCTACGTCCCCGGCTCGTCGTACTGGTATTTCTCCATCTCACCCCATCAAATCACCTCGAAAACACCCTTCCCCCAATCATCCATTAGCCGGACAGCTCCGGGTCTCACTCTCGGATTCTGTGACAGCCTCATCCGCGTCCATCAGCTCGCTTCCGGCAGATTTCGTGGTGAATGCCGGGTAAGTCATATTTCCGACCAAGCAATACTCTAGTCCTTTTGATAACCTTCAATTTTCGTTGCTGATCTATTCTCTTTCCTTTCCTTAGCGCCCAGGTCACGATCAGTGACCCGGATATTATGGACACGGACAACCGGGAGACGGAGGGGCCGACTGATGATATGGACGCCACGACTGGCGGTGGTGTTGAAAACAACCAGGAGCAAGACCCCTTGGCTGACTCGGCTCGGCAGGAAGCCGGGTCTCCCAAGCCATCTGAGGAGGCTGAGGACGACGACGTCGAGATCCTGGACACAAGGATGGGCTCTCCCAATCCGGACACCCAGACAATCCGGGTCTCGACCCCAAAGTCGGAGAAGGTTCGCCCGCCGGGTGATCAAGCTGCCGGCTCTTCCGGTGTCAGGCCCGAAGATATGACTTTTTCCCAGATGCTTGACGCCCTGCACACCTTGAGGGCTGATGAAGAAAATATCCTAGAAGCTTTGATAGCCAAACATGAGGTAAATCCGAATAACATTGCCTGTATCCTTGTCTAGTCCCCAAGTTCCAAGTGAACTTATTGATAATTTGCTTGGAACTTCGTAGTATATCCGACTGATAGCTTGCTTTTTATCCGGCTAATCCTTCCTTGTGTCTCCACGCAGGCCTTCATGACCCACTCTGAGAAAGCATTGGCGAAGGCCACCAAGCTCCTCGAGAAGGAGGCGACTCTGCGTGAGTCGGCTGAAGCTGATGCTAAGAGGAGCGGGAAGATCACAAGGAAATATAGAAGGAGGGCTCATGCAGCAGAAGATGAACTGACCAAGCTTTCCGTTCAAATTGCCGACACATATCGTGCTTTGACCGGTACGATTCCTAACTTGATAATTATAACCCGGATCCTCATTCTGATAAATAATCGGATTTCCGTACTCACTGCTTTTTCCTATTTTCTGCAGGTCGGGATGATGTAACTCCGGACGAAGATGATATCGCAAAGCTGAAAACCATCAAGAGCACGATCCGGCAGCTCTGTGCCGGAACCAAATGGATCCTTCAGGATCTGAAGTGGCCGGGTGTCGGGCATGGCAACCTGAAGACGCTGCTTGACGCGTGCTCCACTATCCCCGAGTGGATTGAGCACTGGAGACGCTCGTCCTGCCGGGTTGGAGTAACCCGGGGGCTTGCACTGGCTAAGCGTATTTTCCCAAGCTCGAGCCGGCCAAGCTTGTAGGCGGGTTTCCAGAGTTCAACCACGACGGGTCCAGGTTCTCAGTGAATAATTTCAAGGCTATCCAGAAGGAGATTCGTCACTCGGCCAGTGTGATTGCCGATGGTTTGGATGTCAGTTCAATTACCCCCGCATATGATGCTGATGACAAGGCGATTAAGTCGGATCTTCCCAAGCCGTACGATATGCTGGCCCGATGGAAGGCGGAGGCTGCCCAGGCGAGAGAAGAGGCCGCGAAGAAGAAGGCTGAGGCCGATTCTGCGCCTGCTACCTCCACGCCGGTCGTCCCTCCTCCCGCACGGGCCGGCACTACTGCTGACCCGGGTGCTGCCGCTACCAAGAATGCTGAAGACCAATGCGAGGAGCAAGACCCGGCTGCCAAGGGCAAGGGCAAGATGGACGACTCGGCCCAAGATGCCGAGTGAAATTTTTATCGGCAGCCGTCTTAGGCACATTATCCGGCCGATGGGCCTTTTTTAAAACAATTATTCTTTTGATGGCGCGCCTGTGCGCTTTATGATACTACTATCGTGGCTTGTAATGCATTTTAATACCTTAACATATTTCGTGGCCCTTCTGGCCTTTTGCTTGAATATGATATTGCTTGGTTTTGAGCTTTTTCTTTCTTGACTTTCTGGCTTTCTACTATGGTTCCTATTGTGAGACTCGGTTTCCGGGTCTCGTGGGTTTTGACTAGTGGATTTTTTCCTAAGTCCCCAAGTCCCCAAGACTCGGATTTTTGGGTTTTTGAGCTGAATAGCTGGATAATTTGTTTCTGTTTTCAAATTCCCGAGTCCCCAAGGCCCGAAATTCCGAGTCTGGGGTATTGGGTCTTTCAAAAGGAACAAACTGTTACATGCTAAGCCCAAAACCGAGAGCCGTTTTCACATAGGTTTTGAAATTATGCTTAATAAACTTTGAGTTTCCGGTTGTTAACCTTGTACTCTGCATAACTTGTGGTTTAGATGACCCTTTTGACTCTCTTGTACTGTAAGCCGGCTTTCGCGTGGATAATCATGTTGCTACAGCTGTATGAAGACAGGGTCAGGCAAGTCCCATTGGGCATCATGACTGATTGTAATCATACGCTAGCGAATCATGCCACTTTAGTGCGAGTCACATCGAGCTTAAGTAAGAAAAGTCAGGGAAGTTTGGCTCCTTTGTCCGGTTATAAGCTTGCAGCCGTACTTGTTTGCAAGTAATCGGCCCTTATAACTCATAGGCATCATGGCCGGGTCTTTGAGTTTGTAACTGTGCTATTCAAGCAATCAGCCCCCAAGACCTAAATATACTAAAGAAACTAATGTACTAAGAACAATAAATAATACTTACCTGGAAGAAGAAATAAACACAACAGAGATAAAAAAAACTTAATAAAAACACATGAAAAGGAAAGAATATATTGTTTAACCATCTCTTTATTGATATGAGAAAAGTTAGGTCAGCAAGCCGCCTCATTAAAAACCCTCCAGTCCCCTTAGGTACCCTGGATAGGAAAAGAGTGCGTCTGAAAGCTGCTGCCTATTACATCGTGTAATTCCACTTGTAAATCTAGTCTGGACTAGGTGTAGTAGGGACGCAGCTGAGCTACGTTCCAAGGTCTTTCTCTCTCTTGCATAGATGAAGTGGTGTGAGCGGTGTCATTAACAGTAGCCGACTCTTCCCTTGCATCTACCAAGTAATATGATCCATTGTGCAGATTCCGTCTTATGATGAACGGTCCGTCCCATGGTGGGGATAACTTGTGTTTTCCTTCCTTTGACTGTACTAGGCGCAGAACCAGGTCTCCTTCCTGGAAGACCCGGGTTTTGACCCTCCGGCTATGATATCTCCTCAAATCCTGCTGGTATATGGCTGATCTCTCCAAAGCTTGTTCCCTGTGTTCTTCTAACATATCTACGGCGTCCTGCCGGGTCTTCTCGTTTTCCACCTCAACGTAAGCCGATACACGAGGCGAGTCATGGATGATATCACTCGGCAGCACTGCTTCTGCACCATAAACCATGAAAAACGGTGTCATCTGAGTAGATCTGTTAGGTGTAGTGTTGATACCCCAAACCACTGAAGGTAACTCCTCAACCCATGCTCCAGCAACTCTGATACACGGGACTCGCAATCGTGGCTTTAATCCACGAAGTAACTCCTGGTTTGCCCTCTCCACTTGTCCATTGGCTTGTGGATGAGCTACGGAAGCTATGTCAAGCCGGATTCCGTTATTACCACAGAATTTCTCCATCTCGCCAAGGGACATGTTGGTTCCATTGTCGGTAATTATACTGTGAGGATACCCGAACCGGTAGATAATCCTTTTCAGGAACTTAACTGCCGTAATCGCTTCACAATTGGTAACTGGCATAACTTCAACCCACTTGGTAAATTTATCTATAGCCACCAGGAGATGTGTCTTTTTGCAAGGTGACATGTGAAAGGGGCCAACCATGTCCATACCCCAAACGGCGAAAGGCCAGGTTAAAGGAATTGTTTGCAACTCCATAGCCGGCACATGGATTTGGCGGGCGTACCTTTGGCATCCGTCGCACCTTGCCACCAAGCATTCCGCATCTGCTAAGGCTGTGAGCCAGAAGAAACCGTGCCTATATGCCTTGGCCACAAGGGACCTTGTGGATGCGTGATGGCCACAGTCGCCTTTGTGGATCTCTTTCAGGATTTGCCGGCCTTCTTCTGGTGCTACACAGCGCAAAAATACTCCTGCGGCACTCCTTTTATATAACTCCCCATTGATGATGGAATAACCTTTTGCTCGCCTCAGAATTTGCCTTGCTAGTACCTCTTGTTGTGGTAACTCGCCCCGTGATAGGTAAGCCAGAAACGGCTCTGTCCACTCGGGAACAGTGCGTATTGTGGCCACGAGCTCCAAATCCGGGTCTTTGTTAGCCAGTTCTTCCTCAGACTCGGTTTTAACTGATGGCCGCCATAGCTCGTCCAGGAACACATTGGGTGGAACCGGCTCTCTGTGCGAGACGAGTCTGGCAAGTGTATCTGCTGCCTCGTTTTTTCTCCTATCTACATGCTCCACCTCATACCCGGAAAAGCACCCGGCGACCCGGTCCACCTCTCTGCGGTATGCTGCCATAGTTGCATCTTTTCTATCCCAAGTTCCCGAGACCTGCTGTACCACAAGGTCCGAGTCCCCATAGCATCGTATTCTCTTGATATTCATCTCCTTGGCTATCCTCAATCCATGCAATAATGCCTCATATTCGGCCACGTTGTTGGAACAATCAAAGTGAATCTGCAATACGTAGCTCAACTTGTCTCCTTTAGGTGATGTGAGCACCACTCCAGCTCCTGATCCCTCGTACTGCTTGGAGCCATCAAAGTGCATTATCCAAGACTCGGAACTTGGAGTCATTGTGGGCATGCCTGTGTGAGTCCAATCGTTAATGAAATCGACTAGAGCTTGAGATTTGATTGCTGACCCGGGCTCGTAGTTGATGTGGTAATCTCCCATCTCGATCGCCCACTTGGCTATTCTGTCTGTTGCATCCGAGTTTCTGATGATATCCGACATTGGTATAGAGCTAACCACTGTTATGGGGTGCTCCTGAAAATACGGCTTCAATTTCCGGCTATCCATGAAGACCCCGAAAACCAATTTCTGCCAATGCGGGTAGCGCTGCTTTGCTTATGATAATACCTCACTGACGTAATAGACCGGCCTCTGGACCGGGTGATCTTTTCCATCCTCCTTGCGCTCGACGACAACCACTGCGCTAACCGCTCGGGGCCCCGCTGCAACGTACAGTAACATGGGCTCTTTAGGACCCGGGGCTGCTAGGACTGGTGCTTCAGATAGTTGCTTTTTTAGTGCCTCAAATGCCTCATCCGCCTCTTGGTCCCAAACGAACTTATCATATTTCCTCAAGAGCCGGTACAAGGGTATTGCCTTCTCTCCGAGTCTTGATATAAACCGGCTCAGCGCTGCTACGCACCCTGTAAGCTTCTGAACATGCTTCAGGTTTTCCGGCTTTTTTAGACTCTGGATAGCTTTGATTTTATCCGGGTTTTCTTCAATCCCTCTCTCTGAAACGATGAAGCCGAGTAACTTCCCTGCTGGGACTCCAAATACACACTTTATCGGGTTAAGTTTCATCTGGTATCTTCTCAGTTTCTTGAATGTTTCCTTCAGATCATCAATAAATGTCTCTGCCTTTCTGGTCTTGATCACCACGTCATCCACATAAGCATGAACGTTGCGTCCAATTTGGTCCTCAAAGCACTTCTGGATGCACCGCTGATAGGTTGCGCCGGCGTTCTTCAATCCAAAGGTCATGGTTTTGTAACAAAAGGCTCCAAAAGGGGTTATGAACGACGTTTTCTCCCGGTCTTCCTTCTTGAGCTTGATCTGATGATACCCGGAATATGCATCCAGGAAGCATAATAGGTCACTTCCAGCCACTGCATCTATGATCTGATCTATCCTTGGAAGCGCAAACGGATCCTTTGGGCAATGCTTGTTGAGACTCGTATAATCAATGCACATCCTCCACTCACTGGTCTTTTTCATCACGAGAACCGGATTTGCTAGCCACTCCGGGTGAAATACTTCCAAGATAAAGCCGGTCGTCAACAGCCGGGCAATTTCTTCGCTGATAGCCCTTCTTCTTTCCTCATTCATCTTTCTCAGCCCCTGCTTCACGGGCCTGGACTTGGGATCAACGTGCAAACTGTGCTCTGCCAGCTCTGTAGGGATACCCGGCATATCGCTAGGCGTCCAAGCGAACACATCCTGATTTGAACGAATAAACTCCACAAGTGCTTTTTCCTGCTCATCATCCAAGTTAGATCCTATGGCAAATTGCTTGGACGGATCACCTTCGACGAAGGCTACCATCTTAGTATCTTGTGCTGCTTTGAATTTTGCTCTCTCATCCTCAGTGTTTGGTCTCTTCAGCGATGTCCTGTCATCCGGGTCTACCTGAGACCGGTAGTATTTAAGCTCCTCCTTTCTACAGGCTTGTTCTGCCATTGCCGCATCTCTTTCGTCACACTCAGCCGCTATATCCCGGCTTCCATGTATAGTGATGGTATGTTTAGGACCCGGGGTTTTTAGCTGTAGGTACACGTAACACGGCCTGGCCATGAACTTGGCGTAAGCCGGCCTCCCAAATAGCGCGTGATAAGGACTGCGCGACTTCACCACTTCGAACGTGAGCCACTCTACCCGGAAATTATCCTTTGATTCTCCAAAAGCAACCTCCAAAGTGATCTTTCCTTCAGGGCACGCCGAATGACCCGGCACGATCCCGTGAAAAACTGTTGAACTTTTCTGTAGCTGAGACTCCTTGAGACCCATGCGCAAGAAAGTTTCCCAATATAGGATGTTGATGTTGCTTCCACCGTCCATTAAGACCTTTTTCAGCTCATAACCATTAACCTGTGGCGCAACCACCAATGCTAGGACTCCCGGGTGTTCTATTCTCTCCGGGTGATCTCTTCTGCTCCACGTTACATCCTGCTCGGACCACCTCAGGTATCTCGGGACAGCTGAGGAAACCGAGTTTACTGCCTTCTTTAGTATCTTTCTATCCTTGTTAGAAATTCTTGTGGTGTGAACGTGGTATTGGCCCAATTGCTTGGGGTTGGCTTGGAAACCTCCAGCTCCTCCCTGGTTATTACCCGGATTCCCAACTCCAGGGTTGCCTGCTGGGGGTGGGCCGTTGCCCGGGTTTCCACCCGGACCCGGTCCTCCTCCCCGGCCTGCACCTCGCATAGCCTTGTTCACTTCCTCGTTCTTCCATCTCTGCAAATCCGCACATTGCTCCAATGAGTGGTTAGCTGGCCTTCCGTTCCTGCTGTGTTTTGGGCACGCCATTCTGAAGATATCCCAGTTGTTACCCGGCCTTGGTGGCCCTTGATAATTTCCTCCATTATGATTTCATGCGTTGAAATTTCCTTCTGCCCTGGGCCTTGAAGACCCGGCTTCTGTGCTGGCGACAAACTCGGAATTCCCCTCGAACGGGCGCTTGTTCTGGTTGTTCCCATTGTTACCTCCATGGTTACCCGGCGTAGATCCATTGCCGGTTCTTCCATTATTGCCTGTATTTGCTTTTGCTTTCTTGTCATCAACGTCCTCTTCCGTGGTATCCGTTGCAGCATGTTTGTTGCACGCATCCATTAGTTCTCCCATTGTAACTTCTGAAGCATTCCGACTGGATTTCATACGAGTTAATTTCTGCATTAAAGGTGTATACTTGCATGTTTTGGCCATAGCCTGCAACGCATCTTTCGGCTGAATATCTGTAGATGAATGCAATATCTCCATAACCCGGCGCACCCAGCTGCGCGCCGACTCTCCCTTCTTTTGTACACACTGTTCCAGATCGTCGATAGTAAACAACTTCCTGCATGTTCCGTGAAAGTGCTTGATAAACGCAGTTTTCAACTCTCCCCATGACTTGATAGATCCTTCCGGTAAATTGTTGAACCACAACTTTGCTGCTCCTTCCGACATCATTAGGTACATGAACTTGGCTTGAAGGTTTTCAGACGCGTTGCGGATCGACATAGCCATCTCGTAACTGCTCAACCATGTTTCTGGATCCATAGTCGGCTCATAGTTCACTACTTTACCTGGTTCCTTGAATTTATCCGGGTAAGGCCCATCCCTTATGTTATCCGTCAGACACTTGGGCCCAGCGAGATTAGTCGGTACTGATCTCACCTGGGAAACATGCGATCATGCGGGGGGTACGGCTGGACGCGGCGCTACTGCTGGTCCATGCACCGCAGACCCGGCCGCGGCTCTCCTAGCTCAGGAACTATCCACAATAGCTTGTGCTGCTGATACTGCCGGTGCTGCTTGCATGCGAGGAGGAGGCGGCATTTGCTGCTGCTCTGCCCTCCGGCGTGCTGAACTTGTTTGCATATTGCCGGCATTGCCGTGTTGCTGGCTGATATAAGGTGTTCCATGCATTCCACTCCTGTTATCCGGGTAATTAACCTGCTGAGCCACTTCCGTATGCAACAAATCGATCGCCCGTCGGGTCTGCTCCGCATGGGGTGACTCTCTTACGGGGATCTGATTCAATGCTAACGTTACGGCATATACATTATCCATGGGGTTATTGAAGTGACCTGGTGGTGTACGAAATCGTGATGGTGGTGGTGGTGGCGCTGTGTTGCCGACAGGGGCCCCAGTCTGCAGTGTGGGTAACCCGGCTTGCACGTTTGCCTGCTGTCCTGCTCCAGTTGCCGGTTGATGCACAGTTTCCTGATTCACAGCCGGAATCGGCTGATCCTGGGGTGTGATGAATAGTGCGTTAGGGTTTATGACTCCTCCCATCGCCGGTAATCTTGTCTGATATCTCTGATGCACCCTGCTTGTCTCAGCTCGGAGCCGGTTCTCCAGCGCGTCCAGTTCGCTTTGGCGCGTGGCTACCCCTTGCTTTTCTGCTTCTACATCTCTTCTTTGTTGCTCTAGCGCGCGGCGTGCTACCTCCAAGTCCCTCGCACGTGCCGCGGCGTTTTCCGGGGTTATCACAGTAGCTAACACTGTTGGGTCCAAGACAATATTGTTACTGAACAGGGCCGGGTGTTGCGGGTTCGAAGGACCTGCCCCCGGCGTCCTGTGAGCCAAGAATCCAAACATATTTGCCTGCATCTCGCTATCCGCTGCTCGGCTGGTGACTGAAGCCGACTCTCCGTCAACCCGGGTCAGAACCGGATTTCCTTCAGCCGGATTTTGCTGCTGGGCCAATGCTTGCGCCGCTCCGACCGCGGCCGTAGTCACGTTCCCCTGATTGAGGTTGGTTGCAGGGGCCGTGTAGACCGCGACCTGGCGCGCAATGCTTGGCGAAGACTCATACTCCTCCTCATCGTAGCTATCTTCCTCGTACCGGTCCTCCAGCAGGTGCAAGATAGACTCGGTATCATCCTCCCTTATGACCCGGCCACGCGGGGTCCGTGCCGGCTTCTCCGGCTGTTCCCTCTTCGTGGTGGGCTCCTCTGTCGGATCCACCGTCCCGACCGATTCTTCTCCGTCTGACTAAACGTGGGTGGCCTCTCCTGACACAGAATCAAATCCAAAATCGTCAGGGATTGAACCGAACGCACGTACCATGCCGATGAAGACATTGACCCGGCCGATCGTGATGACGGATCCGGATTCGAGCAGATCCGACTCTGGCCCCCAGCCAAAATCGTCCACCATCTTCTCTCCTTCAGGGTTGGTGTAGATCTCGCCGACGACGAGATTCTTCATGTTCTCCCGAGCTTCTCCCGTGATGTAAACACCCTTGGACGTAGGCCCCACGGTGGGCGCCAACTGTCGTGGGATAATCACGGCAGACGTTACCGGGGGTAACTTGTCTTGGGGCAAATCGACTCTGGTGTTTGGGAGAGGGTTTAGCTCAAGGGAAAGCATGGTGATACGCAATCTAGTCGCCGGCAATCAAGTCACCGAGTCTACGATCTGAATATACTATCTCGATACTCGTGTTACAATGGATACTCGATATCTCGCAATCTCTATCTCGTAAACTTGTGTATCTTGTGTACTCGTCGATCTAACCCTAGGGGCCGGCTTATATAATCCCCGGATCCCCTGGCTTGCTATCCAAGGCGTACTCGGAATCCTACCCGGACACTACTTACAAAACCCTAAACTTCCTTATCGGAACCCACAATCCGGGTTACGAGGCCTACACTCCTGGGCCTTCTAGAACCCCTTTATTCCTTAGCCGGGTCTTGCGCAGCGTCCTTTGGGCCGAGTTACTCCTTAGCGTTAGCCTACCGGGTTATCATCCCTCCATCAGGGGTCACACACTTAAGTCGTCAAAGTCAGTTGTTCACATTGGTTGGTTCGGAGAAGAGAGCGGGTATCATCCGGATAGTTCCGGCGTGATAGAATTACATTCAGAGAGATTATAAAAGCGGGCATGAGATGTTCCGGGATGGTAGAAAGTGTTTCTATCATTGTTAGATAGATTCGATGGGTTATCTAAAGGGTATATAAGGTTTCAGACAAGTTTCAAAGAAAAAACGATAGGGGGAGTGTGTGCGGGCAGAAATGCCCCAGGGTTGCAGCCCAAATATTGGGGGCTGACGCATGGTCCCAAGGCAGTAGCATGAGGTGCATTGCTCTCCCCTGAATGATGAATATTCCTAGTTTGTTTTAGTGGTAAAAGAAGGAATTGCCAAAAGGGGGAAAAAGTTTCACGGGAAGGGAAATGACTCCACAATTGGGGAGTCCAATCCGAATTGGGGAAGGAAAGGGGTGCGGCCAGCTAGGGCCTCCCCCCAACCCAGGCAGGTCCCCCTGCCTCCCACTATATATATCCACTCCTCCCGCGAGGGAAGACACACAATTTTCTAAGAAAGGGATCTTTCTGCAAGGTTTTGAGGTGTCCTCTCTCCGCAGAAAACATCTAGATCTCTCTCCCCCATGTGTTGGGATCTCTCCACCTTATTGTGCACATGTAGTTCCTAGTTATGAACGGCGAAACGCTGCAGGATTTTGATGAACGTATGTGTACAAACTCTCAGAGGGGTAATATGTACGACCCTCACTCAGCTGGATCCAAAAGACTGGATACAGGGAGACAGCCATAGTTCCACCTCTAGACTTAGCCGTGGAACTCTTCATGAGGCATCACCGATATCGTTATCAACACACATTCTGCATCCTCGTACCTTCATAGTAGATCATGTTTGATGCGTAAGGCAGCAAATTTTAAATTTCTGCACGTAACCCAATAAATATGGCCTAAAACATGATTACTACATAGCTAGAACTGTTGTTAGAATACTAGTCTGCTAAATGCTGAAATCGATCCATCTATCTATATATCTTATAAAGCAAAGCCCCACTAACATGCATTAATGAAATTTCTATCTCACCATGTAAGATATCCACATCATCCATTCTACATCGGCTAATTAATTGTCCATGTCACCTCCGCTACTATTTATTAATCACGACATGCAAGCCACATCATCCATTCCTTAAACCATCTAATTTTTTACATTAATAATTTCTAATACACACTTATCTCATGCCTATTATATTTAGTATATCGACTATAATCAATCAAATTTTGCATAGTCTTTACACACCATAATATATCACACCTCTTATAAAATTTTGTTTACACAATATAGTTTTCAAAGAGATCCCCGCTGCAACGCGCGGGGTATGCTTCTAATTGTGTGAATTAGAAAAGACTCCTGGTGTCCCAATATGCATTTAAATGGGCAAAAAAGGGCAGCCATCGCAAGAACAATCCTGGTCAACCGATCGGATAAGGAGAGCGACCATGGATAGAAAACCCTAGCAGCTTCAATCCCCTTCACACACACGACCAACACATGTGGACACCACAGTCGTTCGACCGCATCAACAACGACAAGAGGGGCTCCCACCGCGCTCTTCCTTGTTTGAGGAGCCGCCAGGGAGGTGGGTGCCAGGCGCAGCACTGTTGGAGACGATGTTCGCGAGCCTGATGGACGCGGGGTTCCACATATCAGCGCGGTGGCCGTGGCTAGGTGATGGCGAGGTCGACAGAGGGCGTCGGCTGCTTGGTGGGGAGAGGATAGAGGTGGTGACACGCCGGTACGCGACGATGGTGGTGGATAAGCGGGGTATATTAGCGGGAACATGGGGTCGGCGAGGGAAGTCGGCATGTGCGGCTGCTCGCTGCGGCCATGAGAGTGAGACCTCGCACGTCGACGGGCATCAACGCAGGATATCCAAGCCACCCGCGCTGTAATGGCCGCTTACCAGCTTCCCGTAACCATCGCTCCTGTAGGAGAGGCCATGGTTGCGGGCGTCACTCCTCCGCGAGGGGGCACGCAGGCTGGCTAATGTGACGAACCCGGGATAGGTCTTCCTCGTGTAGAAGTGGGGATGTCGGCCGCTAAACCTTCCAGGAATTAGCGACAAGAAGCTTAGAGGCACTTTTTCCTTACCTTCTTCATGTTATTCCCCTACCGTCGTTCTTGATCTCGAAGTCGCTCAGATGTCGAGCGTGCTGATAACGTGTTAGAAGTGAAATTGATTGGCAGATCTCGGCAAAGCCCTTTTGTCAGACCCCGGACCCAGAGATATACAAACTGTCATGTGCTCCTAGCAATGGACTCACAAGGGTTTCAGGGTTACCAGCCTCGGCCGCAACAAACAACGGCAGGCAGACCGGATTCATCGGCACGTAGTCCGGATCCCCGGTCTACTACTCCTTATGTCCATGCTAGTCATAACCATATATGTATACCTAAGCGTCCACGAGTCGGATGAAACTGAAGGAACGGGACCAAAGTTATACAGAGCTGCTATGTGTCCAGAAAGTGCAACAACAATCGAGGGTTACTGGGTTACCTCGCCCCAGGCCGAATCACATCGGCAGGCGGGCTCAGACATGGATCATCGTCTCCACAACCCCTCGACTGTGACAACTATTCAGGCATAGCCAAAACTGTATAACAACAGGCTCGAAACCAACAATCGATCAAAGCATCACTCTAGACATGAAGCTTTATTAAGAAAGTAATACTAGAGTATAGCTTACAAGCAGAGGTCACACGACCCAACATTACATCAGACAACGGAAAGCAAATTATGTTGCTATTCAACAAGAACCAAAAAGGCCTAAGAGGCCGCAACATAAGGCGACGTCCCAGCCCATAGATTCCAGGCTCCTACCTGGGAAACCCCAAACTATCCGTCGACGTCCACGTTGAAACACCATCAAAGGTATGGAACTTCACCTGAACCAAATTGAAGCAAACATGAGTACGGGAGGTACTCAACAAGACTTAGTTAACCTATTATATATCTGCTTGTTCAAAAAGGGTTTATGAAGGTTGTTTTGCGTAAAGCCAACTTTGTTTCGAATAGAGGGGGACTGAGAAGTTTTTCACAAAATCTTTTAAAAGAACACCCTTTCAAATTATGTTGCTGACCACGATCTTCCCTTGCTTCGCCTATTCCATGAGTCGCTGCGAGTAGAGATAGACCGCCAATAGGGAGTGGCCATCTCCTGCCGGGTCTCTATCGTTGTGCGCAATGCTCGACGGTTACCTACCCGCAGAGCGCTGATACACCACCACGCCCTAGTTTTGAAAACATTTTAATACCCCCAGCAAATCCAAATGGAACGTCCGAACTAGGCAACTCATGGAACAAACTAGACAAGTTGAAACCGAGGGGAATCCAATCCCCGTGTGGTTGCACGAACAGTCTTGGCTTCAAAGGCGAGAACTCTCTCCTAGGGGCATGAACGAGGCAAATCACCACATCCTATGTGGCAACTCATCCAAGCCTTTAATCATATTAAACACACATCTCAAACCTTACCACGTCATCCTGTCATACTAGATTCATTTCGTAACTCTGATTCCTCAACCGGATGGAGCAGAGATCAATAGACATGTATGACTAAGGATGACATATTTGAGGCTCTGGCGATACACACAAACAAATCCTATGTCTCCTAGGAGCATTGAATCATGATATCTGGTTTATGCAAATAAATAGGACAACTCTAACTACTGACTCAAGATACTTTCTAAAAGCATGCATTGTACAAGAAGGAAAACAATTCGAAAACATATATGGGCAGATAAGAGGTTATGCTTTCCTTGCTTCAAGAAAACCAGACAAAAGCTTCAGGAATAAATGCTTGACTTGGTTGTTTAGACCAAGTATTCGGCAACAGGGGTGTCGAACTTCTCTCCGGATTCGAGGTCTACCGATAAGAGAAAACGCCGGAAAGAAAGAGAACAACACTCAACACAGGCATCGATGCAATTCTCAATATGTATGCATGAACATTTGAATGCATTAAATAGAAGCCCTGAACATGTTTTATGGGTTTCTAGGGTTCATACTTGAGGTATGCACTTTTACTGAATTTAGCCCCGAAGTGGACCTCGGAGGCCGATTTGGGCAAAACTGAAAGTGAGACTAACTTTAAAATGCTCAAAAGGGGTTGAAAACACCATAACTAGGTTGCATTTGTCATTCTAAGCATTTTGACATATAACTTGTAATATTCTAATTTTCTTGAATAAAAACTTATTTTCTTTATGTTAAATGATTTAAATAATGCTCAAAATTAAACTTTCTCAGAAATGTGTGCAAATGACATAAACATGTAGATTATATTTTTCTGAACAAAATGGTATATTGAACACATTTTTCTGATGTACCAAATAAAAGATATTGCATTTACAATTTTATTTAATTTTCTGTAATTTAAATAGCAGGTGGGGTCCACGTGTCAGATCATATTCGTTAAAAGAAATTAAATAGAAAAACTGGCTTATGACGTCGGCATGATGTCGTGATGACATCACCCGTGGCCAAATTGGCACAAATGCTATGAAATTGAACGATTTGGTGCGGGATTTTGGAATCGAAAGCTTCCACGAGGTAGAGCAAAGCGAGAGGGAGCTGGGGGTGATCGCGGCTGGCCATAGGGTCGCCGAAGCACGCGCCGGCGAGGTCGGGCGCGGCGGCGGTTGGCGGCCGGCGGCGACAGTGAAAACCAGAGGGGGAGGGAGGAAGGGAGGGGCACCAGGGGGTGCGGTTGCTCACAGTGAACGTGATGAAGGGGTCGGGGATGCGAGCTGGGCCGAAAATCGGCCGCGGCGGAAGGAGAACGGCGGCGGGCGGAGAGCTCGTCCGGCGAGAAATTAGGGCCTCTCGGGGCTCCTCAGCTGCCGTGCGTGCTTGAGGCGAACGAGGAGGGGATGGAGAAGCCGACGGAGAGCTTGGAGGGGCGCGGGGGCGGCCGTAGCGCCGGCGGCGAGCGGCGTCCGCGGCGGTAGGGTTAGGGTTTGGATTTTCTTCCGCGTGCGAGGAACCATGGAGAGAGACGAGGTGATGAGGAGGTAGAGGAGACGTACGGGGTGGCTTATCCTCGCCCTTATCCTCGAGGAGGACAAGTAGGAGGTGGCGGGGGAAGGGTGTCGTGGATCTTCTGTCTACTGTCGTGAGGAAGAAGATGACAAAAGAGGTTTTCCGGAAACCCCCCTGAAATGACAGAAACTGCGAAGAGGTCCCTGCTCCTTTTAAAACTGCAACTTAAAATAAGGATTTGAGGGCTTTTCTGCAAATGGTAAAATTTGGTAAAATTTAGTTTTGAGTTCCTTAACACATGGGCAAACTCAACATATTTTTATTTGACAAAAATTGTACCATTTCAAACCATCATTTTAATGTGGCACTTTTAAGTGGTTTTAATAAACTCTGTTATTAAATTTTAGTGCACTTGTTTTAAAACCAACATTGGGTTCAAAAGTGCATGCATGACATGACATGATCATAAGCACAAACACACAAACTTTTTATTACAAAAAGGTGGATGTTACAAGTCTACCCCCCTTACAAGAATCTCGTCCCGAGATTCCTAGGTTTTAGCAAAGAAGGACGGGTACTCAGATCGTAAACGATCTTCTCGTTCCTAGGTTGCTTCAGCTTCAGAATGATGAGACCACTGAACTTTGAGGCACTTCATGCTTCGGCATCGAATCTTTCGTTCAGCTGCGTCGAGGATACGAACAGGACATTCTTGGTAGGTTAGATCATCCTTAAGATCAATGGTTTCATGATAAACACCACGGTTGGAATCTTTGAAGCAATGATGGAGTTGTGAGACGTGGAATATAGCATGAACCCGTGGGAACGTTGAAGGTAGGTGGAGGCGATAAGCAAAATTCCCACTTTTTGCAAGAACAGGGAAAGGACCAACATAGCCAGGCGGTAGTTTTACCTTCATGACATCACGATGAACACCCTTCAAAGGTGTGACTCGAAGATAGGCTTTTCCGCCAACATCATAACGAATATCTTGTTGACGGTCACCAAAACTCTTCTGGCAAGACTGAGCAGCTTTCAGATGTTCACGGATGATACGAACTGTTTCTTCAGTCTCATTGACCAGGTTCTTCGGTCCAAAGAACTGTCTTTCACCGGTTTCTGACCAATTTAACGGAATTGAACAGCTTCGACTGTAGAGGACTTCAAACGGAGCTTTGGCCAAGATAACTTGGAAGCAGTTGTTATAAACGAACTCGGAATATGGAAGACACTTCTCCCAATCATTACCGAAAGATACAACACAAGCTCGAAGCATGTCTTCAAGTGTTTGATTCAGACTCCCGAGGTGATCATTACGGGATGATTGATAAATTATGGTGGAATGCAGACGACTTCCCATAGCTTGCTTGAAACTTGCCCAACCCTTGGAAGTAAACAGATTTCCATGATCAAAAAGGATCTTCTTAGGAACACCATGAAGAGGTATTATCTGAGAGACATATAAATCTGCCAGTTGTTTAGCATTGATTCCCTGATGGATAGGAACGAAATGAGCAACCTTTGACAGATGATCTATTGCTACCAAGATAGCGGTGTGTCCCTGATCATTTCTTCGAAGACCAACAATAAAAGTCATCTCAACTTCCTCCCACTTCCAAATACGAATAGGTGTAGGGTAGAGAGTAGCAGCTGGTCTGTGATGTTCAGCTTTAGCACGACGACAAACATCGCATTCAGTCACAGATTGGGCGATGTCTCGCTTCATCTTGGTCCACCAGAACCTTTGACATAAATCATGGTACATTTTGGTGCTACCAGGATGAACAGAGAGAAGTGACTCATGAGCTTCACGGAGGATCAGTTGTTTCATACTCCGTTTCTTTGGCACAACAATACGTTCACCAAAATAAACGGTACCTTGATCATCAACAGAAAAACATGTAGGAATTCCACGAGAAATCTTTCTCTTAACCAAGGTACTGCTTAGATCCCGCTTTTGGGCATCTTTGATTTGATGTTCAAAGGATGGTTTTACTTCCGGATTAACCAAATAACCAAAGGGAACAACCTCAAGATTGAGCTTGGAGAACTCTTTGTGGAGAGAAGGTTGATCTTGCTGTATCATCAAGCTGTTACAGTAAGACTTCTGGATTGTCGTGTCAGCCACGGCTTTACCTTTATCAGTTTGACAATTGACCTCCACATTGGGTTCTTTGACTAGTTCCAACCATCTCTTTTGTCTGAGACTCAGATCTGGTTGGGTAAAAAGATATTTGAAGCTCTGCTGATGGAAGTAGAACTCACATCTGGAGAATGTGGCATAGAGACGATGCTCACGAAGCTTTGTCAAAGCTAGCCGAAGATGTTCAGCATGTTCTTCTTCGGACTTGGAGTAGATTATAACATCGTCGAGGTAAACCACAACGAACTTGTCAAGATACTCCATGAAAATGGATTTCATAAGCCCCATCAACATGTATAGAGAGTTGGAGAGTTCGGGAGACATAACAGTGTACTCGTAAAGACCAAAACGAGTTTTGACAACCGCTTTAGAAACATTCCCGGACCTGGTCTGAAGTTGATGATAACCCAGACTTAAGTGTATCTTGGAGAAAATAGTGGCACCAATCAGACGGTCAAACAAATCATTTGTCCGAGGAAGAGAACACTTGTGCTTTATTGCCACATCATTGAACGGACAATACTCACTGACCAGCTGGGGAACTGTGGTATCCTTCTTCATGACAAAGAGTGTAGGACATCCACAAGAAGATGTGTTGGCATGAGGACAGACTTTTCCTTCTGACTCCTCTATTTTCTTCTTCAACTCAACCAGCTCTTCTAGAGACATACGGTGTGGTCTTTCAGAAGCAGGAGCCACTCCAGGAATTTGTTCAACAACAAACTCCACTGAATAATCATGATGCATACCAGGAAGCTCTTCCGGGAAGACATCCGGAAACTTACACACCACTGGTACCTCATGAATCTCGGGAGATGGTCGAACTTCGATTGCATTGAGCTGAGGACGTGGCTATGGTTGAACTGTCCCACAAGGAAACAACAACCGAGTTGTCTGACCATATGGATGAATCGGGGTAACAGACTTAGCTGCACAGTCAATCGTAGCATGATGTGTTGACAACCAGTCCATGCCCAGTATGACGTTGATGTCATCTGAGTCCACGATGACAAGTGTAGAAAGAAACACCAAACCTCCAATTTCAATTGGGACACCAGGGCAACACTGATTAGTCCAGCAGAAGGACCCTGGGGTGGAAATTATCAACGGAGGAACCATACTCGCAAGAGGTATGTCATGCAACACCACAAAAGCTCTTAACACACATGAGTGTGACGCTCCGAAATCAAACAGAACAGAGGCTGGAGCTAGGTTAACACGAAGCATTCCCAACACGACATCAGGTGCTTTTCGAGCTTCTTCAATCAGAACATGGTTCAAACGACCACGATTAACAAAACGTGTAGGAACAAGCTGAGGTGCAGGAGATATCATCTGAGGACATTTGTCGGAGTAATGGCCAAGTTCATCACATACATGACATGTCACCAGTCGTTTCTTACTACCAACAACTTTGGATTGCCCACCAAGGTGACCTTGTTGAACAACTGATGGATATGGAATGGCACTGTACGGAACGAACACACGAAGCTTCTTGGAACCAGAAGAAGATGCATGTGACTCTCCAGAACCCTGCTTCAAAGAAATTTCCATTTCCTTTTTGCCACGCTCCAAGGTAAGAGCATGATTATAAAGGTTCTGGAAGGTTGGGAACTTCAAAGACGATAGCTCATAGCGAACTCCGGAATCCAGACCCTTGCAGAACAAGTCTTTCTTATCCGCATCATCTGCAACATCTCGGGGTGCATAACGAGCCAAACGGGTGAATTCACGCCCGTAAGTTTCAACATCCATCTGTCCCTGGGTCAGATCCAGGAACTCTTTTCTTTTGGAGTCCATAACTGCCTCAGGAACATGGGCAGCACGGAACTCTTTACGTAACTCCTCCCAAGTAACCTTATGTCCCGGCGATTGCAACACCAAGAAACCTTCCCACCATGAACCAGCTTCACCCTCTAGCTGGTAGGCGGCAAAGTTCACACGGTCACTTTCTGGAACATGGAGAGCATTAAATTTGCGCTCGATGGTACGAAGCCAATCATCAGCATCGATGGGTTCGTTGAGATTGCTGAAAGTTGGAAGCTTAGCATGAACTAAATCCCCAAATGTAACACATTCGTCATGACGACTTTTAGTGTTTTGCGCCACACGCGCAAGGAGATGTCATTTCTCAGGCGGTTGGTCTCGATATCCTGAAGAACTTGCGTCATTAAGGAAGATGAAGACTCTCCCTCAATATGACCACTTTCGACAGAATCTCGAGTACTCCCGGACATCCTGAGTACAAAGAAATGGAACCATGAGAAACACTCTCATGGGAAAGAATGCAATATAAAGATTCATGACTTGATAGGGATCAATTGAGGTTAAGAAGAATCAATGATTTAGACCGAAGGAGGTAACTTGGAAACTCTGAGAACATTAGCAACCTGACAAGGAGTACCAGGAAAAACACCCAACGATTTTGCTCCTAACTTTGAAGTTAAGAGGTGAGAGGTAAAACATTTGAAACCAAATGAGATACGGTGACTTAGAGTTAGAGCGATACCATGTAAGGAGTAAAAAGAATCCTAAGAAGGTTTTCACAACTCATTTGTCATTTCGAAAATAGTTTTCACAAACTCTAGACTCAACATCGACCAATAGCAAGGGTTTTCCTACATGCAGTCCTGCTCTGATACCATGACATGTCAGACCCCGGACCCAGAGATATACAAACTGTCATGTGCTCCTAGCAATGGACTCACAAGGGCTTCAGGGTTACCAGCCCCGGCTGCAACAAACAACGGCAGACAGACCGGATTCATCGGCACGCAGTCCGGATCCCCGGTCTACTACTCCTTATGTCCATGCTAGTCATAACCATATATGTATACCCAAGCGTCCACGAGTCGGATGAAACTGAAGGAACGGGACCAAAGTTATACAGAGCTGCTATGTGTCCAGAAAGTGCAACAACAATCGAGGGTTACTGGGTTACCTCGCCCCAGGCCGAATCACATCGGCAGGCGGGCTCGGACATGGATCATCGGCTCCACAACCCCTCGACTGCGACAACTATGCAGGCATAGCCAAAACTGTATAACAACGGGCTCGAAACCAACAATCGATCAAAGCAGCACTCTAGACATGAAGCTTTATTAAGCAAGTAATACTAGAGTATAGCTTACAAGCATAGGTCCCACGACCCAACATTACATCAGACAACGGAAAGCAAATTATGTTGCGTTATACAAGAACCAAAAAGGCCTAAGAGGCCGCAACATAAGGCGACGTCCCAGCCCATAGATTCCAGGCTGCTACCTGGGAAACCCCAAACTATCCGTCGACGTCCACGTTGAAACACCATCAAAGGTATCGAACTTCACCTGAACCAAATTGAAGCAAACATGAGTACGGGAGGTACTCAACGATACTTAGTTAACCTATTATATATCTGCTTGTTCGAAAAGGGTTTATGAAGGTTGTTTTGCGTAAAGCCAACTTTGTTTCGAATAGAGGGGGACTGAGAAGTTTTTCACAAAATCTTTAAAAGAACACCCTTTCCTCAGGTATTGTCTTCAGAACCTTCGAAGCATCATCTTCAGCACCGATAACTGGAACCACCTCTTAAAACTAAACATTCATTGCCAACATCTTTTACGTCAGGTTCAAGTTATCTATGATCTCAGGATCCGTCACCAAGTTGTCCTTAACCGCGGACACGGCTTTTCGAAAAGATTAAACCCTGCAGGGGTGTACAACTTTACCCACACGTATCAACCGACTCTTAATGCCAAGCTATTGGCACAATTCCGACGATGTGCCGGTAGAGGGTGGCTGACCACGATCTTCCCTTGCTTCGCCTATTCCATGAGTCGCTCCGAGTAGAGATGGACCGCCAATAGGGAGTGGCCATCTCCTGCCGGGTCTCTATCGTTGTGCGCAATGCTCGACGGTTACCTACCCGCAGAGCGCCGATACACCAGCATGTCCTAGTTTTGAAAACATTTTAATATCCCCAGCAAATCCAAAGAACGCCCGAACTAGGCAACTCATGGAACAAACTAGACAAGTTGAAACCGAGGGGAATCCAATCCCCGTGTGGTTGCACGAACAGTCTTGGCTTCAAAGGCGAGAACTCTCTCCTAGGGGCATGAACGAGGCAAATCACAACATCCCATGTGGCAACTCATCCAAGCCTTTAATCATATTAAACACACATCTCAAACCTTACCACGTCATCCTGTCATACTAGATTCATTTCGTAACTCTGATTCATCAACCGGATGGAGCAGAGATCAACAAACATGTATGACTAAGCATGGCATATTTGAGGCTCTGGCGATACACACAAACAAATCCTATGTCTGCTAGGGGTATTGAATCATGATATCTGGTTTATGCAAATAAATAGGACAACTCTAACTACTGACTCAAGATACTTTGTAAAAGCATGCATCGTACGAGAAGGAAAACAATTTGAAAACATATATGGGCATATAAGAGGTTATGCTTGCCTTGCTTCAAGAAAACCAGACAAAAGCTTCAGGAATAAATGCTTGACTTGGTTGTTTAGACCAAGTATTCGGCAACAGGGGTGTCGAACTTCTCTCCGGATTCGAGGTCTACTGATAAGAGAAAACACCGGAAAGAAAGAGAACAACACTTAACACATGCATCGATGCAATGCTCAATATGTATGCATGAACATTTGAATGCAGTAAATAGAAGCCCTGAACATGTTTTATGGGTTTCTAGGGTTCATACTTGAGGTATGCACTTTTACTGAATTTAGCCCCGAAGTGGACCTCGGAGGCCGATTCGGGCAAAACTGAAAGTGAGACTAACTTGAAAATGCTCAAAAGGGGTTGAAAACACCATAACTAGGTTGCATTTGTCATTCTAAGCATTTTGACATATAACTTGTAATATTCTAATTTTCTTGAATAAAAACTTATTTTCTTTATGTTAAATGATTTAAATAATGCTCAAAATTAAACTTTCTCAAAAATGTGTGCAAATGACATAAACATGTAGATTATATTTTTCTGAACAAAATGGTATATTGAACACATTTTTCTGATGTACCAAATAAAAGATATTGCATTTAAAATTTTATTTAATTTTCTGTAATTTAAATAGCAGGTGGGGTCCACGTGTCAGATCATATTCGTTAGGCTGGTGCCAACCGAGGCGGTAGCGCGGGGCGGTAGGGGCGCTACCGCCCGGTGGCGGGCGAGAGGAGGCGATAGGGACGGGCGGTAGGCGGCGGCGGGCGGTGGCGCTGCCGCCCGGGCTATAGCCCGTGTCGCCCGGCCTACCGTCCGCGCTAGCGAGGCGATAGCGCCCGCGCCGGGCGAGAGTGAGGGGCGATAGCGGGGCGACGCGGTGCCAATGGGGGCGATAGGCCGGGCGATAGTGGGGAGAGAGAATCTTATAGCCCGAGCTATAGCCCGTGCACTGGCACCGTGCCCGTGAGAGTGGCGTGAGAGTGGTGAGAGAAGGTGACGTGGCGGGGGCTATAGCCCGTGAATAGTGGGCGGTGCATTGGCACCAGCCTTAAAAGAAATTAAATAGAAAAACTGGCTTATGATGTCGGCATGATGTCGTGATGACATCACCCATGGCCAAATTGGCACAGATGCTATGAAATTGAACGATTTGGTGCGGGATTTTGGAATCGAAAGCTTCCACGAGGTAGAGCAAAGCGAGAGGGAGCTGGGGGTGGTCGCGGCTGGCCATATGGTCGCCGGAGCTCGCACCGGCGAGCTCGGGCGCGGCGGCGGTTGGCGGCCGGCGGCGACAGTGAAAACCAGAGGGGGAGGGAGGAAGGGAGGGGCACCAGGGGTGCGGTTGCTCACAGTGAACGTGATGAAGGGGCCGGGGATGCGAGCTGGGCGAAAATCGGCCGCGGCGGAAGGAGAACGGCGGCGGGCGGAGAGCTCGTCCGGCGAGAAATTAGGGCCTCTCGGGGCTCCTCAGCTGCCGTGCGTGCTTGAGGCGAACGAGGAGGGGATGGAGAAGCCGACGGAGAGCTTGGAGGGGCGCGGGGGCGGCCGTAGCGCCGGCGGCGAGCGGCGTTCGCGGCGGTAGGGTTAGGGTTTGGATTTTCTTCCGCGTGCGAGGAACCAGGGAGAGAGACGAGGTGATGAGGAGGTAGAGGAGACGTACGGGGTGGCTTATCCTCGCCCTTATCCTCGAGGAGGACAAGCAGGAGGTGGCGGGGAAGGGCGTCGTGGATCTTCTGTCTACTGTCGTGAGGAAGAAGATGACAAAAGAGGTTTTCCGGAAACCCCCCTGAAATGACAGAAACTGCGAAGAGGTCCCTGCTCCTTTTAAAACTGCAGCTTAAAAGAAGGATTTGAGGGCTTTTCTGCAAATGGTAAAATTTGGTAAAACTTAGTTTTGAGTTCCTTAACACATGGGCAAACTCAACATATTTTTGTTTGCCAAAAATTGTACCATTTCAAACCATCATTTTAATGTGGCACTTTTAAGTGGTTTTAATAAACTCCGTTATTAAATTTTAGTGCACTTGTTTTAAAACCAACATTGGGTTCAAAAGTGCATGCATGACATGACATGATCATAAGCACAAACACACAAACTTTTTATTACAAAAAGGTGGATGTTACACCTTTACATACTCCCTCTGTCTCAAAATAATTATCATTAAAATAGGTTGAAATGGATGTATTTAGTACTTAAATACATCTAGATACATTCATATAAATGACAATTATTTTAAGACGGAGGGAGTACAAGGTTTGGTGTCTCTTGGAGGCACCGGTTACATGGAGAGACGTCTCTTCAAGATGTCGGTAGCTAGGAGAGGTGCATGTTTGGAAGGAAGATACGCCTATAAGGTGGCTCCAGCACGGACAGACATGTCCGTAGGATGTCGGTAGCTACGAGTCTTCTAGCAACTCGTAGTACCTCACGGAAGCTCCACCACAAACACGACAGTACTTCAAAAGTGCCAATACAAGATCATTGTCACTGTTGATTGGACTAACATCATCGTGGATTTCCGTAACGCGGATCCAAGGAAGCGCCATTTGTGTGATACACTCCCATTACTGCATATAACAAAAGAGAATTATTATTGTTTTAATGCAACATACACAATAAAAGGAGACACTTATGTGCAGTAATGTGGCTATTGGAAAAATCTAGGACTAGCCATAGTGAGGGTATCCTAGCTGTCATCATGCATGCCACCTTGGTAAAAAATCTGATGTGGCACCATAATTATTGAAGAGAGAAGATGTAGTGGTATCAAAGGTAGATACCATAACATAACACATTTTGAGGTAATATGAGTCTACAAGCCAATAAATATGATATGATATGATACGACATATATGATGCTACCCACTATGGAGATAGTAACATAGACGAATATCATGTGCACGATACTAGTATATGTTACTTCCCACTATGGGTAGCCTAAGCCTGGTCACGGTGAGAGTAATATAATTAGTAAAACCAGTGGCACCAAAGAGTATGGTTAATAATAGAGCCGATTGCTGGCTATATGTCATTGTCACATCAACTATACTCAGTTTACAACCAATATGCATAATAGTTGGCTTTATACATACACTATTTTGTCAACACATGACCCACCTTACACTCTCACAAAGTGAATATGAGCACTTGCAGAAGCTGGCTATTATCTGTAGCCCGATTCTCTTCTCTTTCTTCTCTCTCATCCAACTAAGCATAAATATATTATTTAAATCCTTATAGTCTGTCTACGTTCCCTTATTATACTTGCTCTAAGGCAAAAAAAAATGATGTGACATGTAATTAATAAAGAGAAATGCAAAGAGAGTAATATAGCTAGTTAGACTAGTCATAATGAGGAGTAACATACACATTGCCATACACTATGTTACTGCCTCCATAGTGAATAGTAAGATATATGTGGTTTCATGCAAGGGTTCATTTATTACATTATAGACTCATATTATCTTGATATGTGTGGTTTTCCGGTAACTAGCTATGTTACTCTATTTGTCTCTCTTTTCATTAATTAGCTGCCATGTCATCTTTTTTTTTGGTTTAGGTGACACTGATGTTACTATCTATGTTGCTTCCACTGTGACCAGCCTTACTATAACATCACATACATCATATACCAGCCTTACTATAACATCACATATATCATATATCAAGATAGTATGAGTTTATAGTGTAATAAATAAAACTTTGTATGACACCACATATATGTTAGAGTAACTAGATATGTTACTACCCGCTATGGAGATAGTAACATAGTCTAGAACAATACGTATGTTACTAGTGTATGTTACTCCTCATTGTAACTAGCCTAAATACATTTTTGACGGACTAATGTTGTTAGAAAAAAGGATAAAATGCCCTCGGTTATGCTGGATTCAGTACTTCTGATTAAGTTTCGCGAGAATTCAAGAGTATAACATTTTTCCCTAAATATAAGATGTTTTCGTTTTAGGGTTTAGGGACAGAGGTTGTATTGGTGTACGAACTAATGTTTCTCTGACTTTCATTAGCCGACCTGAGTAGCACTGCAACACTTGTCTATTTCCCATCACCGAAATAGCTCATCATCGTGGTAAAAAAAAGCCAAATAGAATGAAGCCACAGCTAAATTTGATGTCCTCGCGACACGGCCACCATCACCAGAGAATCAGTAGAACAAGCAACATAAAGAAAACTCCTCCCGTTACTGTGACGAAGGGCAGCACACCCTTATCCCCCTTCCGATGCGGCAAGGTGGGGTGGCTGTGCACGGGACCGTGGGACGATAAGACGGAATGCTTGCCCGCTTGTATCTGAGGGTTGAGCAGCCTCTTGAACTTGAGCGTACCAGTGAGGAGTAACATTTAGCTTCACTCACATTTTTATATAATGTATATTTTTAATATGATTGTTTTGATAAAGGGAACATATTAGAACTAAAGTGATATCGATTACACCTAGGTAGATCAATTCTAGATATTAAGGATGCATAGAGACGAAAAAGGGAAAAAAATCACGTCAAAGCGATTAGAGTCTCGCAGCACTAATATCACCCCTAGTAATGACGCTACCTCGACCCCAAAACAACTTCTCCGAAATGAAGCCTCCAAAAAAGTAATAGTGTTGCCACCGGCGACGTCCGGTCTAACCAGTAAGGTCAAGGTCAGATCCAGCTTTTCACCCTAGAGAAGGTCCAATCTTCAAACGGTACATTCGACAAAAAAAATGACTTTAGAGCCACCATTGCCAGGTACAACCACCGAAGGTCAGATCTAGGGTTTTCACCCCAAAAACAAGAGACGAAACCCAAAGAGCACCATCAATAACAAAGTATGCCAGTGCCACCACCCCACTTGTCGAGAACAATGTTGCAGAACGTCGGCAGTCCACCACACAAACTTCTTTGAGTACGAACAAGTATTCCCTGGGGGGCTTCTCGACTTGACACGAGCATCCCTCTAGAGCCTATCTGGTTTTATTCAAACATGACCATCGTGTCCCCCCGACACAACTTTGGTAATTGCGGCAATGAGATGCCAAGGCTGAACCAAGATGGATGGAAATCGCCACGAGCCAAGGGGATATGAACCTTCACATCAGGTTACTCTTGTGGCGGGGCAGAGCGGGCGAAGAGACCATCGCGATTCCTACCACATATGTCGATCCGGCGCGAGATGTTTTAAGAAAGCACGCCCGCCGCCTAGGCTATTTGCCGTGCCCTTTCCCGGGCTGGAGCAGCTTGCGAGGAACCCGATTTGTACCAGGACGAGGTAGCACAGGGGTCGTGCCGATGGCAGGGTCACGCCGGCATCTCCATATCCGTGATGGTATGCACCCCCCCACCACCACCACCACACACACAGACCACCACAACCACCATCACATCGACAGTCGCGGTTGGGGTGACACTCACCTCACCGGGTGGTGATGCCACCCGTCGCAGCCACATATGGGTTCCACAAAATGATCATGGACGGAGTCGCCCATCCAATTGGCAGATCAAATAAGAGACTCGCTTCAAAATAGGAGAAATTTCTAGGGTTAGGGGAAAACTCAGAAAAGGAGGACGCCCCATCGCCGTCGTCATCCATCGGACGGCCTCCTCCAGTGGCAACGGAGTGACGAAGGAGGGGATGGGTCCTAACAGTAGTGGAAGGTTGGGGTTCCCTGTGTCACCCAGGAGGAGGAGGACGTGGGGGCTGTTCCGTTGGAGGAGGTGTCGCAGATAACCGACAAGTAATAATTTGGTAAAATTTCAAGTACTAATCTAGTGAATTTGAGAAATAATTTGTCTTACTCGTCTCTGATAACTAGGTTAATGCTAAGGATATGCCTTCGTGAAGTCTGCAGTACAGTGTGTTATCATCCATACGAATAATATGACCACTATTGAAAAAGGCTGTAGCTACTCCGAAATATGTCCCTTCAAAAACCTTCATCAGAAGGACCAACTGCTTGCTTACTAAAAAAGTACTAGTTTTCGGACATGCTTACTAGTTTAAAATATAAAATACAATAAATCAAAATTTTCTATAGATCCGCACTTTTGCAGCGGAATTTTTTTTAAAAAATATTTTGTAAATAAAATGGGCATAAGATGCACGAGTCTCTGTAAAAGAAACTGTAAATAAAATAGGTATAAGATGCACGAAATATACAATTGTCAAGATTCAATTGATCATAATATTCGATATAATAAATTTATTTTGTGTGAAATTGTTGTATATTTGAGGACTAAATATTAGTGACATGGACAATCATATGACTAAAAAAGTTGACATGGATATTTTGCATGAAATATGTACTATTATAATTTATTGTTAGTGGAGATGACATGGACGATTGATTGACTAAAATAGTTGGTGATGTGGATAGTTTGCATGTTTAGATAAAAAAAAATTAATACATTTTAGTGGGGTACTAGTTTTCCAAACATGCTTACTAGTTTAAGAAATAAAAAAAATTAGAATTGCATATAGATCCTGGTTTTGCACTTTGCTAAACTAGAATATATCCACCACGTTGCAGCGGGATTCTCTTTAAAATATATTCTGTAAATAAAATGGTTATAAGACGCACGAAGGTTTATAATTTTTTTTAAATGAAATGGGTATAATACGCACAAAATATTCAATTTTAAAGATTCAATTTATCACAATATTCGATATACTAACTTTAATTCATGTGAAATTGTTGTATATGTGAGGAGTAAATATTAGTGACATGAATAATTATATGGCGAAAAAGGATGACATGGATATCTGTATGAAAGATGTACTATTATTAATTATTATTAGTGGAGATGAAATGGACAATTGATTGGCTGAAATAGGGTGATGTGGATAGTTTGCTTGTTTAGATAGAAAATAATTAATACATCTTAGTGGGATTTTGCTTTATAATAAATGTAGATATACTATTCTAGTATCTATCCTATAAAGACTCAGGCCGAGTTCGGCTTCCCCGTGCGTTTCGTGAGGCACCTGCTGCGGATTTTAACACACTTGTACACTACTAAAGGTCACTTCCTTGCACGAAGGATCTATTCATTGGAAAAATGAAGAAAAAGCATAGGAATAGAAAATTTTCGTTTGAACCAAACTATAGCACATTTATAATTCAAAATTTGAATTACAATGAAAAACGATATAAATTCATTTAAATATGCGAGCAGGTAGAAAGTGGAAATTCAACTTGGCTCCCAAGCTCATATGATCGAAAAAATAGTAAAATAAATCTAAAAAAAAGTTGACGACAAATATACCCAAGTGTTCTAGAGATGTGTAAATTTTGGTCAAGAAGTGATATTCCTGGAGCTCTGTGCAAAAAAAAAAGATTTAAAAATGTGAGCACTATTTTCTTTTGCTTGGAGCACCCCAAATGTAACATCACGAAAATTTGCACGTCTTTAGAACAGTGAGAAATGTGTGTTTCCAATTTTTAGATTTTTTTGAACTTTTTACTATCTTTTTTAGTTTTCTACTTGTGCGGAAGCATGTGAGCTCAGGAGCAAAAATTGTGTTCCCCGCTAAAAATTTCAAAATATTAAGGCATTGTTCGTCAAATATGATCTACTTTGGCTGAAAATCATAGAGATGGCATTTTGCATCATATTATTTGCACTACCTTCACATTAAACCCCATTTTATTAATTAAAAATAGAAAAAAAAATTAACTAAAAACATTGAAAATTGTGTGGCATAAAAAGAGGCACATCAGTGCTAAAAATGGAGACATTATCATGAATTATGCCATGAAAAAATCGTCTATGGAATACTTTTGATAAAGCCTTTCCCAAGTGCCCTTAGATTACACTCGGCAAAAAAGATAATGCCTTTCCCCTTTTGTCAATTGCAGATGCGTCCTACTTCTTTGTTGAGTGCCACATACCTTCATTGCCGAGTTGTATATTTATCAGGCACACAACATAAGTAGCATTTGCAGAGTGTCCAATAAAAGACAATAGACAAACAGCCGGATTCCAGTAGCGGTACATTGATTTTGCCAACAACTTTGTCGTGCTTGGCCAACATAAAAGAGCTCCTGATGGCCCTATGTCCAAACTATGATGCTTATACCATTATTTTTCACAAAGTTCGGACAAAAAAGCAGTGCCGAAGGCTTTGCAGTTAAATTATAGGTAAAATGTAAGAAAATGAAACTGGGTGAATTTAACTGAATTTCAATATCACCAAAATTTGAGAATTTTGATCTGAAATTGCCATAAAAACGGAATCTTGAACCCTAGAGATGGCGGAGGAGAGCCTTACCGATGTATGCAAGGACGGTTACAATTAATCGGATTAGAGTTGGCAGGCGAAGAAGATGATGCTTAAAATCCATATCGACCGGACCGAAGTAGGCAAAATTTTCACTACTAAGCGGACCGTCCATCCTTGTGGTCAACATGGTTTGGTAGCATGTGGTTCTTCTGAACAGGCTAGCCAGATGCAAAAGCCTAGCTTTTAGGCCGGTGCCAACGCAGGCGAGAGGGGGGAGATATCGCCCCGATCGGGGCGAGAGGAGGCGAGAGGGGGGCGGGAGGGAGACGCCGGGCGGTGGCTGCCTCGCCCGTCGAGAGGAGGCGAGAGGGGCCGCTCTCGCGCGCGTAGGCGGGGCGAGAGGGGGGCTGCGGGGCGAGATGGGGGCGAGACGGTGGCGGCACGGGGCGAGAGGGGGGGGCGAGAGGAGGAAGACGGCGGTGACGTTAGCGTTGACGTCATATTTTTTTTTCATTTCTGTTTTAATGATTAATTCATAACATTTGTTTTATAACCACAAATGACTTGAAATAAAATTATATATTCTTTAATTTTCACATACTTTCCAACAGTACCATTTTGTAAACTTTTCCACATATTTATATTTTTAAAGTTTGAATAATTTCTTATATTTTTGAAGTTTGAATAATTTCTTAATATAAAATAATAAAAATGTAAAACTTATTCAATTTAAATTTTAGTGACATTCTATTAGTGGAATATTATTTTTAAAGGTCATTACCACTTATTTTTCATATTTTATACTTGTAAGACATAAGTGATTTATTAATGGCAGCTAATGTCATTTTTTTAAAATAGAAAAACTAATAATCATTAAAGTGGCTTAATAAAGTAATTTCGTTGCATTTTTTTTAATGTTTTCGTTTCAAAAATATATGTTGACGTGGAGGAGAGAGAAAAGCTGATGTGGCAGAGAGAGAAGTGAGAGTGAGGGCTATAGCCCGTGCACTGGCACCGTGTCGTGAGAGTGGCGTGAGAGTGGGGAAAAAAGGTGACGTGGCGGGGCTATAGCCCGTGAGAAGGTGTGATGCATTGGCACCAGCCTTAGAAGCCTAGTTTCGGAGCAGACTTGCTGGGAATTGGTGTATCGGTGATTTCTCTAAGACTAGCCATAGTGGGGAGTATCATATATTAGTATCATGCATATGGTACTAGTGTATGATACTACCCCTATAATGCATAGTATCACGTAGTAGTATCATAGCCACATAATATTTATTGTTTTATAGAATCTCAATATAAATATGTGTACAAGATTTAGTTGTTATTAAAATATCTAATTTTACGTGCTATGACACCGTAACATAGGTAGATACCACTACACTCTCTTTCTTCGTTAATTAGCTGCCATGTCAACTTTTTTGTGGGGCCAAGTTGCATGATACCAGCTATGATACCACCACTATGGCTAGTCTAAGGCAAGCCAGCACACTCGTCCAATCACTAGCTAACCATGCAACCTGCTAAGTGAGCCTTTACTTCGTTTACTCTGCTTACTTTGACTTTGACTTCACCTCGTTCCTTCTAATATATACAAAGCGATTCATTCAAAATAACCTCTACACAAAAAAGATGCGCACTAATGATGTTGTTCCCATTCCGACAATCGGTCCCAACTTTTTTAACTATTAACTTTTAATTTTGTGTTCTTGTTTGAATCTTTTTCATACGAATTCTCAATTTCATCGTGTGGTCAACCATTTAAAATTTCTTTGAGAAGTAGGTTGAGCTCATCATTTTACGCAACTCTCGTATAATAATATTTTTGTTTCGAGGTAGACAAATATATTTTATATTGTACATGTGTACGCGTTTCTATTATGTTGTTGTACGTCTTTTTATCCTCAGCTCGATTGTCGCTGGTTGTCATGAACTCCGTCATTCTAGCAGTAGATAGTATGCTAGTTGTGCTGGTGTTAATGATGTGTTTGTGTGTCTCAACTACCTCTATGGGCTGGGCTGCATGGCCACCGTTCTTAGCCACCACAAATTCCATCATCTCTGGTGTAGTGTTCTGGTTACTGAATTTGTTTATGGCGTGATGTGTTGGTTATTGAACATGTCCATACACGGCTGTCACGAGTTTCGTCGCCGCCGTCTGCGCTGTCGTAATGCTTGCTGCTCTCCATGAATATGTCCCATAGACACGTTTCTGGTTGCATGACTTAGTTATATTCTTAAAAATATGCTGGATGACACAGATAGTCATAAGTCTAGAGTAACTCAATGGTATTTCCTCTTACTTGTCGTTGAAATGTGAAATGTTAAGAAAGCAGAGTTTGAATGCCATTTTATCAAATGAAGAGTAAGTGATATTCTCGGTCAACATATAACTAAAGCCATGGTTAAGCAAGCTCAAGAAAAGGGGAAATAATATCTGGTATAGCCGGTCCAAAGTTGAAAAGAAAATGAAAGCATTGTCAGTTCTAACCTGTTTTTTTGTTTTTTGAGAATCGGTCCACTGTCAGTTATAATTTCTTGCCAGGACCGGCATCGTTGAACTGACCTTGTTGACGTTGACACCATAGACTAACTTTGGCCGGTAGAATTTTTCATAGCATGAATAGTTTGTCTCAGTTCATGGGTCACCGTGTGTATAGCCAGGTCGAAAGATTGTAGGAGAAGCCCCTCCCATAGAAAACGAGGTTTTCCTTGAACTTCTGCCCAAGTGCAAAGAATGGACTTTGCACAGTACTGAATTGTGGCCAGAAGAAAGCTAGCGACTGGAGTGGCTTGTTCAAGGAAGGCACGTCTCTCCGGTCTTGTCAGTTCTCTAAGGCCATCCGTAATGGTGGTATCTTAGCGCGGTATCATAGGCAATATGCTGATGTGGCACCATATTTAATGAAGAAAGAGATTGAGGTTGTATCTTATAGGCTGCTCACAATGGGGAGTAACTAAGAGTGGTAACATCATGATGTTACTAGTCTAAGTTACTACCTCCACAGTGGGTAGTAACATATTTGTGGTGTCATGCATGACTTCATTTATTAGGGCTATAGACACATTTTTCCTTGGTAAGTGTGATGTTACTAGTAACATAGCTAGTTACCACAAACACTTCTCTCTTCATTAAATATGTGCCACATAAGCAAAATTGCATTGAAATGTGTGATGTTACTACCTTAGTTACTCCCATTGTGGCTAGCCATATAAGCTACGGCTCTAGCACGGTATCATAGGCAAAAAATGTTGTTAGCCCAATCACATATAAGGATAAGGCCAAAATCATTTAATACAAGTATGCTTAGATACACATCTTAAGAAACAATGCATTAGGGAGGTTGTCTCTTATAATTCTCCACCACCTAGGATGTCGCGCTAAGATACAATGCATTACGGAAGGCCTAAGTAGAGACTATTCTCTTCTAAAGATGTAAATGGTACGGGTATTTTTCATTCCAAATCTGCATCCGCATTCACATTTGAGGATACATGGATTTAGCAATCCGTCGGTTATGGACACGGATGTGGAAATTGGACAAGCGGATATCCGACAAATATGGTATTAATAAAATCTGAGGGATATGGTTTATCTGCCATTTTTTACTGATAATCCTATGTCCTAAATCGTATTATCCGATAAATTTAGCCTAATCTCCTGTTAGTCTATTGTGATATGCTATTATCGGTATTGCACATTTAGACTATTATTATTTCTTATTGCTAACGTATTATGTTGCTTGTGTATCATCTTAATATTGTGCTAGCACACAACGTGCTATATTGTAAGCACAATGTGCAGCTTTGGATATATTCTAGTATTACAAGCTTTCTGATCATGTTATTTGCATGAAAGAAACAAATTCTATTTTATGTGTGTATAGATTATATGTATCCGCTTCTCATCCGACTCTGCTCCAAAACCGCTCCATATCCATACTTTGATATAATCCGCATTTGAATCTGCATCCGATCATTATCTGCTCTGATCCGAATCTGCCGGAAGATATGATAAATGATACGGATAGCGATATCTGATCCGATATGATCCGTTTACGTCCCTAGCTCCTTCACCACCCGCTACCAGGGGCGGTCTTTGTGTCTTTGGTGCTTCTTCAACGATCTTAGATTATCTCCACTAGTGTTTCCAAAAGATGTCGATAAATATGTTGGAGATATGTTATTGAAAGGCACACGTTGTTGTCCTATTGAAAACTTCTCTTCCCTATCGAAACTTCCAATAACTTTTTCTTAACAAAAAGATTAAGCCAGAAGTATGTTTAAATTTACTAGAAAATCTAAACGAAGTACAAATTAAACTAAACCGGCTTGTAGAAAAACTCGTAGAGCGCATCCATGTCAAGGTTTTCTTCCTTGGTAGGGACCTCGCCGGCGTCACCCTCGTCGCTTCTATTGTCCGGCCCGTCGCTGCCACTTCCCTGTGGCCCTCCTCCTTGACTTGCACCGTTGTCACGGCCGCTCTGCGTACCCGCCTTGCCGGCACTGGCCCGTCGTCGCTGACCTTAAAGATCTCGTACTACGTACCACTCCTCCACAAAACTTTCGTCGACTGGCAGAATCGTTTCGTACGACTTCATTTAGCTTCGTCGAGCTGGAGCTGGAATAGCGCATTGGCCTCCTCATCCTCTGTCATCGGTGCCGGAGAGGGTGGCGGCAAAGATGGTGTGGCCCTCTTCTCCTTCTTCAAGCCGACAAAGAGTCGGCCACGCGGCATTGAGGTTGTCTCCTCCTGGGCTTTGGCCGAAGGGGGCGCTCGCCGCTGCGAGGGCTGCGGTGGATAGTGGATGATAATGCCGCCGCTAGGAAGCCGCGCTGGCCAGGGTGCCTCCTTTTTTGTCGGCGCGCATTCGAGGACGAGGCCCCCTCCTCCTTGGGGAAGATAAGGCGCGGCGAGATAGGATAGTGTCAATGACACTATTTATGCTAGATTTGTCTTTTTTTTTTCTCTATTTAGTTTTCGAATTTGGATCTGAAAATTGTCTAGGTTGTAGACACATACTTTGTGAACAATCAAAAAATTAGTAGATTTTTTAAAATGTCTTCTTAACCGGTAGCATGGGGAGCACCTAAAATGCTGGGAGGACTAGATATTCTCTTCAAGCCAGCATCATACGGATGGGCTCTTGTCCCAACGACTGGGAGTCAGATTCAAATCCTGTATCCTGCATCTTTTTCTAAAATTAATACGAGGCTCTTTCCTCGACGGTTCAAAAAAAAAAAATTCATCATAGTGAAGCACACAATCTTTTGTTGCATCTTTTTCGGAGTATAGAGTTGAAAGAGTTGTACAAATCAAGGACCAACAAAAATGACCACATGAATCAGCCAACAAAAAAGAGCAAGAGCAACAAATCTACACATGTTACAATCTTCTAACATGGTGTCAGCCACCCTTATATATCCCGAATGACCATCAACCAACCAATGCATCCAGAATCCGTAATAACCCGTGGAAATCATAAAGCACACACGTTACTCTCTCTCTCTCAAAAAAAAAAAAAAAAAAAAATACATATGTCCTGCCACACGTACTGTGGCCGCCGGCTATCAAATGCTATAAAATGCGAGACTAAACTGGAGCGGAGCAATTGAACGTGCAGTCCATGTGTTGAACTGCCCTGCCACAATATGATTACTCCCGTATGTAGCCTCTTCCATGTAGTAGTGGTTGCGCTCATCATGTTTTCCACTTCTGTGAGCTTATCGTCATCTGCAACAAGCAACGAGGAACCCACAATGGACCGTGAGGCCCTGCTTTGTCTCAAGTCCCACCTCTCTAGTCCCAGAGGCGCCCTTGCAACATGGAGCATGAACTCTTCACTAGATTTCTGCAGCTGGCATGGCGTCTCGTGCAGCAAACGCCGTGTCGTCGCGCTGGATCTCGAGGGAGAAGGTCTTGCTGGCCAACTCCCACCATGCATCTCCAACCTGACTTCTCTTGCGAGAATTCACCTGGCCAACAATAGGCTCACCGGTGCCGTCCCGCCGGAACTTGGCCTGCTTGCCGGACTCAGCTACCTTAACCTCAGCAGCAACGCCCTCGGCGGCATGATACCGGCCAACCTGTCATCTTGCTCCGGCCTCGAGGTACTCGCGCTTGGCAGCAACTCCATCCAAGGTGAGATTCCACCGCACCTTTGTGCATCACTTCCCAGCCTTCGCACTCTGTCCCTTGGGAACAACAGCCTCTCTGGCGCCGCGCCAGCATCCATTTTCAACAGCCCCTCAATCGAAATGATTGACCTTTCCATGAACCAGTTGTCAGGGACGATTCCTATTTTCTCCGCCAACTCATCTCCTTCATCTCTGAAACTTATTGATCTTACCTTGAACAGCTTCTCAGGGGAGATACCATCTACCATAGGGAACTTTACTTCCCTTACTGCTCTCAAGCTCTCCGGTAACCAACTGCAAGGAACGATCCCGAGGACTCTAGTTAGGGCCTCAGGCATGGAATTTCTTGATCTCACATACAATAATTTTTCCGGGATTGTGCCCGTCTTCGTCTACAACTTCACCTTGCTCAAGTACCTTGGCCTAGGAAACAATGCTTTCGTTGGTAGATTACCTTCTGACATGGGCAATACGCTCCCAAACCTCCGGATATTGGCCATGTCCGTGAATCGCCTCGAGGGGCCGATCCCTATGTCGCTAGGCAACGCCTCTAACCTCGAGGGAATCTATCTTGCTAGCAACAATTTCAGTGGGGTCATCCCATCTTTTGGATCCCTGGCGAAATTAACCACACTAATGATGTTCAGTAACAGCTTGGCAGCAGGAGACTGGGCGTTTCTCTCCTCGTTAACAAACTGCACACGGCTAGCACGGGTAAGTTTGTCTGAGAACAACTTACGTGGAGAGCTGCCGACCTCTCTTGCTAATCTTTCCAAAAGTCTGGAGATTCTTGATCTTGGGTCGAATCACATAAGTGGAACTATACCTGATAACATTGATAACCTTCTCAACCTCACCATGCTTTTTCTCGATGGTAATCTGTTAACCGGGAAAATACCTTCTACTCTTGGTCACCTATCCAATTTGGGTGCTCTAGTCCTATCACGAAATCAATTGCATGGAGAGATTCCTCGCTCATTAGGTAATCTTGATAGACTGAACATGCTTCATTTACAGGAAAATGAGCTGACAGGAACCATACCAGTAGATTTGTCCCGGTGCACAAATTTGCTAGCACTAAACCTCTCCTGCAATTTGCTTCATGGAAGCGTGCCTACGAACCTCTTCAGTGCTCTAAATCAACTGAATGTGTACCTTGATTTGTCACACAACCAACTCACGAGCAGCCTGCCATTAGAAATTGGTGGACTGATCAATCTTATTTCTCTAAACATTTCACACAACAAATTCACCAATCAAATCCCATCCACCCTGGGTAGCTGTCTCCTCTTGCAATCCGTCCGCATGGAAGGGAACCAACTGGATGGAAGCATCCCACAATCCTTGATGAGCTTGAAAGGCATCGTGGAGTTGGATCTCTCTCGGAACAACTTGTCCGGCGAAATACCACACTTCTTTGAGGATTTCACGACGTTGGAATATCTAAATCTGTCATACAACAACCTCAGCGGACCAGTTCCTATGGTCGGAGTCTTCACCAACGCAAGCGCAGCATTTGTCCAGGGCAATCCACGGCTGTGCACGGATATGCCGATGCTACAACTACCTTTATGCTCTGCTTCCGAACATAAAAGAAGGCATCCCTTGCTTAAGGCTTTGGTGGCAGTTGTAGCCTCGGTTGTTGCACTCTTGGTTCTCTTCATGGTCATCATTATCTTGAGGAAAAGGAGGAAAATCATAAGCCCCCTGAAACTTAATGGTCCCGGCAAGGAACTGGCGGTGCTATCATACAGTGATCTGACAAAAGCAACAAATGGCTTCTCTTCCTCCAACTTGATAGGCACTGGGCAATTTGGTGAAGTGTACAAAGGCGTATTGCTTTCAGAAGCTGATCCAGTTGCTATCAAAGTTTTCAAACTTAACGAATATGGAGCCTTTGATAGCTTCATCTCCGAGTGTGACGCCTTAAGGTACATACGGCATCGAAACCTTGTGAAAGTGATCACAGTGTGCTCCACGCATGATCCGGTGGGGAATGAATTCAAAGCTATTGTTCTTGAGTTCATGGCGAATGGTACCCTTGAAAGTCGGTTTCATAAAAACTTTCACCCTCATGCTGACCTGACCCTGGCTGCAAGGATATCCATAGCAGTGGACATAGCTTCTGCTTTAGATTATCTCCATAATCAGTGTGTCCTACCATTGGCTCATTGTGACCTGAAGCCAAGCAATATTCTTTTTGACGACAATAACAATGCCCGTGTTTGTGACTTCGGTCTGGCGAGGTTCCTCCATGGTTGCTATTCTTCTGTAGGGCATAACATGCCCACGAGCTTTGTTGGACCAAGAGGATCTGCTGGATACATTGCACCTGGTGAGTGAACAGTTTTTTCCTTTATCATTCACCAGTCTGCAGTATATATCGTCATTTGGATTGACAACTAACTGTCTTATGAATCAATCACATCTTGTAGAGTATGCCATGGGAAGCAAAATTTCAACCGATGGTGATATCTATAGTTTTGGTATTATAATTTTGGAAATGCTCACAAGGAAACGCCCTACTGATGGACTGTTCAAAGATGGTCTAACACTTCACACGTATGTGGAGGAATCATATCCACGTTATGTTGAAGTAGTAGACCCTGACCTTCTGGCACATTTCGAATCTGAGCAACCCAACCATGCCTCCAATGTGGAAGAACAGCCTGCGATTGCACAGGTGCAAAGTTGCATCGTTAAGCTTCTCAAGATAGGCCTTATATGCTCCAGCGACTCTCCAAGAGATCGGCCAAAGGCACATGACGTGTACAATTACCTAATTGCAATAAAGGAAGAACTTAAATTATGTGGAAAAAAATAAGAGCAGCATTGCCGGATCAGATGTCTACCAACAAGGCTTGCTTCCATGTGTCATGTACTATTTTAGTTTTGACTATTATTCATAATTAAACAGCAGCTCTATGGCTTTCATGTGTTAGGTAACAATAAGTATATATAGTTTGCACACATAAGCGAGACTTTTCTCCTTTACTTATTTTAGCATGTGTGCTTAGTGAAAAGGACATTTGTGACATAAGGAAAATTTGATATTCAGTTATTAAGAAGAAACTTTACGCGCATATGTACAGATATGGCTGATGTTTGACCTAATATGTCCGCCGGTTTAGACAGATATGTAGACGATAATGATTCTTTCTCAAAAGAAAATGTTTGAGGTAAAATTAAGTATTTAAACTTCATCAAATTATTATAGTCATGCATAATGCACCGGACGAAACGATTTCAGCCGACTGAAACCGGCGTCCTACAACATATGCTTCGTCAGACTACACAAAAGAATGACCTAAACCCACTGCAGCCTTCGGACGCCTGAGGCTTGAGATGCTACGAATGAATTGAACTAGTTCTTGGAGTTCTGATTAGTATCCTAGCCTCGGTTAACAGGGAAGCAGCACCAAACTGCTAACCTTATGCCCAATGGCTTGTTAAGCTCCTGGAATAGACATACAAAGATTAATTAACAAGGAACTAGATGCAAAAAAAAGGGCTGAAACACGTAGCATTCTTACTACTACTGTAGACCGGCATTGGTATCGTAAGGCAGGATCTTCACTTGCATTTCCAGATTCTGGAACATGTTCTTCGTCAGTAAGAAAACATGCAGTAAGGGATGATTGTGATGTCAAGAGAAAGAAAATGTTAGCAAATCTTACCAGTAATAGCTGCAAGATTTTCTTCTTTGTACATTCCAAGAGGTGACCCGTGCACGGATAAGGGCACCTCGCCATTCTTGGGTAATCTGACAGTTTTTGGTGTCATGCCAAAAGAGAGTCGACTGCTCATAGCCTGCTCAGGATTACGTTACAACGCAATACGTAAGCATAAAAGTCGATTAAATATCAAACTATTCTGATATTCCAGAGTTATAATGATAGCATTTCGGGTCTAGTAGGTTAAACACAAACCCCGGGTGTCTGCAGAGAATCCGCTGCTCCTGTCATTTGGCCTTCGGGTAGCTCACTCCAAGTCTTCATAACAACAGAGCGTGATAAAGTGTTATGAGGTGTACAGCAGCAAAAATATCAAATAACACGATACAAAGAAATACTTAAAAAGTTGTTAAGGTCAAAGCTGCTCTCAATGAAGTTCTTCCGCACTGCACACATCATATAAGGTGAGAAGATCAGTCAAGCCAGCTTCTTCGTAGCCTACAAAAGTACACCAACAACAAGTAGACAACATTTGAACCTGGATCTCCTGAGAAATGAAAGCCAGAACCAGTTGCCAACGACGTGATCGAAGATCGCGAAATCTTGTCATCCCTCTGGTCTCCATTTATGTAATCATCCAACTCTTTCCATTTCAACTCAAGCTCATTCAGCTGCTCGTTCCTTACAACTGACAAGTTGGGCAAGTTCTCCTGAAAAAAATTGCATGTCCCCTGTTTCTTGTTGCTCCTTGGAAATGTAGGATCGCACCAAATGCAGCCGGGAAAGCACACTCTCATTCTCTGATGCTTGAATAGCTCTGATGGCAGCCTTCCGACGTTCAACTAATCATTAGGGACACTGGATTAGCAACAGAATCCTAACCATTACATGAAGTAAAATGCTCAGTGCCTCTATGGCGTGCACTCTTATGAATTAAATTCAGAACGATATTTCCACGGCATAGCAAAACCAACTTCCAACAGAACAAGGCACCGGTATTCACTCTTTAGTCCCACCTTTTTATTTGCATATATCACAAACCTTCCAGTTCACATCGGATTTCAAAGTTCAACCTAGATTGCCGACTGTCTATGTCCTACTAACTGCGAGGACAACTATAATGATGTCATTACATCTTCTGAGAAACAGTGGATGCTGAATCCTTAGAAGCTGGCTTGAGCCAAAGCCAACATGAAATCATACGAGCCATGGCTATTTACAGATTGATATACGATTTATGCAGAGACGAACAGAATAGTGCTAAAGCAGTAAAACTGGTCTGTGATGCATCCATAAACAGTAAAACTGACGACTGTCGGAAGTTGTATATTCTCACTGCCCAGTGTAGCTAACTACAAACCTCAAACCTAAAATGGATTTCAGAAATCGCCCGCGGGGCTGATGGGGAGGAGCATGGAGGGAGTTGAGGCTCGGGGACACTTACTCTCTTGATCGGCGAGGCACTGCAGTTGCTCCTGCACCGGTGTATCGGTGCGGGGCGGCTGCTGCTGCTGCTTAGTGGCGGGGGCATCCCTCCGATTCCTCCTCGGCGGCATCGCCTCGTAGGCTCGAAGGGGAGAGAGGAAGGGAAGGGGAAAACTCGCGAGCTTGATTTAAACGGGAAAGCGGCGATGGATGGGGAAAAGGGAACTGGATCCTCTTAACTTACTGAAGCAAAGTTAGAGAAGCTACAGTACCCTAACTTTACTTCTTTTAATTCATATGATTAAGGCTAAAATAATTTAAATTAATTTGCAAACTACAAATCTACTATATACATTTACAGTAATTGCATACAAAGAAATTTATGATATAATAAAATTAATTTTTTATTTTTCTATCTACAGTAACTGAGTGCTACAGTGCAGTACATACACTATTTGCTACAATACTCTGACTTTGCTCCTTGGTTTTACACTGCCTAGCACCGTAGTTCCTGTGACTTCCCTTCTCAACGTTAGAGGAGCCGTCTCCGGGGAAAAGAGGGGGTCTCGATATTGCAAATCTACCACCTAGGCTTAGCTCGCTTGGAAGGCCGGTTTTGCTTCCAAAACAAGTGTTACGGCCCGGAAACAAATTGTACTGGGCTAATAAGAAACTGGTTTGAGCCCAATTTCTTCCCACCTTTTGCACATTACACTGGAAAAGGAAAAATAATGTCCATAGGTCTGTAGTTGCAAGAAAAATGCCCCATGGTCTGTACATTTTCCAGGAAGATATTGAGGCTAGTTCGGAGGGACACGAGTCACACGATCTCGCCGGCGACGAGACATGCCGTGGTCGTCTCAGCTTCCTGTCATTGCCGTTGTCACGTATTCATCGCGGTCACGAATTTTATGTGTTATCTCGTCTCTGATGTCTTCCCTGCTGCTGACGGCTGGCCTGCGCAAGCTCTGAGAATGAGGCGATCCGGCATTCTTCATAGGGCTCTCGACGCACCGCTAGCAGCATCAGCTCATCACACAAAGTTTTCGCTGGCTATGCAATCGCTGGTTATCTATTCACCGGTAGAAAATAGGACTTTAGTCCCGGTTCGCAAAGGCCATTAATCCCGGCCGTGCAACCGGAATTAAATATGCGCGACTAAAGGCCCCCCCTTTAGTCGCGCCTCTTACGAACCGCGGCTAAAGACCCGTCCACGTGGGCGGGTGGCGTGCACCGGGGCGGAGGACCTTTAGTCCCGGTTGGCACTACATGCTATTTCGTTATTTTTTTAATTCATTTGGGTTTCTAATTATTTTTCACTCTCTTTTTTCACTCCAATTTTTCACTCCCTTTTTTTCAGAATTTTTATTATTTGCTTAGTGTCTAACTACAATTATCTCTAGTCAAATTATTTACTCGTGGTCAAACTTCCCGCTCGGTCACCCATCCTCCCACTACTCTAGCACTAGCACGCTTAACTTCCGAGTTCCATCTCGTCCGGCATCCAAGTGTTTCGCACGCATGTATGTGATACTAGTATCATATCAATCCTATTAACATGTTGGTCGATGCCACATTTCTTTACTGTCTGAATTTCAAATAAATCTTTTAATAAACAAAAGTAATGATGTAATTAATAATTTTGAATAAATAAATAAACATTAACTTTTTAATTTGTATTATTTCTAAAAAATATTCAGAAAAATAAAACTAATTCATTTTAAAATCTTAAAAATACAAATAATATATCAAAATATTCAGAAAAATAAAACTAATTCATTTTAAAATCTTAAAAATACAAATAATATATCAAAATATTCATAAAAATAAAACTAATTCATTTTAAAATCTTAAAAATACAAATAATATATCAAAAAATTCATAAAAATAAAAATAATTCATTTTCCCCTTTCCTAAATGCAAAATAAAACATGATAAAATTCATGAACCAAACCATATGAAATCTAAACCATATAAAATTTGCAGATCCAAGTTTGGACTATTATTTTGGACACAAGAACTGTTTTGGCAATGACTATCTGTGAGAATGATTTGAACCTAACTTTTAAAATACATAACCAAAATGGACAAACTAAAATGTTCAGGATAGATATTGAAAAGATCTATCCATAGCACTTAGCCTCATATCAAGGTCAGCAACCAAATGAAAATACCATCCTTTTTAATAAAAGACCAGTAGGCTCTTCTATGATTTTTAGAATAAGTTCAAAAATGAATTTCGAAGTAAATCCAACTCGATGAGTTTGGTATTGACTAGATCTATGTTTCCCTGGCTTAGATTAATTTTTTGAGCTCTAGATTTATTTTTGGTGAACAGATATAGAAACAGTAGTTTTTCTGTTTTGTTTTCTTGATGTGTTTTTGTTTGTTTTGAAATGTGTGTTTGATCTTATCTTGTTTCCTAGATTGTATAGAGTGTTAGGACTTGATATTAGGTTGTTTGCTTGCAGAACATCTACCTTAGAAAGTGTGTGCGTGATTGGAAACCCAAATAAAAATAGAACTAGCATTTGTTACTTTTTAGTTTTATTATTTTGGAATTGTGTGTGAGCTAGATCTTTGTGTGATTGCTTTAGTAAATTTTGTGCTATGTTTAACCCGTGATTTTATTTGAGCCATTACATAACATAGCGGTACATATATCCATTACATAACATAGAAATAATATAGCTAGGAATTAATATAGAAATAATATAGGAATTAACAGAAAGACATATATCCATTACATATATCGAACGCAACATAGCGGTACATAGATGCGGTACACAAACAACATCTACTTGAGCTCCGAAGAGTAGATGCGGAACAACTCGAAGGCAACGTATGCATCTATTGCTGCATACTCGAGATTGATCCGGTCAAGTGGGTTCTTCCCCCAATACATGTGATTCCTCGAGGGGAAACAAGTATTCATGGTTTTGTAGTCGGGGTGGATGAAGGCAGTTTCCATCTGAGCCATCCGGTTCTTGTGCCCGTACAGCCCATCAAAATGGATAAGGTCCTGAAGATCAATGTAGTGATCTTCAGGTATCTCAATACCCAACGTGCGCATCAACTTCTGCCGGTCTTGAGTGATGTCAACGCTAGAGAAGCCGTAACCCTTGTTGACAAGAAAATCAACAAGTTCTGGAGATTGCTTTGAACTACTACAACAACAAAAATGGAACACGTGTTAGATTTTGTTGCAACACGTGTATTCTTCCAATGCAACAACAAATAGAAAATGCAACAACTATCCTACAAGAGAGATTGTACGTGTGTGTACCTTGCCCATTGGAAGACCTAAACGGTCTCTTTGAAGGAAATCTGGATGACGGCAACATCCTTCTGATTCGCCGTATACTCTAGATCAAGCCCGAAGAACTTATGGTGTTCATCGTCTTCTTCATAGAGATTGACCAAATGGTTAAGAGCTTGGGGGAGCCTCTCGCATATATTGGTATATGCCACGTGGAGATTCTTGCGGCATGGTGTGGGCACACGGAGAACGTTCCATACGGGAGAATCCATGGGTGCTTGGTGGAGGAAGAAGAGAGGAAGAAGAGAAGAGAGGAAGAAGAACAGAGAGCCCGCGCACTGTAGCAATGGCCTTCTGCCTCTCGCTCGCGAAATAAAACCGCGCGGGAGGCGAGCATTTTGGATCTGTAGTCGCGGGTGGCCAGGCCAACCGGGACTAAAGACAGGGAGGCGAGCAGCTCTGACCTTTAGTCGCGGGTGGCCAGGCCAACCGGGACTAAATCCCTCCGCGCGCTACCCCAACCGGCACTCAAGACCTTCAGTCGCGGGTCGCCTCCCGAACCGCGACTAAAGACCCCTTTAGTCACGGTTCGGACATTTTGGGGACTGAAGGAGGCGTATGGAAGACCTTTTTTCTACCAGTGATTCTTATTTCTTGTCACTAAAAGTAGAGAATCGTAGTGTTTATTTTCTTGTCACTAAAAGTACAGAATCATGACGCCAATCCAATTGCCCTGGACATTTTTTCTCAGGTATAACACCGTAGACCTGGAAAAATCTTAGTTGCAGACAATGTGCAACTTACATTGGGCATGACTACCTTGCGCGCGCGCGCAGAGGCTTCCGACCGTGCGCGGTTGAACCGCCTGCCGCCGCCACCCGCGGCCTCTACGACCAAACAGAAAAGGGCGGCCAGCTCTCTTTAGGGCCCCGGGAACGGTGGAATGGATGGTGGGCTTGAAGAAGACGGCGCAGTGTGAAGATTCAGTTTCGACGTGCTTAGTTATATTCAGTTTGCCAAATTTAATTTGTATTCAAATTCTGTCAGTGTAATCTTAATTCGGTGACGTATGAAACATACTACTCCCTCTGATCCGATTTAATGGTCGGAGTGACATGCAAAATTTTGCCTACACCTTAGGTAAACCTGCGTCAATTATTTCGGATCGGAGGTAGTAGTATTTTTTTCTGAATAGGACTATGAAACATGCCCCTTGGTCAGTATGATTTGATTTCTTTGTGTATTGCTTTCGTATACAGAATCGAGCGTACACACCTACCGACCTTTCGACCATTCATAGATTCGCCGACACACCTGCCGACCTTTCCGAATTTGGATAGTCCTCAACATCCCAAAATACCTCACGTCCAAATCAGGACAGGGCATCACGAGCCCTCGATCCGCGTCAAAAGCGTTGGTCCTTGTCCAAAACGCCCGTCTGATTAGACTAAAGAGAGATCGGTACATGCAGCTGCACGGCTCGCAATATATCGCGTGCGCGTCAAAGAGAGCGCGCAGCGCATTAACAGGGCTTCAGGGAAATTTCGTAGACACAGACGGACGTGGTTTTTATGAAAGAAGGAGTAGGCAGCCAGTCGACCGACCAATTGTATTTATCTCCACTTGTAGTAAAAGAACTTTCCTACCCACAGTGGCGGAGCTTGACAGAGAATGCAGGGGGCGAAATGCAAAACATCAATAATTGGGGCCGAAATACTATTTTT